>OU906957.1:6250000-7500000 GCA_918317495.1 Synanthedon vespiformis
CGGACTACTCTGTAAAAAGTTATGCGTGGTTATACGCTACAATCGATGAGTGAACAATCAAAAGTAAAAAGTAGCCTATGTTCAGAGTTCAGTAGTTTCAGAGCCTATTCTATACAAACAAACAATCAAATCTTTCCTCTTTATAATATTAGTATAGAAGATTTAGAATAGCCTGTATTATTCTGGCATAACTTTTTAATATCTGCTTATTGTTAGTGGTAAGGAAGATTCACCCTCATACTTTATCCTCACTTAATATTTATATTAATGAATTGCTTGCTTTGCTTTGTATAGATATACTTTTTAGGGCCATCTATTTTCTTTCAGGCTTACGTTTGTCTTAAGTTGAGAAATATCTTTGTTACGTTATTTATTATATTGTCGATTGGTCTCTGCGATTTATTTCTTACCTATATGAAGCTACTCTAAATCACAAACACATATATTTTATTATTATTATATCCTTCGCTTTGTCGGCCTCTTGTAAATAAATAAAACAGTAACTCACTTTAATATTTACACTTTTATTTATTTAGCAAAGTTGATTCTTAAAGAGTATTAGATTAACAAAGAAGTTATGTTTCTTTTTTGGTTTTCTCAAGTTTGATCAATACAATTTTTTTTACACAAATATTATGATAAATTACAAACGATTCAAATTCTCAACACACGAGACTTGTGTTAGAAATGTAGATGTACTGAAATTAATAACACTTATAATACAAAAATAAAACTCGATTTAAATGTAATTGTCTACTACATCTCTTAATACTAACGGTTTCATAAATTTCGTTTAGCAAAACAATTTGTTAAGACGTTGTGCATTGGTTTTGGAACTACTGATGCATTTATACAACAATGTAGTTACAATAATATTCAAACATGATTCACTACAGCACCCCAAATATTGTATTGTCCAGCTAATAATGCTGCAGCGGGGGTAGTCGGTAAATAAATATACATTTCATACACAATTCCACAGCTCACATTGCGCACCATTAGAAAAATAAATTATAGATGCTCCTAAACTAATATTTTCCAATTTATCTCGGCATGTGTTCACTGTAAACCTGGAACATTACAAGTTATCATTTATTTTTAATTAATAAAACTTTTGATAAAGTGGACATTTTGTTATTTTTGGACATTTCGAACTTGAGCCAAAAAATGGTATGGCCAAAAGTGTAGGACGAGCGACGATCGACTATAACACTACAGACACAATCAGCTACAAAAGTATGCGATTTACAATCCTGCAAGCTCATTTTGTAAAAAACTGTATGTAAAATGCATGTAAAATATACTAGTTGGCGCCCGCGACTTCGTCCGCGTTGAAAAAGATAAAAAGTAGCCTATCACGTGTCCCGTACTTCTAAATGTTTATCTACCAAGTTTCATGAAAATCAGTTGATTCGTTTAAGAGTTATGGAGGAACATACATACAGAAAAAAATTCTAAAAATCGTCAATTTAGTTTCAGTATCATGTATAGAGCCTATATACCCGATATTTCTGAAAACAAAGTAAATTACTCCATGACCGACCCCTACAGATTTATTATTAGTATTGATGATGATTGATAAAAATGTCGTGTCACGTTGTTTGGACGCCAATGAACTCCTTTTCAAAACTGAACTGATTTTGATAAAACTTCGTAACTATGTGTAATTTGGTCCAACATAAAAGATAGGATAGTTATTTATCTTAGTCTATATACATATATAGTTTAGGCGTTACGCCACTTATTGGGTTTTGTACTGTAGTGTTATAGTTGATTGACGAGGACAAGGCGACACTTACTGCGGTTGAACATGAGATGGGGGTGTAGTTGTTTTGCGTGTTTGGTGGCGCTGGGAAAGCGTTCATTTGTATCTGAGGTGGGGGCGGAGGGTGAGTGGCGAGCGGAGAGACGGGCGGCAGAGGCCCCGCGCTGCCCCCACCGCTGGGGCTTCCAGTGGTGCCCGTGGTCGACAGCCGCGAGAACGCCGCCAGGGCGTCGGGAAAGTTCGGCGGTGTCGCTGGAGTGTTGCACGGTGTCATCAGTTGCTAAAATCATACTCAACGATCGAACGAAAGCTTCTAAGCCCTCTAATACCCAGTAAATTTTAGTGTCCAAGTCTAAACATTGTTGTAATTGTTCCTGTTTTGATCCTCGGTTTGTGTTTTAACATTTGTATATAAGTCTATCAACCCACCCCTCTCTTCATAGTTGAAATAAATTAAAAATTCTCTCTTAGGAAATGCATCTCATCTGATCCAACAATGTAAATTTGTAAATCAACATAATTGCATTGGCTCAGTGTTTCAACTTGAATTCACAAGGGACTTGAACTTGAATCTTTTGGTATGGGTTTCAATTCAATGGTTTCAATGGTTGTTTAGATAAAATAAGCATTGTTGTTGTAAATTTACTAATTAAAATAAAAGAAAACTTGGTTCTATATAGATATCAAAACAATATAAACTTTTTTCAAAAGAGCAACTTTGAAAAGCCACATAAAAATAACCTTGCTTTTTACAGATGTATCCCATTAAAATGGCTGCTTTACCTGTCGATAATGTGGAGCAGCAATTCCATTAGCTCCAGGTGGTAAAGCTACTTCTTGGAAGAAGATTGACAAGGCAGTCTGTAAAATGCAATTAAAAATCTCTATAAACTCATATTCAGTTAGTTTTGTTCACTTAATAAAATTTATAAGTTTTTTTTATTAGTAGCCTAATAAAAAAAACTTATAAAAAACTTTCTATATAAAGATGGGTAATTACGAAATAACTCTATTAGTCAAACAAATCCATGTTGATTTATCGATGCACGCCGCAGCGATGAATGAACATAACACCCAGCTATGCGGAATACTTGCTTCCCACTTCACCGCGCTAGCCCCTCACCGCTAACGCACGCATCGACGGAACAACATACCATTCTAGACGTTTTCCATACAATTAGGTGTCCAACACCGCATAGCGCTTACCGCAGCGTTGTGTGTTTCAATCAAGAGACCAACGCTTAACACTTTTCCAGGATAAAAAGTATTCCATATGTTAATCCAGATAATAAATTATCTGTGTGCCAAATTTCGTCCAAATCCGTTCAGTCGTTTTTGTGTGTAAGAGTAACTAACTAACATCCATACATTTATCTCGACAAACTTTCACATTAAAATAATATTAGTAGGTATTTAGAATATAAAATTTATTAATATGTATTTAATAAATATTTATTATTAGATAATTTAAACATAAAAAAAAATATTTGTAACAGAATAATTTATTGTATAAAAAAAGGTAAATCAATATCAAAACAAAAATAGGTACATATATTACTTTAAAATATTCAATGCAAATGTAATTAGAAATTATTATCTATGTAATAAATTCACTATTTTACAGAAGTTTTAATGTTATTAATGTTATATAAACAAATAGAATAGACACAAACATTAAGGTTATATTATTATTAGATAGTTTTATATAAAAATGAAATTGACCACATACGATATTAATGTTACGAAATAGATTATTTTCATAATGGATATAAACAAAAGAATATCCTTGATAAGCACGATGCCGCGCAGTCATTAAAACGTAACATTCATGAAATGTTGTCAATTGACTGACAACCAACCGTGTTTATTGCGTATTTTCTTAATAAAAGATTATTTGTTGTATGCATAGGCAAAAGAAAAAACCACTGAAAGTCAGTTGTATGGGGTGTATAAAGTACTTATCTTACAATAAAATCGTAAGGTTGACGAAAATTTTCATAATAAATAGTCAAGGCTATTGCAAAACAATCTTACAAAGTGTAGCAGCCATTTCATGATTACTGTGTTTGTTTACATTCTACAAAGAAACTCACCTCGAATTGCCAATGAGCAGCCTGTAGTAATTGCTTAGCTTGTTCTCTAGCGCATCCCGCCGCTAACATAAACTGACTTATCATAACTTGTTCACGTAAAGATGAATCCATTTTATTAAAATTAAAAATACACAAATTCTATCTATCTAGTCCGCTCACTGTATCTACGAAATACACACACACATATACACGTTCGTTTACAGGATAGCGCCATAGAACATCAGCATAAAACATACTTTGATAATACTATTATAGCGCTGTCTGATTTTTAACCATATAGTGTTCTGTAGTTTAATTTGTCAACTTGTCATTTTAAAGGGCTATCACACCTTACAATTTGGACGTATCCAATTTAGGAAATCGAAAGGTGTGATCGCAGAAAGAACAGATCGGATTCAATTTAGAGAGTTCTAACTCTCTGTTTCCTTAAATTGAATACTGTGATCGCGGCGTTTCAATTTAGAAAGTTTAGGGGTGTCCATTTAAAAAATACATCGATGTTTTTTTGTCGATGCGATACAAAGACGCTATGCATCGGTTAGAAACATTGATGTTTTCTCAAAATCGAGTACACTAGCTGCTGCCCGCGACTTCGTCCGCGTAACGCGTGACACGCTAATATACAAAATGGTTAATTGTTTACCTTTTTAAAATCAAAATTGAAACATAAATAACATAGGTTATTTATATTTTATAACGTTACGAGGACGAAGTCGGGCACTAAAATAACTACTTAAATGAAATACCTATTTAAATGAAATAGGTAATAAAATAATATACTAAATAAATAGGTAACACAATCAAGATTCTTGATTGCAATTGATTTCGTTAAAATACCAGTAACTCGTTATATACCTAACTAGTAATTTCCTAATATTCCTAATATTTAATACGATATATCGATACAAAGCGAAATATCGGGCATCCCTACTGCGTTCACAAGTGTTGCCAGATTTGTGGAGGCAAAAATCCGTACCGCCTTTCACTGTTTCCTAAATTGAATTCGATGTAGGAAATGCTTATCGCACTATTCAATTTGAACGTTTTCTATTTAGGAATCTAAGTAGAGAGCTCGTGATCACACTACGCTAAATTGATTTCTAAATCGAAGATATAAAGTTGAAAATGGATAAACTCTAAATTGAATCCAATCTGTTCTAACTGCGATCACATCTTTCGATTTACTAAACTGTAACATCGACGTTTTATGACTGTTGCGGAAGCGGCAGCTCTGAACTCTACCTATTCAATATACTTTGTACTAATTCAATTAAATAGAAATGCCACAATAAAAGTAAAAAAGATTTTTAATATTTTCTAAAATATATGAAACTACAAGAGCAAAATTTGTTTGAAATTCTTTAGAATTTAATTATACCGAGTGAAGTATTACTTATAAATCGTATATCGATTTGTAGATATCAAAAATTTGTATAATCCATACTATCCATACTTACTAATATTATAAATGCGAAACTTTTTCACGCCTTAACTACTCAACCGAATTTTGCACACACAATACACGTTGTCAGGGATACAGGAAAGGATATAGGGTACCTTTCTTCCAAAAAAAAGTACTGTTCCTGAGTAATCGTCTAAAAATATAAATAATAGGGCGCTACCGTCGTCACAGTAATAACGATGTCAGGCGTTATTACTCATATATTTTCTTTTTCAACGCGGAAGAAGTCGCGGGCACCAGCTAGTAATATAATATTTGGTTTAAACTTAAAAAAATAAAATCAATAACTATTTGTAAATGTCTTTATTCATCTTAAATATAAAATCAAAATCAAAATTTAATTCATAACAAGGCTTATTTATCATTTAGTAATTTATAGGTATGACATGCATGCTAAAAATCTGTAATGTATACCGAGAAATCCGTATACTGGCAACACTCTTCGATTTAGAAATCTATTTAGCGTAGTGTGATCACGAGCTCTCTACTTACATTCCTAAATAGGAAATGTTCAAATTGTAAGGTGTGATAGCCCTTTTACCATACACATGACATGATACAGTCAGTCACACGTCAGTCTGTAGGTCTGTCTGTACTTCTGGTAGTATATATATTCTTTCTTTGGATAAGAAATTAAGAATATTTAGTCATTCTAGAAAATAATTCCATCAATTTAATTATTTATTATAATGATTATATATGAGTGCTTTGTAATGTAAAGTAGTTAAAGACGAAATCCCAAAGTAATTATTGTTCTCGAATCAAAGGAATTTGATCAAGGAACCTAAGGAGATCACATTGACTTCAATATGTTTCGTTTATTTGGAAAACATATTTTGTGGATAAGTTTATTCTGCTCGATTAATCTAATTCACGGTCAACATAATCTGCAGCCGATAAAGAAAAAAAGTGATATAGACACTTCATATAACGGAGTGAAGCTAGAATCGGAGATCTTTAGCAATGAATACAATTACGACCATATATCGAGAAGTAAACGAGGTGTTCCGAATGGAATTACAAATTCTTCCGAGGGTAACGTCATTGTTGAACCGACAAATTCATCAACGAGTTCTACAACTGAAAGTATAAATACGATTTATGAGATTGGCCCATCAAACAATTCAATATTACCTGTAGTATTTGTTAATGTTTCTTCGTCGGTCAGTGTAAATACTTCAGTGGGACCGTCTGACGCGGCTCCGCTTCCCGAGAAAAGCTCGGCTGAAGATGAACATAATAGTTCTATGGCCATATTTTTTGTACTATGTATCTTAGCGTTGGGGATTCTACTAATTCATCTAATGTTGCAAACTGGCTTTTCTTATTTGCCCGAAAGTGTAGTCATTGTATTTCTCGGTGCCCTCATCGGCATGATTATTAATCTTATGTCCATTAAAAACATTGCAAATTGGAGAAAGGAGGAAGCATTCTCTCCGACTGCATTCTTTTTAGTGCTGTTGCCACCAATAATTTTTGAATCTGGTTATAATTTGCACAAGGGTAATTTTTTTCAAAATATTGGTTCAATATTACTTTTCGCCATAGTCGGTACAGCTATATCGGCGTTTGTCATAGGCGCTGGTATATATTTGTTGGGGTTGGCTCAGGTTGTTTATAAATTGAGTTTTGTGGAATCATTTGCTTTTGGTTCTCTTATATCCGCTGTGGATCCAGTGGCGACTGTCGCCATATTTCATGCTCTCGATGTGGATCCAGTTTTGAACATGTTGGTGTTTGGTGAAAGCATATTGAACGATGCTGTTGCTATTGTTTTGACTACGGCCGTATTGGATTCAAATGATCCGCACATGTCAACCAGTGAAGCTATTCTTTCAGCAATAAATCGTTTTTGGTTAATGTTCTTTGCATCTGCTGGTATTGGCGTTTTATTTGCACTTATTAGTGCACTTTTACTTAAACATGTTGACCTTCGTAAGAACCCTTCACTTGAATTTGGTATGATGTTAGTGTTTACCTATGCTCCTTATGTTCTTGCTGAAGGTATTCATTTATCAGGTAAAAAAACATTTTTTATTTCTTATATTGTTTTACTACTTAGGGAATAGTTACACTTTTTCAGCTCTATTTCCATTATATTCTAGCACATCACGGTGTGCTATCTCCACTGAAATGCTTCTATCAATTGTGTATAAAGCTTAATAATTACTGAAAACGGTCTTTGTAGATCTGTTCACCACTGTTTATAGCATGCATAGTATCATAAATCACATTAAGTAAATTATTTTTCTATGGACAAAAGCTGAGCTGTATAAATGTAGTTCCCTTTCCATTAATATTTATTCTTTTTTTTAAGGAATAATGGCTATACTGTTTTGTGGGATTGTAATGTCACATTATACCCATTTCAATTTATCTACCATCACTCAAGTGACAATGCAACAGACAATGAGAACTCTGGCCTTCATAGCTGAAACCTGTGTTTTTGCATATTTGGGGCTTGCAATCTTCAGGTATTTATATTTTTTTATATGTTCATTTTTATTAGCTCCTGTTTATAGAATGAGCAGTGACTTTTATAAGAACTTTACTGATATAAACATTTTTAGGTTAAGTAGATTTCAGTATAAGCGCAAACTTTTAGAAGAATGCTATCATTGCATTGATTAGACTTGGATTTACATTAAATCGGGTTTTAATTGTTACATTTATTACATTATGTTTAATTTGTCTAAAATCCGACGTCAGTTCTATTTTGTTGTGTGCGGTGTGGTTCAATCTTTTCACAAATTCTTCCTAATTGAAGATGCATGCAAAGTACAGGATATAATTTCTTTCAGTTTCCGACACCGTGTAGAGCCTGCATTAGTTGTGTGGAGTATCATAATGTGTCTGCTCGGAAGAGCTGCCAATATATTCCCTCTCGCTTTACTATGTAACAAATTCCGTGAACACAAGATTACAAAGAAGATGATGTTCATCATGTGGTTTAGTGGTTTGTATGAATTTTGTTTTCAATGTCTCGTGAAAGTATTTTACAATTTAACATAAGTGAAATGCTTCCTTGTGAATAACATGGAAATTTTATATCTTCCAAATAAAAACTTTAAACTCAATCTAGCTGTCTGTCTGTTACCTTTTCACGACACCTTGTCTGGGGTACGGAAAAGGACTTGGGTTATTTTTTTGGCCCAAACAGTAAACTTTAATTGTAATTTTTTTTATCCAGGTTTAAGAGGCGCCATTTCGTACGCTCTGTCTCTCCATCTCGGATTCTCCGATGAGACGCGTCACGTGATCATAACAACTACCCTCATCATAGTCCTGTTTACTACACTATTCTTTGGAGGCTCCACTATGCCTCTGTTGAAATTTTTAAGGGTAAGTGATTTCTTTTAAATGGGCAAATGCATTCGCAATTAAAAATAAATTGTTGTTGTCCTAATCTATGCTAATAGATTTGTTTGTTTCTTTGTTTGAATTGTATAGGCTCCGAAACTACTGGACCAATTTGAAAAATTCTTTCATTGTTGGGAAGCTAATATTATCAAGGAGTAACTTATCAATCTATAGGCTATATTTTGTAATTTTAAATTACAGGCCAATAAAAAGACGAAACGTTCCCGTTCTCAACGCAAACAGAAGGAAGTCAGTTTATCTAAAACAAAGGAATGGGGTCAAACTATAGACTCCGAACATTTGTCCGAGATCACGGAGGAGGAGTTGGAGGTTTGTGATCGAGTTTCATGTTTTTCAAAGATATTTTGTGTCAGACTTTATCCTTAAATTGCCAATATTTAACTCAAATGTTTTAGCTACCGAGTGGTGTAAAATTATAATACTCTTATTTATCTCGTTTACCTAAAAAAAAATTAATTCAGGTAAATACCGTATTAAGGATTCTTCATCATTATCACACACAGAGATAAGAATGACAAAGAAAGTGCTAAACATTAATCGGAATTTACGATTTCAGGTCAACTATAGTCATGCGACGAGATTGCGAGGCTTTGTTAGGTTGGATTTGAAATATTTGACGCCATTTTTCACTAGAAGGTTTACTCATCAGGTGAGTTTATTGGTTAGTTCAGAATATGTGAAAAAAAAACGAGGAAATGGGCTGATCTTCGAACGCCTAAACAAAAAACTTCATAAATTACTAAGAACGATCCCGATCATGTCAGTTTCCAAACAAAAAAAAAACCTGATCAAAATCGATCCATTCCTTTGGAAGATACAATTAAACAGGCAGACACACATATACACACACACACACACTTGAAACTTATACAACTCCGTTTTTGCGTCGGGCGTTAAAAATAAAAATATCAATACTGATTTTATATTTTTAACTGTTGATATTTTTATAAATAATCTGTAAGCTATATAGGCGCTTCAATTTTAACGCCCGACGCAAAAACGGAGTGTTATAAATTTTAAGTGTGTGTATATATAATAATATGTTTATATAATATGTAAATACATCTATATAAATACATATTATATAAACATATTATTATATATACACACTTAAAATTGTATTTATACACTTATGTATTTATAATTATAGAGTGAAGGGGTTTTGTAGTAAAGTATGTGGAGTTTTCATTTTGAACTGTGAAAAATAAGTTGCTTGAATTTTTTTGAACATAAAATAAACATTCGAGGGTTAAAATTAATTTTTCATTGATTTAAGACAATCTGTGTTAATAAATTTGTTGTAGGAACTCAAGGATTGCAAGAGCCAAATGACAGATTTAACGAATCAATGGTACCAGGCGATCAGGATATCGAACGATAGAGAAACGGACGACGAGGAATGTCTTCAGCCGAGTTCCCTGTCCAATTCCCATACCAGTCTACAGCGAGGTGTTTAATATTAATTATTATTCTATTGATTAGATACAATTTTATTTAGGCAGCATAAACTACCTAATATCTTTAAAAACGTGTCCATAAATAATAATAATTTATGTAAGTATTGTTAATAATAGGCAAATTGAGGTGTCTTCACACTTGACGAAATGAGATTTTTTGACTTTTTTAAAAGTATAATGCAATTTTAACATTAATAAATTAAATGTAGTTTAAAACTTGGGCCTTTCGTTCATTACGATACATTACAATACTGAAAATGTACCGATTTAAAATTGGCACCTATTTATTTGTTCAACTCAAATAAAATTTGAAAGTATGACAATGTTTAAATCACTTGACTGATTGATTTTTTTTTTGTGGGAACACAGTTTATGGAATAGTTTTCTTATTTTTTAGTGAAAAGTTTAGGGTGCCAACATTAGGTCATTTTACCCTATATAGAGTTATGAAGAAGCCCGATTTCGAAATATTTTTTTCGAAGTCGACTCATGTTAACAGAAATATAAATTAGAGGTTTTGTCGCACGCAAGAATTACAACAATGTAATAGATTGTGTTCTGTGTTTCCGAGCTCATATAACCCAAGTCTTTTAAAAAGTTGTAGGCATCTTTGGTGTGAGCACGCTCCATCATAGGCCCTGTATTAAAAAAAAATTTAAAAAATTATATAAACTTTTAGTGAAACGTTATCACGATAGTTTAAATACCGTGTGGTTAACATCATTATTTTACAATATGAGAGAACGAGCTTTATTTATTCAATTATTTATTTGAAGATTTGCGACGGTTTTTACTGGTATTATTTGAATTGAATTTGAATCTTTTTAACTTTAAATGTAACCGGCAGCTTGTTGTCCACCAGTGAAAATCGCATTCAAATCGGTTAAGCCGATTTTGAGATTTGTATGCACAAACGGACAAAAATTGTTTTTCTTTTTTTTTAAATATTTAATATACAGACAAGTATGTTATGATTTTATTATATGTATTGATTTCAAAGAAACAGTGTGGAGAGATCTTTGTCAAATCGCTTCGTTAAACATTAAAATTGGATATATAGTCAAATATTATGTGATTGCAATTTATATATATATAAAAAAAGTATATTTGTGACCAAAGTTATTGTGACATTGGCATGAAAGTGCAAATTGTGTGATTTTTTACTAGTTTTTAATTAGGGTTGTGTTTCAGGCACATGAAATGTGATTATTTACAGTATGTATATTTAAATGAAAAATAAAAAGCCATTAAGTACTTAAGTATTGTTGTTAGCTTTAATTTTGAAAAACGTTACAATGATAGTTACATTCTAATGTGTTTTTAGAGTACATTACATATTATAATAATATAATTTATTAAATAGAGGCTTTTTACTAGAATGGTTCAGTAATTAGAACGTTTGTTATCTTAATCCGAAAGTTGACGCATTTCGATTCAAGTGTTTTATAAAATATTAGCAGACCGCCACGGATTTTTTTTCTGCAAATTATATAAATAGAAATTTTCCTACTTTAACGCTTTACTTTATTTTAAAATGCATTAAAATACTTGGCGTAGTTTGAAAGACATTAGCGTATATACAGAAGAACAGACGGTGGGAGGAATTTTGGGTTTGTTTGTAAAAAATTTAAAAGGGATGTAACAATATATAATTTTGCCGATACTATTGTAGTAAATAAAATAATCAGTTATTCATAATAGTAAACACTATATTTAATAGAGACTCGACTTTGTGAGGTGTAAAAAATTAATAAAAATAAAAATTTAAAGTAAACATTTATTTAGGCATAATATGATTTATTATCAAGCAATGAAAGTAACATTTATTTTTACACAAAGTAATAAAATAAGCAAAAACATAGTAATTAAAGTTTACTTTTAAAGAAAACTAAGTTTATTCATCAGATTTGTATTATAATCTGTCTGCCCATTATATTGGTATTGTTACATCCCTTAAATTTGTATTATTATTTTAATATAATAATATAAATTTTATAGTATTATTTTGAGTATTATTACAATATTAAATTAAAACAACATCCTATGAGGACTATGATATAAAAAAAATCATCAGAAATCTTCCAGTGCAGAATGAAAGAATACAAATTCAAATTACACAAATATTTATATTTTTATAATTGTTTATAAACTGAGAATTAAGTTCCTTTATTATTATATAAGTTTATTAGCTACTTTTCTGACAGAATTTCAAATGTATTCAAATGTTAGTGCAATATATTATTATGTGTCAAAGTGTCAAGTGTTTTATTCATCCTCGTTCTCCAAATTGATGTGACTACCGAATTTTCCATACAAATGTGCCTTTAATTCGCTCATTTGGTTCTTTAGTCCTTCAATTGTAACTCCCAAGTCTTTTAATTCATTCATTTTTACAGTTTTCGCCTCTTCAAGTGATTTCTGTAACAAGATAGTTATAATAAAAATCAGTTTAGGAAAGTGTATGTTTTATAGCTTAAGCAAGCCTGTTGGATGAATAGTGCTTGCCTTAACACTGCTCCAGTGTTCACAGGTTCAAAACCCGGTAGGGTTAACTTTGGAAATGAAGTTTTTGAACCACTCGTCCATCAAAAAAAGTTGACTGACCACTTGTGGGTATGGTGCTATAGTCATCTATAACAAAGGCGATGTCACAGGTGCTGCGAGAATGTTAGGTCTTTGCCTTTTTTACAGAGAAATGTCTTTATAGTTAGCTAATTTATGTATTGCTAATACAGTTAAAAAAAGACTAAGTACAGAGTTTTTTAAGTTAAAATTGCAAATTCGTGTTAAAGCAGATTCATGTTAAAATTGCATGAAAATGTAAATAGGTAATAAAAACAAGTTAATATTTACCAACGTATCTTCAAGGTTTTGAAGTAAGAAAACTTCTCCAATGAGGTAAGGAATTTTGTCACTATCATCAGCCAGACTTAATTCTTCCACAGCTTCTTCTATATTTTTCAAATCGTTCTGTTTCACCTTTAATTCATCCTTAAAGTCTTCTACTTTGGCATTTAATTGGGCGAATTTATTAATTTTCTGTTGATCTTCGAAAGAAATGTGGACATCTGAGTCCTAAAATGACAATTACTATGAATTAGTAGAGGCAATATTACTACAAAAGTACAATGTTAAAGTATTATTGGTTACTCACCGGTTGAAAGGTGCCTTTTCCAGAATTAGCCATATTAAATTAAATAACAACCTTAAAAGAGTTGTTAAACAATAAATAAATATTTATAATCTTTTCCTTTCCACTATATAACCTATATGGCAATCATATCAAACTTCAAAAAACTTCAAAGCAGTGTTGCCAACCCGTACCCAATTTTCCCCCATATTTTTTTTTTATCAAATACCCCTAAAAACCTATTAGAAAATTAGTATTAGTCTCTATAGAAAATATTTTTAATTTTATTATACTTGGTGTTGTTTAGTGCTAAAATCCTTGCATAATGGCCTTTTTTATAACAATTACTAGAAAATTTTATTTTAAACTCCTGTCTCACTAACTATAGCTACGTCTGTTTGTCCTTTTTTTTTCCTCTCTTCAGCAACATGGCAAGCTGTGTTCCAACAAAAAGCCACTCCCCTTTTGTACTCTTGTACTGATTAGGATTTAGATACTAGGAGGGAGCTCGAGTGAGCAACCCTCCCACCACATATTGCCACCCAAACATCATAGTGTTGAGGTCAATTAAATTTACTCGTAAGGGAGCTGACGCTATGTCTTCTGAATCTGATGTGCCTCACACTTCCCTCCCCCTCCAGTACGGAAGCCAGGTCGTTAATGTGAGTTGACAATCTATTTTGGTAATTTTTGCTGTATTTTGCAATTTCCTGCTTAACAGTGGCTTAAGGCTCAGGGGCCCTAGACAAAGTGACATGACGAAGACGATAACGAAGTTCGAAAACAATAAAATGTATGGGATTGACATATGCCTTCGTTAAGTCACGTGATACTTCCCATACATTTTGTTGTTTTCGAACTTCGTTATCGTCTTCGTCATGTCACTTTGTCTAGGGCCCCAGGTCCTGGTAGATGTATATGTTACACACATAGTATGGGATGTCCAGCATAGCTCGTATCATCTTAATTTGGAATCTCTCCAGTATCTCGATGTTACTATGGCTTGCTGTACCCCACAGCTGAACACCATAAGTCCATATGGGCTTAAGAATAGCCTTGTAAATTGCGATCTTGCTGGTACTTGAGAGACTCGAGTTGCGTCCAACCAACCAATACATGGAGCGCATACGTGCGTCAAGCTGTTTCCGTTTGCTCCATATGTGTTTTCTCCAAGTAAGCCGGCGGTCCAGGTGCATGCCTAAGTATTTCGCATTCTCTGCCTGCGGTATTTCCCTGTCATACAGTCTGACCGGCGGGCAGGTTTGCCTTCTCAAGGTGAAAGTCACTTGTACAGACTTACTCTGGTTAGCTTTGATACGCCATCGACCAAGCCATCTTTCCACCTCTGCAAGATGATGCTGCAGAATGGTCGATGCAGTCTGATGATTATCGCTCACTGCTAAGAGGGTAGTGTCATCTGCATGTGTAGCTATTGTGGTACTGTTGTTTGTCTGTTTGTTGTTCATATTTCTGTTGGTTGATATTGTTAGTAAAACCATTTACCATTACCATTTCGATTTAAATTACAGATTTTTTTCGGATTTTCAGAGCCCCTAAAAAAAACCTCAATAAAAATCTACTCTTAACATTCCCCTTTTTAACTCCGTGTCCCCTAAATTTAGGGGTAAAACTCCTAAGTTGGCAACAATGCTTCAAAGTATCATTATGAACCACAGACTACTAATTTTATACATGACATTGACATTATTTTATGGTTCATTGATGGTTCATTGTCTATTTATGATTATGGATTGGAATGAAAACTTAGACACATATACGTAGTCTATTGTTCTATGTTATGAATTCAACATAGACATTAATATACTTGGAATTCAACGGTCACAGAGGAGATTATTATTATAATAATTATTTTAGTTACATTTGCGGTCTGATAGGAAACCACTAGGAAACCAATAGGAAACCAAGATAAAGCGAAGATGACAGATACCCACGATTCCCTGTACTAAGCCCTGTGCTATGATTAACTTAGATTGTATGTTTTTGAAATAGGTATTTCGTTTTATCTAAGTGCTTCACTGTTTTGTTGATAAAGTAAAATTGGCAAGCCCGATAACGATACTACGTAAAACTGGCGTAAAAAGCTGTCAACTGGTCTTGGTTGGCGCCCTTAACGCTCTGTCCTGGGTTCGATTCCCGGCAGGGTCAACCATGGAAATGAAATTTTCAAAATTTGAAAAGTAGTGGCACCTATCGACGTCTACTACCTATCGACCTTAACAGTCTGCTCTGCTACTTTCAGACCTTCTTGTGGACGACCACTTTATTTTTCTTAGTAGATATTTAGGCGAAGGTTATCTATCATCAATCGAACCATTAATTCGCCTGCTTAAATTTATTATAAAAAAAGGTAAAAATATAAAAGTAATTTTAACAAAACAATAAACACCTACTTACCTATTGGTAGCTCACAGTTTGTTAGTTGAAAGTTGAAAGTATCATTTTGTTAGATGCTTCAACCTATAGTTACCTACTACATATTTTATATTTTACTAACTAACTATGAGTTGGGGAGTTTATTGTGTGTATAAAATCTTAAGAGGATCAGGTTTCAATATGTGCACTATTCGTCCTGTAGTCCTTACATATTATAACACAAAGTCCTCCGCCGCGTCTGTCTTTTCGCGATAAACTCAAAAACTACTGCACCGATTTTCATGCTGTTTTCACCAATGGATAGAGTGGTTCTCGAGGAAGGTTTTAGTAAGTATATAATTTACAAAGTTACGCGGGCGAAGTCGCGGGCAGCAGCTAGTTGGATATAATTATTTATTCTACTAAGCAGTTTTTGGTCGCGACATCGTCCGCGTTGTTCATTTGTTAGGCGTTGGATTTTTTATTTTTATTGCAATGCAAAATTTCATGACGATCGATTGAGCATTTAAGTCGTGAAAGCGTAATAAACAAACACACTTCGCAATTATAATATTAGTAAGCATTAGCAATATAACAATACAGCTGTGCCCGCGACTTTGCCCGCGCTGTGTGTAAAAATCCCGTTCGTTTTTTAAAAATCCCACGAACATTTTTTTAGGATAAAAGTATCCTATAAACTATCTATCTGTGTGCCAAGTTTCATCCAAAATCGTTAAGACGTTTTTGAGTGATTCACATTTATAATTATTTGCAAGACTAGGTGATATGATAAGATATACTTACTACAATTTAGAGAAATGCCAATGAGGCCAATTAAACCCAATGAGGCGATAATAATTATGTCCTTTAGGTAAAAGCCTCTAAATAAACCCTTAAAAAATTCCATGCACAATAATTTTATCTTGTCCGAGTACATCGACATTAAATAAGTATTTTATTTTATATGGTTGCACATATAATAATATTTACTATAAAGACTTAAGTGATATTAAATATCAGAAATTAATTAGAGAATATATGACCTTTATTTATCTTTATAGGCTATATTTATCTTTTAGGGAAAGCCTCTAAATTACTAATAATTTATTTAATAATCTCTAAATAAAGAAGATATTAATTTAATGTTTAAAATATACATATTTTATTTTTATATGGTCAATAAATTTATATTATGTTTATTCAACAATATTTATGGCGCACATAATATTATGTATTCGTCTGTGATTTTTAGATTGTACTAATGGCAACAGGTAAATGGCTGGTGGGTTGCCGGCGACGGCCCCACCACAGCTACGCCTGCGCACGAGTTTGTCGCCGTCACCGCTTGCCATTCACTCGAGAACTCCTCACGAACGTTAGACATACCGAGCGGCATTCACTACACGTTTTACTTTGTGACATACATAGTACCGGGATGGAAAAAGAACACCAGCCCGATTCCATGGCGACGATAACAATGAAACCAGAATATCCACCGTCTGAAGTGTACAGCACATCGGAACCGCCACCGGTATGATTTTTCTCACAGCACCTATTCAATCAAATAAAAATAACCATACAATTAATAGCGACAAATTATTATTTACTTACCTACTAAGGTTGAAAAGAATTACAACTATTATAGTCAATTTGAAAGCGGATTATTGTGTTTTAAATTTTTCTTTTTTATAATAAAAAAAAAATTAAGTAATACTAGTAACCGGCTAAACGGTTTCGTCCGGGATGCATTTTTTTTATATATACTTAAACAAACCCTCCGCGTTTATAAGTGAATTTCCTTTCCCTAAATAAGTGAAAACCGAATTAAAATCTCTAAAGAACTTTTAGAGTTTTTGAAGCGTACACAAACAAACTTACAAAGTATTTTTATATTAGGTAATAATATGGATAGATATTCATATTAAATTAACAACAAATTAATATTTACTTACGGTTGAAAAGAAATACAACTATGTATTGTAATTATTTGAACGTGAATTATCGTGTTTTGAATTTCTTTTTTTTTATGATTCATAAAAAAATATTAAGTACTTACTGTTTTTACATTGTGTAACTAAATTACCTAAACGCCTCTAACAGTGTCCATAATTTTAAAAGTAAAATGATAAAATTGTGTTTACTGGTTTGCTAACAACGGGAAAGCGCCTTTCTCTTGCGGTGCTACGGTGGCGGTTGCAAGGCCGCTGAGACGTTAGTATATTCGCTTGTTGGTAAACACAGAGATCGCTTTTTATTTCGGCATTTAAAGCATTCGTAATGTTTGTAAATATTTAAAACTAGCTGCTGCTCGCGACTTCGCCCGCGTAACTATGTAAATTATATACTAAAACCTTCCTCGAGAACCACTCTATCCATTGGTGGAAACAGCATGAAAATCGGTGCAGCAGTTTTTGAGTTTATCGCGAACAAACAGACAGACGCTGCGGAGGACTTTATAATTTATGTTAGGATACGCGAAAAAAATATAAGACAATTTTGAAATTAACATTTTTTTTTAATGTTTCATTATGTCATAGACACAAAAGACACGGATTGTTAGACAGATACTAAGTTTGAATTTTTAAAAATTATTGATCTTTTATATCTGTAGTGCGCATAGTCATTATATTAGTCTGATTTAAAATTTAAATTAATTTTATCGAATTAAATTAGATAAATAATAAGTATTTAATAACTTAATTAGCGACCAGCTCCCGGCTTCGCCCAGTATATGCATTTTTTTAAAATACTTACATAAACCTTCCTCGTTTACTCCTCATATTGGTGAAAGCTGTATCAAAATACTTTGTATGGTTTTATAGTAGTTAACGCAGAAACTGAGAGACGCGGACAGTTTTCGCGACTTACTTGCAAAATAATGTTTTTTTTTCTACATACATGAAAATTTAATTAGGTTTTATTGTATCGCACCTTGAGCAAGACAAGGGCGTAACTGCACTTTTTGTAATTTAGGAGAGCCATTTAAAGTTATTTTTTTAATATTAAATATCGTATTTTTCTGCTTATATTGCTTTTAAACAATTCTTCATCAAATGAGCCCCATACTGTTGTAAATATTTTTTAATTTAATAATGTTTTTAAGATATTTCTGCATATATTTTAAGAACTAATTAAAAAAATATATTGTAATTGTAAGTTATGCCCTTGTCTTACCGAAAGTGCGATATGTAAATCTTCTGTGACAAATCACCTAATTGATACTGAAAACTGGATCAAAATCCGTTGCTTGTGTATAGACAGACATAGGTAATTATGCGGAAAGCGACTTAAACGACTCTTATTACGAGTATGTTCCTTACATACTCGTACTTAATTAAGCATTCCTTTCTATGTGATTAATCATTTAAGTACATTTGTAAGATCCCGAAAATATTTTCTGTTAAATCAGAGCAGAGTTTCTAATAGGTAAACATAAATTCATATTGCTTATTTCAATATAATAAAAATAGAATTGGTCATACATTAAATTTTATTTTAAGCGCGATTATCTCTTTAGATCCGTTTGCTTTAGCCAAGTTATGACGAGGTATGTCTGTGAGAAATACATTGTTCTATTGTCCTTAGCTTCCTACGTCGTGTATAGTTATATTATCTATACATATTACAGTCCATTTATGAAAGACTGGTTTTGATAAGGCTTTGGGGACTTAAAAGTTCAGTTTATAGATAGTTATGGGATTGATAATTTTAAATAGGGTGCAAAGAAAGTTTAAAAAATAAAAGTAGTCTATGAAATCTTTAAATAGATGTTATGTTAAGTTATAATAAAATTATTATAGCTTATACGGTTAACCACAGCTTTAACGCGATTTATCTCAATTTCAAATACGAAATTACCAAAAGTGTAATTTGAAAAATATTCCTTTGCATGCAACAGTTAATTTAATATTTAACTAGGTTTCCCTAAAAAATAGAAAAAAATATTTACCCAAAATAAAATAGTAATAAGTTATAAATATACAATTCTTTCTCCTACTAGTATAAAAATAAATTAGTTTTTACGCTAGTAATATATAAGTCAATGATTGAAAAGATTAACTTTGAGACGAGAGAAGATTCGACATCCAACAAAGTATTTAACAAATCTACGAGTAATTAGGTACAACAAATATAATTAATAGGTACATACAACATTTTCGTGCCTATCCTTGGAAATATTCGCTGTTTTTTTTCCTATAAAGGTTTTTTAAAGGGTAGCTTATTAAATATTTTCATCGATCCTTCTAACACCTACGTTACACCTATTGTTTTTAATATAGGTAATCATTTTATAATATTTTATAAACAAGTTACATGTGTGTATGTAAATATTATTATCAACCTTCAACGGCGGGTGAACGTGCTAAATGGGAATAATTAATTCAATTGTTTGTGACGCTATTCAACTTTGTATCGATGATATTCAAACAAAGATTAAATTTGTACAAGGAGATATTACAATGCAGCGACAAGCATCGTCAAAACAAGGTTTTCGAGAGAAATCGCTCGGCAAACGCTCTAGCCAAGCCACAGAGCACAAAAATGGAGACAATGGCGACCTTTTTAAACGGTTACGTCACGCCCGAATCGTTTTAACAACGTTTTAAGCTAGATCCGCGCTTCGCGAATGCACTAGACTACATTACCTACACAATTGACCACTTGTTAAAATTGTCTTTCTCACTTTATTTATGGTGACTTCACCAAAATCATGTTTGCAGGGAAACTTAACACATAAGTTAAATTGACATTGACAGGAGTTCGTGATATTATATTGCGCGGAATTTTCGCAATAATTTAGGCAAAACAATTATCAAATCATTTGTACTTTGGTCACATAAAATGCGTACCAGTCTGTAACTTGAACGGTTTTTTTTAAAATTATTGACTTGAAATAATAAATGAAATAGTTAAATAAAACTAAATTGTTGATATTTAAAATTAATTAAACTCTTATTAATCTGGCAAGAGGCTTAAATCAGACGAAAACAGGTTGAATAGTCATTGTTTTGACTCCAAATAAGGTGTGCTTCGTCGAAGTAACAGATTCGAGAAATAAAATAATTTGAAATTCGAATGTGAGTTTTGTTGTGTAGATTCCCCAATTTTCAAATTTATTTCTTTATGCAGTCGTAGAGCTTTTGAAACTAAAGCACTAAGCATGACAACTTACAGACGTTTGAATTGCGTATGAAATGAAATTTTGGCATGATTGATAAATTGGCCTTGCTTTGGTGCAAGCAAATGTTGACTTTTAAGGTGACGAGCCTTTTTTACCCCGACTGTATATGTTAATCGACTGTATATCAGAGTGATTAATCGGAAATTATATATTAGATATAAAATTACCGCTTTACCAATCACCATTGAAGGAAAATGTAATAAATTATTTACTTTTACCGATTTATTATTAATAAATTATTACAAGTTAATTTTTTTTAAAAGCAATTAATTGTAATTTTCTACTAAGTAATAATTTATAATAGTAGTGTTCCGGGTGCGCTCGTCTCGTCGCTACTTTTTTATAAAAATAATTTAGTTCCCGATAGGAATTAATGTTTCCTTAGTTTTGTCAGTTCCTGATTGTTTTAATAACCCTTAATTATTATTTAAAACATAATTACTTTTTAGTCAATAAACACCGAGAAAATAAGTCAATCAATTTATTGTTTGTTTTATTACTTTTACTGAAAGTAGTGGTAAAAGCGTCGATGTAGTAAAAGTGATAAATTTCACTCTTTTCATCACATTTACCAAATGATGAAGTAACTATGAATACTGACCGGTTATTATATTATTAATACTTACCACTTTTATTACATTTACAGTAACATAAATACGAACAGGTTATAAATACGTATTTATATTTAATTTATAACATCCGCAACAGTTTTGTTGACGCCTTTAAATTTGTTTCCATAGTGGGAGGCTATTCAGAGAAACTGATGACAACAAAATCGAGGGATACAGTTTGATGCTCTAATATCTACATCCAAAATTTAATTACATCAAGCTAAATGATGAAATATTTTTTTGGTATATATTGTATGTATATATATCCGAATTCGTTGGATAAGTATATATAACATATAATACCTATGCTTAAAGAAAATATTACTTGTAACATACACGGTCGTGTCCACACTCCGATTTAAAAAAAAATAAAGTTCAAAACATACATACAAGTCTGATATTTATTTATATGAAAAGAGGTAGAGGCGAAGGATATTGACTTAACACGCCTGCCTACTAAACTTTATGTTTATAGGCATTCCCTTCCAAGTATTTTAGATGTCGATGAAGCCAGTGTACGAATACGCGTTGAGAATTTTAAAACATATGTGTTTGCCTTGCCTCTGACATAACAATAAGTTTGGTTCGTTTGGTTCTTGTGTGTGGAAAGTGAGCATACAAATGAGTCATACTGTACTGTACGAAAATTAGGAAGGTTCTCGATGACCATAGGAGCCTACAGAAACAGAGATTTGATTATCTGTTTGCCGACCTTTATATATACTAGCTGGTGCTCGCGACTTCGTCCGCGTAGAAAAGTATAAAACGCCATCTACCATATTTTGGATAGATGGCGCTATCTCCAGGGCCAAGCCGCTAGTATTTACTTTTATTTTAGATTTCCCGTAGGAATGAAGCATTTTCCCGCGGTAAAAAGTAGCCTATGTTCATCTGGGATAATGTAGGCTTCAATGGTAAAAGAATTTTTCAAATCGGTTCAGTAGTTTCGGAGCCTATTCTATACAAACAAACAAACAATCAAATCTTTTCTCTTTATAATATTAATAGTATATATAATAACTTTAATTCCTTCAACAGTTAATTCGAGTGCTTAAAAATCCATTATATGAATACTCAAGAGCCTTCTGTTTCTACTAATGTTATATAAATTCGTTGCTTGCATCTATTAATAGGTAACAGTACCATCAAGTAGAATTACAGCCTATCTTACGATCATAAAAAAGTAGTGTGTGTGTGTGTAACCACTTTGTCTGCAAAACACTTTTATTAGTTTCATTCTCATTTCATCATTATAGCCTATGTTACTCGTGATAATGTGGCTTTCTATAGGTGAAATTTTTTTTAAGATCGGTCAAGTAGTTTTTGCGTTTATTCGTTACATACAAAAATACAAATCTTCTCTTCTTATAATATTAGGTAGGATGTGTCATTCTGTTATTAGCATAACTAGTTTTAAATACGGTTAACGGAACCAAATGGAAGGAGTGTAATGGACACTAATGGAAAATTTTGTATTTACATATCGGCCGTAGCCGGGAGCGGGTCGCTATAGGTCTCAGAATAATATTAGTTAAATTTCGTTGCTATAGGTTATATATAAATTTATTTATTTAAAATACTCATACTTATTATTATTATATTATGAATAATTTTAAGTATGTTTGAAATTATTTAAAACAACATAAAAACACACTATCAAAAATAACTCTAAAGACTTCTAAAGAGTTTATTGCATGATGTAAACTGGATGTAAATAAGAGAATTTAGTTTGATTCGCACGCAACGATGTTGAATTTCTCAAATGCAAACAGTTCGAGTACTTTCACTGTGACCTCTCATCTCCGTTTGTAGCGTCTTTAACCGCCACAGTAGGCGCCGAAGACAAACATTACGTAACCGTCTATCGCATCTAAAAGTGCCGAACAAAGATTGCTTGTAAATAACCATATAAGTTATTTTACTGTACATACAATATGGTAAACTTTTTTGAAGTGTATAAGTATTTTTTTGATTTTATATTATAATTTATTTTTATCCTAAACTTGACCAATAAGTTAAAACAGCATCGAATCAAAGAATAAAATATAAAAGTTACTTTTAACTTATAACCTATACTTATAAAATGGTTCTGATTGACTATCACAGATAAACTATTTAGTCTAGAACAACCGTGACCAATCGCTTTTTTGAACATAGGTTTACTTTACACTGAACCGCAAAGAAAAAGGGTCGGTTAGAAAATCTTCAATATCTTCAAAAGTACCTGACCTAGCTTTATGAAATAAAGACTAAATTAAAGAATATTTCAATGTGCTTAAATAAAAATAAAATTTATTTAGCTTAGCTTTAGTTTAGTCTTTATTTCATAAAAGCTAGGTCAGGTATACTTTTGAAGATATTGAAGATTTTCTAACCGACCCTTTATAAAATAATTAAGTTGCTATCCGCCTCTGTCTGTTTCTCTGTTAATTGCATCTAAACCACAAAATAGATTTTGATACGGTTTTCACTAATGGGATAAACGGGAAGGTGTTTGTTACAAAAAAATTGCATCCCGTAAGAAGCCGAGAGCGGGTCGCAAAATAATTACAAGACTATCTGTATTGCGGCACACTTTTTTCTTTCTTAGCTTGATGCTTTTGGTCCGAGAAGATTAACTGATCTGGCACTGGAGAGTTGTAGCACTCAGTTCTTTTAACAACAGTAGGCGAAATGTGTTCTAGATATTTTAGGTACTAGTCAATTTGTGTCATGGTAGATTTGAGTGCTCGACGCATTATGTAGTAGTCAATTTAAGCTCTAGGCAAAAATTAAATGTAGTCAGATTGTGTTCTAGACAGTCCAAGACCAACCCTTTTATACAAATATAATTATCATACCTTCGGTGGATGTAGCCACCGGAGGCGGAAACGGTCCCCGACTGAGGAGGTTGCCCGGGTGTGTGATCAAAAAGATCACGCCGGGTAAATAATTATCTATATCTGGTCGTTTGGTACGATATTGGATGTCTAACTCTTCAGTGGCACTATAGTAGTATTGAGATAGGTACTTAGAAGGATATTGTATACAGTTTTCTCTGAAATATAGTTTAGTTATTGGTCTACTTTAGGATTTAATTATATCGAGTGAAATATTCTAAATCGCGTCCGGTCCATTACAACCAATTCCCAAATTTCCTGATTTCCATTTCGCCTGAAATGCCGTGTATCGAAAACTGTCCTTACAGATGAAAATTATCCTCATTATAATTTTTTTCACATCTATAAAAATTTTGTGATTTTTTGAAAAACATGAGCTTGTGTAACGAAATTTGAATTTGGTGTGATGTGAGCCGTCTTAAAGATTCATACAGATCGTAGATTACATCTATTGAATTATAGCATCTATTTAATGTATTTTATATTTACACGAATATATTTTAATGCAGGCGTACCGTCAAAGGCCGAGTTCGTCAGTGCAAATCGCCAGAATCGCTGCGCTGACGGTGGTGGCTGCCTCATTCATATTGGGTGCATTTATCCTCGCCTCCAGCTGGGTGGCGGCGAGAGCCTCCTGCCACCAGCTGGAACAGTTCGATGCTTTGCTTGACAAGGAGCTCGCTTTGGAAGGAAGAGCTTACGGCAATGACGCCTTGCTGGCCGTAAGTACATTTTTAAATCATTCAAAGAGTCTTCTTCTACGTTGAGCAACGTTTCACGTCTAGTTCACTCATATGTGTGAACTACTTCAACTCATATAAATATGAAAATATCTTTGACAATAAATACGTCGACTAAAAGCGTGACTAATAAAATTTTCTATAATAGTTTCAAGTATAAAATAAATATTGTCATTTAAACTAACATAATAGAGACGAAGAGTTTGTTTGTTTAGATCTCTGCAAGATATATTATATTTTTATTTATATTTGATATCGTAATTCTTAATTAAGGCTAACGAGAATGACCGAAAATCACCGAGATTTACGGAGAAGAGCCGACATATGCCGCCGGAACGGCTGGACGCCTTTGTTTTATACGATGTAACGAAGTTAGGATAGTTAGGAATGCGAATTACAAATCTTATGTATCCACAGAAGTCTGAGTTCCGAAGTAAATTATGACACCTAACAAGTAAATAGATAGAGAAGTTAGTAAAACATCGACATATATCTACATTGAGATCACAAGTCACAACATTTGTCGTGAGGCTTAGTGAGTCTTGGCAACCTTGAAAGTCTTCGTCCGCTTATAAATTACACAGAATAGATGGTATATATGTTGGCAACATTTAATGGGTTTTCTTTGTTTTTTTGTCTCAGCATTATATCCCTAAGTTTTTAACGAGGAAAATTGTTTTGCAAACATTTACAAAAGTTAAATTTCGTGACAAAGATAATTTGAGTATGACACGCTACCTAGATTGATAGATACACACACACATAGGTATATTTATTTATGTTTTCAAGTCCCAAACGTTACAGCCGTATGACCGGTTCACCTTGGGTCTCATCACAAAATATTATGCAAAGCATACATAAGTATATAGTGGTAACTGTTTTGTGCAATCACAACGGACGTTGTTTGAATGAAGTACTTAGGTACATATAAAAAGTTTGAAATTAAAACTAATATTATAAATGCGAAAATGGTTGGTTTCAAATTCGTTGCTTATTCAAATTGCAGCTAATTTATTTGCTGAATATGGTAAAGTGATTTTGTTATTGTTAATTTTAACACATGTAATGTAATGTCCGCATATTAAACCGACAAACGGTGTGCAAATTAAAAAATAAACAGTCATCACTCGAATGTAACATTATAATGTTAATACATGTAAGATATAGTATTACTATTAATTACTAGCTAGTGCCAGCGAGTTTTACTCGTTAAAAAAAAGGAAAAATATAACACCTGCATAATTTATCGCTGTGACGTCGTGGCGTCGATTTTTTTATATTCTTAGTCTTAGATGATTCGCTTAACATAAAAAATGTCCCATATAATCCAAGTAATAATCCTGTCTGTGTGCCAAATTTCATCTAAATCCGTTGAGTAAAAAACAAATACGATTTTTCGTGAAAAAGTAACAATCATCGATACACAAACTTTCAAATTTATGATATCAGTAGGAAGTGGGAAGTAAGTATGGATGGATAAAGATTAAATGAATGTTTTACAACCAAGAAAAAGGGGCGCGCACGAATTCGCAGGCAAAAGTTAATTACTTGTAACTAGGAAAAATGATTCTGTGAAATTCTGCAAAACTGATGGTGTTTTCCGCATAAAAATCTGTTGCGGAAAGCGACTTCAAATTATGTAGAGATTCTATTTTGATAAACGATGTTAGTTAGTTAGGTTATATGCAATACCTAATCTTATGATTCGTTAAGCTCAATGCAGGCTGAAAGTCAAAGGTCAGCACTCAATAGTTGTAGGCTTCAGAATAACTAACTGTACATACTCGTAGAGACTGAGGCGGTCGCCGATTAGTATCTGTTGTAGCGAAAGTAGCAGCCGTCCAGTCGGTCGTTGAACCTTTGCGGATGCATCTCTTTACGACAAATGGAAATTCATGTTTGTGTTATGAGCGTCTCTTGAACGATACAATACAATGCTTCGGCGGGGGAAGACATTACCAAACCTTTGGTGAAATTATGAAACACGAAGGCTTTATGATGAACTAGATGGTGCCCGCGACTTCGTACGTGATGATAAATTAAAAATATAAAAGCAATTACAACGCTTGACAACTTGTTGCTATAACACATTGGAGAGACGTTAGTTACAGTTTTATATTTTAGATAATTTTTTCTTGGATGAAAGTAATGTTCCCCAGGATGAAAGTCCTATGTCCTTTCTGGTGTCCCAGACAACGTGTATGCAAAATTTCATGGTGATCGGTTCAGTAGTTTTGGCGTGAAAGCGAGACAGACAGACAGAGTTACTTTCGCATTTATAATATTTATATCTATCTATTTATTTATTTAATTTATTTATTTTATTGTAGGGAAATTTAAAGGTACAATTACATAATAATAGTGTTATAATAGTAAATAACTTAAATCTAATAAAAAATTTCCACCTATAGATAACAAAAACAACGATAAAAAAGTGTTAAAGAAGGCCACTAAAAAATTTACTAGTCTTAATATTTTTGTTTTCACTATGGAACTGTGGTACGGGTCAATAACTTTATCCTCTGATAAAATTTAATTAAAAAGTTTACATGATCGAGACATGAATTTTCTCTGACGATTTCTTGACATGACGATTTCTCAAATTGGTGTGATGGGACATTTAAGTATAATTTAGATAATAATTCAGATTTCATCAAATGGCAGATACCACTTTTCATGGAAAAACAATTTTCCTGGAGATTCTGGTACCTGGATTTCTGGACTTTCTATGTAAACTGGTCTGTAACAATAAGTTTGTTATAAATAAAATATATAAAATTGGAATAATATAGTGGAAAAATTTTGGGAGTAGCGGATAAATGGAAGTGGAAAAACAAGTACAATTTTCCTGGAAATTATCTTCTATGCGTAAACTGGCCTGTAACAAACTTACAAAATTTGCTCTTCCACTTTGTAATTGTGGTATGGTCTATTTCAAGGTCACTCTTTAATAAATTAATTAACTGCTAATTAAGTAACTGACATTTTGGAATAATAGCGTGTGTGCTTTTTTGTTTCCCTGTCCCTTTCTAATACCCTTAGAACTATTATGGTCGCGCACTTGCAGTAACTTAGGCGTTGTTAAGTTCATCCAATATTAACTTTAAAGTCCCTTTTATTGGTTTGCTATATTCGAAAAAATATTTGAATGAACTCTTAGGTATTCTAAATAACAAACAGTTAAAAGAAATTTGAATGTCGTCATTAGTGTTATTAGGTCTTTACTCTCTACCATTTCCTTTTAAGAGTCATACTTTCTTTTTGTTAGACTTTGTTGGCTTCATACTGTCGCAAATGATTCTATTTCGTGAAGGTTCAATTTCGTTGTATTGGAAGTGTTTGAAGTATGTATTCGTTTGTCATTGTTATGTTAAGTTTTTTACGGTTCTACGTCAGTCAAAGAATTCTAATTAGGTTTTATTTTTATGTTGTCTCAAAATATTTAACTATATAACAATATACGTACATAAATATATACCCAATATTAATCTAACACCGTTGGATGAGTGGTTAGGATACTTGGCTTATCGCTCCATTTCAGGGATCCCGGGTTCGATTCCCGGCAGGGTCACCTTTGGAAATGAACTTTTAAAAGTTGACTCTGGTCTGGATCTGAAAATTGACAGGACACATTGTATGTGTTTCATAAACAATAGCATGTGTGCTGTTATGTTTCGGAGAGTGAGTAATGGCCGTAAGAACCCATTTTCTCATTATCTCCTCTCAATCCCTCCCATCAAGTGTACTGTAAGCCTGTCTGTTGAACTTTATCGAAATCAGGATTAGTCTGCCGCTGTATATATATTTTTTGCATAGCTCAAAAAGTATTACAATATTAAAAAAAAACAATACGTCACAGGTCTCTTTTCGGTACATAACGAAATAGCAGCAATTTTCAACACGCCGCCGGTTTCTGTGGTCACGTTGAAAATTGAAAACAGATTTGATTTTTAATTACAACTCGAGTGCTAGTGAATTACAACTATTTTTTTTATGTAAAAGTGACCTCAGAGTGGTTGACAGTCCTTAGACACTTGATGGTAGGTGGCTTGGTGGCTAGTTGGCTACCGTCGCCTATTAACACAAGCAACGTCATAGCTTGTGCTGCGCGCGCGCTACAGACCTTTGTAGGATTGAGGAAGAGTCAAGAGATAGGAAAAAGGTCCCCTTAATACATAAAAAAATAGTAAATAATGAAAAAATAATTCACATTAAAATAGTCTATAACCATCTTGAAGTTCTATTCTATTACGTTTCGAAGATTACCTCTTACCAGCGAACTTGTATTATTTCGATGCCATACAAATGTCATCTTTTTATAATATTAGTTATAGACAAAAGTCAAGGCTGCTAATTGTTACGAATGTAAATTAGCCATGTACAATATGAAAATTGACTAGATGTGTTAATAATTTAATTGCAATTTCAACAAGTCAAATAAAAATGACGAAAATTAATCATACAGGGAGATTTTTTTATGCCTACAAAAAACCTCATTAGTAACTTCTCGCAATTTGAAATTGAGACGCTAACAAAGATTAGGTATATAAAGTAGAAAAGTTTTATGTTTCTTATACAATTTGTTTACTGTTTTGTTTCCAATTAGAGAGAAATATTGTACCAGTATCTGCTGAATAGCAATAACAGCGTCGTTTTGTCAACATTAAAAAAGAAACAGTGGCACTCCGGGAGTTTCGATAAAAGTGAAAACTCGAACAATTACGTGTGTATTTTTTGAATAGTCAGGAAAGTAATACTTACCATCGGTGGCCAAATTATTAGGGACAGTGCTCATAAATTTTTATGCATGACTGCACCGTGTCACAAAGCCAGAAGTGTACTGCATTCTTAGCTGAAAAATTTTTTTTGACTTGGCCAGGGAATCCACCAGACATGACCCATCGAACACATGTTAATTCACCAAACGGGCGATGCAGAATAAACTGATTACCACCAAGCGCCAATTCATTGAAACTCTCATCAGAGATTGGAATCACAACTCCACACTCCAAGAAAATGCAAAAACATGTATTGAGAGTATGCCCCGACGAATAGAAGCTCTTACCTATTTAAGGGAGGCATCACACAAAATATTCAAACTTGCTTTATTAATTTTTATCTATATTATTAATCACTCATATGAAGAATATAAATTTTTGTTGTTTTTATGATCCCAATAAAATGCAGATACAAACATAAGCGACCTACAACCAATAATTTGTTAGAGAAATCCAATTAGATTAGAAAATTAAAAAATTTCAGTAGCTCTGTCCCTAATAATACAGATATTTGTCAATTACACGGTAACAAGTTTTTTCAATAGTTTTTTCACCATCTCAAAAAATTTTCTTTTTTTAAATTAATAGGTTACACGATTACGGTAACATGTTTCGAGTTCAATAGTTTTTTTCCCATCTCAAAAATGCCCAACGCGCCTAAAGAAGTTTTCACTTCAAAAATGGGGTGTGACTGTATCGTGGCCATGGCAGCGTGTTTTACGTAAATACGTAATAATAAGTTACGACTTTTTTTGTAGGTCCATGGTTACGAGTAATATTTCCTTTGAGCGTATTATCTTTCTTTACATAGGAAGTCGCTTCCTGCCATCTGTTCCTTGGTACGCTTAGATCTTTTAAACTACGCAACGGATTTTGATGGAATAAAAAGAGGTAACACGAGGAATGCTTTTACTGAAAAAAAAAATATATAAGGTCACGCGTGCAAAGTAAGTATGTTCAACGAACTCGAATATTTTTGGATATAGAATATTGATATGTAGGCTACAGCATCAAATTGTATACCCCAATTTTGTTATCATCAGTTTTCCACAAAAAAGACGTACTTATTCACGTCTAAACTATAGGTTTAAAATGTTACTCCATACCTTCAAATTGCATAATTTAAAAAAACACGAATCTTCTCCTTAAATGCGCGACACTGTAACATCGTTGTGGGTTGTATTGAAAACATTTTGAGAAGCATGAAGTCCTTGGTTCGTTCGCCGTGACCGAATGCATTGAAAATTATCATGCTCGCTACCTGACCCAGTAAAGTGAGCATTCAATGTTTCAACAATGTACTACGGTATTGTACAATATTAGTTCTTGTGTTTTTCCACCCCTAAAGGAACATCATGTCATTATTTCCATTAGCCTCGTACTTGGAGGACTTTTTAAGCTTTAGTTACAAACAATTAGTTACAAACTCATATGAATTTCCCAAATTTAATGATAAATATTTTGGGAAAAGTTTTTTTTGAGATTTGTTAATTGTGTAGATCATTAGGATTTAGACTTACCAGCAGACCGCAATCTTTTTCGTATATATATATACTTTGAGGGCTAGAAGAACAAACAGTTGAATCTATATGACAGCATAACTAATGACCTGCAAATTGTTTATATAAAAATCGGCTCCCTACATCGTACAGGTGCATTTTTTTTCTTCAAATTACATTTAAAAGCCTTCCTCGTATAACACTCTTTACATTAGTGAAAATCGCATGAAAATCCGTTCGATAGTTTTTGAGATTATCGATATACGAAAAGAAAAACGATTTAATCAATCAATAAACGTTCGTTATAGTTTTGTAATTTCTACAATAAAAATATCGTCTGACAATAATTACATAATGACTTTCGAGCGAGAAAGTTGTTACAAATTAAATTGTACGCGAATGAATTTTATAACTTGCCTAACTGAACGATTTATCGATTTAGCATGGAACATTATGATGGAACACAATTAAAGATAAACAATTAAGGCGATATTGTTTATAACACCTATAATAATAAAAAAAGTTATATAAGCATTTTTATGTAAAACTAAATTCTCTACAATATTTGTCAGATTTTTTTTTTATAATTACATATATTTTTTTACTTTTGTCCTCTTCTACACAGGTTGGTATCTAAAATTTATATAAATTTTCTGAATTACCTCTCACTATAGGAGCAAATAAAGACTTATTTCATGTCCAAAAAGTTTTCTCTCGTTTTTCTCATTTGAGTAAATTTTTACAATTCAAATTCAAATTCATTTATTTTCAGGTAAATAGACCCATATTTTGTTTATACATTCATTGTTAATATATAACTAAACAGTTCCTAATTACATAAAATCAAAGCAATTTTTTATAAATGCCTCATACTATACATATACAACAGTAATAAGATATTTAATACAAGATGAAAGAAAATAAATAATAATACGAAGATTAATTTACAATGCAGAATATAGGTAGCAGAAATGTAAAATTTACAGCACATTCTACAGCGATGACCAGTAGAAAAATGTGGGTAATTATGTATTTTGCGTTACAGCAATTCACAGAGCGGAAACGGGCGATTTTCCGCGCACGACCGCCACAATGATCTTCCCGCATATCCGTCGAAGCGTCCCGCTACTGCTCTGTCATCGGCTAATCACTGACTTGGTCACTCTGTTTATAGCTAGCTGTTCATGCTTCGCCGACTCCAACCGGTGTCCGATTTAGATCTTGATTGTTTAATTAATGAGAAATCCTTTGAATAACAACTAGCAGTATATATCTTGTTTCTTTTGTTTTGTATTGCGTTTGAATGCTGTTAATCAAAATTACAGTTACCTAAGACACAATATTTAATTAATGCTAATTCTGCGCTCGACTTCAGGTCAGATCATGCGCAGGTTTGGATTTGTTTATGGTTTAAAATGAGATAAATAAAACAATATTTGAATGACTTGGGAAAGAAAGAAAGAAAGAAAATGAAATGAAAGAAAGAATTGATAAAATTTGGCCCACATATGGTTTATTACCTGGATTAACACTTTTAGTTTATGTAATATAGTTGGAACATTTTTTTAATTAATACAGATTTCAATAATCTAATGTAATCTGCATTCGACATTTTACGTTGTATTTAGTATTATTTTATTTCAACGATATAACACAAAGATACATATACGAGTAGTTTTCTCATAAAATTTGCCACTTGATTGTTTAGCATTTCTTGTTTTAAATTTCTCGGTTAATAACATCATATATGTATAAAATGTATACATTTACATATGTACAAACTTGTATTCTTTATGGATTTATTTACTCACATACATAGCAAGCACATTTACTAGCAAGTTAAGTAGGTACCTACTCATCAGCGAGATCGAAAAGATGATCGCGCCATACTCGTACCATACCGTACCGTCTATATTGAGCGCTGTGAGCTGTGATTGTGTCACCAACATACCAACCGGTTTTCTGACTGCTTGTAGGAATTGTAAGTTGTCTGCGCTAGGTACTTCCCAATTAGCTGGCACTGGCAGCCACTTTGAGTTTATAGGTATGTGTTATTTAAAGTCTTTGGTATGTGTAATGTTTATCCTAGAGTTTAGACTATAAATCCACTGAGGTAACATTTGTGGTAGTGGTAAAAAAAAAAAACTATAGGTGTAAAATTATGTTCATTTTTAAATTTTTTTATATTGTCGCTCTTTTAATGTTTTTTTTAATATTGTTTAATAATTGTTATTTTAATGTTCTTTTAATTTTTTTTTAAATTACTGTTGCAGAAATGCAGTTTCGATCTTAGACAAAGGAAAAACTATTTTTAATGACATAACTATTTACGTGAATGCGTCTTTAAATTTGCTTCTATAGTGGGAGGAAATTCAGAAAAGTAATGATAACAATACTAGCACACATGCTGGTATTTCACGGTGATCTTCTATAAGGGGGCATTCATTTGTGATGCTAAAATGGTTGTCCAAAAAACTGCGAAACGCATTCTGGCCTTTCACTACTTCATCATCATAAACTCAGTACAGGCATATGACGTCCACTTGCTCTTAAAACCTCCCCATAACTTTAAAATAGGATCTGTCAGAAGGACACCGTCGACTTATGATTATGTGAATATTATTGCTCCACTGATTATGTGATGGTAGAAAGTTTTATAACGATATCTATGATTGACGTGCATTCACCACAAATATACCTAGTAATTAATTTAGCTATAGGTGTTAAGACTGCAATTAAGTTGCATAAGAGAAGGTGTATTCGAGGCAGAGTTTCGAAGTTTAGAGGTTTCACAGTTATTAATTTAACAAGAGTCTGTTAATTGGTTCACATTCGAGTCGATTTTACGATTTGCTAACGTTGTGTTATAGGTCAATGTAAGTTTAATAAGAACAGTTTCAAGATAAAGGTTATAACAATTAATATTTTTTGGAGAACAATAATTTAGGTCCAAAAATAACACTTGTCTATCCAGATAGCAGAAAACATTGTTTTCCAGAAAACAGTGTACATACCTAATTGGATAGATTTATGACTCAATGCCACCGATAAGACATGCTATAATTAAAATTATAAACTAACCCTAGTTTATAATATTAGTTAGTGGATCACTAGTTTATAATATTAGTATGGATTAATAAATGTTCAACACGTTGTAATCATTCACGATTTCCATCTGTGTGTGCTAAATGTTTGTCAATAGACTGGTATTATTTTCTGTTTAGAGGAAAAGTCTATTGGAAACCGCGGATAGGAAGTGTTAACTGTGATTGCTTACGACTTAAACAGAATAGAGGTGCAATTTCCTTGTTATCACGCAACGACTAGACGGTAACGCCGAATGAAATGTTTCGTAAATTCAGTAAAAGTATTGTAGGCGTTTGTGCGACAATGGAGTTTAGATGTAATCGACGTTTTCTATCAGCCGCGGTCGCAAACACTTCGCGGTTCGGTGCGCGGCGATCCTACTCAAACCGCGGCAAATCATTTTCACATTGCATTGACAATAGACGCAATTAACATCTCATATTTATTTATACATATATCCAACCTAACAAGCGCTGTAAAGTGTCGTGTCGACGTAGTTATCTTGCATTTTTCCTATGAGCGTTTTTTATGAACGCTATTCGCATCGCATGACTGTCCTCACCGTCAACTTTAGTGATTAGTCAGTGGAACACAGCAATTGACACGAACAATGATAAAGCTTAATGTCCGTGTAGGCGCGTGAGTAGGTCTCTAGCTGTGGCTGCATCGGTTACGCAACTAAAAACATGCAAGCGCCGTCCGCCATTTTGTGATGAACTCTTGATGGTTTTTCGCGTCAAAAGTGAACGGTGTTTGTAAGCAGGAGCGAAGTTGACGCTCATCGGACTTATTAAGAAATATGCTTCTTAAGAATATTTTATGTTTTGCTATAAAATGTTTATCTAAGTATATTATAAAGAGTAGAAGTTTGTATCTTTGAAAATATCTACTTAGTCATCAGATTAAAAAAATAATTCTTTCACCAATTCTAGGCTTGGTAAATATTCCACAAGGGCGAAGCTGCGGGCATACATAAAGATCGTGGGTTAGTCTGGCAATGTAAAGATATATTATTTTTGTCAGGCGTTATATAATTTTTTTTTAAACGTACTAGGTCCCCGGCACAGCATTGACAGATGATATTTGTATTTTATCATAAATAGTGTAAATGATTTCGTTTTAACCTAACTCATATATGACCGAATGAATATTGTTATATAATAGAAACTTATTATTTAACATTTTTTAAAGTAAGTTTGACACTCTTGTTCCAAACAATGCAATTCCTTGAATAAACAATACAACACATAACAATACTTACAAGACATTTAATGTGTTTTATAATAACTCGTTTGAAATTCGTAAATAATTTGAATTTACATAACATAGGTAAGGCACAGACACAGAAGTCAAACTTATAACACCTCGTTTTTTAGTATGGCGTCGTGGGTTAAAAAATTTCGTCAGAAGTGTAATACTAAAGCAACCTACGAGTAAATAATACATTCATTTAAGCTCTAGACAAAAATCCAATGTGTTCTAGACAGTCCAAGACCAACCGATAAATAATACATACCTATTTGTGAGTCTCCCAAGTAGAGAATGGTACTCTAGCATCAATATGTATCTACAATTTGGAAATGAAAGAATTTTAAAATAAAAAATAAGTAAGGGAGAGGAATAAAGGTTAATATCAATGTAATTTTCAGGACGAACCGTTGCCAATTGGAAACGCTCATGCACTGCACGCAGCGCCTCCAGTGTCTGCAGCAGCTCATACGTCAACGGATGCGCCTGCGCCCATTGAGCCAGCCGCCAATCAGATTAAAGGCGATGCCTTGACTCAGGCTGAGTCTAAAATAGATGAAGACAAACTACAGGTAAAGATTTTAAATGTATACATGTCAAAAGTAATTATAAGTATCAAGTAATCGTAGTTCAGTACTACACGGTCACCCAGGTAATTCTTATTATACTTAAAAATTAAAAAAAATAAATCTCTTTTGTCTTTGATCACAGAATCTGACTATAAACAAAAGAGTATATATCCGAGCCCATTGAGACTATGGTCGGTAGCGCACTTGCTGCACTTTGCATCATCAGAATAGACGAGCGGATTCGCAAACACATCATATCAATATATCAATCAATCAATCAATCAATACTAATAATAAATCTGTAAGCGAAGGCACTGTATGTATTTTTGTTCTTCCATAACTCTTAAAAGAATTAATTGATTTTCATGAAACTTCTAAAAAAATTCTAAAAATGGTCAATTTAGTTTCAGCATCATGTATAAAGCCTATAAACACGATATCTCTGATATCTTACAGATTTATGATTGATACAGTATTGATGATGATGTATAAAATTTTACAAATCAGTACATTGTTTGAAGTGGGTACTGCAAAACTACAATAGGGGCATGCGTTATTTGCACCGGTATCTGTAGACCGCTAGCACCCGCTAGATCGGTTACACGGCAACCGTGCGACATTTCACAAGCAAACTGATATAGCTGCGCACGCGCAGTGAAGCGCGGTCGGTGCAAGTGGTGACGTCACAGAGTAGCTTTCACTTGGCACCTTGCCAGAGCTCAGACGGCACAGGCGACACTGCACTTAGGGCCTACTGTCGTCCGTTGCACCTTATTATAGAAAGCGGACACACTCTGTATTCCAATTGATTACTAACAACGCCTTTGTGTATCACTGACGTCCAGCTCATAAGAGTTACGAATAATTCTATAACTCACAAGAGTAATGATAGACTTAGCAATATTTTGAATAATTTAATTATAAAATTACGAATCGATGAAGGTTAATCTTCGCCTTTATAACTTTTCAAACAAAAAAAGCTTCATAAAAATTATATAAAAAGGTTTTGTTTACCTTTAAGTTCTAGTAGAGCTCATTTATACACTCCAACTATGTTGAAATACAATATATACATATTACTATATGGAAATACAATTCGGCTTCTTTTGAAACCCCCTCATACTAAGTATATATTTTTTTAAATACAGCCAATAATTTCAAGTATGCTTGTTATTAAATCATGAAATTCATTGTACGTTAAGTACTAAAGTCAGTCTTGTTGTAATTTCACCTCTGATTATGGTTAAAACAATAAGGACACGATTGCGCTCAACCGTTTTAAAGCAAATCAATTTAAAATAAAATGTTTACGAGTTTTATCCAGTTTACGCAACGTGAATCGCTACCTCACTTACGTAACTGACGTTATTGTGATATACTCGTACCTGCCTATTTATGGATTATAAGATCTTACACTTCCTTAACACAAACTGGCTCGTAAAATATTATAACTTCTCATTGAAATTATAGATAATTTCGCAATTGACTTAATAGAAAAAAATCATTGACAAGAATTTATTCATAGATGGGAAAGAAGATATTCTATATTGTTATATGAATTCTAGATTTTATTATTTCAGTTGAAGATAGGGAAAAATGATATCAGAATATCACAAGACCATTAATTTTAAACAAGGAAAAATTGTTGGAAAAATAATATTAGTTGTGTATACACGAGAAACTTCCTCACAAAAAAAAACACTTGTAATACACCTATAATAGGGAATTCTTTCAATTTTTCAATTCTGAATTATTTCTTCGTCTTTATATCACAAATCATAAGCTCGTGTCTCTCGACTAACACAATGTTGGCCTCTCCCAAGGCTCGCCAAAAAGCACGATTGATGAATATATGTAGTTGTTCATAACTCAGAACAAAGCTGTCTATTAATCTAGAATCTAGAGCAACGTTGGCAATTAGCACAGACGTTAAAGCGTTCAGTTTCAGTAGTTTTATCTCAATCAAACAGTCATAATAAAATTTTCATAAGTACACATGAGTAGTATTCGAATCGTGAACTATCGAAAATGTGAATGGTAATATTTACAAACGGAGGGTAGTGGAACAATAGTGCTCAGGCGCATTGTCTCACGCAGGATGTCCGAGCTCATTGTGCTGGGCAAACAGTACAGAACGAGATATTTTATGTTTCATATTATCGTATTATCAATCGGACGTGTATTTATATAACACTAGCTGACCAGGCGAATTTCGTACCGCCTAAAAGTAAATAAATGTCGTGTTACCTTTTAGAATATAGATAGACATGCGTTATGAACAACCTCAAATTAATTGTTGATTGACCTCAAATGTTTGCTAGCTGGGTTCAGAGTGGTATGTACGGGAAAAGAAAATTGTCCTCGTATTTTTTACGTTTTTTATCTCCATAAGAACCTCCGCAGACTTCAACAGACACAACAAAAAAGAAATCAGCCAAATCTGTTCAGCCGTTCTCGAGTTTTAAGCATTGAGATATATTATCTGTTTGTACTACATATGTACTACATACTAGAGAAGACATGGCAAACAGATTTTTTGCAACACGAGTTAGAGCCAGCTGGCTCCAACTACTTTAGTTTGGTTAGCGCTACAGGCGAATACGCTTGTGTCCTGTGTTCTTTTTAATTAAATATGCCTTCATGTGTGCTGAGGTACTGCTCAAACAACTCAGGAAATACAAATAAAGCCCAAGGAATCACCTTTCACCTTCAAGTACACACTTTTGCTTTTTGCAAGTGCACTAAAACTTTTGCTTGAGATAGCTTCTCTAGTACATTATCTCAATGGTTTTAAGCTTATCAACATATTTAGGGATTCATTTTTATTTATATAGATATAGATTAGTCAGCAAACACGATTGGATTTAGGAGGGATAACATTATATTATGAGAACACGTTGAAGAGCTCTAGATATTACAAGCACGAATTTTAACAACCCAACCCCATCTCATCTAGTCACTAAAACCGTAGTCGATAATTCCCTTTCTACATTGGCAGACATTCGAAATCATGCCATTGTGTATCCAATTAAAAATCAGTTAAAACTTTTTACTTGCTGTACGAACGCATTAATTTATTGCTATTTTTGTTTCCAGAAAATCGATGATGATAATTCAAAGAACGACACGCCAAACTCAGACAGCGGGGAGGATAGCTCCGAATCAGACAGTTCCGCCGAGGAAGACGATGAGCTGGATGCTATCAAACCAATGTTCAAGTTGCCCATACAGTTCGACCTCGATGAGCTTGCTGGAGCTTTCTTGGCTAACAACCAGAATAAGTAAGTATCAATTTTATTTATTATATTACTCCCCTTAATTTCTTCACCAGTTGTTTCTTTCTACATTTGTAATGTCAAGTTGCTAAGTCCTTAAGATTACAAAAGATAAATTGTAATGTAACCCAGGGAACTTAACTTTTGTATTATATGACGTCAAAATCAGTTTAAGAGTTTAGTTCTTATTATCATTGAAACAAATTGATAGATTTTGATTTAAGTTAGATTTGTTATTTTTGGAACAGGAATAGCTGCTTCATCGTTAACTGAAATTTAGTACGCCAGCAAAATGGTAAACTGTTAGGTTACGCAATAAACTCATTATTGGTGCCAGTCAATCAGTAACTAGGCATCAAAGGCTTTGCAAAGACATGTAATTTCGGTTAACTAATGACATTTTATCATGTTACTCTGCTATTGTTTCCTTTGTTCATGTTATTGTAGCTAGAACCTATGTAACAACCTATTTAAAGGAATAGAATTAAAGAAAATACAGAAGGCATTTATTTACGAAGAAGGAGTTGATATATCTAATGAATAATCATAGCATCATCTACATATCGATTTTGATTGGTATTGTATATCGATACCAATTGCTTATTCCTCAAAATTTTGTAAAGAGCAATTTCATAGTTTCAGTACTAGATTACTATCAATTAGTTATCTTCCAAAATTCCATTGCCATGGCAAAAGCTTAAGACCCAGCAGTTGGACTGTTTTTGGACTGAATAATAAAATCTGTAAATAGTTACTTTTGCAGAACTTTACCCATCTTTGCGAGCTATTTTATGCATATAAAAGTAAAAGAGAAAGACCAAGCTGTCACCTTCATTCATTTATTAAAATCATCTCATCTCTGCCGCAGGAATTTTTATATTATTAATTTCTTTGGGAATAAAATAAAAACATAAAACCTACATAATTGTATAATCAGTGATATAGAAAGCTAGCCTACTGAGAATTGTAAAGAGGGTTACATAAAGACCGTATTTGGTGTACATAGACTTGCTTACCTAGAATCAGTCCAGAATGATCTTATTTGGAATGTGTTCAAATAACTAGGCGCAGTTGACGTTGAAGCAAAATTTACACATTAGCTTTAAAAAGCAAATAAATTGATCTCAGAGTAATTTAAAAGATCTAAACGTAAATACAGAGAAACAGACTGCGGTAAAGAATAAAATATATTAATATTTGACCATTAACTGTCCATAAATTGATATTCCTCATTAGGGATATTCAGCGAGCCTGTGACTGTACTTGTGGTAATTGGCGACGGCAGCCACCTAGCATAAAATGGATCGTCGGACTGTCTTACGACCTTTACATAAAATGTATCTACCAATTTGTATCCACTTTTTATGCAATACCTTTAAGTTATGTATTGTAAAAAGGAAAGTACGTTGCTTAACACGTAATAATATGTCATTAGCGTTTAGTTTGACTTTGTTTGTCTTGGAAAGTTGTGAATGCGGGCAAGTGTAGTAACAGATTACGTGATGTTTGTTTTCAGAGGCCGTATGAATTGCGTTGTGGAGAGACGTCGCGATGACCCAATGGAAAAGAGATTCCCGTTCAACATTCTCGGAGCTTTCGCCCCTCGTGCTGCGCACGCTGAACGCATTGCCATCATCTGCCACGGAGGTGATGAACCCAGGTAAATAATATTGCCTTTGGATAATCCTCCCTGGAAGCTAGAAGTGAAAATTCGAAGTGAATATTTTAGCCAAACCCTTTCGTAATCTGTACCTACTTTTTTATTTATGGAGCAACGCTAGTACAAAATTTGTCCGGCTTTTGACACTTTTAAGCTTTTGTCTTTACTTGACACTTTTATAATTAAAACTGTCTCGAAATACTACAGTTACAATTTAGCGTAGACACAGGTAATCCTTTCACCTGCTGGATATAGGAAATATCTAGGTTGAATATAAGGCTAAAAAATATTAGTTTTTTTTTTTGAGTTTGAAAAAAGTCCATAAAATCTTGGCCAAGTCTGAAAATATATTGTGTACAGATTTGGAGTGTATTATAAAAAAATAAGGCTTTATTTGGAACCTGTTTTAGTCCAACCTAGTCAAGTGACGCCTGACTGGGATTTGGTAGCCCAGTTTTTTAAGTGTCTGTTTCTACAAGACAAGGAATTATATATATGAAAAAATAAAATCTGAAAATCTAAAGTTAAAGTAATTTTTATGATTATCTTCATCAGATTTTAATATTCAACATGGTTACAATTTTTTGAGTCCCCTTGAAGGCCTTATGTGTGATGTCACCAGGCTATTCTAGAATGGAAGTTGTAAACTCAAAAATACCGAGAAAAAGAACAAATTAAACGTTAAAAGTTTTCAACGTTTTTATTGATCTATCGTTTTCTGTCGTTTTACATAGTAGTCTGACTAGTATAGTACTTAGATGTGTTGAGAAACGCTTGTTTGCGATATGTGAGCTCGAATCCAGGTCGCCAATGCACGTTTGGACAAAATATTTTATATAGATTACATTGATGTATATATTTTGTTGTAAACATAACTTTCAAATTTTCTTTTTTAATAATAGAAGCGATGTAATTGTTTTTAAGAATTTCTTGTATCGTATTTTTAAAAATAATAATAATATAGGTAACTAAATTCTTAGTAATGACTGTTCATATCGACTAATGTGCTGTTAGACTGCATCTTTTATAAAATCGGCAAACTTATTATCTAAATGCCTCTGCTGAGCGACTGGCGAAAAATTTGTGCAATATCACAGTTTTTGTATCACGTAGCTCATAACACTTATGTGGTTTGCGTAAAGTGTTATATTGCACAAATTTTTCACATTTTTCGCCTGTCGCTCAGCAGAGGCAATTAGATAAAAAGCCTGCGGGTCCAACGGGCACTTTTTCGTAGGTAGGGTCAAAACTTGTGGGTCCAAAGGGTACGAGACCAAACAGACTAGAGTAATCAGCTATCTCTCTTAAAAATATTACAAGTGCAAGTGTCATGTTTATGGTTGTGTAGGCCAATGATTCCGGAACCACAGTCGCAAGTGTTCGCGTTCCCACTGTCCGGTCCAGTGCGACTTCCGTTCCGGCCACAACCGGAGCGTCCGGCGCCGGAACCACGCATGCCCTTCGGACCGCTAGCATCTATGGGACACCGTCCAGCACCCTTCCCACTACCGGTGAGTAATATTACATAGCTTATGCACTATTTTCTTTACACTAAGCCCCTCTTACCATCTCTGAGTAAAGTGTCAAGTACTGTTACTGCCGCTAGACGGTAGACCCAAATGACTGCGAATAGAAACACAGTGTGCCCTATTTCCCTAAACTTTTCTTATCTCCCATTCTTCATCCTACTACGGTGGGGAGTGTATTAAAATTTTTATATCCACAAATACATACACGGATTCTAATTCATAAAAAGCAGTGACAGTATAAAACAAGGGCATGCAAATATCGATAATTTAAAAATATTTTATGTACATTAAATCATTATTTAAATAAAATAAATTAAAACAATTTTCAATATGATAACGTTGTTTGTTCATTGTCTGTTCACGGTACCAGCTAGTACTTATATACAGAGGTGTCGGTTACGGTAACGTGTCGCGAGTTTATTGATTTATTCTCATCTCAAAAATGCCCAACACGCCTAAAGAAGTTTTCACTTCAAAAAATAAACTGACTTCATATCGTCTCATGGTTTTTTCTCATGGATCCCATTGTCAGAACTGGACCAGCTTTCAAATAAAAAAATAATCATCAAAATCGGTTCACCCAGTCGAAAGTTATGAGGTAACAAACATAAAAAAAAATACAGTCGAATTGGGAACCTTCTCCTTTTTTGGAAGTCGGTTGAAAATATACCTACAATATGCAATGAAAACTTAGAATAGGAACCTTTAAAACATTTTAGAAATATTTAATTTAGTATTATTTAGTGTAAATAAAGCTCAAATAAATTCGTCAGAATAAATTCATAACACGAAGTTAATATTAAACACACTGATGAAAAATGCTTTACATGATGTGAAGCAAGATTTTGTATATATTAAGTTTAGAGAACGCCAAACATTCCATTTTCTTGTTTTCTTTTTTAAGAGAAAACGTGGTCTTAAGGGAGTGAATATTAAAAAAATATATGAACATATTACCTTTCTTATCTTAGTGAAAAAATAATATCTATACTAATATTATAAAGAGGAAACATTTAATTGTTTGTTTGTTTGTATACAATAGGCTCTGAAACTACTGGACCGATTTGAAAAATTCTTTTACCATTATAAGCCGACATTATTCGTGATGAACATAGGTTACTTTTTATCGCGGGAAAATGCTTCATTCCTACGGGAAATCTAAAATAAAAGTAAATACTACGGTTTGGCCCAGGAGATAGCGCCATCTATCCAAAATACGGTAGATGGCGTTTTATACTTTTCTACACGGCCGAAGTCGCGAGCACTAGCTAGTATAATATAAATTTTTAATAATGCAATTTAGATGCAACGCAAACTAGTCAACGAGGTGGAGTCACCTCAGTATGGGAGTACAACTATTTAAAAGAGTCTAGTCCACGGAACTAAGTTTATATTTGATAACTAGCTGCTGCTTGCGACTTCGTACGCTTTGAAAAAAATTCTAATACTAAATTTTGTCATTAAAGAAGTCACGAATGGTGTAGTAAACCCTTTCGACCAATACTGTTTTCAGTTTATTTTTAAAATCTATTGAAATCTTTTATCTTATATATTTAAAAAAAATAATAATATATATTTAAAAGCAATATAACGCTTGACTCCTTTTCCTATACCACTTTGGCCAGGCGTCAGTTTTTTATATTATTTTGAAAGGTATCCTATGTACTTTATTATATCCCTGACAACGTGTATGCAAAATTTTATTATGATCGGTTGAGTAGTTAAGGCGTGAAAAGACCCCAAGTTTGAAATGTTCAACATTTCTAACGATGATAGATGGTGCTGTGTCATTTTTTCATAAGTAGTTCACAAAAAAAATACGTTTTACTTCATTATGATATTTTTTAAACTATTTCTCGTTCTTAAGAAACTTATTAGTTGCGGCACTTAAGACAATTATTTATTTATTAGGTACTTTATTAAAATTATCTATACAGTAAAATTTATTAATAAAAAACATTTTATTATTAAAATTATACATTGCTGCCTAAAGTGGGGGTGGAAACTCCTATGAAAATTTATTCATTACTAGCTGTTGCACGCGACTTCGTAAGCGTAACTTTATAAAATATAATACATTCGTGTCTGTGAAACCATGGAACTACACATACAAAATTTCAACCCAATCAAGCCGTTTAGAAGTTATATGTGAAAAAGATAAGTACGGAAGGATAATTCTTACTACCCGTTGTCCTATTACGCTTTTTCCAGTAGGAATGAAGCATTTTCCCGCGGTAAAAAGTAGCCTATGTTCACCATGGATAATGTCGGCTTCTATTGGTAAAAGAATTTTTCAAATCGGTCCAGTAGTTTCGGAGCCTATTCTATACAAACAAACAATCAAATCCTTCCTCTTTATAATATTAGTATAGATGATATTTGCATAGCTATAATAAACAGTAAGCTATTTTTAAATTTAAAAGACGAGCTAAAATACTTCTAAATAAACAATAAAATGAGAATGATAAAAGATGTAGCAGATTTTGTATGTCGAACTGTCGCATTTATTCTTTGCACTGTGCGAAATATTTTTTCGATCGGACCGGTTGTGATCGTCATCTTTATAGCACCCGCCTCGCGTTCGGCGAGTAAACTTGATTTTTTGCTCGATATTTCTACAGACGAAACTAATGCGAGGTCGATTTCACTGGTGTCATTGTATTTGTGCGGCATTATAGCTACATTAATAATCTATTATTTAAATATTATAATAGTATTATTTAAAAATTTTAAAAAACAAAATATTTTATTCACGAAAATATTTTTAGGAATTTTTATACCTGTTACACAACCATTACAAACATTTGTGGCATTTTGTAAAAATAATAAATCACTTCTGAAAAAATAAAAACTGCTTTAAACCGACTTGTGCCTTTCTTTGTGTATCGATTTGCGAGATCGTAATTTTATTTTACAAAAACTGACGCGGGGTTATCGGCCTCGGTACGCAGTCTTGCAGCTAGAATGCACAAGGGCTTATGCAATCACGTACAAGCCGGTTTTTGGGCAAGTTTTTATTTATTTCGTCCTTTTATACATTTAATCATTATCGAATCGAAGGGACGGACATTGTGATAGAGCGGGAATATTTGTGAGCGAGTTGACATTTTCATCATCAATCAATACTAATAATAGATCTGTAAGTGTATGTATTGTATGTAGATATTGTAGATTGGATTGTAGATAAACATTTAGACGTACAGGACACACGACGTTTTTTCAACCCTGACATTCAACGTTTTTCAAGTCGCTTTTGACATAAAAGAAATACACTTTTCAAAAATATTTAGCTTTTATAAATGTCCCCGTGACTAAGCCAGTCTCCAAAAACTTGTTTCAAAATCAACTCAAATTCAAACCTCAAATAAAAAGATAAATTCACCTCGAAATGTATTTACACGAAAGAAGAAAACAGCTTTCGCAAAATCCTTAAAAGTGGGTAATACTAATAACGGTACATTGAACAGTACCAATACAAAGTCAATATACTAAAATATGTTTGTGTTGAATTTCGCCGTCTCCAATGTACAGTAATATTCGAAATAATGAGAAGTAAGCGTACATTTCACGAGTACCAATTTTATGTTCTCATCAAGAGCGTATTGATGGTTGCGATCCAGCTGGCTACAGTAGTCCGCTAGCAATAAAAACATACGGCCGAAATATCGGCACGGGGAGTCGCCGACCAGCTTGTACGTGATCTCGTTATATCGTAGGCTGCCTTAACCCGGGGAGATCTGTTATTTTTGAACTTATATCGCGATCTCCACCCACTCTCTACGAGTTTACAATCACACAACACTTGTTTCGTTTGTTTTAAAAATCTGTGCTTTTTTTTCTTTTAAATTGAACGTAATAAGTGTTGGGCACATAATCTGGTGTTGTGTTAGGGATGCCACAGCAAAGCCAATTCCTCTGTTCGCCTCTTTGTTATCAGAATAATCTTGAATACTCCTAATGGCTTGTGATTCAATAAATAACACAATAATCTGGTGTTGTATTAGGGATGCCACAGCCAAATAATCTGTTCTCCCTTCGTCCTTTTGTTCTTATCGAGGATGGCATTGGATCCTCTTGGTTGCTTGTGTTTGTAGACTATCTGTGCCATTTTTTTCTAAATCGTGAGTTGTAGTGTTGTCGCACAATAATCTGGTGTATGTTTCACCGCGTGAATAAGGGATGCAACAGCCAATTTCTTTGTTCTGATTTTGCTCTTATCAGGGTTAGTAGGACACTTGTATACCCCTGGTGGCTTGTGTTTGTAGACAGTAACTGTAGCCACAAACGATTTGAAAGACCATCGAAATGCCTGCATTCCTTCTTTTCTAATTAAAACACCTAGCACCTAGTAACCTAGTAAATATTTTCTTTCACATTCTTCGCTCTACCTAAGATTAAAGATCTTCGGAAGAGGGTCAAAATTATGTAGGATACTTATTACAAACTTATGTTATGATGACTGATATTATATTATTATACGGCTTTTTTGAGTCAAGGCAACCTAAAATCTAGTAGACTGGGAAAACCGTTATTTAATTATCTCAGCATAAAAAAGTTAAGTGCGTAAAAATACCCAAGGGTTCTCTGCATACGACTGTGTTTTTTGTTATTTTACTGATGAGAAGACAGAAATTAATTGAAGCTACCAAGGTAAGCCGGTCGCTTGTTTGATGTCCAATCATGTACAGAATGTTCTACATGTTCTACATAGAAAATTTGATCGAATTTCTACAAAGATAATATAATCATTAGCTTATTAGTTAATGAGAGTTTGAGTTAGTTGTAGTATTAGATGGTTGAGAGTTTGACGAGTGCTTGCCTAAAGTCTCAGGGACCCCAGGTTCGACCCTGGATTTGGATCGAACCTGGGGGCACACTGCGTTTCGCAATCATTTGGACAGTAAGTCAGTATCCACCCACTTACAGAGTACCACAGTGAAATAAAAGCATATGTGCTGTTGTGTTTCGGAGCCCATTACCTTATCCCTTATCTTTCTAATGGCGTTGTTTGTGTTATATGCGACAGTATAGGCACCTACCATCAAGTGAACTTTCAGGCTGTGTCTGCCGACGTTAACATAAAAAGAGCAAATCTTGAACAGCACTGCAAAAAAGAATTTTTAAAAACATAATTAATCAGGTTTTTCTGTTACCATTAAGAGTTGATGACACATTTATTTCTAACTAGCTTGTACCCGCGACTTCGCCCTCGTTGATAAAGAAAAAAGTAGCCGATCCTGTGTCTTGTATGTCTAAATGTTTATCTACCAAGTTTCATGAAAATCAGTCAATTCGTTTAAGAGTTATGGAGGAACATACATACATATATATACATACAATACCTACACTTACAGATTTATTATTAGTATTGATGATGATTGATGATTGATTGATGATTTGCTTTGTTTAGTTTCAAATAAGTTAGACAATTACGTTTACATCTCCAGTTACTTATTTATACTTAGAGAGACAGCCATTAGGCATCAACTTTTCAAACTTTGTTATTATCACGGAGTAGGAGTGTAGCCTCGAGCGACAACGCCAACCTTTAGATGACTTGATTGAACATTGTGTTGTATAGCGGTACATGATACTGCACAAAAGACAATTAGGTGTCAGTAGGACACAAAAGTAAATCGACCATCTTAAACAAACGCGAACCATAACTGTACATGACAGATTTTATGTTATATACTTTCTAAATACGTTGGTTAACAATATTGCAGTCACAATAGGTATCTAATCCTGACGTGAAAATCTTTTCGATTTGATGTGTGAAATTACGATGAGTTGTTATAGTATACGATACGAAGGACAATACGGCGTGTTTTATAGTTCCACAAAAATGTGTAGAAGAGAAGACTAATATACTAAATACAAATATACTGTAAACTTTTGTGAAGTCATGCCGATTAGTAGATTATTGTCCATACCTCTCGTGTGAGGAGCATATTGATTATGGTTACAAGTTCTGTTACTAAGAAAATATTGTTGTTTTATATTACACTAGCTGGTGCTCGCGACTTCATCCGCGTAGAAAAGTATAAAACGCCATCTACCGTATTTTGGATAGATGGCGCTATTTCCCGGGCCAAACCGCCATTTACTTTTATTTTAGATTTCCCGTAGAATGAAGCATTTTTCCGCGGTAAAAAGTAGCCAATGTTCATCACGGATAATGGTCCAGTAGTTTCGGAGCCTATTCTATACAAACAAACAAACAATCAAATCTTTCCTCTTTATAATATTAGCATAGATTAATTTGGAAAGGGAAATAAAACAGCCAAGGTTTGAATATATAAAAATTGCACCCCGAGCGAAGTACCCCGGCTCACTAGTATAGGTATTAGGTACAAAAGGGGAAGTAACATGTTTTTATATTATTTCAGTCACGCAACTCTAAAACTTGCGTTAATTTTATTGGAAACCTCAAAGAGAGGTCGGTAGCCATGGAAAGAACATTTTACGAGTAACGTTAAACGACCGTGCTCCATCTTATGACTTGAAATGTGAAATACAAAAGATTCCCTTGGCAATACTTTAGATAAAAATAGATAATAATAAAAATTAGACCACAACTATTTGGCATAACTTTATTTTATAATGCATACGACAGTCTCATAATTTATCTTCATTTGTATGCGAAGAGAAAAAGATCAGTCGTGTTCACAGAATGAAGAACAAATTAGATGTGAAATCGAATTTGTTTGTAACGGTTTGTAACCGAATATCATATTTAGGTATGTAAGTAAGGGATCCAGGAACCTATTCCCTGATCTTTGTTTGGTCCTTCTTATACTTAGCGCCTGTTTCACAAACGTCAAGTAGGCCAAACTGTCATTTAAAGTCACCGGTAACCGGGATAATGGAGCTGATATACCTTTGTTTGTACGGTAAACGTCGAAAACATTGAAAAGAAAATATTTAAAAAAATCGGCTATGCACTAAACCGAGTGCATAATTCTATAAAACAGAAAATCATTTCTAAAAGTAACTAATCAACACTTTATTTGACGTTGGTGAAACAGGCGCTTAGTCGTACAAGAAACTAGGTTAGGTCCCTTATTTTGCGTTTCTCTAGGCAAGGTTTAGATTTCTAAAAAACAGAATTAAATTTCTACTATCATCTCGCTGAAACATCGTTGCCATAGTTTATACGTAGCATAGAAAATATTTTGTACATTACTTTAAATGTAAAACTCAGGCTCCTTATCTAATAATAATAACTACTGGGATTGAATTGAACGAATTCTTTTTGTAGAAACAACTTTTTTACGTCTGCCTCAAATCAATCATTAGTTCTACCTATAATATCTACGCCTTGTCCATTCACAAGGTTATAACATTTTTTTGTTAAGTTAACTAAATTGTTTGCATGACACAAACCGAGAGGTGTTTTATCAGTTTCAACATTCCATACTGCTTTAAGTGCAAGTGCACAATACACTCCTTTTAATACCCGACGGCCGACGAAGAAACGTGTTGTTATAAGTTTGAGTGTGTGTCTGTGTTTACGTGTTGTGTGTATCTGCATATCTATGGAATCGTAGCTCCCAATTTGATGGGTCGATTTTGGTTGTTGTTTTAGTAGGTTTTTAGCTTATAAATAACTATAAGCTAAGTTTGTTGTCCTGCACAGTACTTGATGCAGCAGCATCGATAAACCTTCCCAGGTCATGGAAATACCACCGGAGTAATAGTATACCAAATTTCACAACGATTAGTGAAATTCCTTTCGTCAACTTATAATTTAGAAACGCCCGAAAAGATCTTCAAAAACTATAGCTAAGTTAAGAACCATCTCGACCACGTCAGCTTTCAAACAAAAAAAAACTGGATCAAAATAGATCCAACCGTTTGAAGCTACGATTTCACAGACAGACACAGATACACAGTTACGCGCGCCAATCTCATAACACCCTGTTTTTGCGTCGGGGGTCAGAGGTTAAAAGAACTGAGAAAATCGTCTCGCTACAATAACCAGTCATAAAGAAGAACACCACGAAACACAGCCTCATATAATAGCTTATCCTATAAAGGTCGCCAGTGCATTTGCAATCTATTAGGTGACGGTAGCCATAGTCACCTACCATCAAGTGGACTGTAAGCCAACTATATTATAGACAAAATTATAGAGGGTTGATATATCACAAACTTTAAAAAAAGAGACGCATCAGCGAATCCCCGCTTGGTTTGCCCGAACCTTAACTAAAAGATAATCGAAATGACGATTGGCATTAAAATAAAGTTACTGCTTTCTGCGGCTGGATAGTTTATAGGCAATAAACTGCACTTAGCAATGCATGGTCTGATTAAATTGTTAATGTAGCTGTTGAAATCGGTCGCATCACGAAGGTATAACTAATTAATTGAGTACATATGTACATAGTAAATATAAGCTTACACAACCCTTGATTGTAGTTTTCCAATTGGGCACCGTGACTACTCGAGCGTGTCGTTTACAAATACTTTTGTGTTTTTGTGTTGTACAGCATTCTGACATCGATTGTGTCTAGTGCATAGTGCACAGAGCAAGGAATGGCCGCGCTGCTAGAGACGGCAGTAATAATAATATTGGTGTGGTGTGGTGCAATTGCGCTGACAATGAGCGCAACTCAGGCAGCATTTCTGTTTGCACGTTATAGAGTAAATATTGTCCAAAAACTATAGAAATGCCTCATTGTGTTGTGATTTGCTGTAACAATCAAAGTAACTTTTGTTTAGGTAATATGAACATAGAAATTTTAGATTTTTAAAAATGCGACGTTGTTTGAACACACGGTAATGCCCTTTGATACGCTGGATTTGTGTGTTTAAAAAAAATGGGAGTCGATATTGTCTTTGAACAGAAAACCTAAATTTAACTACTTAAATGGTAATGGCCCCTAACATGCTGGATTTGTATGAAAAGCGTTAACCATGCCGTCTCTAGTAGCGGACGGCGCGGCGTTCTTTGCTCTGTGGCATAGTGCATTATAAGCTCGTACGTATTATTTTTCATTGTTGCATTGCATTGCAACATCATGGCTTCTAATCACGATAATAGTTAGCGCTATGTCTTTACTAGGTACCTGCATAACGTTTATTATATTCATAACAACTATAATACAAGACAATGCCTTGATCGTATACATTAGTTTAGTATAATTAGATATGCGTCCACAAGATAATTCGTTCAGTGTTTTTCCTGTACCTGTTCGTATTCTTACAACGTTGCAGTGTAAGAAGTGTTATTGTAAAGATGAAGATCCAAGTTAAGATACTACTTGTAGTAGTATTATTTATTCTGTGGTAAGATCCATTGAATCTGATAAAATTTGGCTTATACATAGACCATGTTCGGAATTAACGCATTGGAACATTAATAGTTTTATAGAGAGACGTCATTGACATACAGTGTAGAAATTTGAATCTTTTTTAGAATATTTTAACAAAGAAATATAAATAATCAACATTTTTTACTTAGTAATCGAATAGGTAGCGATTATACATATTAATGTTTATAAGGTAAACAATAAGTACGCTTATAATATTAATAATAAATTAAGTTTCATTATAATTGCAAAATGATAATAATTAGGATTTACGTTTAGTAATTGCTTTTATAATTGGTACAACTTCATTATTTGTTGTATACTTTTAACATAATGCTAATCCTAATTTATAAATGCGAAAGTGTGTTTGTTTGTTTGCTACGCTTTCACACCTTAACAATTAAACCGTTCCCTATGAAATTTCGGATATACCTTGCTAGGGATACAGAAAAGGACATAGGATACTTGTCATTCGGAAAAAATACTGCTTCCGAGGGTGCATCTAAAAATAAAAATTTCACTCCTTAAAAAAATAAAATGAGATACAAACACATTAATAAAATAAAGTAGGATCTAGCTCTTTGAAGATCTATTTGCGAAATTTTGCAGTTTATAGTTCTTGCTTTATACGAAGTTTAGGGTCATTGTGCCAGTATTACAATACTATGTAAGTAATATATTTATGCAAATCGCAACCAGTTGTTATTCGTTTCAAAACAACATTGTAGAATTTTCTGACATTTGACATTTTGCCTCGTTTAGTTTGTTATGCGTCAGTTTAATGTTTTCAAAATACGTGTTCAAAATTTTGTCATTTATTGTCTAAGGTGTGCAATAAAAGTTACAATCTCATCTAATCACTCATAGCTTTTTTATTAACAAGATTTCTCACTTTATTTAATATTGTCTACATGTCTACAATATCGTGTTTTTTAACATTAACAATTTATTTATTTTCGATCACTTTTATTGAGTCTGTCAATCGTTGACACCAAACTGCTCAAGAGTCGCATTGAGCGTCCGATACACCGATCACAGCCACTTCATATAAATAACTTAAATAACTAGAGAACAGTCTGTTTGTGGGTCTACAACGAATGGTTCGGTGGAGTCCCAATGGATGGATAGCTGTGGCTACCTTGACATTTGAGGCACGCGACGTCATCTGAGGCCACTAGCCCCATCGACGAAAGCGGTTAAACTGTGCTACCGGCAAGTATGGATACCTAGCCGGTACCCTGACGTTTTCTAAATTGTATCCACGTCTACGACGCACCAACTCTTCACCGCCTTCGTTGTCTGCTCGCTTTATAGGCGGCCTTACGATTCTCACTACATTCGATTCTAATATTACATTATCAGAAGCCACCGCTTCGTCCGGTCTCAGTTTCGTGACGAGTTTGGCTCTGTTCTTTTGTGCGGCGAGAAATTCTTCACTCAACACGTAATCGAGTATCTTTGGCACTTGGTTGTATCTGGTCGCATCTATTTCTCTTTCGTAGCCGAAACGGTCGCGGGGTGAAGCGAGCGCGGGCGCTGCTAACAAAATCGCGAGCGCTACAAACGCGTGCATGTTGCGGTGTATGTTAAGTGTTTGAGCCGCGCGCACCCAACACCACACTATATATATAACGTGAGATCGATACGATTCGGTCCCAATTTGAGTGCTCATGTTATATTTTTTTTGTGATCAGCTTTATTGAGAGGCGTTCTTGAACTTGATTTTCGAGCGCGCTAAGATGCATATGCGTATAGCGAGCCGCGGTGTTCAATTCTTGATTGTGATCGTGCTGTAAGACTATAGCGTGTTATTATAATTTGATGCACCGATGGCTATGAACGCTCATGAACCTTGTTCCACTTACATTAGCCGACATTACTCGATTTTATTCTCAACTCTACAAGGTGACCACAACTTAACTGTTAGCATAAATTTTATACAGACAGCTAACTCCTTGTAACTTTTGTTATAGTGATTTAGTTATAGGTCATTTAAGTCTGTAATTCTATGGGATTTCCTCTGCTTATTGTTCTTAAAACCAGCTCATATTTCTGTAAAAAAAAAACAAAGAATTTTATTTGCATTGTTGCTCCAAGAAATACAATTTTTTTATGTTCTGAATTAATGTTTCTGAGATAGTTGCCACTCCATTCCTTAAATTATAATTGTTGCCATTTTCTAAAGTTAAATATTGACAAATTTTTTTGTGTGCCTTTGAATGGATGAGTCCCTGGATAGATTATATTCAATATTGGTCCCAAAAGTGCTGCGATCGAACTAAAGGGTTTTTTTTGTGTTCTGGCAGAATCATGTCTGCTGGTGCGCGGTACAGGACACTGTTTAAATATAAATTTTTTATTTTAATTTTTCTAAAATAAAAGTGGCCTAAGTTACTACTCCTTATTTATACCTTAGAGGGAACTAGAATCTGTTATGTGTAAAACTTACTTTATAATCAAACCTCCTCGTACATTTTTTGTTAATATCTCAAAAGTATACTTTTTGTACATTTAAGAACGACACGGGCAGCTCAGTTATGACTGTATTAGTAGAACGCAGTCATTACACTGCAACCTATTTTTAATAATTGATATTATGTGCACTTACATATTATGTGCAGTTATGCAAATGCACAACGCTTGTAAACGTTATGAAATTTAGGTTCAAAAACGGTCTCAAACCCATTCATTAAACCAAGTCGAGGTTCAAAACATTAATTCGCCTTAAATTGCGCATTTACATACACACGATCCGTTCAAGGATATCATCGCTCTATTTAGACAAATGCGGGGAAACGTTTTGCAAAGAATATAATATGAACGTACGACTAATGATAAGTTGATAAGTTAATGATAAATTTTTACTACAGAAAATAACTATGAAGATTTCGGTTTAAGATTTCTACAATATATTAAGATAATTATTATATAGAAAGCTCAACTCGTTAATCCGGAACTGAAAGTTGGAGGTCATCGTCGAAATATCGATAGATAACCGGATTACCGGAAACAAAATTAGCTGACGACCTTCCAATATCAATTCGTTGATTATGCAGGTACACACATGATATGATATATAAATAAAACATAAAATAATGCGACAAAGTGTGCCTAGATTAAGGTAATATCTTATGGATTTGAACCCAAGGGTTATTCGTGTGGATGTTAATGATTTATAGATAAACCAAGGTTTCAAAGTACAGGTGCTATGGGTAAAGATATTAACTGGCTTCAGATTATATTTTAATATCATATTTATTAATAATAATATTATGTAGTAATTACGATATTCATAGGAAAAATATGCAATTTTAACCTTTGTCGTAGGAAGAGTCAAAATTTAATATAAAAATTATTATGTGTTGTCAAAGAAAATAATAGTACAAGCAAGAAAAATATAATAATAAAAGTTACTGTGTTGTTGATTGAGGGGTTTTGAAATTAGTTAAATATTAAAAACGAAAAAGAAAGTAATGAAAAAGAAAAGGAAGTAAGTAAAGTAGTCTTTTTATTTTGAGCAAAAATCTCTAAGAATTTAGAATGAAGTATATTAATAATTTATAATTAGAAGTATCAACACAGAGACAGAAACTTTTGAGCGATTTCGATTTACACTGATTTATGAATTTACCATTTAAATAAAACTATAAAAAATACTAGTTTAGAAGACTGTTAGTGTTAAACTTAATAACTACTGGACCGATTTAAAAAATTCTTTTACCTATAGAAAGCTAGAAAGCTATAAAGGTATGCGGACTAAATCACGCAAAAGATGGTAAGTCCATAAAAATAATTATCAAGAAATATTATTATCAACAAACAAACACGCTTTCGCATTTATAATTAAAACAACGTAATTAACATGTCTGTGAATATAATAATAATAAATAAATGAAAAAATATAACTTTGTACCACCAGTATCATTGAATGGTTCTCCACTTGTTAGGGTGAGCCAATTCAAATACTTGGGCCACTGGGTTACGGAGGACTTGTCGGACGATATGGACATTGCGAGAGAACGTAGGGCTTTGGCAGTGAGATGTAATATGATGGCCCGCAGGTTTGCGCGTTGTTCTAATGACGTTAAAATAACATTATTTAAGGCATATTGTCAGTCTTTTTATACGTGTAGCCTATGGGTCAACTACACTCACAAATCGTTTAATGCCCTACGTGTCCAGTACAACAATGCCTTCAGAGTGTTTCTGGGGCTGCCGCGCTACTGTAGTGCATCAGGGATGTTTGCCAATGCAAGAGTTGCAGATTATTATGCTATACTTCGAATGAGAATAGCATCCCTGATGACTAGGGTGCGTGGCAGCACAGACACGCTGTTGAAGGTGATTGCTGGGAAGGTGGACTGCCCTATATTGAAACATTGGGTGATATCGCATATCACCCCTAATAAACATTAATTTTTTATATAATATGTAAATATGTATGTCTTTTTTAATATAATATTTTAGTTTTTAAGTTTTTCAAAGCTATGGACATTTGTCTGAAATAAAGTTATTATTATATTATTATTATTATTATTTATAATATTAGTTAAAATTAATTTTAAAAATGATCTATTTATTTTGATTGATTTGATTACAAACAGCGGAACTGTGCAGGAAGTGGATGTTCAAGAATTTACATTAGGATGTATTAAAGTTAACCTCGAAGTGAACACATGTTAATTCGCCTAATTATAATTCAAGAAAATAAATAATATTTTATTTTATTTCTTTTTAAATTGAACATGACACGCGGACGGTTCAGATGTGCCGTGAGTTAATGACGAATTTATGATACTATTTGCATTGCTAACGACCCGCATTTATTCACAGTACATAAAAATCTGTTTTATTATTTCTGATTATATTATGTTGGTGCTCCATGCTGAGAAGTGCATGCCAATTTCTTTTGTACAATTTCTCAAGGTCTTCGGTGCATACTTTTCTCTCTTTGTGCCTTGGACTTCGATAAGGGATACTTTAGATTCAGGGTCCCGAACAAAATCATTGCAAAAAAGTGGCCACTGGATTTTTTATACAATGCTATCACTTTTTCTCGTTAATTTCTGATACAAAAATGAATAACGTAAATGTTGTATGACTTAGTTCAAGTCTTAACACGTGTTCACTTTAAGGGCAACTTTGTGCAACTTATTTGAAATATCACCCCAAGCTGTGAGTGCGGTGATATTCTACTATGCCACTTTTAGTGAAGCGACCCAGAATCTAGTGTATTTATATCCTTTATCAAACGCCTTGGGCATTTATTGTGATTTTGAAAGTTTTTTTGAAAGATCCAGTAGTTTTTAAGTTAATTCATTACAAACAAAAACACAAATCTCCTCTCTTCACGATATTAGTATAGATTAATAATTTTATATTCAATCAAATCGTGTTATTTATAGATGTAGGTCTGTGGACACACCTCAAGGCGATTAGCATAAACATTATGTTAAAAATTAAATTTGGCCTATTTAAATTAATAGTTAAATATTAAATTAATGATAATTACACTGTCTGAAATCAAGTTTTTGTTGCGTTTACCTGCTTACATTGCGGAAATACATTCATATAGAACGGAAATCCAGTTTGTGAGCGCCACTGGTGCTAAGTAATGATATTATTATCAAGGTACATGACTTAAATGAGAATGGCTACGTTTGTTTAATATATATTTATTTTAAATGATCTACTTCCGATAGTTGATTTAGGAGAACGATTTAAGTTTTTTTTCTTTATTATTTATGAAGCTATTTATTAAAGTTTTATAGATTGGCGTATTGGCCGTTAATGGTTAACTTCCCTGTGCACTTTGATTCTGAGCGTTGTGTTTGCAACTTTGCACAAGCCCATATAAATGCTTACTTTGTTTGAGGGGCATACATACAGTTAGTGATCCAGGACTTGACTGCAGTACTGCAGTATCATGGAGAATATTTAATGAATTTTGCTAAGGATATACTAAACTTCCCTGAAAAATATATTCTCGATACGCCAACTTTCCCACAGAAATGCAATCTGGTCCAGGACTTTAGTAGGTAAATTATAGTGTGTTCAGTCTTTGTGATTTGTCATTGTCAGAGAAGATAATACATGGAACACTATATACATATTTAAAAAAAATCAGAGCTCTATGCTTTTTTTAAGGTGAAAGAATTTTTTTAAATCGGTCCAGTAGTTTTTGAATTTATTCATTCATTACAAAGAAAAATACAAATTTTTCTCTATTTATAAAATTAATATAAAAAACATCAAGATCAAAACTAAGTTGTTTTTTATTCATAACTTTTGATGGCCCTATTTGATGGCTTATACTTACAGTAGTCATAGACAAAACTGCGAGCATAACCAATCATGTAATTAATTCAATTAAGGTTCGTGAAAAAAAGTGGTCGAGGCCGGTTCTGACCGCGAGATCAAATGATCGCAATTACGTTTCACAAAGGATTCCATTGGCGTAATGTGGTTAGTGCGAGGCAATAAGTTAGAATATTTTTGTACTTAGGAGGCGCACACGACAACAATCGGCCCAAGGACTCACAAACAATGACGGCGATCTCTCCGTCACGTCAACTCTTCCGTGTTTTTGTTACGATACGCATCCAGTCACAGACGCATCCGTCGAATATTAATTGTCATTCACCGAAACCGAGTGACCGATCGGTTCCTTTGTTTGAATACATGTGTATATTTTTAATATTTCGTTATTGTCGAACACTTCTTCTTCTTAGAGCGTCACATCGCTACGAAGGTTAGCGACCAACTTGGCAGCTGCTTTATCCGAATCACTCTTTTAAGTTCTTCAAACACTACTAAGCATTATGACGAGCCCTTTGGATGAGTGGTGGAAAGTAGTGACAGGACAGACTGCTCTTCGCAGTCATTCGGCGGCCCGTCTGCATTATAACCACCGTGAAATAACAACATATTATGTGCTGTTGTGTTTCGGTGAGAGAGCAAGGGATGCCTATTGTATTGTAGACGTCAGCGCACTCGCAACTTGCAGCACCTGTTGCTTTGCTATCACCACTTTCCAAAAATTGCATCACAAATAAACGCGAAAAGGCACTGAATTCTTTGTGTTAACTGATTTAAATTTTAGTAAGTTTATAGAACTGGTATGATAATTTTAAAAATTATCTTTTAATATCAACACTAAAATCAGAAGTTTAATTTAATTGTTGCAAGCTATAATTTACAATATTAATCTACTGTGATAAAATAAACAAGATAAACGAGTTTAGAATTTATTTTATAAGATTTTTAAGAACATTAGATATATTTGAGTGCGTTTTTGTTGGCATGTTTAAAGTATTTTTGGAAATAAAAATAATATTATAAACGTCTCAAGTTTTACGTAAAAAACCAAGCTTTTTTACTTTTTCGAAGTCCAAAAATACAATTCAAAAATATAATTCGTATTAAATAACCTCTGTACCTGTATTGTTTACGGCGGGCAATATCGATGATATTGATTTAATTAGCAGCACTGGTCTGTAATAAAGCACTGGATAGGCTGCTGTCAAATTATTTTTATGTCTATTTGAAAATCGCTAAAACTAGTGATGTCCGCATAAAGGGACATTTACAGAATACACATTTTCTTCTTGTTTCAAAACTCAAGCAGACACAAATAAACTTAACCTGAGACATCAACAAATAGAATAAAACCTGAATAAAACAGACACTATTTTACTTATCCATGGATTAACAATACGTCAAAATTAGTTCCCGTACTTTCGTACGGCGGCGCTTCAAAATGGTACACGAATTTGTATGAGATAACCCATCCAGTGTTTTATTAGAGATCAGTGATTAGCAATGTTTCAAGTTTCAAGTGAAGTTCGTCGCCTCGGCTTTGTTTTGTGCGAACTCAGATACATAAGGAGGCTGCGGCGTCCTCGGAATGTCAGCGGTCAATGCTTCCTGATCACCGGTCTTCTGATGTGACTAAGTGATGTATAGTTCGGTTGCGTTTGCGCAACGTGCCACCGTCAATTATCACGAACCGAACGCAATTATATCCTTTGTTCTACAGTCATTTAGTAGTACGATTTGAATACATATTATTATTGTTATTATTTAATTGACATCATTCTACGCTGTTAGCGGTACCCATCTATTAGCTACATTATTGTATTATCTAACATATCTAACATTTTTTTAAAATAACTAGCGGCTCTCTCCCGCCTTCAACAAGGATGCAATTTTTATAACAAAATCTATGTAAATTTATGTAAATTTTCACTGTTTATCCCTCCTTCCATATGTGAAAACAGAATTAAAAGCTGTCTACCCATTTTCGAGTTTTTGAAGCGGGGTTCAAAATAACTTATCTATCTTTTAGTTGTACCAAATTACACAATAGTTACGAAGTTTTATCAAAATAGTTTCAGGACTTCATAGGCGACAAAAATGTGACACGTAATTTTTATACATATAAGGATAAAATGTATCGCTTCTAATAGAACGTTATAACTTAACGTATGCGTTATAATAATATATAACCCTCCGCGAATCGATCCGCGGACTCCTGAGACAGAGAAAGCACCCTAACCAATCATCCAACGGGCTTATAAATGTTTTATATTTTAATGGCTATAAAATATATTAAATTTTTAACATTATTAACAAGTATAATGTTGTTTTGTTAGATGCCATGGGATTCGTCGGAGGAGCAGTCCGGTGCACCTCGTGAGATGCGCATTCATGTCCAGCGTGTGATTGCAGTGCCCGCCCCGCACAACATGCCCCCTCCCCCTGAGACCATGGGACCCTTCGCTCCCCCACCACCGCCACCACAGCAACACCGCGATCAGAATGAGGTAAAATCATATATCATGGTTTTACATCTAGCCAAACAAAAGGAGCTCTGGATAAAGGAAGTCCTTCTTTACATTGCGGCCTTGGGGCTTAAATTACCCCTAAAAGGAAAAGGGAAACCACTGCATATCTTTTTCCCTTGAAATTCATCATGTAAGTTATCTGAAATAATTACCACGACCACTCTGTCAAGAGTGAAATCGACGAAGAAAAATACTTCTTTACATAGTGTAAAATAAAGTAGCTTCCAGCCGTTTGTACCTCTATAAAATATGTGAGCTTAGATTTTTTTTATATTAAGGTAGACAGATAAACTGACGGTCCACGTGATGGTAGGTGGCTACCGTCGCCTATAACACACGCAAAGCCATTGGTGCTTCAAGTGCGTTGCCGACCATAGAAGGATTAATAAAGGATAATAGATAATGAAGGCATGGGGAGTAATCCAGACCAGAGCCTACTTTGAAAATGTCATTTCCAAAGTTGATCCCGCCAGGAATCGAAGCCGGGACCCTTGAAACGTTAGGCAAGCACACTTACACACTCATCCGTCATTACATAATTTGCACAAACATAGATCCATGCGAAACATGTCACTAGTAAATACTTATTAGAAGAAACACTTGTTTATTTATTTATTTCTTAGTAAATCTTATAATATATTTAGATTGTACAAAAGAATAGCTATTGATAGGTTCTTCGTCGTAGCTTTTCACGCTATGCCAAATCGGTAAACTAATTTAATTTGCAATACCAATTTGATTAGTTACACACGAGTTAAAGAATCTTGTTCACAAAAACATAAGTATCGAGCAAACGTTATTTGTAAAGAATCCAAGTTTCATACGGAAGCGTTTTTCAATAGTTGTTAAATATTAGTTTTTCAAATATAATATACTTATCACTAATGTATATATGTATATATTTCAAATAAAAACAAGGTCAACGCCGTATGATTTACTTAAAAATTATTATGTGAATTTTACAATCTCAAATTAATTTTTGTTAATTTTAGTCGATATCCGTATGTTTCCAATACGATTTATTATTTTAAATAACTACTAGATTATGAATAAATTACAAAAACGATCTTTTTTAAAAGTAATCGCTTGATAATTTTTTCAAAATATTCAATTTTAAGCACATAGGTTAACGTACTATTTAAGTTTTTTTTTGTTTATAAATAACCTATCTGGGAGTACGATTTCAAAATTAATTATGCTACTTAATTAAATTAGAACTTCTGATTTAAAACTATTTTAATTAACTTTTAAATACTTATAAAAATAGAACTTTAAACTTCCATTTTCAAAACAATGTCAAACCGGTAAAAGATTGATTCGCTCGATTTTCTTTTCATGTGCATAAAATTAATGGTTAACTCCGGATGCATAAAATTAAAATGTTGTTAGCAGTTTTGATAATTTTATTATTGTCTCCTAATATGTCTTGTCTCTTTTTAAAAAAATACAAAAGGCTGAGCGTCCTCCACATAAGTTAGAATTTGCTTACTTATTAATTTAAAGAAGATCTATTTTGTGGATTCGGCTGCACCATTACTTGTTAATAATATATTTTTGTATAGGTGAAAGCCTTTTCGAAACCGGTCCAGTAGTTTTGAATTTATTCATTAAATACATACAAATATTCTCTCTTCGTTACACATATTATAAAACAAAATCCTTCGCCGAGTCTGTCTGTCTGTTCGCGATAAACTCAAAAACTACTGCACCGATTTTCATGCTGTTTTCACCAATGGATAGAGTGGTTCTCGAGGAAGGTTTTAGTATATTATTTACAAAGGTACGCGGACGAAGTCGCGGGCAGCAGCTAGTTTAGTATAGATATGTAGAATTTCTTACTTGGACTTTATTTATGCTGAAGTACGTACTCGAATATTGTTTTTGCATAATAATTGAGGACGGATAACTTGAGAAGTACGCTTAACGTAACCATCGAGGCTCTCTCACTCACCTGAGCTGAGGTTAAGGAACTTCCCAACAACACTCGTTAGCATTCGAATGCGATAAAAATTATCTTACTTTTTTTGCAATACAAATGAACATGTAACTATATGTCGTATATGTAGCACCTTTAAATTATACCTACCTCCAGTTCGGCATGAGTTTTGATTTTACCGTTAAGTATGTGTTCCGTTATTCAAATATAAAATGTTATCTTTTTTCGTCTTACAATTGTAATTTAAAGTCAAGTTATGGACGAATTGAAAAAGGATTTAAAAAAAAGCATCTAGTAGCAGTAGACTAGCGATAAGCGACCCGCACCCAGCTTCGCCTGGAATGCAATTTTTTTTATACATAAACCTCCCTCGTTTATCCCTCTTTACATAAGTTAAAACCGAATTAAAATCCGTTATTTTTATGCTCCATCTTAGGCCTCATCCTTGCTACTCAGCTGGTTGTTGGCCAACAGCAAACTCTAATATTTATCTTTAATAAATAAAAAAAAGCACAGTTGCGTTTTATTTTTTGAATTTTTTAGAATATCTCTGAAGTTTCAGAGATATTGCGCGATCTACACAATAGTATTTTTTCTTTCTATTGTTGTACTTTATTTTGATTTGATGACATTTTTTCTTCAGCAACCAACCGTCCTCCACCAGTTCGTACCTCAGACCGCACCCACTCAGGAGTTGGAACAGCCCGAAGTAAGTAACAAGTTGACGCCATGCATCATTTATCACCGATGTAGTTAGTGAATGTGCCACGACACCTAACAAACTGTAATTGACAAGTTGGTTGATAAAATATCTCTCAAGTTTCAATTAAATGTTGTGTTGGATTGGAAGCTTTAAATTATGTATTTCACCAGTTAATATTTATATTATATTATGCCTACCCTAGCCTTTGCTCCTGACCTCGTCCGCGTCCCTTTTTCTTGGGTGTCAAAAATAAACTAGATATTACACGCGACTTCGTCCGCGTAACTTTTTAACAGCGATTAACATAATTAGCAAGTGAAAGAATTTTTAAAATTGTAGTGTTTGAGTTTATTCAATACAAACAAAAATACAGACATAAAAGAGATCGTGCTACAGAGATACGAAAATACCTTCACGAAGAAGAAAACAACACGTTCTTATGCAAATATTAGTTTTATTTTAATACACAAGTAATTCGTTTCTATTGATGATTTCTATGCTTTATCTTGAGTTAGTTTGAACGGTTTCCGTTATCTGTGGTTTGAACCGTTAAGGCCCATAGTCATGCTAAACTGCAAAAAGGACGCATTTTGAACGCATAGCTCCTAAACGAGTAGTTCAAATTCTGAATCAGGTAATAAACTACTTGAGTCACCAACTTTCATCCAAATCTGTTAAGTCGTTTTTGCGTGACAGAGTTACAATCATCCAATATCCAAAACATCCATCCTCACAAACTTTATCACATACGCATAATATTTATAGGATGTTATTATGTGCATGTATGAAAAGCGACTATTTTATAAGAAACCTTAGACCGGCATTTGGCCATAATACTTATATACAAATCTGCAGAGTTTGGTTTTGTACGCGGTAATCTCAGAAACAACTGGTTCGAATTGAAAAATTCTTTTTGTGTTGGATAGTCCATTTATCGAGGAAGGCTATAGGGTTTAGAGAACGCAGACAAACTATAGACTTGGAGAAGTACCTAATCAAAAGATAATAAGAACATAATCTACCCAAGTTTATGCAATCTTATTTATAACTATGTAATAATGTGCAGGTTCAGAATATGCAAATGGACGGTTCGCCTGTACAGATGAATCTGCCTTGGGGCCTCACGCCGGAAGACCTTCACGCGATACACCGCACCGCTGAGGATGTAGCCGCCTCACAGCAGAGAGACCAACAGATCGACAATGAGATGCAGGAGGTGATTTTCTTTTGTTAACATTTTATTTTTTATGTTAAAGCTAACGGTCTAGAAAGAAAGAAAAAAATGTTTATTTGGAAATGTACATTGTGAAGTAATAATAAGTCTACAAGATGGTATGTACATGACTACCGTCACCTAATGACACAGAAACGCTCAGGCTACTCTACGAAAGAAATAAAGCCCGGTGATTGATTGTTGTAACGCCCACATAAAATTTTGACCAATCACAAAGCTCTCTCCCAACATAGCGTTGCCTGACCGTAGCGTTTACGACTGTACGTTTTCTCTTGGCCAGAGCCCCTGGGATTATCACGAAATCGCATGATATTCGTGGCCAACTTGTAGGGGGTCTTGAATTTTGAGGAATTTTGGATAGTAATGAGTACTTACATTAACACTGTATTTATATAATAAGGCTTATCTGTTGTTTTAACAGGTGAAATCGATTGTCAATACTTTGACGGCGGCTGCGGCCCAAGCAGAGGCGGAAGCGCGCGCGCAACAAGACGAGCAAATGCCGGCTGCTCGCGTATCCGCACCAGAAATGCACGAATCTCACGAAGCGCGCGTGCCTCGCACTTTGCTCTTGCCCCAGGACATGCCTATGGAAGAGCGTCCTCACTGTAAGTACGCTATATCGACCCACTCAATGATAGGTGACTATCTACATCTCAAAATGTCAATATAGCATTATGGTCACAGTCATCACAAAAGTTGCTACATGCTTTAACCAAGAGTATATTATGGCAAACTTCAATGTGTATTGAAATAAGTTCAGATATACTCGTACTTTATAGGTCTTTGCGCATTTGCCAATTCAAAGAGTTAAGCATCTAGCTTGCTTCGCGCATTTGAATCTATGTGTGGCTCCGTAATAACTGTTATTAAGCCGGCGCCAGATACAGTCAAATGTTTGCACAAAAGACTGAGCTACTTTGCTCACACATTTGAACACTTGTTTGTTGTACTTGCCAGACATACTTTGCAGACACGTTCGCTTCACAGTATTCAAATAGATAACAAACAAGATGGACGACGACTTTATCTCTATTATTATATTTCTATTATTTAAGTCTACAAAAAATTAAGCTAAAAAATCTCTATTTTTTATTATTAAGCTAAGTAAGCTAAGCTAAGTCGGTATTTTTTTTATTATTAAGCTAAAAAAGAGTTATTATGAAAATAACTCCACTGAATTTTGCGCAAGTGTAGAAGGCTACGCACTGTTTGAACTTTGAACGCTTTGATGTGCGCTCCAAAAACCGACACCGAATGGCAAAGTGCAAAGATGTAATCAATCTTTGAATAAATTCTCAAATACCCGTGCCTCACAAGTGTTCAAATAAGTGTTCAAATAAGTGTACAAATATTGTTGCTATGTCTGGCGCCGGCTTTAGAAAGAAGCTTTCATGTTGCTATTTCTAAAAATACTTTAGTTTAATCTACAAGCGAGAACACATTTTTCTTACACAGATATGCAGCCGCGCTCAGTACGCAGCGTAGACAACGTTTTGAAACGCGAACATCGCGTGAAGCGTTGCGCTTGCGACTGCGCGTAAGCTCCTGACGTACCGAAAGTACGTGTTGCCGCCTCAGCGTCTGACAACAGACTGGACGCATTGCGGCTCTCATTCGCTCCGTCCTTACTACGCCTTCCTCTGTAACTACCCACACAATACAAATATTTTTTGTTATTATGAGGCATTACCTTCTGTAAATAAACTTGTTCAAATTTCAGCTTCGATGAGTCGTTTGTATTACATAAATAAATATACCCTGTGGAAGATACGCCACGATTCAAAGTGATTGTTAAATAATTCATAGATCTATATATTGTTTTGGAATATTTTACGTAGATTTATTTGTGTTTTTTTTTTAACTTTAATTTTACACAACTGTATATGTAGTGACTGTTCGTAATATAGAAATTTTAATAGCGCATACGTATTTGCGAACAACAAGAGTTCGAATAAATTGTTAAAAAACCCATGTTTTACAAGATATTAATTCATTATTACATGAAAAAAAAAGAATTGTTTTGGAATATTAAAACAAATAATATTAATTGCGTTTTAAATGATTAGATTGTTATTTTTGCATTTGTTTGACATATTTCGATAAGTTTTGTCAATATGGGCTGGGAATATCAATACATAAGGTATTAGTAGTTGTAACTTAAAAATCATACTTACATTCTATTGTGATCCTAAATTAAATTTTTGCTAGTTTTAGTTTGACTTTAGTTTTATTTATGCCTGTTAGACATCCCTTTAAACATTTGGAGTTGAATACGCGGAGACACAGTTTCATACTGTTATACTAATAAGTAAAAATGCCGAATGGGTGTAGTCTTCAAAAAATAAAAAAAATCACATTTCACTCCTAAGTAAACCACTTGGAAACCATTATTAAAAAAATATATTTAAAAAAAATTAGCTTGAAACACAAAATCTTAAAACAGGCCTGTGATGAATTCTTCTTTATTATGTTGTCTGACAAAATTCTGTCTAAATTGCTTATTTGGTCTAAGACCTATTGATGGAAAGTTAATTTTCCCTAGGCATTATAATTGAGATATTTAATTACCCAATGAAACCAGAGAACGACTTATCAAATTTTAAAGTTTGTTTTTGAATATCGTAATTTGTAATGGAGATACCCAATCTCTTTACAAGGGAGAACAATGAAACTTATTTTTTTTTAAATATAATAACTTTATTCATCAATTATGACAGCCATTGATTTCGTTTGAGCGTGACTTTTAAAGCTTAATGTAATCAGTAAAATATAGAGGCACAGTGACAATGCGTTCAACATGAATCCTAATACATAGCTGACTAACACGGTCACCGCATTATTGTGACACCACAGCTTGATGACGTCAATGGAAAATAAATAGAAATTAATGACAAGACACAGTAAGAATGTTACGACCGTAAGGCTTGCGGCGAATCTTCTCTTTTTATCAGACATCACTTTGTATAATATGGTTAAATAGAGTGAAGTCCCCACAAATAGTAAAGGCCATTTAAACACTGCACAGTACAATAGGTAAACATGTCTTTCGCTAAGGATTTCATTCACAATCAAAGCCGTACACAAACCGCTGACGGGCACAGAAAAAATCCACGAAGTAATCAAAACTTTGTACAAATTGTTTTGACTTATCTTCACTAAAACAAGTATGAGCGAGTCGTACATGTGCTTTATGAAGAAGAAAACTAAAATAGCAGTCACAAAGTCCGCGTAAATCTGAGCACTTATCACGAAGGTGTTAAGTTCATCGGAAGACGTAATATTCTGTCTGTCTTTCTCGAATTTCACATAAGCTATTATTCGTTTCAAGAATCGTACAAGGCTTATTTGCATTAGCATTTGATTTCTATAATTCTTTCTCCACTTTTTCATTCTGATAGCTGCCGTCAACACAATGGTTAGTTCCAAAGACGTCATGATGATTTCAATAATATTAAACACTTCGAACGCTGCCGGCTGAGTATCTTCTGTAAGATATCCATCACTGTTAAATGTATAATTCACACTTTCTTTAATTGCGAACTCACTGCCCGAAGCGCTTTCAGTACTGAATTCGCTTTGATTTTGTTCTGTCGTTAGAATAACATCCGTGCCATTAGCATTTGTCTCAATTTCCAAAGGCTCCGTTACAAATTCGCTTGTCATTTTGACAATATTAAAAATAACAAATTAAATTGTACAACAAAGAACCATATCAGGTAATAGTGTTAAAGAGACTGCCTGGGAACATTAATGTTTTCAAACATTAAACAGGAAATTCAGTGTAGATATTAGTCACACTAATAGGTTAATACGCGCGTCATGGCTACATAACTATGAAATTCCCCAATTATTGTGGCTTATAATGATCCATTTTGTATTTCCGTTTCGTTATCAGTCTTCTAAGTAATTTATTCATTTCTTATAAGATACATGACACCTCAAACTTCACCTACATAGATATCTTGATAATCTATACTTACCTATAAATAAAATCGATAAAGATGGATATTTTCTTAAGTGATATACTATATTTTATTTTTCAATGCGGACGCTGACGAAGTTGCCGCCACCAGCTAGTATAATAATAATCCAATCCCTTTGCTAGATACCTTGCAGCAGAATACGGGAGATTTCTTGTGAGCTAGTTTCTGTATGCATGTTATTCATACAGTGGAATTCGTCTACATTTTCTGCAAATACAAGGAAAGAGAGCCACGTACATTGCAATATTTCAAATGCTGCCAGTAGCAAACATGTTGAAATCGTTTAGAATTTATTTTACTCGAATACTTTCTAGTATTGGCATAAAATGTTCCTTAGATGAATAAAAATGAAATATTTATTTTGTATCACCAGGTAAAAAATATAACTAAGTTTTATATATTACGTCACTTAAATATAAAATAATTGGTTTAAAATAGGAGTCTTTTTGTGGAGCTTGGGATGAGGTTATTCATTCATATTTAGGTAAGATAAGTGTGATTGATAATACTTCTCCTAAATAAATTGCAATTGCTCCAGGATTAGCATATTTAAAAGACAATCGTCTAACGTATGTACACAGGAACGCAATCAAGATTAGTGCATCACATTGCACTGATATGTCATTATTAACTGCTCAGTAGGTACAGCAATTAGGTAACTACATGATTGAACCAAAGTTAAAATGTTTAGGCTTATTAAGTGGTAGGTAAATGAAACTAACTAAATGCACAATCATATTAGCCAACTAGCTGGCGCCTGCGACTTCGTACGCGTTGAAAAGATAGTAGCCTATCCTGTGTCCTGTACGTCTAAATGTTTATCTACCAAGTTTCATGAAAAAGTTATGGAGGAATATACATACATACATACACATTTATTATTAGTATTGATGATTGATTTGAGAAAAATAAAATTATGTTATCAATCGAGTATATTTATAATATATCATAGCATAGGCTAGTAAATAAGATGTATCGTATAAGTGTGTGATGCCCATTTGCAACCCTCATGCGTGTATCACCGATCAATAGGTTACAAATATGGGTCAAGCTCACGCCGTATGTAGTGCCGCGTTCACCTCAGGTAAATCGGTTTTCCGACGTAAGCTCATCGAGTTTCATTACACTTTTCCTTTGAAAAGGCATCCGAGAAATTTCGATTTGTACTTTACGTGCTCATCATAGCGTGGGTGCAGAATGGGTTGGAAATTCCTTCATCTCTTGTGATCGCCGTTGAAATGCTTGACAATGTATAAAGTAGAACATAATAAACTATTGCATTTCAATGTTTTAATTCACGTAAGAATAAAATTAAGTCTTTAAATGAATTCGAGGAGTTCGAGTCCAATCTGTCATACTGTGCAGTAGAACTAGTTAGAATTTTTTTGACCAAATAGTCAATTTATTCAACATAATGTTAAAAGTATTTAAGACCAGAAAGGTTCGACGGGGACCCATCGGTGAAATTCACGGCAAAGGAATGGAGCCATTGGAAAATGACATTCCTAAATTTTCTGGCTGCACAAACAATGCCTCCCGTTATGGCTGACAAAGGAGATGTTGCTGCACCACCCCTAGACATGAATATCATCAAGCTTCAACTGTTAGTAAATCATATATCACCACGAGTGTATTCTTACATAAGTGAATGTGAACATTACGACGACGCCATTAAAACGCTTGACAAGCTTTACGTCAAACCTAATATATCTAGGTTTTGCTGTGTTATTTCAATTGTAGAACTAATAGTAGAACTGTTTGGCCTTCTTTACAACGCCTTCTTTACGGTATATAATGTTTCGGTGAATGAGTAAGGAATGCCAGAGACAATTTTCCCAATCCCTTCGCTGACTGCAGTCTGTAGCACACTTGGAACACCTGTATTATTGATGGTAGGAGGCAAACATTGCCTCCTACCATCTACCATACTACCATCAAGTCAACATGTCTGTCGAGTTTGACATAAAAAAAAAAAAAAAATATTAGTAGGATAAACAAAACTTCTAGTAGACTTTTCAAATGTATTTTCTTTTTCTAAAATTCCACATTTCAATTACTTGCTTCAATTTTGATTGAACGTTTGCATTACACTCAATAATAAGTATTTCCACGTAAATATCTAATAATATACGAACATAGATAACATTTCAATGTAATCGACATACTTGTTATCGCTTGACATGTGCGATAAAGTGAGAACATTCAATATTCCTTTATCACCGAATTGCAATAAAGTCAATGTTGTTTATCCATGAAGATGGTTTGACTATCAACTTTTATTGCATGCAATAATCGTCTCTGTCCTTATTCCTGACGTCACCCCTTTTATGATTTACCTATTTGGACGTACGAATCATGTGTAATGGGGTATGTATACGAGCTTTATGTTCTAATTTGTTTACGCCTCATTTACATGTTTACAAAGGGTATAATAACAATTACAACGCCACTATATACACGGATAAAACTGGTAATTATTCACCTCTTCTTGATTAATCAATGTTTTTCTTATTTAAATATCAGTTGCGTGGAAAATAACTACTAGCTGGCGCCCGCGACTTCGTCCGCGTTGAAAAAGAAAAAAGTAGCCTATCCTGTGTCCTGTAAGTCTAAATGTTTATCTACCAAGTTTCATGAAAATCAGTTAATTCCTTTAAGAGTTATGGATGAACATACATAAGTACATACAATACCTACACTTACAGATTTATTATTAGTATTGATGATGATTGATTGAAAGATGATGATGATACATATTTTTTGAAGTGAAAACTTTTTAGATGCTATTTTTAATCGACTTCCAAAAAAGGAGGAAGTTCTCAATTCGACTGTTTTTTTTATGTTTGTTACCTCACAACTTTCGATTGGGTTAACTGATTTTGATGATTCTTTTTTATTTGAAAGCTGGTGCTTCCCGTGTGGTCCCATTTAAATTTGGTCCAGTTCTGACAATTCAATAAAAAAATATTTCTAATAAAAAAACTTTCTAAAAACACATTTCTTAATAACCCAAAAATAAGGTTTACAAGTTTGTAAAGCTAAGAAATTTTCACTTCTGACCTGCAATTCCACAACTGACATATTTTTTTTAAATAAATTTTCTGGAATTTAAGTTAAACGGACCACGATTTCGCTGCTGCTGCGGCTGTGACGCTATGTGCTGTAGCGTACTACAATTATCTCATAATTAAAAATAAAAAAAAATATTCTATCAATGTCAGCTCAAGTCATTATTCCACGTAGTAGTACTCATTTTCCTGAATTAAAATATTACATCTATACGATTACTCCTGAAATCGCGAGTGTAGATAAGTTCGCGTTCCCGCGCCGTCGAAGGAGCGCGAACCCTTTGTCGCGGGATAAAAAACCGACACCGATCATTGCAAAGCGCGAACACGAAGGCGCGAAACCATCGACACTCGCGGTTCACTGCTTTCGCGCCGCGAGTTTATAGTGCCAGAAACATGCTCTGTTTTCCAATACTCCCTTATCCGCTCTACGAGAGATGTGGTCGATTTATCACCACTTCAGCTTACTGATTCTTTCAGCTGTACAGACAACTTTGGTTCTTCGCAATAGCTATCTAGCTCTGGTCCGTTACCAGGGTTGCATAAGGGTTGCATGCTGGCTGCATTATCTCGTTGTATAGTAATACTAATTTTCTAACCGATGTAGCTCTGGAAAACCAAAACTGGCTAGTATTCGTTATTAATATTGTAAACTCTAACGAAAACAAAGAAAATTAGCAAGACTTGATACGAGAGCAAAACGTGAAGAAACTAAATTAACTAAAACAAAAGAACGTGAACGACTTGACTTGACTTGATTTGAATATGATAATTGTATTCTCAAAATAAACGCCAAATTTCAAATGTCAACTAAACATTCCAACTACATAAAATGAATAAATATTAATGAATAATATAAATTATGCATTTCAAATTAATATTACCTATCAGTTAGTTTAATTTTATATTGACTTATTATTATATGATTAATATATTTGATTAAGTTGTACTATAGATAAAAAAAAATATAAATTTATAGAAGTATATTGAAATATATGTAAAGTGAAATTATTAGTACAGTCAGACTCTTATTTAATCTGAGGTACAGTCGTCGACGACAGCACATGTGGTATAATTTGACGGCGGTCTTATGTGAAGACTGAAGAGCCATAAGTCCAGTTTATGACTGTGGAAGGCGGTGTAATAAAAGTCTACTGTTAATGTTAATATCATGTCGAGTGTCATACTGTTAATACCAGAACATTTTATCTTGTCAGAATTGTGCCATCATGTATTGCCAACGGTACTTACAGTGCGCTATCGACCTCAGATTAATAAGATTAACTATAAACTTGTAAGGGATAGAGAAATGGGATTTGGCGTCCCTTATTTACTCCCCGCAAGGAACTTAACAGCACGTATGCTTTTATTTTATGGTGGTCTTCTGAAAGGTGTTACTGACACCACAATTTTACGAGTAGAGCTCTACAATTTGAATGATATTTTGAGTGTTTGGTTATTTAGTCCCTAATGAAATGAAAAGCAGGTTGTAGTGTAGATGCAGCAGGTGCACGATTTATTAGTCAAACAACATATTGTGTTGCCTACGTTGCCACAGAATAAGTAATAGTACTACAAGTAATAGTAATGCTGTGTCATAAGAGTATAAAAGATTAAATATAAAAGAAAGTATTTATACGGAAATTTTAATTTTGTAATAAACTAGCGACCCGCTTCTGGCTTTGCGTGGGGTGCAATTTTTATATAAAAAAATATTTTAAAAAATCACCCCTGCGAAGCCGGGAACGGATCGCTAGTATGTACAATATGAAAATTCCAAATTGTTATAAAATTAATTCTTAAATCGTTACAAGGTATATATATATCTATACTACAAGCAGTCTGATAGAGTAATATTTTTGGTGATTGTATAATAAGTAAGTTGGATGAACATGAGCTAATTAAGCGCCGCCGCCGAAGAGCGCTCACGAAACTTTAGTAATCACCGTTCGAATGGCAACACTCGTTTAAGAATAAATTACCAACGAAACTTTGCCCAAGTAATGAAGTTATTAAATCCAAGTTGCTATTTATCAAACCCGAACGTGCCTCGTAATATTCTTAACACATTAAAACGATATTCTTGTAAGAAAGTTTTTCAACAAACTCTGTGGTCGCTTTACATAACAGTATTCTGATACGAGTATTAGTCGCTTTGTAAAAATTGCTATTTCCTAACATAAAACAAAACCATTGTTATAGTGCTTTTGTTTTTTGTTAAGGTCGGCAGGGAAGCTATCCACTTGATAGCAGGTGCCTACCAACAGCCTAAACATCTAAACATACAAATTTTCAAAATTATAAATTATCATAAAAAGTAAAGAAGTGAAGTTAATTAAAACAATACACGTACTTTGTCGCGGGCACAGATAGTTGATATGAGTTTGATGACAGTTTACGTTATAAACTAAACATAGCTCGTCTGGACGTTAATTAATAAAGTTAGTTATTGAAAAGGAGTGAGATCACCTGTCGCTGTCACAATCAACAGGATACGGGTCCGGGCTCAGCTCGCAGGAGCACGCAGGACTAGCGTAGCGACGCTACGTCAGTCGCCGCCCAACCGCCCTACGAGCAAGACGTAGCCGCCGCCCTACGATCGTAGCGCCCTTACGCTGCCACAGCAACCACCTCTCAAATCTCCCATGTGGCCACCATAAAAGCGGCTATAGAATTCGCGAAAAAAATATATATTTAATATTACAACAGTATATCTCATTTAATGTTGGACTTTTGAATTTCACAACAAATCCCATGTCTCTGTAGTGAAAGAATTTACCAACAGAGTGTTGTTTGATAAGGATTTTGAAATCGCTCAGAAGTGGTTTTCGTTGGAGGTGAGTTTCAATACATATTATGTATGTGTGTGTGTGTTTTATACGTTTTATTATTATTTCTGTTCTTAAATGTTTGTCCAGGCGAAGCCGGGAGTGAGTCACTAGCCATTATATATAATTTATAGTTCTTAAAAAAAAACAATGTGTGTTAGTCTCGCAAAAACTCAAGAATAGCTAGACCATTTTCAATTCGGTTTTCACTTATAGAAAGAGGAATAAACAGGAAAGGTTTGCATATATACTATTATTATAAAAATTGAATCCCGAGCGAAGCCGGGAGCGGGGCACTGGTTCTTAATAAATTATTTGTTGCTTTATTATGAATTTTTTTTTCTGCAATGTTGACTGCTTGAATGAATTTTTACTTAAATGATTTGATTTTTGATTTGATTTGATTTGAAGGGAACATCTTTTTCTAATATTAATTTAACCGTCTTTAAGTAGTTTGATTCTATTTGAATTTCTGTTTTACTCAAGATACTTTAACTTTTTTATTTAAAAGCGTCTGGACGCTGTATATAAAAGGGTACCTACTTAAATGTGTTTTATTACGAATTTGAACTTTAGTTGTTTTAGATTTTTAATTTCAATGTTTAATGCGAAGGTGTGTTTGTTTGTTACGCGTTTACGTCTCTACTACTCAACCTATAACCATGAAGTCTTTCACCTGCAGAAAGTTACATTGTCAGCGAGTAACGTAGGCTATATTTTATAAAGTTATGCGGACAAAGTCGCGTGCAACAGTTAGTATTAAATATCTTTGTTACTAATGATCGATACTCGTATATTACACATTTATTTAATCAATTGAAAAGTAGGTATATTTTATTCAAAATATAAATTAATTTGTAAGTCCATTATAAAAAGGTTATTTTAATGTTTTACTGTATAAATGACGACAGCTAAAATTTGACATCTTTTGAAGGTCTGTGAAATTTTAATTAAGACGTTCTCGTAGCAACGGATTAGTGGCTTTAGATCCTTGTACACAGAGGGTATTAGTGTTGTATCTGCGGTTATTAGACCAGATAATATACATAATTTTGCATGTAATGTAATGTCGTCGAGTTTAATTTGGTTTTACCTTAAGTTCCGAGATAAAATATTCCCTTATATATAATGAAAAAAAAAGAACAAGACAAATACAAATATATATAATATCAAATCAATCAATACTAATAATAAATTTGTAAGTCTAGTTATTGTATGTTCCTCCATGACTCTTAAACGAATTAACTGATTTTCATGAAAATTGGTAGATAAACATTTAAACATACAGGACAAAGGATAGGATACTTCTTTCTTTTTCAACGCGGACGAAGTCGCGGGCGCCAACTAGTACATTAATAAAATCGTAAGCGAACCCCGTTCTTGGCGACGGTAGCCACCTACTATTAAATGGATTGTCTGCTTGTCTGCCACCTTTAATAACATTAAAAGATAAAGCCTACGTAGTCGATATAATCCAAGGAATCGGTCAGCGGAAGTGGTATTGGGCGTAGGGTTACCATATGGAAAAGTGTAAAGTCCTGACATAAGGCCTGATTTCCATAGAAAAGTCCTGAGATTTCGTCGCAAACGTAATTATCAACTCTAAAAAAAAGGTATCAGCCCAAAGCAAATATGATAAAAATGATTAGTTTCAAATGATTAGCAAATATGATAAATTAATGAAAGTATTTATTATTTCTGCAAATCACTTAATATGAAAGTTTATTTTAAAAACCAAAGATGGTGAATTATTTTATGATTTTAAATTATGTTTATGGTAATAACGTTGATTTGTGATATTATCCAAAGGATTTTTTGTTTTTTGAAAGTTGATTTGAAATTTTCTAATAAAAATAAATCTAAAAAATTTACTGTATATTGAAAATCGAAAAATCCTGAGATATCCGAAATTCGGCCGCAATCCTGTCAGTACCCTAAAAATCCTGAAATCTCAGGACAAATCCATAGATATGGTAACCCTGATTGGGCGGGTCATATCAGTCGTGCACCCGACGGACGCTGGGGAATACGAATTTTGAAATGGAGACCACGCCAAAACGCTCGCTGCTCGCTTACAGTTACAGATGTCTTGATAGTCTTGACGGATAGTAGATGGATGCTGAGAGCCGAGGACCGAATGTCGTGTGACGCTTAAATAAAAAGTCTCAGCGCCTCTTTCATCATCTACCAAGTAGGCTAACTGTCATTTAAAGTCACCGGTAACCGGTACAGTAAAAGTCCCAAACATTGAAAAGAAAATAATAAAAAAAAATCGGACTTGACCTGACTGCTTTGGACCCGACGGACGCTGGGGAATACGAATCTTGAAATGGAGACCACGGCCAAAACGCTCGCTGCTCGCTGGACCGATAACAAGACCCTAGACAGTTACAGATGTCTTGATAGTCTTGACGGATAGTAGATGGATGCTGAGAGCCGAGGACCGAATGTCGTGTGACGCTTAAATAAAAAGTCTCAGCGCCTCTTTCACCATCTACCAAGTAGGCTAACTGTCATTTAAAGTCACCGGTAACCGGTACAGTAAAAGTCCCAAACATTGAAAAGAAAATAATAAAAAAAAATCGGACTTGACCTGACTGCTTTGGACCCGACGGACGCTGGGGAATACGAATCTTGAAATGGAGACCACGGCCAAAACGCTCGCTGCTCGCTGGACCGATAACAAGACCCTAGACAGTTACAGATGTCTTGATAGTCTTGACGGATAGTAGATGGATGCTGAGAGCCGAGGACCGAATGTCGTGTGACGCTTAAATAAAAAGTCTCAGCGCCTCTTTCACCATCTACCAAGTAGGCTAACTGTCATTTAAAGTCACCGGTAACCGGTACAGTAAAAGTCCCAAACATTGAAAAGAAAATAATAAAAAAAAATCGGACTTGACCTGACTGCTTTGGACCCGACGGACGCTGGGGAATACGAATCTTGAAATGGAGACCACGGCCAAAACGCTCGCTGCTCGCTGGACCGATAACAAGACCCTAGACAGTTACAGATGTCTTGATAGTCTTGACGGATAGTAGATGGATGCTGAGAGCCGAGGACCGAATGTTGTGTGACGCTTAAATAAAAAGTCTCAGCGCCTATTTCACCATCTACCAAGTAGGTAACTGTTATTTAAAGTCACCGGTAACCGGGGATAATGGAGTTGATATACCTCTGTTTGTACGGTAAAAGTCGCAAACATTGAAAAGAAAATAATAATAAAAAAAATCGCCTATCGAATGATGCAGTAAACCGAGTGCATAATTCATTAAAACAGAAAATTATTTCTAAAAGTTAACTTTACTTGGTTGGTGAAAGAGGCCCTCATTTTCCAAGAGTATTAGACGATTATACTTATGATGATGATGTATGATGTCTTTAGAGAAATAATATATCATTATCGAATTAATATTTTACAGAAAGGTAAAGACATTATGCCTACCAATTATTGCGTAGAAAATTAATGAGTTTTAGAGTATGTTGTCTTAACATAATGTAAAAATAGCTTAATCTTGCGACAGGAAGATTGAGTGCTTATAACTTTTATACACTTAGGTATATTTTACATTGTTTATTCAAGAAACATAATAATATTTTATGAAGTACTAGCTGGTGCCCGCGACTTCGTCCGACAAAATTGATGTAAGGCAATATAAAGCCTGACACACATTGACGCCTGACATTATACTTTTGCCAAGCATTGGCACTTTTGCCAAGCGTGGCCTATCTTTATTTATAGAGCTAGTGTCCGCGGCTTCTACTTCGCGCACTATTTCGCCCATGTTTATCCTGAAATTTTATACTGTAATTTTCATTGAAGAAGTTTCAAGTAAGGTTTAAGAAAACATATTTCATTATCAATCAATACTAATAATAAATCTGTAAGGGTTGGCCATGGTTCATGGTAGTTACTTTGTTTTCAGAGATATCGTGTTTACAGGCTCCATACATGATACTGAAACTAAATCGACGATTTTAGGATTTTTTTCTGTATGTATGTTCCTCCATAACTCTTAAACGAATTAACTGATTTTCATGAAACTTGGTAGATAAACATTTAGACGTACAGGACACAGGATAGGGTACTTTTTTCTTTTTTAACGCGGACGAAGTGGCGGGCATCAGTTAGTAAATAATAAAAATCACGACTTGCTATGTCCTACGGATTGAAGTTAGACAGTATAGAATCCTTCTCCATAAAAATATATGTGCCAACATACTTTATATATATGCATTACACATTAAATATTTTAAAGAAATATATGATTTCTAAGTAGCTTCGTCCGCGTTGAAAAATGAAAACATCTGAATAACGCCTGACATCTTTATCACTGTGTCGCCGGTGGCGTCGCCATTTTTAGACGATCCTTCGGGAAGTTAACATTTTTCTAAGATAAAAAGTATCCGTGTGCCAAATATGTCAACATAATCCTAATAAGTTGTTTTTGCGTAAAGAGTAACAAATATTAGTAACTATTTTTTTCAGTTACCAATTTTATTTTCCTTTCTTTTTGCACTTTTTAACTATTTATAACATCTTTAAAATTGCTCGATTAAATATTCACGTTAATATTTCCTACACAATTTATTAAAGTGTGTGGTTGGCGTTAAGAGTCAGCGGTTAGCTATATTAAAATTTTCAATTAAACTTTGCCTCGGGGATTTTTCAACATTAAGAGTGGGCAACCTGACAATTTTTTTGACACTATAAAGAGCGCTTAAACTAAAATGTTTTAAGTAAAAGTTCATAAGCTGCTTATCAGAGCTCAGCATTCGTGGAAGGGGTGAAGTCGACAGTGGGCAGTCATCTTGAAATTCGCAAAGTGCAAATCCGACCCACTGAATTTAATGACAGATGCAGCTGAACTGTTTGTTACAAGAAACTTTTTAGGAGCAACTAAATAAATGCGAACGTAACTCTGTCTGTCTATTATGTTTTCATAGCGGTTATGATAAAATTTTTATACAAGTGGATAGGGATACCAGAAAGGATGAAGGGTATTTTTGTCCTAGCGAATTAAGAATCAAATTGATTAATATCAATTTAAATTAACTTATAACATTTCGATTAATCGGACCACTTACCTTAGTTCCATAATCCTTATTATATTTGGCTTATTTTAGTGTGAAGAACAAAGCGAGTGATTCAGAATTGTCTCCAATATACACACATATTTAATGCGATCCAATATATTCATACTTACTGAAGATATAAATAATTTTCAGGGCCAGCAAATAATTTAGTAGTTAAAATGATGAAAACTTTCTTATTTCTTCTGATTATTAATTTATTTTGTTTAGGTGTATATAGCTATGTATTCTATAAATATATTTAAACAAAAAACTTCCATATAAAAATACAAAACGTATTTTCCATATAAAGAAAACGTGTATGCAAAATTTCATGGTGATCGGTTCAGTAGTTTTTGCGTGAAAGAGTAACAAACATTCATCCGTACAAACTTTCGCCTTTATAATATTAGTACGGATACGAATAAATCAGGAATCATCTCATTTATCCTACTATTATAGGAGTTGCTAGTGTTAATCTGAGACGGTAGCCATCTGCCATCAAGTGTATGGTCTGCATGTCCGATGTCCGACGTCTCTTGACATAAATAAGAAACATATGATGCGAGAGATATAGGATAGGACAACATTGTTCCTAAAATATATATTCACATATCCAACTGACGTAAATATCATCAATATACGAACTAAGAACATTGTTTACAAGTGTGCGTCGGACACGGGATGGGTCGATTTAATTAAACGGACCGCAGGGTGCCCAGTTGTTTCGTCTTAAAAGATTACTTTGCCATTTATATTAATAATAAGAGTATTAATGTCGGAACAAATACTTGGCATAGCTGAATTAATCGTTTACATTTTAAAGAAGTAATTGTCAGCAAGTATAAAGAGTGTTTACTTAAAAGGAATGAAAGTGTGTCTAGGAAGAGAACAAATTAAAACACTTTCGGAGGGAACAAATTAAGCAATACCTACCTACCTATGTTTCCTGCCAGGATTTAATTGTCTATGTGTGCAAACTTATGATATAATAGACTATTTTTCTTACTTATTATTTATTTATTTATTTATTTTATTTTCAATATATACCCTACAGCAAAACAAAATAAAATACAATAGATTCATACAGTATTATTACAGGGTTTCATTGTGTAGGACTTAAAAGACTTTAAAATTATATTACCTAAGTTAATTTTATTACTATAATTATTCATTCTAAACCATGGGGAAGGGATCTCGAGTAGGGTATGAGCAATTGTGTGTGTGTTTGTGTGTTATATGTTACAAATTTCATGATCATATCAGCCGTAGAACGTCCACTGCTGCATATATAGGCCATAATTTACCAATTATGTCCTGACTGTTCCAAGACACAAAGTTAATTCATTCTAAGCAACCTTACAAAGTTTTGAAGAAGAGTTTCAATTGTTTTTTTTATAAGGAATCGTTGACATTCAAAGAACTTGATTAGCGTTGGTACTTTAACCGTATTGCATATTGAAGACTGTTAGTTATATGTATGTATGTATTTGAGAGAATGGAAATAAAACACCGCTAACTTTTGGTTTCCATAGAAGATATTTCTTCTCTTTTAATGTCTTGGCTCCATCAGAATTTCTCCGATGATTTTGCCATTATCATTTGTAAAAAATAGCAATTAAAAAAAAGGCTAAACTCAAATTAAAATCAATAGTAACATAGTAGATCCCGAAACAAATCAGTCAAGTCAAGTCCACAATTTTTCTTTGAGTTTTCCATAACAGGTCCGTCGAGTCTAAAGCAGTCAGGACAAGCCAAAATATAATTATTTTGATTGAATTTTTTGTCTACAATTCATAAGTTATTTTACTGTCACAAATTCCATAAATATAATCTCTGAATAAGCTTCTTAACTAGTTGATTCACATACTTATTAAAAGATTAGACGACGTTATACCTCCCTGCTTTACACCTACTACTTACCACATTTCACAACCTATACAATACTGTCCTATAAAACAATAGTTTCATTACATTGGCTCGGAGATTTTATTTCTTAGCGAAATTGTGTTATGAACTTGTGAGAGTTTTTAAGTAAAAAAAAAAAAGAAATTAAAAGATAAAGCCAGCGCAGATTAAGTTCGCTTGGCTTTAGACGCTCAGAATTTTAATGAATTATGTAACGCTACCGTAGTAAAGACTTTGAATTACGTGTTTAAATTCAGGTCTTACATTTTTTAAAATTTCCTTAACCTAGTTTATTGTAGGTTACAGTTATAATAATAAAATTGTAGGTTGTAGTTAAGTAATAAAATTTATCTCTATTGTAAATTATTTTTATATAAATTTTTAATAATTATATAAAAAATATTATAGTGTTAATACATTTTTTAAACCCTGACCTGTCAAAGTTGATTAAAAGTAAAATTATCTGAAATTGTATGAAAAAATAAGAAACTAAATTTTATTGTTATATTAAAACTACAGACATTCTGGTTGTATCCGACATCTTATTACGATTAACGTTTAGGTGACTACTTAATACAAAAAAAAAATTACGGAGATATTGGCAAATAGTTACCTAAAAATATTGTATAGAGTATCAAATTTGAAAGCTTTGCCAAAAATACTAGGTATAAAAATGAGTGATGGTGATGTGATTTCAATACATTATGTACTCTTATATTACCAGATTGAAATGCACAAATCGACAAACATCCGTACCTCTAAACATGTAAGTACTTTTTCGTTTTCGTTCGCTGAAAACAAAGACGATGGAACAATTCAAAAGTTTTCTTTTCTTCATCTCCCACAAGAATAAAATCGCTGACCTACAAAGTAATGAGACGTTAGATCGTTCTTTCCTAAAGTATTTTGAATATATTTTTTAGACATTGAAATACTTACATAAGAATATTTATCGCCGCGAAACTTACTAAGTTTATATGTTTATGTGGAAATTCTTTCATTTTTTCTGGATGAAAGGTACATAGGGTAATTTTCCGATATCTCTGACAACGTGTATCTGTTGAGTAGTTAAAACGTGAAAGGTAACAGTCGGATAGACAGAATTACTTTCACATTTATAATATTAAAATAAGGTATGAATTAGGATTAGGATAATGTAAATTTTGCACCAAATAGGAAAATAATCGTGAGGATAAAGATGGCAAAGTAGGATTTTGTTTCGCTTGGATGTTCTAAACTGATAACAAAATAATAATAAAAAAGACAAGCTATGGTCTTGTTTGACGAAAGGAAATTGCATTTCATTTTATTTTATCCGTGCTTACTTTATCTGTGCGTGACAGCCTTGTCTGAAATTTGAAAGTGGGCATCCAATCTCTTCTTTGAGGTGGAGGGATTATGAAAATACAAAACAATGGTTTGTTAATAAATAAAACTAATCAATTTGTATTACGAGAGCAGAGGTATAAATAGAACGTTACTTTTCCAAACGTTATATTATAAGAAAGATTAAAAATCAAATTTATATATTTTTAGATGATTTACCTAACATTTTTCCAGGATAAAAAGTATTCTATATGTTAATTTAGGTTATAAAATACTAGTCGGTGCTCGCCACTTCGTCCGCGTAGAAAAGTATATAACGCCATCTACCGTATTTTGGATAGATGGCGCTATCTCCCGGGCCATCCGCTAGTATTTACTTTTATTTTCGATTTCCCGTAGGAATGAAGCATCCCTACGGGAAAAAGTATCCTATGTTCATCACGGATAATGTCGGCTTCTTATGGTAAAATAATTTTTCAAATCGGTCCAGTAGTTTCGGAGCCTATTATAAACAAACAAACAATCAAATCTTTCCTCTTTATAATATTAGTATAGATATGTGTGTCTTTCATTCAAATCCGTAGACCTCATCTGGGAATTAACAAAAATATAAACAAACCTCCTTGTGAGAATTTAAGAACCCAAAAAAAAAATGATGTCGTTCGTAGACTTTGATACTTCGCTAAGCATTTTTTCAGCGTATAGTGAAAGAAATATATTGTAGCCGACCTCCCACAACTTAAGAACTAAACTGTTACAAATGACCTTTTGAACGTTGCGTCGTCTATCCGAAGGGCAACACATACTGTGCCTTACGGCTATATGGATCTCGCAAAAGTACAAGGAATGTTTTCCCCGAATAGTCTTTAAAAACAGTACCGAAACTGTCTCAGAATTTACTTGTGACTAAAAGAAAGATGAGCCCGTTGGATGAGTGGTTGAGTGCTAGCTTTAACGCTCTGTCTCAAAGTTCTGGGGTTCGATTCCCGGCAGGGTCAACTTGGGAAATTAACATTACAAAGTTGACTCTGGAATCGTCCTGGAAATTAGTTCGCAGTCTATTGGGAAGTCTATGCAGTTATTGCATACTATTTTTTGTTAACCCGGAAAACAATATTTTACTACATAGGTAAAGTTTCGATGTAATTACTTGTCAGAAGTGACGCCTATGCCAACATGTTCGTATACCTCAACGCCCGATGACCTGACACTTTATTCCCCGTTGGACAAGGGTCACGTTCCCGAAGGAGCATCGCTAGACTCGTTTTTTGTGTTCGTGACATTTCATTTTTGTGTTATTTTGCTAGCAGCGAATATTCACCCTTCAGAGTTTATAATAAAGACTGTGAAGATGTGTTGAAAAAACTAAATTATTTGAAGTATTCAAATATACACAGTTAATAATTGAGCCTGACTTAAAACAGAGACATCAACAGAGAGTTCAAAATGTAATTAAAGTCTGATAAATAGATTTTACTCTTGTCGTTCCTAGATTGATTTTTTTCTTTAAGCCCGTTTCCTTTAATCGATAGGACACTTAAGGCCCAAGTGTGTTTGTTCTCAACACAAAGAAATTTATAGTCCTTGAGGATGCTGGTATAGACAAACATTTAGTGAGATTGCTTTCAGGGAACTTGAAAGGTAATGGATTGCGAGTACACCGTACGATATTAAAACAACGATCAACTCAAAATTACTTTTATAAAATAATAGGATGTGAAATTGTTTAATACTTGCGCATTTACAAATTTGCTTTTATATTAAACTAGCTTATACTAAATTATATACTTAAACCTTCCTCGAGAACCAATCTATCGATTGGTGAAAACAGTATGAAAATCGGTGCAGTAGTTTTTGAGTTTATCGCGAACAGGCAAACAGACAGACGCGGCGGAGGACTTGTATTCTAGAGGATTAGCGACTTTACTTCCAGCTAATTTTAACCGAAAGAGTTGGAAGTTGGAAGTTGTTGGAAGATACTCACTTCAAAAACATACATATACAGGATGGAATTTTGTAATGCCACCTGAAGGGAAAGTACTCTTAATAGTGTAGATAGAAAATTTTACTCAAAGAAAACATTCCTTTATTTTTGAATAGAAAGAAAACTGCATTCAAAGATTTTCGAAAATTCTCTTGCCACACACGGGAATCGAATCGGCTAAAAACTGTAAAAGTTACAGCCTTGACTTTTATTGCATCGATCGTTAGGGCCAATTATAAGGATGAAACAAACTTTATAAATTAAATGAAAGGAAAACCAAATCCGATTATAGTTCTTTTGACTGATTGCGGATAAAATAACAAAAAAATAAATCGAAAGTATATAATATATATGTAACTGAGAAATAAAAATACATAAAAACAGGTTCCGATTGTGTACTAGAATAATATCGAATTATCGTCTCTTAAAATACAGAAATAAAAATACAGAAATTTAAAATTAATTTTTTCAAAAGAAATATTTTTTATATTCGTTTAATTTAAAAATATTATAGCTGAAGCTGAAATTTTATGTACCTAAATTCTTTGCTCCTCTCTTTGTATATTCAGAAGTGAAACTTAATACTATAAAATCCTAACACATTATATTATACGTGTACATATTACAATATAGGTACATTCAAACTTGATTCAACCTTTGAAATCTTTTATGTTATGGCGGGCTCATAAGCTTTTACAATGAAATATGAGAAAACTTTAGGTCTTAGTCAAAGGCACCCTCGAAAATATTTTATCGAGTACTAAAAATATGGTTGCCATAATGTCGGGCGAACAATAATCTTAAACTTTGTTCGTTGTGAAAGTCCTTACATATTATAAAACAAAGGCCCCAGCCGCGAAAACAAAAGGAAGATTTTTATTTACAACTAGTGACCTGCTCCCGGATTCACCCGGTGTGGAATTTTTATCATCAATACTAATAATAAATCTTTAAGTGTATGTATGTTATACTATATGTATGTTCCTCCATAGGCTACTTTTTTCTTTTTCAACGCGGACGAAGTCGCGGTCGCCAGCTAGTATATATATATAAAAAACTTCCCCGTTTATCCCTCTTTACGTATGTGAAAACCGAATTAAAATCGATCTACCCATTCTCGAGTAATTAAAGCACACACAAAGCCCAAAATTGAAAAATAATAATAATAATAACGCCAGCCAAAATTGTAATAGCAATAAGGATGTCAAACGTTACATCTGTACTAATATTATAAAGAGGAAAGATTTGATTGTTCGTTTGTATAGAATAGGCTCCGAAACTACTGGACCGATTTGAAAAATTCTTTTACCATTTGAAGCAGACATTATCCCTGATGAACATTGGCTACTTTTTACCGCGGGAAAATGCTTCATTCCTATGGAAAAACGAGTAATAGGACAACGGGTAGTAAGAATTATCCTTCCGTACTTATCTTTTTCACATATAACTTCTAAACGGCTGAACTGATTGGGGTGAAATTTTGTGTATGTATTTCCATGGTTTCACAGACACGAATGTATTATATTTTATAAAGTTACGCGGACGAAGTCGCGTGCAACAGTTATAGCTTATATTTTTTTCAAAGCGGACGAAGTCGCGGACATAATAATACACCAAACATTACACTGATATTTAGGGGTTGAGAGCAACAAAGACGGGTTCAATGCGAAGTAAGGTGAGTGGTTAAGGAGGTCATCAAAGACTAATAAGTGATATACATGGCTTAACCGAGACTTAACCCTAATTCCTGAAGGATTTACGACTGTTTCGACTGCCGCTATTATCATGGTTGAATTAGTTACCTAACCATTATTTCTTGTGATTGTCTAAATTGGATATATTGTTGCCAGTTTAGGGTATAAATAATTACTTTAATAAATACCTACTTACAATAAATACTTCTTAAAATGATTATTTTTTTAATATAACAAATAAAAAATAACAAATAAGTTAAATTAGGACAATATTTTAAAAGTTTATATAAATGTATTAATTGACTTATTTTTGTCAAGTTGACCATTTGACAATCAATCTTTTGAAATTTGAAAATTAGTAGCAGTAAACATCCACAAGTCATTCGCATTACTAAATACGAGTATGTACTACTAAATACACTTTTTCTTTTCAGGTCCGCTGCGGTATGAGAATGAACAGTGACTCTTAATAACAATAGTGAAATAAATAAGAAACAATATACGTTTTTAACTGTTTCAAAGACAGAAATTGTCTTAACTGTAAATAGTAATGACACGTTCGAGTGTATCCTAAGTTAGGGTGGTGTTTAGTGCAGTGGCGATGAGTTTCCTATCATCAATTAGCCAATATGTGGCCGGGGTCGCGGACAGCGTTGCAGGGCTGGCGCTGTCACCGCGACGCGCGCCGCCCTCAAGACACCGATCTGCCGAGGAACAGCCCCAACAACCACAGCAGCCCTCTGTGGCCACTATGAGAGGTAAACACTTACATATTACTTACACTTACAATTTATATTTGTACTAGCTGTGTTCAGTAGCAACTAGCAAAAAAATACTACAGTAGAAACTAGCAGACAAGCCGCGGCTTGGCACAGATTATTTTTGCAAATTACTTATATATAGAAACTTTCCTCTTTTAACGCTCTTTTCATTAGTGAAAACCGCATTAAAATCCGTTGCGTAGTTTAAAATTGCAAGGTTTGCAACTATTGAACTAAAATCAAAGACCTTTGACTGGAATAGCAAATCAGAACAATGATGTGGTACTCAGTGCAAGAAAGAGTGATGCTCTGTCTCTTCTTAATGCAATCCATTATTGTCATTTTAATGTGTCATAATGAACTTTATCATTTTAAGATTAAAAAAAAGCTGAAAAAAAAGCTCGACTCGAGTTTCATTTCGAAAAAAAAAGTTTCGAGAAACTTTATACTTATCAGTAATAGTTTTTTTTTAATCTTGAAAATAGGTCGACGTGCGGCATGAGACTAGGAAAGGTGTAAAATTTCATCTTGTTTATTGCTATCTCGTTCGTGCTTATTCAAGTGCACGTGACATTTCAATAAAACGTGGCACATCACCTCTGGCACGTATATGTAAAATCCAATATAAGAAATGAAACAATAGCCATACTAACTAACTATATAATATCTAACTGTTCACACATATTTTGACGACCCCTAAAAGTCAATGCAATTTGCATTCCCGGCGGGGACAACCTTGCAAATGAATTTATTAAAGTTGACTCTGGTCTGGATGTGCAATGGATGTCTATCTGTTGCATGTCTCTCCCATAATATAAGTTTGAAATAGCCCTGCAAATTATGGGAAGTTAGGTCTGCCGACCTGAACATAAAGGAAAATTGAAGTCGACTAGTCCCGCGAAAGTTCGGCCAAAGACCCTAGAGCCAAATTAACCCGACACTACACCGAGGATCTCCCGGACATCAGTCTGTATGAGATAGCAATGGCTCTGAAACAGCTGAAGAACAACAAGGCACCCGGTGATGACGGAATCACATCGGAGCTTCTGAAAGCGGGTGGAAAACCGATACTTAAAGTCCTTCAGCGGCTCTTCAATTCCGTCCTACTCGGCGGTATAACGCCAGAAGCATTGAACAGGCGCGTGGTGGTGCTGTTCTTCAAAAAGGGTGATAAAACCCTATTGAAGAATTATAGACCCATCACGCTTCTGAGCCATATTTACAAGCTGTTTTCAAGGGTTATTGCAAATCGTCTAGAACGCAGATTTGATGACTTCCAGCCTCCCGAACAAGCCGGTTTTCGCAAAGGTTATAGTACCATAGACCACATCCATACGTTACGCCAAGTTATACAGAAGACCGAAGAGTATAACCTTCCACTATGTCTGGCGTTTGTGGACTATGAGAAAGCCTTCGATTCGATCGAGACATGGGCAGTGCTCGAGGCTCTGCAGCGGTGTCGCATTGATCAGCGGTATATCGAGGTGTTGAAGTGTTTATACAATAAAGCCACCATGTCGGTTCGAGTACAGGAGCACAGCACACAGTCCATTCAATTGCCAAAAGGTGTGAGACAGGGAGACGTAATTTCTCCGAAACTGTTCACTGCCGCTTTGGAAGATGCATTTAAGCTCCTGGAATGGCAAGGACTTGGCATCAATGTTAACGGCGAGTATATCACTCACCTTCGGTTTGCCGATGATATTGTGATCTTGGCGGAATCGATGGGAGACCTCGGCACGATGCTCGAAGACCTCAACCGAGTTTCTCAAAGGGTGGGCCTTAAGATGAATATGGACAAGACGAAAGTTATGTCAAATGTCCATGTTGTGCCTACCCCAGTAACAGTTGGGAACTCAACTCTCGAAGTTGTTGACGAATACATATACCTGGGACAAATAGTCCAGTTAGGTAGAGCCAACTTCGAGAGGGAAGTCAATCGTCGAATCCAGCTCGGATGGGCATCGTTCGGGAAGCTCCGAGACATCTTCTCTTCCAAAATTCCTCAGTGTCTTAAGACAAAAGTGTTCGACCAATGTGTGTTGCCAGTGATGACATATGGCGCTGAAACGTGGTCTCTAACCATGGGCCTTGTAAGGAAGCTCAATGTCGCTCAACGAGCTATGGAAAGGGCTATGCTCGGGGTTACACTGCGAGATCGAATCAGAAATGAGGAGATCCGTAGACGTACGAAAGTTACCGACATAAGCCGTCGGATCAGTAAGTTGAAGTGGCAGTGGGCAGGGCACATAGTACGAAGAGCCGACGGCCGCTGGGGCCGGAAGGTTTTCGAGTGGAGGCCACGGACCAGCAAGCGCAGCGTAGGACGTCCACCCACCCCCCCCTCGGTGGGTCATGACCGTGCAGTGGTGGGGGGGCTTAACCCACGGCAATCCGAACGGTTGCAGGGGCCGGTGGGGTCACCGGTCTTTGCTTGGCTGATCGGATTGTCGCGGGGAACAAAGAAGACCCACGTGCGTGTGCTCCGAGCGGGCTCCGACCATCGGAGCTCGTGACGGAGCAACAGTTTGGAGGCTCCAACTGTCCGTTGGAGCTTCACCGATCACCGCTCGCTGGGCCGAGGAACCGTACTCGGCCCACGCGGGTGTAGGCCGGTGAGAGATGGCACCCCCGGTCCTTGTGCGTCGGACCGAGGTATGGGTCTCGGTTCTGCGTACGAAGACCGGCGCGGGTCGCAGCGGGCGGATTCTCTCGGATAGCTCTGTCGCTTAGTGGTAGTTGGGCAACGCACGCGAAGACGGAGCTCTACGGCAGGGAAGGACCGTCTGACAGAGTACTGCAATCGCGGCTTTGGAGGGTGGTGAAGACCCGGTAGCGCGGCCGGCCTAGTAACCACCCTCTGCAGTCGTTCGGAAGAGTGAACACCCGGACTCGCCACCCGGCCTAGTAACTCTTCCGACGACATGAGGTGAAGCCTGTCTCGGGCTGCCGCGATTGATGTGGAAATGTCAGGCGGAAACCCCCTTTGGGCCGCCCACCCTTAATGCCGTAGAGATGAGCGGCCACACGAGCAGGGGTTTTCCGAGAGTTTCAGGTGGAAGCGGTCTCTATCTCTGCGGTAGGTTGTGCCGCAGAGAAGAGGTTATGGGGTGCTTCCCGCTGCGAGAGTTGAGAATTGGCGGCTTGTGCCGCTTCGCCCTGGGGCGGCGGACATGGGGGTCGTCCGCCGTCATCACAACACCGGGCAACGAGGGGAGACGTGCTGTGTGTTTCCGGTACGTCTCTTCACGGCGCGGAGGTCACACTCCGCGCCTAATCGAGGTGGAGCCCGCAAGTGTGCGGGCCTCGTCTGGCGGGGGGACAACGTAGCGTGTCCAAACGTCCCTTGACCCCCGCCCATAGACGGCGCGAAGAAACACCGCGGGGTTTTAGTGGGTAGAAGTCCCACATACCCCACCGATCTCCCCATGGTCGGTGGGGATCTGATTCGCAGATTTCCTCGCGTAATAAAAAAAAAAAAAAAAAAAAAAAAGGACGTCCACCCACAAGGTGGACAGACGACCTAATAAGGGCCGCGGGTCGACGGTGGATCCAGGCTGCTTCTGACCGGTCCAATTGGAAAATTTTGGGGGAGGCCTATGTCCAGCAGTGGACGTCCTACGGCTGAGATGATGATGAGTCCCGCGAAGAAGCAAGTATCCTTACTAATATTATAAATTAGTATTGATGTGAATGTGAGTTTGTTTGTTTGTTAACCTTTCACGCAAAAACTACTGAACCGATCACAATTAAATTTTACATACACGTTGTCTGGGATGCCAGAAAGGACATAGGGTATCTTTCATCCAGAACGCGGACGAAGTCGCGGGCACCAGCTAGTAATAAAATAAATGTATTTCAAAATAAGAGATTTATCCATTTTGAATTTCTAACACCGAAAGGAAAATCTATTTTTAACTCAAGAAACTTTAATATCTATGGCACGTATTACTTGTTAAGAACATAATATAATATATGCATGTCTATACGTCTATACGTGTATACGTCTATACGTGTACGGTTCACGAAGATGTTCATGAAACTTTATACATTTGTTGAATAACGGGCCAAAGGGGACTATTCATTTCAACTTGTAGTCCCTTATTCGACATGACAGCATTCAAAATATATATGGTAAATAGTAGGATACACGGGGCTGATCAAAAAATACTTCAACAAAATGAATTTAGAATTTCAATACGACATTGTAAGACTTTTCTTAGGCTATCTTTTTTTTTATAAAAAATAATTTTATTCTTCTTACTAGTGTTCATAATTAATGTTCAAACACAACTAGTTAATTTATAATTGATATTAAATTTTCCGCCATTTTGGATGCGTGATTGTTTTTGACTGACAATAAAACAACACTAAATATTATATTCAACTTGAATTTTGTTTATCAAAATTTAGGTACTTGTTTGCAATATTTTGACTAAATTATTAGATGGCATATCTATCCGCCATTGTATTCTATTCTATTGTTTGTGTTTATTTTAAGAAATAGATAAATTGAAAATTGAAAGTCTTAGCGAACAGTTTCGAATAAAATTAATAATTTCAATTATAGAAACTGTCTCGTCTAACTGAACTGAAGCTGCTTGAGCTCTGACTAAATTAGAAAAGCAAATACCCTTGATCGTATTTAAAGCTGTATGTACACTATAGTATTTAGAAGTGATTAATGTTGCGCTACGTGATGCGAGTAATTGGAGCAAATATTAGGCGCAGGTTACACGAGCAGGCTGAAATTGTGTAGGCGTAGGAGACTTTTAATCATTTATTTTTCAGACAAATTACATTAGAAATTAAACATAAACATAAACTTAACCATTTACATGATCAAATAAAAAGAAGATTAATAATGTAATAAAAATAATTATTAGATACATCATTCACCAGGCAATTCAAGAACGAAATTACAAATTTATGACTCGATCAAAAGTCCCCTATCATCTTTAGGATCCCCCGCAACCTATGAATGCACTTCTTTTTCGCATTATGTTTCCGTACACTGGTTATAGCATAGAAGTGTAGGAGTTTCAATAGAACTCATATTGGTATGGACCCTTAATTCATTGTAAGCCCCTTTGTGTAAAATTACGTCCCCTACGCTTACGGTGACGGGTATTAATAACGATTTCCCAACGTTTAAAAAATATTTATTTTATTTTATTTTATTATATTGAAACACCAACAGCACACAGAATCATCCAGGTCATATACACAAGTCACACATTATACGTTTACATCTGTGCGCATCTGTACCTGTATCTGTATCTGTATCTGTACGTTTACATATTGCTATGATTTACTAAATATTCGAATCTCTTCTATTGATACAAAATGTATGGCTTTATTCTTGTTGTCAGGTTATCCTCGGGTGCTCCCAACGGAGGGGGCTTCAGCGTTGAACGCGCGGCGACGTACTTTGGATTGCCTCGCACCTGCAGCGCCCCCTCGACGCGGAGGTTCCTTGCGTGTGCCTCGCCATCAACAACTACCCGAGAAGCCCACTATGGCGTTTTGCAAACGACGTTTGTCGTGGCCAGAAGTCGATAACTCTGTCAACTCGGGGTGAGTCTTTAAATTTAATATTCCTTAAGTAAACCGTATCACAATTTTATGGTCTCAAACAAAACAGTTGTTAGAACTATGGAGAGGGCTGGGATGGGAAGTAAAATCAATCTCAGAAAACTTGTGAGGTTCGTTCTTAAGTTAACCTTGTCAGAAGTCAAAATCGGCACTTTTGAATCACAGTGCATTAATTATCTTTAATTCTTATACACTTTCTTTTTTTTTAATTTAAATAAACATAATTTATTTAGTACCTTATTTTTCAGTTAATTATAAACGAAAATAATAACTATAATTTATTCAGCGCTATCAATTTTTCATGTCAACATACACTTTGAATGACATAATATACTCGAACTTCGATACGAAGTAATTGAATGTGGCTAGATTTATTTATAGTCACATAAATTAGGCTATAGATGTGGTATTGAACCCAGAGCTAGTAGAATTTTTATATGAGTTTATGTACTGATTTCCATATAGGTGTAGGCAAATGGGTTTTTAATTACGACAAATAACTAAACGAATAAGACTCGGCGCGAAGAAGTAATATTGTTGGGTGCAGTACAAATATTAACTTTATTTAATAAAACCATCAGACTTGAGTATTTGGTAATGGGTGTCAATAAACAAGCGGGCGAGTCGGCGTAGCAGGCGTCCCGTTGGTAGATGACTCGATTTATCAGCGGGAGGCTCATTTGGTCGAATAGAATATTTGATTAAACCTTCCGCCGTCTATTGCCCTGTTTATTTATTCCGGTACTTTAAATCTAATCATTTTTTTTCTAACCCCACTTAAAAAAATTACTAGATAATTCAGTAATTATTTATTTAATTTATATTTCTGTAAAGGAATTGTATCGTTTTATAATAAACAAACTGTGCCCGCGCCTTTGTTCGCGTGAAAATATAAAATATATGAGTAACTAGTTACACGCTCCCGGCTTCGCCCGGGTACAATATAAAAACTATTCTATATTTTATGTCGGACCAAATTACACATAGTTTTATCAAAATCGATTCAGTAGTTTAGGAGTTCATCGGCGTCGGTGATAAACAACGTGACACGAAATTTTTATATATATATAATATACGTATAGAGATATAATGCCCCGCATCGTTATCGGTGTTACAACGACGACGGCGCCGCCTCACTGTCGTGAACAGTGGTCAACAGTCAACAATTTTTTATATTTTTAGACGAATCTTTGATATTTTTCCTTTATAAAAAGTATCCTATATGTTAATCTAGTTAATAAAGTATCACTATGCCAATTATCATCTATATGCGTTGAGCCGTTTTTGCTTGAGAGTAACAAACATCCAGAAGTCCATTACCTCAGAAACTTTTGCTTTTATACAATTTGTAGGATGTGTTTATGTATAACAAACAATGCACACATCTATAGAGTGGTTTCAACTAAGTTGCTATGAGATCAGAGCGCATGTTGGCCCTGATGTTATTACTGTGTTATTCAACAAAACTATTAAGTGTTTGTGTTTATTGAAGAAATGGGTCACGGGGTGACCTGTTGCACGCGTCCTTCGAGTCTCAGTGCCCTCCCCCATCCCCCGCTTTCCATCTGAAAGCACCCCTCATCCGCTCAACTCATCACTTGCCGCCCCGCACTTTTACTTTTCCGTCACATAGGCCACATTGACGGCTTCAATCTAATTACAAAGCTTGTCAATTACGTGCCAATTCGGCAACAAGACGTCACTTCGAAGCCAACGGGAGGTAGAGAGCGTTAAATGGTCTTAAACTTCAGCTTACTTCCTTACATATTATAAAACAAAGTTCTCTGTATGTTTGTATGTTCGGGATAATCTTAAAAACTACTGAACACATTTTCATACGGCTATCACTAATTGAAAGGTTTTATATATTATTTGCAGAAAAAAATTACACCGGGACGTCGCTCGCCCGTTTTTTACTTGATCGCATAGTAATAGTTATTGACGCCTATTAATTAACACAAGCAAAATCACAAAGATAGTGGACAAGAGATTAGAAGGGAATAGGGAAATTGGTTTTAGCTTCCCGAAATCTGTACCATTTTAAACTGCATCTAATGAGAAATCTCTATACCATTTCCCTTGACCTGACACGGCACTAGATGAGAGCGCGAACGTTGGCGTTCGATGATCCGAGAAGTAATACCGAATACACTATGAAATATGAATGAAATGACTGAACGAATATAAACAGAAAACATTTTTTGGAAAAAAGTATTTCAGATTAAAATATTTGTATTAATAAAATTCACATGACTGCCAAAGAGCTACTGACGAGTTGAATCTTTACCCATAACGAGGTGTTTTGGATTTAATCTTGCCTATTGAAAGTTTCCGGTTCCGGTTGTCAATTTGTAAACATCATAGTGCCGACGCTCCGCAAAAATAAATACAAATAAATAGTAAAAAGCCACAGTTTCACAATTGTATCACGGCCGAACAAAAACAGAGTGAAAATTGAATGTTGTTAATAGTAAACAGTGCATATTGTTGGATTTTACGATAATTAAGAAGTCATAATACTGACGAACAAATTGAGGGTAAGAAGGAAAGTTGATACCTAATTACATTAATTAATTCATAGACAACCATCAATGTCATAGAAGACCATCAATACATATGTCACATGAAGTGTCTGATTGACTTAAGTGTTGCCAACAATAAAAATTAAAACTGCAACAATAATAACTTAATTCACACGTTCCGTTACACGCAAATATGGAAGATCAATTTCAACTTTTGTTTGATAAAATGAAAACGGAAATGCAAAAGCAAATAGCAGAATCAACTAATACAATTATGGAAAAAATAGACGAAAAATTGAAATATGTTGTAGAAGAAAACAAAAAGTTGCAAATTAAAGTGGAAAACTTAGAAAAAAAGGTGGAACTTTTGGAAAGAGCTAAAAAATCTAATAATATAATAATTCATGGGTTGAAGGAGGAGGAAAAGTCTACATTAGAGCTACTTAAAAATGTTGAGAAATGCTTTTTGCAAGAATTAGAGGTAAATGTAGATGACTGCGAAGTGAACAAAATATACCGTATTGGAAACACAAATAAAAATGGGAAACCGAGGCCTACACTCCTTTCCTTAGTTAACTGGTGGAAAAAGAACGAAATCATGAAGAATAAAAAGAAACTAAAGGAGATATTTATAACCGAAGACTACTCAAAGGAAACTTTAGATAAAAGGAAGGCCCTCCAACCCCAGCTTTTGGAAGAAAGGAAAAAAGGAAATTTTGCATACATAAAATATGATCAACTGATTGTCAAGGAAAACACTAATATTAAAGATAAAAGGAAAAGAGAGATATCTACCTCCCCACAAACAGACTCGCAACCAAGGAAACAACAAATTATAAAACTATCAACAAACAAAAGAATTAACGCATTTGATAAGATGAGAGGTCGATCTTCATCTTACTCTGGAAACCCCGCCACAAAGGAACAATAACAATTAGACAACAGCGATCGGAATCAACAACAAAAACCCAAGCACAACATTAACACAGCAGAAACAAAATATTCTCCCCCAAGCCGACTGGTCCTCGTGGGGGAAAAAGACCACAACCCTCCAAAGACAGGTAAGCACGCCTCGGATATATACATAGCTACTTTTAATACAAGATCGTTACGAACTACTGAAAAACTAATTGAACTCGAACTAGCCTTAGCAGAAATAAAATGGGACATAATAGGAATTAGTGAAATGAGAAGATATGGAGAAGGAATAGAAGACTACGGGGACTACATCCTGCATTACAAAGGAGAGACACCAGGATTGTATGGTGTAGGCTTCTTAATTAAAAAGAAACTTGCACATAGAATCGAAGAAATCAAAGGGATATCTGAAAGAATAACAGTGTTGAATATAACGTTACCACTAAATAAAAACGAAAAATGGTCCATTATTCAAGCCTACTCACCAACGGAATCAGATAAGAGAGAAGATATAGTAAAAATTGAAACTTTTTATGAAGATTTGAGAGCAACTATTACAAATTCACACAAAAATATTATTCTAATGGGTGATTTTAATGGCCAAGTGGGAACTTGTAAAAATAATGGAGAAGAATACGTAGTAGGTAAATATGGATACGGTAAAAGAAGCAAAAATGGAGATAGATTAGTTCACTTGGCTTTAGAAAACAAACTTAGGATTGTCAATAGTTTTTACAAGAAAAATAAATCAAAAATGTGGACCTGGATTTCTCCGAACGGAATACATAAAAACGAAATTGATTTCATTATGACTAATAATGCCAAAATTATTCAGGATATCTCAATCATACATAATTTAAACTTTTATTCTGATCACAAAATGGTCCGTGCTAGACTGACAAGCAAGCCCATAAAGAGAAAAAGGATGTTCCACAATGATAGCTCTTCCTTTGTATGCGCCCGTAATAGTGACCAACTTACGACTAGTTTAAAAGAAATAGTAGAAAAAGACAACAACGAACCAACTCAGACCAAGTATGAAAAATTTATAAACATGTTACAAAAAGGAACCAAGAAAGTAAATTCAAGAAGCAAAAACATCGTTTCCGATGAGACAAAACAACTGCTACAGGAGAGAAAAGAACTAATACAAAGGAAAGAAAATAAAATAAACCGCTGTAAAATAGCAGAAATTAGTAAGAGGATAAATGAAAATATAAGAAAAGATAAGAAAGTAAGAAGGCAAAATACATTAAAAAAACATATCGAAAAAACTGGGGGAACAAAAAAGGCTATTAAAGAATTGAACTCTAAAAAAGATTGGATGATAAAGGTGAAAACTAAAGATGGAAATTATATAAATAAAAGACCAGAAATACTAAAAACAGCTACAGACTATTACCGAAACTTATACCAAAGTAAAAATAAAATAGAAAGGATAACTGAAACAAACATAACAGACTTCGAACCGACACCAAAAATATTAAAGGAAGAAATAATAAAAGCAATCAATACACAAAAAAGAGACAAAACTCCTGGAACCGATCAAATAACGAACGAAATACTAAAAGCTAATTTATTGACCATTGCTCCTACACTAACAGATATATTCAATGAAATTATAGAGACTGAAAATATTCCTACAGATTGGACCAAATCAACTATAATACTATTACATAAAAAAGGAGATAGGGGAGAAATAGCGAATTATCGACCAATCAGTTTAATGTCGAATATCTATAAAGTATTTTCTAAAATAATTTTGCAAAGAATCACATCTATACTTGACTACAATCAACCAAAAGAGCAAGCAGGGTTCCGCAGTAAATACTCAACAATAGATCATATACATGTTCTAAGACAAGTTGTACAGAAATACAAAGAATACAATAAAAGTTACTATCTGGGCTTTGTAGATTATAACAAGGCCTTCGATTCCTTAGAACATGAATACATCTGGGAAGCGTTGCGTTTTCAAGGTATACAGGGAAAGTACATACGAATACTTAAGAATATCTACTCTAGCAGCACAGCCCAAATCAGGCTAGAAGCAACGGGAGAGGAGTTTCCCATAGAAAGGGGCGTCCGGCAGGGCGATCCAATCTCACCCAAACTGTTCTCGGCGGCTCTAGAGATGATATTCAAAAACCTAGACTGGAATAAGAAGGGACTCAACATAAACGGTGAAAACCTAAATCACTTGCGCTTCGCCGACGATCTAATTCTATTCTCAGAATGTCCAAAAAATCTCGAGAAAATGCTACAAGAACTATCGGATCAAAGCATAAAAGCGGGCCTTACAATGAACATAACAAAAACCAAAATCATGACTAATGCTTCAAAAACATACGACATCATTGTAAATATGAACAAAATAGAATACGTGGATGAGTATGTATACCTGGGACAGTTAATAACCACACGGGATACTATGAATAAAGAAATTGACAGAAGAATTGCCAACACGTGGAAAAGATTTTGGTCTCTTAGCGAAGTTATGAAAAACAAAGACATGCCAATGAAAGATAAAAGAAAAGTGTATAACATGTGTATTTTGCCATGTTTAACATACGGCTGTCAAACATGGGCATTATCTGACAAACTAACTAATAAAATAACCGTATGTCAAAATGGAATAGAGAGAAGTGTGATTGGAGTGAGAAGAAAGGATAAAATAAGATTAACCAAAATAAGAAATGTAACTAAATTTAAAGACGTGAACAAAGTATACAAAACACTTAAATGGAAATGGGCAGGACATATGCTGAGAGAGAACAGAGAGAAATGGTCTAGAACAATAACAGAATGGTACCCCAGGGATGGCAAAAGATGTAAAGGTCGACAAGTGAAACGTTGGGAAGATGACTTCAAGGGAATAGCCGGTCCAAAATGGATGACAATCGCAAGAGAGAGAGATACGTGGAAGTCTTTGGGGGAGGCCTTTGTCGAGGGACAAGCTGTAAAACCGATCGTTGAATGTCTAATATAATAATAACCGCATTGTATTTACAGTAATAAAGGCTTATTTTATTTTTTATTTTATTTTATTGAAAGTTTAACATTCAAAAGTATTTTGTTTTTCGTATGAAGCAGAGCGTAATTTTAAGTGTAATTCTCTTTCTGCTCGAGTGTAATGTTACACCTCAAATAATGTGTCAGTCGTGCATAGAGCTTGTTTTGTGTAAATATAAAGAAAATGCGGTACAAAATTCGAGAGCTACCTTTTGCTTCATGGATGTTCATGGCAAACAAACGGCCCTCCCCTTTGAAATGGTAAAAGTACTTTGGGATTTAAATGAAAACAAACACGTCAGACGTATTTTTTACGATATTCCAAATATAGTACGAAACAAAGGCGCCTAGCAGCATTTATTTATTTATCAGTTTATAATCGTTTTTGTATGTGATAGGGTCACAGACCTTTAGAGAAATTTTCTTCCAAAGTTTTTAGGTGTATGCATAGAATTAACAATTTAATTAATTAACTAGCTGGCACCCGCGACTTCGCCCGCGTTGAAATGAAAATCCGTTAATTCGTTGTAAGAGTTTTATGGAGGAACATACATACATACATAGAGAAATGTGGTTCATGTGATTTGGATTTGGATCCAAATATACAGATTGGGATACACAAATATACAGATCCACACATACACAGATATATATATACTATACACACAAACACACGTCAAACTTATAACACCCCTTATATAACTGTAGCACGTGTGCTGTTGTGTTTCAGTGAGTGAGTAAGGGATGCCAGAGACCATTTCTTCTCTATCCCAATTATATGGTCGACAGTGCACTTGCCTTACCTGTGGCCTTGCCTTACCTGTGGTATCCACTTACAGTTTTTGCATCGGACGTTAGGAGGGAAAGGTGAAATGGGATCTGGAACTATGCAAAAAGCCAGTCTTGTTTTTTGATACATATTGTAAGGGCATTGTGCTTCCCATTGTGCTACGTTATTTATTACTGAAGAACCTCACATAATTTGTACATAGTTTACTATTTGAGAGACATTCGTTTTAAATGTAGATTCGGGATCTAATGTTAAATGGCCGTTCGTGCTGAGAACGTAACTATATACAATAAATTTCCCGAGAGGTTTGTTTATTCACGGATCACTGAAACGGTTTCAGGGGAGTGCTTTCAGATTTTTTTCAAATATTGAAGCGTGAACTAATATATTATTTTTAACAGAAAAAAAAGTGTCAGTCAGTAGGGTTGCACGTCAATAGAACTTATCTTCACAAATATCTTACATAATCTGTAATAATTCTACTCGTATAATTAAATTATAAAGACAATTTATACAGAGTACTACAGAGGTTAATTCGGGATTAAGTTTAGCGGATATTTCTTTTACTAATTTAAGGAATGAGAGCACCGTGACATCTCAAGTCTACTGCGCCCATGTTTATTTTGTAAATTTTCTCTTAAAAGGAAGGTGGGCGTGGGTTCATGAAATTTAAGAGTCTTTATTAAATTTCAGTATACCACTTTTAATGCCACCCAGTACTTTGATATAGGTATGCGGTGGGTTACTTTAATTTAAACCTTACCTGAACTATATACCTCTGTATAATATGTACCACAACATGTTTAGTAGACTAAAACGCGATTATAGTCTGTTTTTTGCGCACTGATCAGCGGCTAGGTTGCCGCGGCCGAGCCACTTTGGCCTGTCATTGGCCTTACTGATCCGACGAACTTCTCTCCCGAATTAGCGGCTAAATGCGCTTGTCTAATTTGAATTTTTCTTATGTTAAGGTCGACAGACACACAGGCTGACGGTTCACTTGATTGTAAGTGTCGTTTCACACACACGATTTCCGTATAAACGGCAACCGTTGAGACGGCTGTGGATCTTTCACACGTACACGGTTGCTGCTGCACTGTGCCGCGTGCGATCAGTTGAATATCAGTGCGAAATCACGACCGTGTTACAAATTAAATAAGAGTTACTGTCGTGCCGTGTCCGTGTACGTGTGACCTGTTTTCATACTAGGCCATAGACCACTACCACACGGTCGACGTGACGGAATCGTGTCCGTGTGAATTTGAACGGCTACATCACGGTCACAGCACGGTCGCAGTAGTGTGTAATCTTGGTATAATAATGTCTACATTACTGAACCGCCACAGTACCGTTTATACGGAAACTGCATGTGTGTGAAACGGCACTAAGTGGCTATACCGTCACCTTTAATATAAGCAACGCCACTATACAAATGCGCTGCCGACCATTAATTTGTATAGTATTAGATCATAGTAGTATTAATTTGTTTATTGAAAGTTTAAACCCGGTGACGGTTCTAAGCCGGTGACGGTTCTAAAGTCAGGTTTGGTTCTGGTCTCAGGACTAAACCATACCCATCTCGAGTTGGAGTTTTAGTGCGGTAATAATTCCACATAACCTTATGTCATTTGCAATGCATGTGGCATTTGTCATAAGGTACTTTTTGAAAGTTTCTTCGCTCGTTAAAAAAGTTCACAGATTTCGTGCCTCACACGACTATCGAACACATTGGAAATGAATCTACGGAATTCGAACGTTTATGTTGTTCTGACTTGTTGACTTCTTTCAAAAAGGTTTAGCTACAGAGCAAACCCTTAACCCGATCGTCTTTATTTTAGGCTCAAGAGGAATTTTTCTCAAATTTTTGATATCACTCTTCGTTTCCAAAATATCAAGCGCCAAAATCAAAAATTCGGAAAAAAGTTCATTTTTTTTTTCAGTATTTCGTCCATAACATTTTTCGTTTTTGACTTTTTCGAAAAATTCTTTTTGCACCACAGCTCTCGTGAATACGCGTCTTTTGAGCATTTTTTGAATATCATATCTCTACAACTCTCCGAGATATAAGAGGATCGCACTTTTTCGTGAAATCGGGGCCTATACTGAAGCGAACGAAAAGGCAATTCCAATGTCAAAAAATAATGAAAGTTAAAAAACAACAAAGTATACTGTTAGAAAGAGAATATAATGAATAATATACCATGAGGCGTTGTTTTATGAAGATTTTAATGGTTGAAGATGAAGTAATGCAGAAAGCACACGTGTCAGGGTTGTTCCGACGCTTCCCCATTACGCTCTTTATGTAGTCGTCAGTCAAGGCATTACAACCGATAGATAATAGAGTTCATAGGGCGCCGTTGAAAGGTTGTGTTACGTTTGAAAAGGTCTATTGTTGTTGATATATAAATGCTTTTAAAACTGCCGCTTGCGTGTGAGCGCCATTGTTTTCAGTATCTGGACTACAATATAACATAATTAAATTCATTCCTTTAAACTTTAAACAAAGAACTTTATGTAAAGGTGGCGTTTGTATTAAATATCCACCGTGAATGTTTTTACATCTGTAAATTCGACAGGTCAATCTGTAAATTAAGTATTCCTCCTTGCTTATGGCTCTTTATACTGGTTAAAAGTACTATCTATGTTTACATAAAAACCTTCGTCTTGAATCACTCTATCTATTGATGAAAACCGCATTGAAATCCGTTACGTAGTTTAAAAGATCTTGCGTGTAATATAATTATAGGTATATATATAAATTTTGGAGTGAATAGGCATCTTCTGGGTGAGCTCGCTCCATCTTAGGCCTTTCCCTTGCTACCCAGCTGGTTGTTGGTCAAGAGCAAACCCATCTCTAATAAAAAAATAATAATAATATATTTGTTAAACTAATACTCTCCTCCTTGAATTTTGTGTTACAACATGTATTATTGACATACAAAAACTGATACCCACTGATCGTCTACAGTTGCATAACGATTATATTATGTGAACACGACAGGGTACAAGAGACAGACGGTTCGTACTTCGAGAACTTCACGGCGCTCTCGTGGCGTCAGGAGAACCGTCGACTAGCGGCTCTCCGGTTGGCGGAGGCAAGAGCTGAACGGCCACCGCCTGAGCCTCACACCCTTGGCCTACCGAGTGTTTCCGCTCAATTATCGCACAAGGAACACGAGCATTTATACACAGAGGTATGTATTCAGCATTTTTTGAAGTGAAAACTTCTATAGACGCGTTATACGACTTTGGGTAGGGAAAAATGTATGGGTTCGCGGCAGCTCACAGTAATGCGCGCGCAGTCTACGTACGCGATCACGCCAACACATTGCATATATACCCGATTCTATGTGTGTGCGTTGGACGCTCAGTTATAAGTTTATCACTTCTGTCGGCAGTACTCATGACTGCCTCAGTTTTTATTAAATGCAATCGGTGGCAGTAAATATAAAGCCTTTCTCTCACGTTTGGTGTAGAATGTAGTGGCTAGTAACCCTAGCTGTTATCCAAACGGTCGCGGGTTCAAATCCCGCTAGGGGCATATGTTTATGTGTTAACATTTGCCTTTGTACCTGAGTCATGGATGTATGTATTTATAAAAAAAGTAATCTATGTTAAGATATCAACTGTCTGATATCCATAATACAAGTATTAGTTGCTTACAGTGGAACTAGACGGTTCTGTGTAGAATATGTGAAGATATTTTCGCCCACGTCGCAGGTTGCATGCCAGTTGTTTAGTTTTTTGTATATGTTACAGTTAAAACCAGTTTTCAGATAGAACGCGTTTTCTCTAGTTAGAACTAGTTCTTACTAAATACCTTTGTTAAAACTAGAATTAACTAATACTCAAAATTTAGTATCAGTTAAAACTAGTTCTTACTAGACAAAACGCGTTTTTCCAAAGCGAGTCAGTTGAAACTGTTCTTGTCTCTGCAAGAAAAATGGTTACTTTTGTAACTCAAAATGCCACGATAGTTTGTCTTGCAATAACAAGTAAATCCTCATCCTTTTTTTGTTTTAAGGTTCTTGATTATTTTTTATTGTAAGTATGTTATGTTAACCAATGTTCCTTTTTAAATTTTATGGTTGTGTTCTGTTTGTTTGATTATTTTATTTACTTTTTATTAATATTGTCACCTTAGCAACTATTTTTAGTGGATATGGATATATGTTCCTTTAGTGTAAGATTATTATTTTTACTAGGTACATGATTCTGTGTCCTAGATCTTTAAATAAATATTTTTTAAACTATAAATTGTTTTCAATCCCAAATTAGTTTCTCTAGTGCTAGTTTTAACTAAAGCTCGGAGTGATAACTAGTTTTATCTGAAAATCAAATATATCAGTGGTAAATTCTAGTTTTGACTAGGTATTTCTAGTTTTAACAAAGGCATTTAGTAAAAACTAGTTTTAACTAGAGAAAACGCGTTCTATCTAAAAACGGGTTTTAACTGTAACTCTACTGCGATGCAACCACTTTGAATCTTATTTTTATATACAGCGCTACCCTATTTGGGTACTTCGTTAAGGAATGTAAAGAACGCAACATTCGTTAACGAAATAGCTCCGAGACCATTTTGTTGATAACACGTATCTACTTATATAATTATGACTCGGTAGAGCATTTAGTACGGAGGTATGTGTGCGAAGGTATGAAGGTATATGTAAACTCATATGTACGCCAATTTGTATAAAAATCACGAGTAGGATAAGCGTAACACGAGTTGCTTGTGAGTAGCTGTTGAAAATTACAAATCTCTATTATAACATCACCAATTTATTTTCTTATTCATTGTATATAGTAAATGTGAAATGCTCGTGTGAACATATTAATTGAAACGTAGAGGTGTAAATTTGTGAAAAAAAAAAATAATACAAGAAATTATTTTAGTTCATTCGTAATTGCCCATCACCACGCAAACTTCACCTTTGGTTAAGGAATTTGTGCTTAATGTCGCATTGTTCCATTAACTACTTTGAGTAGAGCATACAATTGCCGGCCACCCTTTTTACCTCAAGGTTTTATTTATTTCAACAAACTCGTAGTTATATGTAAGCTTTTGCCATACGGCATATTCGTGCTACAGACTGACAGAAGTAGGTATATTTACCTTATTTCAGAAGATAAATGTGACACATTTATATGTTAAGTATTTCTTTTTTTATATTATTAATGTTCATAAGTAAGTAGGTACATGAATAGGAATAAAATGAAAAAAAAAAAAAATAGTTTAGTACATATTGTTTCTCAACCAGCTTTCTTTCTTTTTTTTTTTCAGGTATAGCTAATCACATAATTAAGTGTTAACAGTAATAAAAATAAGAAAACAAAAATTGTCCTACTTTTGTAAGAAATAGTCGAATTTTGACCAACAATAGGCGAAAAATAATACGAATTTGCAATGCAATCAAACGAATTTGCAATAAAAAAACGATCCAATTCAACACGACATAAATAAGAAAACTAACCACACTCTATATATTCTTCAAATGTCACACTGAGCACATTCATTATATTCGTGTTCTATTTTTTTGGCTACTGGGTATAATAAATGACCTTTATAAAGGTGCGTATAGGCAAGGATCTTATAAGATTCTTATATTCTGTTTAGTGTACTCATTTTTTATGTTAAGGTCGGTTTGATGGTAGACACTAGACAGGCTGACAGTCCACTCGATGATAGGTGGCTACGGTTGGGATGGGATAGGGAAATGAGCTCTGTCATCTTACTGAAACACAACAGCACTGCTGTTATTTCATTTCACGATAAGAATTTGTACTTAATTCATTTGTTATCAGGTTTTATATTGCATGGAAAATGCGGTCGGAGCTCCAGCACCCGACGGACAGTTCGCTGCCTTCAAAGAAGAAGTAATAGAATACGCTCGGAGGGCTTTCAAAGTATCTCCGGACGTGCATAGCCGAGCTTTGCGATCGGCTGGTAGCGAGCGACCGCCAACTGTTGTGCTTGGCTGCACAGTTCTAGAAGCAGATGGATTAGAGGCCAAAGATGCCAATGGTTAGTATTTAAATACACTGACATATATATTTATAACTAGCGACCCGCTCCCGGCTTAGCCCGGGGTGCATTTTTTACGTTAAAACCTCCCCTGATTATCCCTCTATCCATGAGTGAAGACAGAATTAAAATCGGTCCGGCTATTCTCGAGTTTTGCACTTAGCAACACATTTGGGGATTCATTTTTATTTATACAAGATGTAGCGATGGAACCAGCGTCTGTAGTTACACGCTGGTTCCAATCCGAGCCCTTAGTTCTGAATCTTTCTAATACGTAGCAGACCTTTAGTGAATTATGGTAGAACAGTAGTAAGAGATCAATTTATAATACAAATAGCTGGTGCTCGCGACTTAGGATAATAAGTTAGGATTAGGATTATTTTATCACCCTTTACCTCGGGTACATACATTAGTTAAAACCGCTTTATGTTTAGTCCCAATAAGATGCGTGGACATACGACAACGACCTTCTTTCGAGGACGCGTTCGTTAAACTGCCACATTATCTTTTAATATCATGCCACAGAGTACTTTATACTAAACTTTTTGCCTTCCACGCGTCGTTTCACTATAATATTCAATGAGGGACAATAAACAGATAGGAATTAATTAACTTCAGTCGAAATAAATAGCAAACGCTAACAGGATGTACAAGTTACAAAACGTATTAATTTTAAAGTAGTGCAACTTATAAAATCTTCATAGAAATGTAATTTTCACTCGACTCTCCGCCTGTAGAGCGGGAGACAATCGTTTAGTTCGCCCTCAGTACACGCCGCGTCCCATTTCCATGCCCTTTAAGTCATGAAAGATGAGAGTCCCCCTGAATAAATCCCCGTGAATAAATTTTGACTAAAACGTCACACCTAAGCTCCTTCGGTGTATTATGAAATCTTATTTGCAGAAATCGCATTAGACAGCTTTTATCGCACGGTGAATTGTTCATAAAATTTTTGGATTCATAAAATGTCACGACCCGAAAGTCGGAACACGCAGAGTTGTTTTACGAGATCGTAGATCAGACGAAAGTGAATTAAAGTATAACCATGTTTTTATAGGATGTTATTGGTTTGTCATAACTGTATTTTATATTTTTCAATATTTTTCAATATAAAAAAGAGAAAAGAAGGTGTAGGATAGTTTCTATTGAATTTTTGAAATTTTGAAAATTCTTTATAATGTTAAGAAGAACTGTTTAAATTAGAAAATATTCAAAAGGCCATCTAGTGATGTTTATTCCCCATGGAAACAGCATTGTGAACTGTTTCGATAGCATTGTGTATTAAATGTAATATAGATGTACCTCTATTAGGTAAGTGATGATAAAATATTTTTAATCGAATGATGCAAAGAAAATATGTTATAACTGAATTTTCCCTGTCATATGTACCGTTATATGAATGTATACCTACACAGAACTGTACCAATTACAGCGCGCAGCTTCCGAGTATGCTCCACGGAGTCGCGCTAGGACTTCAAAGCATGCAGTGAAAATGTAATAAAACAGCATTCCCCCTGCCTCAATGTAATAATTGTGGGTTATTTTCTTCTTTTGTCAACGATTGTACGTGATATTGTTCTAGTGTACTATAATGTATTTACTATGAGAAAGCTAGTACTCAGAAAATAGCCAAAAAATGAATTTTTAAAACAGCTATTATTGGACTGGATTGCTGGCTAGCTAGGCTAGCGAGCGTTAATGTTTGGTTATGTTTAGGTGATTATTTAGTGTATAAACTTTATATTAAAAAAAAAAACTACAATAACTTCCAAACTCGCAGTTTGATGCTGTAGCCTACTAGAGCGCTATTTCAGGCAAAGTGGACGCGTGTTATGCTATAAGGACTTTATGCTATGTGGACATGTTGCTACATGAACGTTTTGTGTCAGTCAACCATTAGCGAGTAAATCCATCAAACTACATCCCCCGATTTTTGTTTTATTATAATACTTTTCTGAATTACCTCCCACTGAATACAAAAAGTTTTAAATGCAGGATTCAGCGATCCATACTGCATGTTGGGCATCCAGCCGGCGTCGCTGCCAGCGTCTCCGCGGGCATCCGAAGATGAGGGCCGCAAACATGGCTTCAGACTTAGTTTCAAACGTCGGGACGGTCGTCAACAGAGAGACAGTCTGGGGCGTCTACCTGCGCGGTACATACGTGCTACTACCGTCCGTCCACACAGCCTTTCGCCTAGGTGGAACGAGACCTTTAAATTGTAAGTTGTTATGACAATATTGTTCAATCCTACTCATGGTAGGAGTCGACGGATGTTAGGGCGGGAAAATTCTCGAGTGGGACAGGTGATTTGGCGACTATGTGCCAGGACTATCAGTCTCTGCATCTTAGTTTTTAAAAGCTTACTTCCGCCAATGAGCTTTGGGAACCACCGAGTCAAGTGCGGCAAGTTAGTATTTGACTGAGCCAAAACCGGTATACCAAAAGATCAGAAAGGATAAATATGTTTATGTTTTAGTGTAAAGGGTTTAGTTCTAATAAATTTACGGTATAGAATATTGTTGCATACGAGGATCAAATAAGAGCAAAACTCACAAGCATGAGTTGTTCCGGGCCACAGATAAAACTAAATCGATTGCTTACATATAAAAGGCTTTCGTACTTTCCTATCCTTTGAAATATTGTAGAGCACTCTACTGAAATTGATGTAATAAATATTTTTTCCGGATAAAAAAAAATTCCGATATTAAAAGCATTGCCTTAATACGGCTTAGCTCGATCCGCAATTTGAGCACCCAATTTAAGCTCGTTAATATCCGTAAAAACTGAATGAATGTTTAAAAATATTTTATATTTTTGTTAAAATTTAAAATTGTTTGATCATAGCATTTGCGTATGTTACTTTTTATTTTGTGAAAAGTGATTTTATAGCCTTTGAGCATAAGTTGAGCATTTTGCTGAGGTAAAATTTTGCTAATTTGGCTGGGCTACTAATGTTTTTTCAAAAAGTCCAATTTTAAAGTAATTTTAATTTTCCTGTGTGCATAGTGACATAGATGACATATCATCGGACGTGTTACACCTGGACATTTGGGACCACGACGACGAGAGCTCTGTGCTGGACGCGGTGTCACGGCTGAACGAGGTCCGCGGTGTGCGTGGCCTCGGTCGGTTCTTCAAGCAGGTCTGCCAAAGCGCTCGGCAAGGCAGCCAAGACGATTTCTTAGGTAACATAATTATTTTTATTAATTTCTTATAATGCATATGAAGTTTGAAACACTTTATTTCAATTTTTATTTTATTTTATTTACAACTGTAAGGGCAAAATAACATGTAAAATTATAACACTCAAAACTACTGATTACCGTTAATCGGTTACGGTTTAATCTCGTGTTATCATTTGTAATTATTAATAAATCAACTATATACTATTAATTACAATTTATAAAATATTGCTTTAACTTTAATTTAATATTTTTAATCGATATATTGTTACATACATCATAGATCTAACTATACTTGAGAGCAAAAAGATCAACTCAACTGCTACACCCGAATTCAACTCATAAAAGATCCCTATAGTTTTACCTAAAAAATGTTTTTTCGCCCGTTCTATCCATCCTCACTAATGTAGGGAATACTATCAATGTAGGGATATTTTTTAAATAAGCATTTATGTAAAAAATTTCACGCAAACTTTTTGTTAATATCAAAAGCAATAGTTTTTGCACAAGCAGATTTTGGTTTGACAAGACCATATACAATGTTAATTAAACGTATTTAAAGATTTGAAACCCCATCAATGAATGCAGATCAATCGCAAATTAAGTCGGCTGACGAGAAATCGATGAGTAGGTAATTATAAAGGGAACACCAAAGCTTGAAGGTAGCTGATAAATTTTGCACCCTTCCATCGTCGTTCGGGTGGGTCGCCCCTTCCATTAAGGGTGTGCACTAACCTTATTTAAGGTATTTATAGATGCAGTGAAAAATAGACGTTTATATTCTTCTCATTTTGTAATAACACGAAATTATACACAAAATAAGATATTAATTTTAATTAAAAAGATGTAGAAAATATTTATAAATTTAAGCATTTGGCCAGTTTTACATACCGTACTAATCTTATCTTTGAAATTTCCATTGCTCTTTCTTTGCTGTTCATGTAAACGTGTCATGTTGAAGTATAATTACTGTCAACCATAATGATATATGGTTTTTACTATTTGCTTTTTAACCTGGACGTGGCATCGGGGGTTGATAAGTTTGACATATTTGCTGATTTTTTGTCTGCAGCTTAGTAAACATTTGTATACGTAATAAAATGGCCGCATAGTCCTACAAATTGAGTGATACGTTTTCCCAGTCCTACGCTTGGAAGTTTTTAACGGCTGCTAACTCCTTTAGCTACCTCTATCGAGAATTTTCGCAGAGGTAAAAGATGGAAATCTCGGCAAACCGAACCTACTCACGGAGTTTCAGCCTGTTAATAATCAGAAAAAAAATCAGATGAGGGATACTGGACCATGTTATAGGCAAATAATTAGCATATAACGTATTCTGATCTAGTATTTGATCTAAAAAGCCTTGACAGAATACAAAAGACATAATCTCTAAAAATCAATTGACCTCCTACATTGCCGCCAATACAAATAAATGCACACAATCTTCGCTTCACTACTATGTACATTATTGTACATTCTATATAATAGACATCGATATGGCGTGAACGGTGATTGTTGTTATTTTCTATTTCACTGAAAACATACTTAATAAAATATCCAAACATTTCACGCTTGAGTATCTCGAAAATGAATTTTATTATGATGTTGAAAACGACCCGAATGCCTTCCCTCGGGGCTTGTACAAAGTCTAGACGAGTCTCACACACAATCGTCGTATATACCTATTTCTTCCTTTATAACTTTTTTCTTATATCTTATAGCCGTGTAGGATCACTACAAGGCCATTTTTTATGAAAAATGTCGGCAGGTAAAGCTATGATAAGTGGCTGACGTCACCGATAAACACCCAATCCCTAATCATATACCATTTTCAGTTTACCTTTGGCCTTACTTGTTTTATAGGCGACGGTGGCCAACTACCATCAAATAGACTTTTTGCGTGATTGAGTAACAAACATACTTAGGTACGAAATTTCGCATTTTTATTAGGATTTTGTTGCACATATTGTTTTTGGACTACATCCTCTATGTTGCTCACTGCCAAGGTTTGGAACTCCCTCCGGCCGTTTGTGTTTCAGAGCTCATTAAACCTAAATTTTTTAAGGTTCCAGTGAATAGGCATCTTCTGAGTGAGCTCGCTCCATCATAGGTCTACACAGCTGGTTGTTGGCCAAGAGCAACCCCAATCAGATCTCCCCAATCAAAAAAGAAATCCATTTAAGTGATAATGTGATAATATACCGTATCTATTAACAATGTTGCAAAAAAACTAAAAAAAATTGCTAATAATGCGTGGAAAGGAACAGCAAAGAGGAAAAGCAAGAGCAAGAGTAAAGAAAATGATAAGGGAATGGGCTCTGGCATTCCGTACGAAGCGTACGATCGCTGATAAGCTTATGTTAGTCATCTGTAACAGGGTGGATAATGTTGTCATGCAACTAACATACATAGCTGTACGTACAATACATACTCGTACATAGCGCGTGTGCTCGCACTAATTGATATTAAAGCCACAGACGGGACTATAACAAATAAACTTCATTGATTTCAGATCTGTTCATGTACTTTATTTTATTTTATCACTTTATTATCTTGTGCTCGCGTCGTCTGCGATGAAAAATGAAAATATTACACCTGAGAAAATATTATCTGAAAACTTTTATCGCTGTGGCGACTGTGGCGCTGCCACGGAGACAATGGAGCCCGATTTTTTTTTCATACATTTCGATGATAAAAAGTATTCTACATGTTAATCAAGGTAATAAACTATCTGTGTGCCAAATTTCGTCCAAATCCGTTGAACCTGACATCCATCTTGGATGGAAACAAAAATCTGAAATTAATTTCATATAAATATTGGTAGTTGCTCGAGTTGTAAGCACATTAGGAGCCCCCTAATGTGCTTAATAGCTTTAATTGAAAAAATAAATCATTGTAAAACTAGTACAACAATCCTTTTATTAATAACTAGGCTGTTGCCCGCGACTTCGTCCGCGTTAAAAAATATAAAAAGTAGCCTATCACGTGTCCCGTACTTCTAAATGTTTATCTACCAAGTTTCATGAAAATCGGTTAATTCATCTAAGAGTTATGGAGGAACATACATACATACAGAAAAACAATTCTAAAAATGGTCAATTTAGTTTCAGTATCGTGTACAGAGCCTATATACACGATATTTCTGAAAACAATCTAAATTACTCCATGACCGACCTCTACAGATTTCAGTAATCACAACCAACGGTCAGGATTACTCGTCGTTCAGCTGTTGCCACAGAGAAAAATAATGTTTATATCAAAAATGGAATATAATAGAGGTTCCAAAATACTGTAGGGATAAATAACACTCGTACAATGAAAATAAAAAGTGTATATTTCAACACACAATACCCTGAGTTCTTAGAAATACACAGGTGTTATTTTCCTTAGAGAACTGAGCGTTCAATGGTGGCACGTGCAATGGATTTTCTGTTATTATAGTAGCAAGACCTTTGAGTCTCTCGGAGATAACAAATGTTAAACAAAGACAGTTTAAATCTGTTGTTGATTTTGAACTCTCTGTCTGTCTGGTCTGTTACCTTTAGATGGTGTGTTTAAAGAACAACATTAGCTCAGTGTTAAATGTGCTTGTTTCTATGCATAACGGTGTCTACATTAATTCGCAATGAGTTTGCATGATGCATTCAAATCCCATGCCTACTGACAGAGAGGGAAAACTTTTTCATAGATGTATAATGTATTGAAGTAGTTTCCTGTTTGTGAGGATAGATCAATGGTTGATCACGTAAAAAGATGACTCGAAGGATTTTGTTATTTACTGTGAAGTTTCAAATATATTTTATACAACTTTTACCATGATTAAACTCATGGTAGAGGTAACGTACGAAATAAAACAAAGACTACAATTTCTAAAGATACATGAAAGAAATTGCATAGTATTGAAATTCCATAAGTTTGTTAGGAAGATGAATGTTTCTTACATTTTTACATATAAACTTCTAACTATAACTATAACATATAACTTAACTGACTAACTGGTGCCTGCGACTTCGTCCGCGTTGAAAAAGAAAAAAGTAGCCTATCCTCTGTCCTGTACGACTAAATGTTTATCTACCAAGTTTCATGAAAATCAGTTAATTCGTTTTAGAGTTTTAGAGTTATACATACATACATACAATACCTACACTTACAGACTTATTATTAGTAGGTATTGAGTATTTATTTATTTATTTATTTATTTAAGGTACACCAACAGAAGACACAACGATAAACACAATAATACAATTTATACATTCCGTCCTAGTTTGATTATTAATTATTGATTATTGAGTCTGAGTATCTCAGTTGGATGTACGTAAACAGAGTGGAATGGTCGATACGAATTTCGAAATGAAAATTGTACCGAGTTCCGCGGCGACACGAAGCATCAGCAGTCAACAATTTGCTTAATTCGTATTCAAATGAGAGAAGCAAAGGGCCTGCTTTGGGTGTTACGTGGGCGGGGGATGGAAAACGAATGACGCGCGACTTAAAACCACTTGAGCGTCATTTTATTCAATTACATGCGATTATTGCTTCAACGTTTGCTAAACTGTAGCTACTGTTATTACAAACTGGCAACACCTTTCAAGTTATGCATCCTAATTCATACTTTTCCATATCTACCATACTAATCTATACTAATCCACACTTTTTTTTTTTATCGAGTAGAAATCCTTTTATTGATCCCCTACCGCTGGCTAGGCGGCAGGGATATGTGGGGGTCGACCAGCAGAACTGGCCCCTACCCACTAAAACTCCCCGGTGTCTCCTTGCCCTTAGAGTGGGGGGTGGACGGGCTCTGCCGAGGCAACTGCTCCGACCCACCCTCCTCGGGCGGCCTAGCCATTGCTGGCTAGGCTGACGCCAACGGGGGGATTACCCGAAGACACCCGAGCAATCCCCAGACGGAGGAGACCCGTGCAGGCACACACAGCCAGCCAGCCGTGTGCGCAGGTCCCCGAGGGCATTTGAAGACAGGCTGATACCCGCCTTCTCCTGCCCAGCCATCTGCCAGGATGTTAAAAGGGGGGACTCCATTACTCCATGTTCATTGGCTCCCCCCCGCCGCCCTCTGGGGGGGCCACCCCCCCAGGCCTCCCTGTTCCCCTGAACTCCATCAAAACACCCCGACGACAGCTGACGAGAACATGCATGGAGGGCTACACGTCCCGCCCCAGCCGCCGGGGTGTGCTCCGTCGGGGTGTGCTCCGCCGCGAGCTCCGCTGAGCGGAGCCCGCTCGGAGCACACGGGTGTGGGCCTTGTTGGTCCCCAATAATCCGATGGGACAAGCAAAGGTCGGTGGTTCTGTCCACCACCGGCCCCTGCGACCCTTCGGATCAAGGGTAAGCCCCTCCACCACGACAAGGTCATGGCCCACCTAGGGGGGGATACTAATCCACACTAGTCCATACTATTCCATACTATCCATATTTATAATAAACTGGCGACCCGTTACCGGCTTCACCTGGGTGCATTTTTTTACGTAAAAACCTTCTCTGATTATCCCTCTGTCCACGAGTGAAGACAGAATTAAAATCGGTCCAGCGGTTCTCGAGTTTTGTGCTTAGCAACACATTTAAGGATTAATTTTTATTTATAAAAAGAAAATATAGGTACATAGGATAGGTACATATTGATATTATAAGTTAATGTGAAAGTAACTCGGTATGTCTGTTACCTTTTCACGCCTTAACTACTCAACCGATCATAATGAAATTTTGCATATATATATATACGTTGTCAGGGATACAAGGAAGGAAATGGGATACCTTTCTTCGAGGAAAATAAGTGTACTGTTACCTGAGGGATCAAATAATAAAAAAAACGCCTGTTAATAGCAATTCAGATTTCAGGCGTTGTATTGCTTTTTTAAAATTTTGAACGCGGCCGAAGTGGCGGGCACCAGCTAGTGTTTTATATAATTCACAAAAGTATCTTATTAAAAAGTTTCTCCAATAAAGAAATTAATCAAAGCCTAAAAGGTTCGTTCACTCTAAATATCAGTTTAATATTGGATTTGGCTCTTTAGTTATTATGAAATATGTTTTATTTATTATATGATAAATATGACTGTGTATTCTGAAAGATATTTGAAGTGAGTACTTAATCTTCTAACACTAAACGAGGAATTCTTGTATGCCACGACGATTAACGAAAATCTAGGGTTTGGGTTTTTTTTAGGTCTATATAGAAAGCGATCTGTAAGGATGTTATTTTCGAGAAAATTCGTTTTAGGTAGTTTTTTAAGGGAACGGTTAAAAAAGTAAATACCACTTGCTCGTTTTTTTTTAATATTTTGAATTATTTATTAATTAAGAATTCTTGATTTTTTCAATGTTTTAAAGACTTTCTTTCTTGCATGTAAATAACATTAATCCTTCATTGGCCCGAGCGAAGCTCGGTCTCCTAGTCTAGTATATAATATATGTATATGAAATTACGAAATTGGGAAAATGTAAGATGCTTATAACGCCCAATGACTAAAGCGGAGATTTTCCTACAATGTCTTGTGACTATAAACAAGCTATCAACACTCAATGACCAAGAAGCCAAGAAGCCCAATGTTTAAAAAACGCATTGGCCTACTGTGACTGTAAATACTGAAATAATTTAGAAGTAGAGATCTTAAACGGGTCAATAGAATTTGATAAAATTTTTTTTATTATATGATAAGAAAACTTATGATAATAGGTTTTCCTAAGTGAAAGAATTTTTAAAAGTAGTTTTTAAATTTATCCATTACAAAGAAGCGTACAAAAATCAAATATTTGCTCTTCTTAACATCATCATCATCATCTCTCAGCCGTAGGACGTCCACTGCTGGACATAGGCCTCCCCCAAAATTTTCCAATTGGACCGGTCAGAAGCAGCCTGGATCCACCGTCGACCCGCGGCCCTTAACATAGCGTCACCTTTTTCATGCAGATATTATATAAAAAAATCGGATTTTTGTTTTTTAAAAAAATTACGAAATATAGGCACACATAAATTGAATTTCCCAGATAATCTTTAAGGACTTGACTTTTTTAAGAATTCATTCATCTTCTTTGAATGTGTTATTACGAAAAGCAATTTTTCAAAGTCATCACCGAACTAATCGGTCTAAAATTTGAAAAGTCACCTCCAAGATATTACCGTTGCGAAAACGGTCCCGGTGTCAATGCCGGATGAAATTTGAACACCTTTCGAAAAACTGGGATATAACAAGATTGATTGAAGAGAACGCAGATTCAATATTTATTCAACAGCGGCGCTGCGTGTTTGATATTCATTCCAAGTGGAAATTATTCCGCTTCAACAACTGACGCGCGACCCTACACAACACAATACACCTGAGATATTCCGAGCAACACATCTCACGTACACAATTAAAATAATACTATGTGTTGGCTACGGCTTTGTCCGCCTTAAAACAGGACTTTATTTCGTTATGAACTTTGGTAATCTTACAACTAAGAACTAACAAGTTCTTAGAGTACGTGTTTCAATAAAATTGAACTCGAAGGGCGCGAATATATCTTCTCAGAAGCAAGCAGTTCCTCCATAACTCTTAAACGAATTAACCGATTTTCATGAAACTTGGTAGATAAACATTTAGATGTACTGGGCACAGGATAGGCCACTTTTATCTTTTTCAAAGCGAATTCACGGGCGCCAGCTAGTTATAACATAAAAATTTGTAAACTCGATATTCAATTTGTTTGCACACAAACTATGCAAAAACAATTTCAATAAAACGTGTCCAGTTTTGCTGTCATACAAATTCAGTAACGCAATGTACTTACTTCTATAAAAACAAAATTTTAATTAGTTTAGAATTTCAAAGGCGCCATACATTTTTATGTGAACGTATGTAGGGACTGCTGGGAGTTGTTTTATATGAAACTTACTTTTTAATTTAACTTTTTATTGGATCATTTGCATGAGACTGGCACTCTAAGTATAGGTTTAAATTGGCTTTATTCTCGGTGCAAAAATAGTTTTCTAACTTTATTAGAATAGCAATCAAACTAGTTATAGGAAGGTTTAAAATAACTTGATTAACTCCTAAGGAATTTAGTTGACTGTTAAATAAGACAATTCAAAATACTGTTTACAGCAACATATATTTTAGATTATGTAAACTAACATACGATTTAGATGGAAACATGCTTACTTATATTATTTATTATAGGTTGCGTAAATATACCTCTACGCGAGATCCCTTCAACTGGTGTGGAGGCGTGGTACAAGCTTGAAGCGCGCTCACAAAGGTCTTCGGTTCAGGGCCGAATCCGCCTCAGGCTTTGGTTATCGGCACGCGAGGCTGGCCGTCACGACGATGACAACTGGCAACAGGTAATATCCAATTACTTTACTTTTATTTTATAACACGTGACCCGCTGGTACATCTCTCTGTAAATAAATAAATATCTAAAAAAAAAAGCAGCGACTTTTTGCATAAAATTGTTAATAACAATGTTATAAATAATAAAGTGGAGTGAAAAACATGTCAGTATATCATATGAAACTATTCTCCAAGCAATAGCGCATTTGGTTTTCTTCTAATATTTTTTACACAGAATGCTCACTCCAAATCTCTGCAACTTGATGTAAATACACAGTATTTTTTCCGTTAAGTTTAAACTACGATGTCGACTGAAAACAGCGAAGAGTTTGAGTCCCCGAACTCCACATTTTATGAAACGGATGTAAGAACATGATGGATAAATCGAAATTACAGATATAAATCAAAAATGTGGCTAACTTATTTCATTACTATTGAAATCATAGATTTAGTATTACTCTCTAAGATCTTTGATTGAAATAGTCTTTCTAATGACATATAATATAGTATTCAACTCGGTTTATTTTATGAAAAATCTTTGCAAGAAGTTGACTGACATCGTTGCCGATTTTACCTTAGGCCTCTATTTTTTTTTCTATTTTTTTTTGAGATGGGTTTGCTCTTGGCCAACAACCAGCTGAGTAGCAAGGATGAGGCCTATGATGGAGCGAGCTCATCCAGAATATGCCTATTCACTGGAACTTTGAAAAGATTAGGGTTATTATGAGCTCGGAAATACAGACGCCAGCAGGAAGTTCCAAACCTCTTATCTAAGTGAAACACTTATCGCATTTATATCGCACCATCAAAATGACCTCAACCTCAAGCTTATATATTATATATTTTTACTTCATATGTTTGCACTTATAGTCCAAATACTGCGTGTTCACATAGCACTCTCTAACGTTTAATGCGGTTTCGCAATAAATGCTATTGCAAAGCTCGTAGTCATTTAAAGCGGCTCTGTGGCGATCGAAGCCATCAGAATGGCGGCTCACCTTTCTGTAGGTATATCTATGGTACAATATATTTTTTTATTCACTTTGTAATTGGAAAAAATCGTCATAAGCCTAGGTTTTCTCTTAACGCTCTTCATTGATGCTACTTTAATAAAAATTTGCCACTTGATGGTGGCTACAGTCGCCTATAACACAAGCAAAGCCACATGCTGCAAGTGTGGTACCGATCATAGTAGGATTATGGATAAGACTTTGAGAAGGGTTGTCTTTCTGGTAAGTACCAGAGTCAATTTTGAAAAATTCATTTCCAAAATTAACCCTACCGTGAATCGAACCCAGGAACCCTGAGACGGGACGTTAAGACAATCACTCCAACCACTCATTCAAAGTACTTGTCAAAATGTGACTTAACATGATTGTATTGGATATTGTATTTTGATTTTATTTGAACAGTTGACTGCTTTGTGACTAATTTTATGGTTTTATGGTATAGTTACTAACTAAGTGCAAACTGTTTTATGTTTTAAGTTGTTTCCATATTTTGTCACTCTCGCATATTTCTTGGCATCCTATAGTCATAATATTATGATCTCAGAAGGTATGGGGTATGATTTTGTAACTATATTCAATGTTCTCGTATACAGTTTCCCTGTCTCCATTCATGAAATGGAGTGCAAATATACGAGAAACAAACGTGGAACTAAAAAAAATACAGCTGCGGTTAGATTACAAAACGACGATGTGTAATCGATCGTGCTGAAAAACGCAAAGTGCATTATATTCTACACTGAATTCAAATCTGTTTTACAATACTTTGTGTCTCTTTTTCATAGTAAAACAAATAAAGTATAGAGCAAGGTATTATCTATAATATTTATTGTTGGAAAGTCAAAAGTTCTTGCTAACAATGGATGAACCACCACGCGGCGATATGTTGTTATAAAAAAATAAGCCTTGTTGTGACTGAGTGAAGTTGATTTATGAAAGAATCTTTATCGGAATATTAGAACGTTAGAGTTTGATTGGTGGCCACAAGGTGGCCGCAAAAAATTTAGAAATTAGTCCGCAAGTAGCAACCAAAAATGTTTACGTGAAAAATCTGAGAGACAGACAAATTCAAAAACATTGGATTAAGAAAAACCTTTATTTCTAAATTTTCTGTCAAACAACACAAATCAATTTCTTTTTATACCTATAGAAAGTAGAGGAAACTGTATTCCTTTTGTGTATTTCTTTGTTATTAACACAATAAGAAACCGCAAAGGAAACTTGCGGAAATTTTAAGCGTGTATACAAGTTGTACAAATTGGAAAAGGCAATCACTTCAAAGGTTTACAAAACATATACGAGTATACTTAGCGTTTGGAATGCATGCGGATATTTTTATAGAAGTCTCTTTGTGAAAATATTTAAGAAGAGGTTTTACCTAAGCAGTGGGAGTTGAGATTATTTTTGCTGTCTCTGTCTAAGGTCTCTTGTTATCGGTAGCTTGTTTCATAATAGGTTTTACTACTACATGTCTAAGTTTAAGAGCAAGCGATAAAGTAAGAATAAATGGAGCTTATAATGAGACAAAAAAATATATAGTGTAGTTCCCTAGAGTACTTGTTAGACCTTGGACTAAAGTTAATCCTAAATTAGTTCTAGTAAGTAATTAAGCTAAATCTCAATGTTATGAATCTAAGATAACTGTGATTCAGTGTTAACTTCTCTAGCCTTTAAAAATTAACAATAACGCAAAACATTTCTCTTAATAAGCTCATTTAGCTTTTTTTACTGCGAAACTTAATAGGGCGAAATAGTCCGGTTTATTGTCATTTTGCATTAAAGCTCCTTTCTAATAACTGGCTGTAGCATAAAAGTAGGTGGCCTTTATGGATTATTGCGTATCAGGAACGTTATTAGTAATCTACTAAGCCATTTGAACGCAACATAAAACATTTTATTAGCCTTTGGCGGCAAGCCATTAGCTCCTGTACCAATATTACCTAAACGATAAGTATTAGTGGATGAGAGGAATTTTCCTTTGCGTTTCTTATTATGAACCATTATGAATACCTATTATGAACCAGCTAGTGCCCGCGACTTCGTCCGCGTTGAAAGGGATGTAGCCAAATGTAACAGTTGACCGCGTTGAAATGTGTGTAGACCGTTGACAATTTTTATTTGTAAATATCTGGACTATATCCATCCTGGATTCTATTCTATTCTAATCTAACTATTGCTGAAAGAGATAGATGAGCAGTTTCGAAGATTACCTCCTCCATACAAACTTTGCTTTCTTATAATATTTGTAAACATACAATACATACATACATAGATACATACATACATACATACAATACCTACACTTACAGATTTATTATTAGTATTATTATTATTGCTTCATAAATATAATGAAAGTAGTATCACACACAAAATTTAATAGTCATAATTAAATTTTTACTTTAATAAAAAGTTATACAATACTTAAAGAATTTTATCAAAAATCTTTAGTGTTGTGGTAGTTTCAAGTGTAGTATTTCTACCCCTACTTTTATTGTTACATAAACCTTGAGTTTTTGAAGGACATCAACTTTAACCGTAAATCAAATGAACAAGCAACCGAAATGAAATGTGATAAACGATCTAATGTTATTTATAGTCTGCGCATTTGTATAAATTCAAATAACGAGACTGATCTTCTGGGGGTATATTTATGATACCTAAACTCCAGCGTCACCTGCCAGTTATTAAATCAGTACCATAGATAATTTATGTAGGTATCACTAGCTGTTGCACGCGACTTCGCCCGCGTATCTTTATAAAATATAGCCTGTGTTACTTGCTGATAATGTAGCTTTCTATGGGTGAAAGAATTATAAACATACACATCCTCATGTTTTATTTACTTTAGGACCAAGTTGATATGAGATTAAATGTTCCTTTTCACTTTTGAAAGTTGGGGTCACAAAACTCAATTTTTGCTCCAAACTTACTGGAAACACGGTCGAATGCAGAGATCTAAATACACCCCCTTTTCTGGATTTATTCGCTTGAAAAGTTTTCACAACCCCATTTCATTATTTGAGGTTTACAGTCGGTGCTATTTGTCCTTAAAAGATTGCTCTTTGAAATTGAGTGGACCGTCTGTTTGTCAGACGAGCTCATTGAAGTGGGTTTAGGTACAAATTACCGGATATTTCTATCAGCTCAGTAATTTAATGGAAAGTTATAATACTATACGCAGACAAATTAATTTAATTAAATGATTTCATTTAAAACACTTTGAGAGATTGAAATTATTCAAAAGCCTTCTCTGTTGGAAACGAGGGAAAGAGCGTTAACAAATCCATTCAGTTCATAACAAGCCTGCAATTGGCAAGCAATTTCCGACGTTGTCATACAAGGTTCTGTTTTAAAAAAATGCCAACGCATTTTCAATGTTCTTAGAGATTTCTACTTCTATTTATAGCTGATATATTAGACAATAAAGGTTCGTTTTTTTTAAGAATGCGCTGATTTCTTTAAGTACCAGTGAGATTTGAAAATTTCTTCTACCAGTGGGGATATTTTTTCACATATTCGTAGTTTAGGCCACCTAGCCTAGTGTGATTGGCATGTTTTGGTCTCAAATTTTAAGGTTTATTATCTTAAAAATATATTTTTTGTACGTAGGTCCGTCAACACGAGCGTCTGTTCGGCGTGTTACTTGCACACGAGGTCGAAACAGCTAATAGGGAAGCAGAAAAAGCAGCTGAAGGGGAATCCAGCAACGTTGTCACAACTTGGGAGGGGGATCTGTGTGGAGCAGCACAGACCTTGTTACATCAACATGCAGTTCAAGGAGATATGAGTCCATTACAAGCCGCCATTGCTCGATTCGCCGCTGCTTGCAGACTCAACAGCGATATTCCTCTCGATCCCAAGTGAGTCAACTATGTATCCTAAATAGTATAAATATTCACAACGCTTCTAGTTGATGCAATGCCGCAATTATTTTTTATATTAAGATCGTCAGACAGGCTGACAGACCACCGACTTACATACGTTCATAACAACTTTATTAATAACTAGCTGGTGCTCGCGACTTCGTCCGCGTAGAAGAGTATAAAACGCCATCTACCGTATTTTAGATGGCGCTATCTCCCGGGCCAAGCCGCTAGGTATTTACTTTTATTTTAGATTTCCCGTAGGAATGAAGCATTTTCCCGCGGTAAGCCTATGTTCATCACGGATAATGTGGCTTCTAATGGTAAAAGAATTTTTCAAATCGGTCCAGTAGTTTCGGAGCCTATTCTATACAAACAAACAAACAATCAAATCTTTCCTCTTTATAATATTAGTATAGATTGAGATTATATCTACATATTTGTAGGAGATTATTCCTACCTTCTTCTATCATCACCTCGTTATTGTAGGTATTTTTTATCCTATGAGGGTCAATAACGCAGTTAGTACATTTAGTTCATCCTGGTGCTGTTTATTTCATAACCGACAGTAACCAAGAGAAGTAACCTTCCCCCAAGAAAACCAATATAATGGACCACAGAGAGGCACCAGAAAGAGCTTAGTGCGAATTCCAAACTCTTAAAGAATTTACACTCATTTTATATGTGAATAAGCGATGAGCCAGACAATATGTATGCGAATTGGCTTAAGCTTGTGCAAGCGGATCGTGCCAAATAGGCTGGAGAAATTGCAGGTCTTTCTGAAAAACAGGAATGTTGACTTGTTAATTAATTTTAGTATTATAGCAGGATAGACTGTAGGTAACCTGCTAAGATAGATACTTCTGAGGGCTTATAGAAGGTTATAGTGAAATAACAGCTCGCGTGTTTTGCTGAAGTAAAGTGTTGGAAAGTAAGTCTTGCTAATCATAAAGAATGCCAGCAGAACTTTTATCTTCAAATTATCTACTACTACCAAGTGAATCATCACTCGACCAGCTGATCGTTATCAAAAGGTAAATTAATGAAACAGTTGTCTACGTCGATTGGAATCTCCGATCCTTTCCTAAGCCCCTTCGTGATTTCAGAGGAAATTATTTTAATATACTAATTGACCAGGAAAATCCACATTGAATTTTTGGAAAGACTGTCGGAACGGAAGTAATATTTTCTTAATTAAAATTCACAAAGACTGGACACCTTTTTTTATGATGATGAAATTACCACTTGGATAAAAAAACACTGTTATTAAGGTTTCGTTTAAATGAATTTATTTAATTAAGGAAATTTTTTAGGCAATTAAATTTTAAGCAGGTATACTATATTGTACAATACTTATTGATATTGGCGAGACATGAAATATATTATCAGAACAATTTAACTACATAAAGTCACGGGTACATATACCATACCATACGTTTCTATATGCAATTATGCGCATGGAAGCTGGAAACTGAGTATCATCGTACCTTTTTTGTATTTTTATAATTTTTTTTAAAAAGGGCTTTATTTTTTTAATAAAGTTTTTAGAATATCTTTTAAGTGTAACGTAATGCTCAATCGTTATGCAATAAAATGGAACGGAAATAGAAAAATGCAGTAATTTTCATGTGAAAGCGTCTAAAGATCTAAATGCCTTAACACCAGGAAAGTCTCACATCAATGGTGTTGTCAATTACCCATAAGATATCACCCACGGTAAGACTCACCCACGAAAGAAAGCCAAATTTGCACTCAGTTTAATAAAAATTGCGTTCGGTCTGAGCCTCTGAAGTAACTTAGTTCTTATCTTAAGTTTTCTGTTATCTTTTGTTTGGTCTGTAGGTATATGTATAAGTTGTTGACGGAGTTGGAAAGCGCGTGGTGCTCGAGCGAGGGGGCTGGCGTGGGGGCAGAGATGGGCGCAGCGACACGTGACGAGGAACGATGGCTTGCCGACTGTTTTGGAGACTTTGTTGAAAGAGCTCTACATCAGTTACGATTGCATCGCGACCTCTACCCCGTGTTACATCATCTCAGCCTTAATAAGTAAGTACCTACACATACTTATATATTTTTTTTTTTAATACACGCTCAGGCCGATCCAATCAGGCGCCGAAGAGTCAGTCGACGTGCCCGGGCATACGTCGCGGCGCACGTTGCGTAAATTACGTCAGGGGGTCAGAAAGGGACATCTGACGTCCTGACATACCTATAAAGACGCGTAGCGGCTGCCAGCATTCCAGTGGACCGCCACAAACGTCATTTCCCTCCATAAAAAAGGACGTCCACTGCTAAATCAGCGCTGTAGGTGCCTGCTTAGTACCTCGGCACAATGCTGAGCAAGTATGCGATTCACTTCCGCGAGGACACACACATTTTACCTGTCTGTTTTTTATTAATTTACATACTTGTGACATATGTTTTTGTTGTTTCTGTTTCTTATGTAACTTGTTAATGTCTTGGAAAATTATAGGCATCGCACATAAATTTTCCAATAGAATCGACCAGAAGCTGCCTGTTATGTGTGTTATGCCACTAGAATGCCGCAGTATGTCCAACGGTGTTTTAGCATCATCAATGAAATTTGAATCATATTAGAAGCACTTAAGATACAAAATTCCATGGGAAAATTAAAGACTTTACCGTGCCGCCCTCCGATTGCGCCGGTCTATTCCGATTCCTTATTCGTCGGACTTTTCCGACGAAGCGATAAAGGATAAACGTTTCGGGATCTTAGCCGAGATAAAGATCAAGTCGCAAAATGAATTGAAATTCATTCCAAAGTGCGCTTTCCAAAAACGCTTCTAAGATTGGATAAGACGTGAAAAGAGTCGTAGACCATCCGATGAGTTACTTTTAAGTGCCAATATAAATTTTAGGAAGAATTTTTTTATCGTACACAATGTTGGGACCATTTGGTCGTTCTGTCATGTGAACAGCCATGTTCCGGAACGGAATTTTTGTCTTGTCTTTGTGTTAGTCATCATTTATCATATAAATTCTTTGTTTTCATTTAAGTAGATCAATGACAGATTTATTGTAACTGTGGCTTAAAATAAAATTTAAAAAGATTACCGTAAAGATATTCGTTTTCATTTCATCGTTTGTCTGAGCAAACGGCTAATAAAGATCCCAGTAATGAAACGTCTGATAAAATAATTCCTTTTTTTATTTCGCCTTGTAAAAATACGATTTTTTCTTTTGAAATCGTCAATATCTTATGAGCGAATCTAAAGGAATAAATATGTATTCAACCTTTTTTTTAAAGAGAAATAAAATAATCTACATTTGCTTGGATTTCTAAATCTTTAAAAGGTTTTTCGTGTTATTTTTTCTAAAAATAACTTGTAATTATAATTATCTTTAAATATTTGTATTAAATACTAGCGACCCGCTCTCAGCTTCGCCCGGATGCTTCGGATTTTTCAGTTTATATACGCGACTTTCTCGTTTATCCTTCTTTCCATTAGTTACCTTATAAAAATGCGTTAGTTTTGATAGAAGAAGTTAGCGGAGAAATAGACAGACGCGAATATTTTCACCGACTTTTTAACAAATATTGTTTTTTATTTTTTCTACTTACATACTTACATTTTTTCTACTCACATTACTAGTTGGCGCCCGCGACTTCATCTGCGTTGAAAAAAAAGTAGCTTATCCTGCGTCCCGTACGTCTAAATGTTTATCTACAAAGTTTCATGAAATTAAACTAATTCGTTTAAAAGTTATGGAGGAACATACATACATACCTATACCTATACAATGCAATACCTATACACTTACAGATTTATTATTAGTATTGATTGATATAGATTGATATAAATCTTTTATGAATAATCTCATTGATGATGAAAACCTCATTAAAGTCTGTTGCATAGTTCAGGAGAATTATAGACAGACAGAAGAGGAAAGCGATTTCAATTACAATATATTGTCTGCTGAAATCAATTAGGTATAGATTTAATGACTGTCGCAAAATCTTCGATGTCTTACTAAAGCTGTTAAGTTTAAGCACTCTCAAAATAGTCTGAAGTTGTAGTACTTGAATTGCGGGTTAAGTTGACATTACATATGTCGGTAAACTTCAAAGAGGAGTGCATAACTTCATGTTTACAATTAAACAAATGGGTTTCGTATGAATTCACGTCTGGTTGTGACGTAATAATTACTGTACGTATATAGTTCGTTATACTAAGCTCATCAGTCGATCTATATGACAATGTTACTGTGAAGTTTACACAGCGTTCATAGCTCAAACAAATACTAGAATTTTTGTTGAAATAATTTTAGTAATTTATATAAAAGTACTAGCTGTTGTTACCGACTTCATCCAAAATCTTTCAGCCTTTTTTGTTTTATTGAGGAACAAACATACAAAAATATTAACTATAATATTAGTAATATCATAACATGGATGTTTGTCACTAAATTATTATTCAAATACCCAATTATTTTATTCAAATAAAAAAATGTTTTTAATAGACCTTGAGTATATAAATGTCATTTAATTTCAACCGTTTGTGTCCATATTTAATCATAGTTATTATAATATAATAGCTTCAGATTTTTTTGTAAATAACAACCATGTCTTTTTGTTTAGATTGGAATTTCTCCTGAGATGCTTGAGCCAGCTGTCACAAATGAAGGCTTTCTGGAGATGTTGCCCGTTCAAAAAGGAAATAAGGTTAGTTAATTAAATATTTTATAAAATATGTAATGTTTAAAAATGTTAGCATTTAAACTCAAACTGCTAACTAAGGTCAGCTCTGAAAACGAGTTTATACGACTTTACAGGAGGCTAAAACTGTTAAATCCGTCTCACTTTTTTATAAATCCGAGAAATTGTTTAACTACCAAAAAAAAAGAAAAGAAGTAATATAGTTAGCAGCGTGAAAATTTCTAAGTAATTATTTGCTGTAGTCAGTTCAGAAGTTGCTAGTGAAATTGCTGTAACTCATCGGAAGCCGGAAGAGACGTAAGTAAAACATAAAGTAATTTCAAGTTAGGCAATTACAAAAGTGTTCGGGAAAAACATTATTTTCCTCAGGAAAACTTTTCAACTCTCATTGAAGATTTGTAACCGATATTTGTGTATAAAAATGTACTCAACGTAAAATTCGTAAATAAATAAAAAAGACACGTTGAAATTCATACACTGTATGATATTTTTATTATCACTGAAACGTCTCATAAAGATAAAATTTATATGAGATAAAAAAATGGAATTGGAAAGAGCAGCGTGAGACGCCTTGCGGCCAGGTGGACAGACGATCTGAAAGGCATCCCAGGACAGAAGACCGTGGTTGATGGCGAACCTTAAGAGAGGCACAGGCTCACCACCAGTGGAGATACATAGACAGCCTCATGATGGTGATGGTGAAGAAAAAGTGTTCGCTACGTCTTATATGGCCAGGGAATCCACCAGACATGACCCATCGAACACTTGTTAATTCAACAAACGGGCGATGCTGAAAGAACTCTGATTACCACCAAGTGCCAATTCATTGAAACTCTCATCAGAGATTGGAATCATAACTCCACACTCAAAGAAAATGCAAACAAATATGTATTGAGAGTATGCCACGGCGAATAGAAGCTCTTATTTCAGCAAAGGGAGGCATTACTAAATATTGAATAATAATTAATATTATTTTTTGTAGTTTTTATGATCCCAATAAATTGCAGATACAAATAAAAAATACATAAGAGACCTTCGACCAATCATTTTTCAGAGAAATCCAATTAGATAAGAAAATTAAAAAATCTCAGTAGCTCTGTCCCTAATTGTAAATGTTGCTGGATATAAAATGGTTCATACTTATTGTTATCTTATTCGTAAACAAATATAACGCCTATAACAAGAGAGTGAGGCGTGTAAAACTCACAACTTATACAAAAGTTCTGCCTCTGCATAGATACTTTCTCGCGCATTACAAAAATGCCAAAAATATCAAAATATTGTGCCGAGCATTGTTCCTAAAATTATTAGTAGTAAATAATAACGATTTTGCGACTACCACGAGCTTTTAGGATGGGACAAAATATTAAATAAAATTCAAAACGGTTAGTTTGGTATAGCTTTCCCTGCTCTCTGTACTTTAAAAGAAAATCAATACGAGAATCTTAATTTAACGTTAATTTGATTAGGGAATGTCGATTGGAGATAAAATTAATTGAAATCATAAAAGCTATCAAAGCTCTCTCGAGTTATATTCATCAATTAAGAAAACAATTAGCCGAATCAAATTTATTAATTGTGACCATCTAATGCTATCATTAGTTTAAGAAGCACAAGATATTTTAATTACAGTTAACCCGAGGTCTTTTGTTTCAGTGATTCCAATTAAATGGTAGCGCGTACAAAAATAACCAACACAGATTTTCCTTGAACCATTAACATTTTAGGACGAAACAACAAGTTGAAAGGTTGTTCACGGTTTCGTCTTATTACGTAAAATATCCGGCAGACTGAGACGGTCCGCTTGGCCGTTGGGGACAGCGCACATACGACTATGCAAAGCATTATTCACTGTTAAATTAATATGAATATTGTTATCATTTAAATAAAATCTAAAATCAAATGGCACAAAAAACTTTCTAAAGCATCCAGGATATTTTTTTGTGTTAATTGATTTTCGATTTTATTTCAATATTATTAACAATATCCATAATAGTTTGAAAGTGAATAAAGGTCTTTGAGCGTCTGTTTTAAGTGCCCAAGCCAAGCACATCTAAAGAAGTTTTCACTTTAAAAAAATGCGTATTTTCAATAGGATCGAGATAGTGAGCTCACTGCGCAAGGGCACGGCGGAGTGGTACGAAGCGTTATGCGCACAAGACACCGAGTCAGAGCGCGGCGAAGACCTCGTCAATCTAATAACCCTCGTACAAATAGATCTGCAGCAGGGACTCACCTACTACCATCCTCTATTTGACACGTGAGTACTGCTTTATATTTTTATGTGATTATGTTTACCGGATAGGCAGTCGGCTACTACATGATCCGTCGCTTACACACCTTGCTGCTTTAAAACTAATGGGTCACAAATGAAAATGAAGTTTTGATAGCAACTAAAAAGATGAGCTTTGCTCTGAATTTAGCCACCGATGCGTGAAAATGCTTTGTCTTTGCGTTATATGAAAATAAGGGCGATTTTTGCCCCATTTTTTAAGAAAATTAATTTTGGATCAATCTGTTTTATGGCCCTTTAGTTTTTAAGTAGCGATCTGGGGAATCGTAGCGGCAACTTATAACGGAAGAAACGATATGAAAATACATACATTGAAAGACCCTATAGTTACTCTATAGTTACATATTATAAAGTCGCCTTCTGACTGTCTCTCCGTTAACTTCTCCTAAACCACCGAACGATACGGTTTTCACTAAAGGAAAGGATGATAAACGAGAAAGGTTTGTATATATTAATTAGCAAAAAAAGTTTGCCATCCTCGCAATTATGTTTCTTATGTTTCTTACAAAGTCATTTCTCTGTGCTCATTGATACGTGAAAATCAATATTAACTATTAGCTTGCTTTCACACTCATATGTTTTTAAAATACCATGAATTTAAAATAAACTTCTTTCTGCTAAACTTAGCGTAAACGTTCAGAATAAAGTTTCCACGCGAGCGAAGCAAAAAAAAAATAATACGGTTTTATACGCATTCTCTTATTTTCATACTCTTTTCTGAACGCTCTCTTTTTTTCACCAAAGGTATCGAAATATACATTTTTATCCTAATAACTTATATAAATAATCCTTACATCCTTTTAAAGTAAATAAAAGTATCCCACTACGTCTGTCTGTCTGTACGTATGTTTTCGATAATTTCAAAAACTTACTAAACGGATTTTCGTACGGTTTTCACGAAGGTTTTCATGTATAATTCGTAGAAAAATATTGCACCCGAGCGAAGCCGGGAGCGGTTCGCTAGTGTTAATAGATAATAATATGCGAAAGTGTGTCTTTGTTTGTTCGTTACTCGCGCCTTTATTACTCAATTGATCACCGTAAAATTTTGTGTACATTTTGTCAGAAAAAGAATAGATAAAGAAGAAAGACATAATATGGTAACTTTCATATAGAAATATGCGGCACGGGTATAACGGACTGCCAACGTCATTGACGACTACAAGCGCCTTAAGAAGGATAATGAAACCGCTTTGAAATAACTTTGTTCTGAGAAATCTCTAATTCAACATCAGCGTAGGTGTGTTTTTACAGAAAGAACCTGTTACTTTTCTGTACATTTTCTGCTAATAAGGGATTGTTTTGTTTAAAAACGTCTAAAAGTTAACAAACCCTTGGAAAATAGCGTTTATTTTTGTTAAAATTCATTTGTAACTTTCTGCTTGAATAAACTTATTGAATCTAAAGCTACTTAATTAGTTATTCTGTCTAATTTCGTTTTATTCTTTTTCTTCGATAAACTAAATATGAACTAAACTTTCAACATTTCAAAGTTTAGTGCACATTGCACAATCGAATCACTGGAAGTTTTTTCATAATTTTTTTAAATAGATACTGACTATAAAAAGTTGGGTTTTCGCACATTTCGTGCGAAATAAAATCGTGCGAGATGACAACTAAACCGACCTGATAAGGGCCGTGAGTCGACACTGTACCTATTAGACTTGAAAAGATAAAGGAAAAAAAAAACAAGAAAACATGGGCTCTGTCATCCCTTTATCTCAAATCCGCATACAATGAATGTCCTCTGACAGACTATTTTCAGACTGTCGCCAGACAAGCTGCCTAGATTGGGGCCTTTATGTGTGTTTAAAATTTACTATTTTTTTCAGGACCAACAACGTCCCGTACTTCAATGTAGTGTTCACACAAATCGACAAAATGGTATGTCAATATATTTTCAATATAATATGCTAAAATTAATATATTAATTCTTCTATGTTTTGTAACACATATTATGTACATAACATACACAAACGAAACTAAAAGAATACCTTTATTTATAGGTTCAAAATAATGGCTATACTACACATTAGGAAACCAGAAAATACATTTAGGTACTCGGTTTGAAAGCAAATAATTTCACATATTTTCAGTAAACAGATAGCACGTTTGTAATTTGAAATGATTTTTTAATCCTTAGATTCATTATTACACGTAGTTTGCATAGACAAAACATTTAAATGCTACGATGGGATGGGAGGATAAAGTTTGCAAGGCATGTAGAGTTAGTAACTTCAATTCCTATTTAATATGTTAAAAATACGAAAATAATTTTGTTTTTTTTTTCGCTTTTAAGCTTTAACTGCTCAACCTATTATTTTTTGTCTAAATGATTAAATCTAGATATTTTTAATAGTGTTATCATTATAAAATTATGCACAAAAAATATATTATTAATTTTGACACAGACCGCATTATTTTCTTTGATACAAATATTTGCATGCAAAATTCTTAAATTATTATTATACACTTGCATTATAATATGTTATGGAAGCAAACGATACTTAGGGAGTGAAAAGCAAATAAAATACTAAGATAAATTTAGGTATTTAATAGGAAACTCAGATTTACTCGTATGGTATCGTAACTTCTGATAGATCTAAAGATTAAAATCAAGGCAGAATAACTCCAAGGTGGTTTGCTACGCTACGCTACGTTGCTACATGCTACGCTTTTAAACACCGTAGATGCCTCTACGACTTAAAAGCCTACGACGTAGCATACACTGTATCTAACCCATATCTAACCAAAATTTTACGCGTACATTTATTGTAAGAGTAAAATACGGTATCAATAAAATTTGCAGTAAATTAAATAAATTCAAACTACCATTATTATTCGTAGTATATAAAGAATTTTTCAAACAAATAAAATACAAATTTTTACAATACACACAAAAAATAATATTGCAAGAAAATTGACGTTTAGTGATGCGATTTATAACTATGACGGATAGTCGATACCTTAAGTACTATAAGTACTATAGGTACTTATTTTAATTGTTGTTTGTTCAATATCTTGGTAGAATTAAATAAATAAGCATAGAATTTTTATAGAAAAAATAATTCTATATTTTATAGAATATACGTAATATTTTATACTTTAAATGTTTTACGACACAATTTTTTTTAAATATATTTAAAATTCATTTCTTATCTTGATTTAAAATAAAGTTTAAATAATTTTAAAATTAATTCCTTGTTAATATTTTCTTATCGAGTTTTCGATAAAATTCTTCTTCTTCTTCTTCTTCTCTTTTAATGTCTTGGCTCCATCAGTGTTTCTCCGATGATTTTGCCAGTGTCATTAGTAAAAATAGCAACTTGAATAGCCTTTTTTTAAACAAAAAAAGGCAAAATTGAAATTAAAAAATCAAAAATAGCAGATCCCGAGACTAGTCAGTCAAGTCAAAGTCAAGTCAAGTCTATAATTTTTCTAGTTTTCCAAAACAGGTCCGTCAAGTCCAAAGCAGTCAAGTCAAGTCGATAAAATTCTATGCGCATTTTCAGTGACACTCCCCTAAACATGTGTTACTGACAGCTGTCATACGCACCATAGTACAACGTAAATGAAACGTAAATAAAAATAATTTTACTTGAATTACCACAGAACAATATAGTATATAAGAAATGTTACAGAACATGTTATTATGTTAATACATAATTATTCCGAAAGAACACTTAATAACCAGGCAACGACTAACTCTACACACCTTGCTGCTTTAGCCTGGCTATTAATGCCAATTAGATATAGAGTTTAAGGATTTTACAGTCGCTAATTTCATAATGAAACACAAAGTTACTACACACGTCTCTCATTATTTCCTCGTCCTTATATTTACGACGACAGCTGCTCGAGAATACACATTTCACTTTATTATTAATTCATTGATGCATGGGAACTCAAATGCAATTTAACTTCGTAGACAATTTATTTTCATTACATACATTGCTTTTTTTTACAGAATAAAATATTTTATAGTGACGTAGATGTGACAAATTGTAGTTTTATTACACATATTTTAGCTTTAATTAAATAAGTAGACTGAAAAAGGTTTTTTTTTAAAAAAATTTCAAAAAAATATATCTTAAATTATAAATTTATGATTGATTAAATTGGTAACAACTTATCTCAAAAGATAAATGAATGATATTTTTAATTTAAATTTTTTATTAACGTAGTATAATACATTTTATAATATTCATTTGTAGCAGTAGGGCGAATTTTCTTTTTGATTTATTTTTTAAAATGTATAATGCAATTAATTCGCTTCTGGCTGACTTGGAATGTTTGTATAATTGAACTGTGTATTAAAATATTTTTGTTTGTCTAGGTAACTGAAGACGTAAGGCAATGTGTGAAACTTTGGATAGCCGAGGGTTGGTGCGGAGTAGCCGAAGAAGAAATTTATGATGAACAAGGAAATGGAAGTATGATCATTTTGTGTGCTATATTCAATATAACCAACTAACTCATAAGAACTAGTTTAGAGAACGCTTTGAAATTTTATTAATTGTTGAACTAATTTAACCATATCAATTTCACGAGCACGTTGGATAATTACCTTAACTGTCTGCCTCAGGGTCAGTCTCGGGTTCGATTCCCGGCAGTGTAAAATTTGGAAATGAACTTTTCATGAAGTAGTTTTCAAGAAAAGCTCACTCAAGTTCACAATTGTGTATTGTTGCCAGTGTGTATAGTGTCAGCAAAGACTTTGCCGTTCGAAGTATTGTCAGCGGTGCGAGAGCTATGCGCGTGCGCACCTCCGCCGCCTCATTCGCCGCATGATCCACCCACACAGCTGTTACAAGTGTATACGTAAGTACACGTTCATTCTTAACAGAACTTGTGCTATTGTTTTCTATTGTATAAATTATATAATTAATTTAATAATTTAGCGCGAAGCCAGCAGCGGATAGCTAGTCAAAATATAAAGAGGAAAAAGGTGCCGGGTACAGATAATATTTAATAACGGCTACATATATATCTTCATAAGGTGTAATAACTAAGTAACGTGTGTCAGGCAATTGTACAATTTTGTCGTAATGACACTTTATGTATTGTGTACCTAATATGAGGAAAAGTGTTTATATGAAAACCAGCATTACAAGAGTATAGGTCTGTATATAAATATAGCTATTAATATAGATTTTTTTATTAAAACAGTAAGAAAACAAGCCGCGAGCTATTACACGAGACAATCTTCATAAATCTCTGTTCGTTTGAATATAATATAATCACGAAACACTGACATGTATTTTGAAGTTATTGTAACGTTCGCTACATAATCCGATAGCGCCCTTGGCGTTTGGTAAAAAAATGTGTTTCATGTCGAATATGATATGAAAAATATATAAAAAAAAGTTTTTTTTTTTGCTTGACCTTACCTTTTACTTGACATACTTTCGCCCGCGACTTTGGCCGTGTATCATAAATTATAGCTTATGTTATTCTGAAGTTTAAACTATATTTTTATGAAGTTTCGTCGAAGTCCATTCAGTAATTTTTTGGTGACAGAGTAACAAACTTTCTCATTAATTATATTTTATAATTACTAGCGACTTTACTTAGCGACTCGCAATTTTTACTTAGAAGGCTCGGGTTTGCAAGATGACGCCACCATAAGGCACAAAGTAAAGATAATTACAATAGTATAAAAATAAATTCACAATAGTACGTCACAATAGTCTTAATTACTATATTTAAGCCTTTCATTAAAAGTCTCTCGGAATGTAAGTTGAGTGCTGGTCATTAAGCGGAGAAGTCGCACGTGTTAACTACATAAGAAGCCAATTAGATGTTGTGAATTCGGCAGAAATTGTCAGACGGGCTTAACTCGTGTATATTATACTTTTTACTTGATGCCTTAAATATGCACGTTTGTTGTTACTTCTGCTAACTATAAGACGGGGAAAAGAAATTTTTATTAGACATCTCACGTCTCGACTCTGAATTTTTGAAATTTTATTAAGGTGAATTTGTAACAAAAAAAAATAGCAATTTAAATTATATATAAAATATACTAATATTTGTATTTTTGTTTGTAATGAATAAACTCACAATAGTACTGTAAAGATTTTAAAAATTATTTCACCTCTAGAAAAATAAATTGTATTATCAGTGATAAAGATGTCAGATATTTTCTCAGGTTTTATAATTTTCATTTTACAACGCAGACGAAATCGCGGGCACCAGCTAAAGTCTTATGCGTCGTTGGTCATCTGTCAAGGAACACTTACATGTAAACACATTAATGTTGTAAATCTTCAGGATTCTTTTAGATAGAAGTTTCTTCTAGCTGGGTTCCATAATGGGGTAAAGGATAACTCAATTATGGAATCCAGCGAAAAGAACCTTCGATCAACGCCATTGCATTATTAAATATTAATGCTTTGTATACAGGTGGTTCGAGCCATTAATTGATCGATGGTTGGCCGTCACTAAAACCATGGCGTTGCAGAGAGTGCGCACCGCCGTACAACTTGGTATAATAAATAGTTTATGTTTATCTTATATTTTCTTTTTGAAACTTTTCCTAATTCTAGCCACATTGACAGATTTACAAATTTCACAATTGTTACGTAAATATTGTTACGTAAAAAAGTATAAAAGACATGCGTAAATAAAGGTGAGTTCAGACTATGTAACCAAATTTGTTAATATACATATATGTATGTGTCGACGATATATTGTGTTACAATGAAGTTATAGATGGAAAAAAAAGAAAGATCAGTTTCACTATCCGCTTATGGACCTTACTTACATACTGAGTCCAACGGACTCACTATCATTCAGTCGCTCAAAGTACACTGCCCTGCATACATGTGATACGTTAAAAATACTGACAGAGTTATTGTGGAAAAAAAAATGAATACATTTTGTCGACACTCTCTATTCGATTCTCTATACGTGTTCGATTTTAAATTAAATATCTCAGTGTAAACCCGACCATAGCTCTCTCCATGGCTCTTTGACCGACATTGAACTTTCTTACGAGACCACGTTTCAGTGCTATATTCAGGAAACATACTGTGGTCGAAAACTTATGTTTTAGGACACTGAAAAATTTTGGACAAGAAGATGTTACGGTCAATTAAATTAATCGATTCGAAAGTGTGCTACTAATTATCAAGTAGCTATCATGATACGTATCAGGGACGTCGAGCAGTGAAAAACTAGCTACTCGGTAGAAAACGCGAGCTTCCGAAATAATACTCAGAAATGTTAGTCGGCTTCCACTGGACGACGCTCCTAAATCCCTTCAAAGGAAACTGCGACTTAGTGGCTTGTGAAAGAGTTTTAAATGTAAGCTCTTATGGAAAGTCAAAGTTCACACCCCAAACCGAAATGTTCATTTAGATTGTGATCTCTATCTAAACTGTGGTTGGACACGAAGCCTTCCAACTATTATTTCTAGTCAAATGAAAGACTTTAGAACTGTTAATTTGTAAAGCAAACTAGTTCAAAACATTAATCGCCCGGTTCGGTTCAATTAAAAGCCCCAACAGAAGTTGTGTGCTAATAAGCTGAGTGTACACTCTTGCATACATTACATATATTCGTTACGTTAATATGTATTACGTAATGATTAACATATAATTTAATGTATCCAATTACATATTTTTTACAAATTTGTTGAGGAAGATATTTTAGGTTTATATAACATTTTATGAATATATATATAATCTATAGTTATATTGAACGCATAATGAACATCTTTAAGACGCTGCTATAAATATAATTTATTTGTAATATATGCGTGTTGTTTATGTGTCAACATCCAGCCAAGCGTTTTATTCGGTTTCAGCCGAATGCTCTTTTCTGTTAGGCTTCTGGTAGATAAGAAAAGGTGCCCTGTCAAGTAAGGCCGCAACGTCTGTCGGGTCAGCGAGTATTAATTAATACTTATGCAATAAATAAATAGCTATGGTCTCTAACCAGCGTATCTGTCAGTTATTTAGTGATGTTTTTTTATATTGTTCTTTTCAAACCCATCAAAATATACATGAAAAGCTGTAGCGGTGCGTTCAAAAAAGATCGCTGACTTATGTAGTGGGAGGTACCCACAGCGCTGATTTTCAGTCGAGGCATGTAAAACATATCACTGAGCCTGTCCTTGCACAGGGTGATAAATAAAAGGATAACTGTTAAGTACTGTTAGGTTATCTGTCGACATTAATCTTAAAAAATATACGATTTCTAATGCAGGATATAAAAAAAACAAATGGTCATGAATAGCCTATATATTCGTCACGACGATAAAACAAAAGTTAGTGATAATAGTGATAATAAAACACAGATGCTATAAAATTTATTGCAATTGCCATAATAATACATATTATTATGTTTACAGATCGATCGGTGGAGGGTGAACATTTTGTGAAGCATAGCACTTCGTCCGTGGACACAGCTGCTTGGTAAGTTGTACGCATTTGTAACAACCTCACTTTCTACAATAATGTATTTGTTACGAGGACTTTATGTTTTCATAGTATATGATGGAACTTTGAGAATCATTATATGCGCCACGTTGAACTAGAGAAAAATAGATATTAATTAATGGCGAATTTAAGTGTATCTCGTGATTCCAGCGTTCATTCATTTTCCGGAAAAAAAAATATATTTTTTATAAATATACCACACATTTTAATTTATTATGTAACGAAAAGGTTAAAACAAAAATATTTATTTATCAGAATCATGTAATTAGCATCGTATAATTAGCATTTAATTAATACCGACGTAGTTTAGCAAGGAGATTAATATTTGTCGAATGCAATATATATTTTCGTATAATTATTTGACATGCCCAATTATTTTAAAAATAATTGGGAAATTTAAAGACTGGAAGGCATATAAAATTATTTATAACTATTTATACATACGTATAACTATATGTAATACACATTATAAACTATAGCGACCTGCTCACGGCTTCATCCGGCATCCAATTTTTTTATACACACAAGTCTTCCTCGTTTATTCTTCTTTCCATAAGTTAAAAATGAATTAAAATCCGTTCTGTGGTTTAGAAGTACATAATTATAGTTAGCGGAGAAATAGAGAGACGATTCGATATTTTTTTTACTTACATAGAACTGATGGTAAAGTGGAACTTCAATTTACACTACTCGAATGTTAAGAAACAAAGTCGCTTTCCGTCTCTAAGTGTCTGTTTCTCCGCTAACTTCTTCTAAACCACGCAACGCATTATGATATGGTTTCCACTAAGTAATGTAAAGAGCGATAAACGAGGAAGAGGCAGATTAGTGTAATTTACAAAAAAAAATTCGGTCGGGTCGCTAGTCAATCAATACTAATAATAAATCTGTAGGGGTCGGTCATGGATAATTTACTGTGTTTTCAGAAATATCGTGTATAAGGCTCTGTACATTATACTGAAACTAAATTGACTATTTTTAGAATTTGTTTCTGTATGTATGTATTATTGTTCCTCCGTCACTCTTAAACGAATTAATTGATTTTCATGAAATTTGGTTGATAAACATTTAGAAGTACGGGACACGTGATAGGCTACTTTTTATTTTTTTTAACGTGGACGAAGTCGCGGGCAACAGCTAGTTATAAATAAAACTACGCTCGATTTCCCGAATGGCGACAGAATTAAACAGAATGTTGTCATACTTAGAGAACAAATTTGTGTGTTGATCAGTTTATACCATATGCGGCTCGTGTGGCGAGCAATCGGTGGAGTTGAGGAAGGCACTGTAGGTGGTGGAATGCGGCTTCTGGAAGCGGCCTGCGCTACTGCACTGCATTACGCAGATCTGGTTCATGGCGCGCTCGCAGATCAGGGATACTATGAGAATCACGGTACCTTATGTTTATTTTATTATGATTTTTGATTATAAAATCTACATATTAATGCGTGAAGTGAAAACTTTGGATCCCTTTTAAGAAAATTGCGCAGTACAGACAATTAAATCCTACAGGGTAGGCAGCGCATTAGCACTCCCCCTGGTGTTGCTTGTCTGCCACCTTTATATTATAAATAAAAGTATGGAGAAGGATGTGTTTATGTACTTGCAGTTGACTCCCACGATACAAAGACAGCTTAGTCTGTTGGTCAACGATAACTTACGGGCAGTGCATTTTAATTGTTTGAAATAAAAAAATAATAGTAGCTGTAACACGCGGCTTCGTCCGCGACTCTTTATAGAATATAGCCTATGTTATTCACTGATAACGTAGTTTTCAATGGGTGAAAGACTTTTATGAAAATCAGTCCAGTAATTTTTGAGTTCATTCATTACTAGCTGCTGTCCGCGACTTCGCCCGCGTAACTTTGTAAATTATATACTAAAACCTTACTCGAGAACCACTCTATCCATTGTTTTGAGTTTATCGCGAACAGACAAACAGACAGACGCGGCGGAGGACTTTGTTTTATAATGTATTTTGTGATTGTAGTGGATTAACATAACACCAATGTGTGTAATCATTAAAATAAACGTTACACACGCGTGTGTTGACACGCACACACGTTGACATTACGTGTGTAATATGACTCTTTTGTTTATGGTTTATTTCGACCATTAAAATTTTATTTTGCACCAAAAACAACCACTTAATTTGACGTCATAGTTTACACTCTTAAAGTAGTGTGGAGATGACATTTTAATTTCCACCGCCCACAGTCATTACGGGGTGACGTCAGGCGAACATGGATGACATAAATCAGGCTCTTATCGTAAAAAAAAAACTCTGGATGTAGTGGAAAATACTTTTTATGTACTTAAACCTTATAACTGATATTGAGTTATTAACACAGCATGAAGGCGTTTAGGTAAAGTAACGTCTTATTGAAAAGGAAATTGAAACATTTTCTTTTAAACCTATTTTATGAATAAATATTTTACCTTTTGATTTTGATAATTAGTTATAAAAAATGTCTAAATGTCTGAATTTAATATGCCATAAATTTCTTAAATAGATATTATTGCTAGGCATTATACAGTTTAACAGGCAACAAATTAACAGAATTCAGGTTCACTTATTGCAAGAGGGATAAACGAAAGAGGTTTGTGTAGAAAAAATTCATTCCGGGCGAAGCCGAAAGCGGGTCGCTAGTTATATATACAGGCACCTGTATGATATCTATGACGCTTTTGAAATATCGTCTCTAAATTAACTCATAACATTGTTAATTCATTTGAGACTGGTTATAAAAGTATGAAATTACTTTAATGTATTCTAAGCATCAGTTTTCCCCGAACCTCTTGAGAGAGCTAGACGCCGAGAGACGATGAATTTTTTAGGATGGTGGGGGTCGTTGAACAAAAGTTTTTCAATTTGACCGCTAGGATTGTGCCCTTTAGGAGCATTTCGCAAAACAAGTTACACAAGTAAGTAAAATACACCAAAGGCGTCAAGCCAGATGCTTACTTCCTCTTTCTAAAGAAATATCTCTCCATAATTTGAACGTAGGCAATGGTCCACTATCGCACAAGCAGTATAACTATACATCGATTAAACAAATTTTAAAATATGATTGGTAGTTTCAGATATTAATTAATTACCGTTCACATATTAACAAACTAACAAGTTTAGAACAAAGAAAGAAAGAATTTTTTTATTCACTGCACACAACACAGACCACAAGGCAGCAGTGAATGGATTCCCATATACATATATACCATACATGCATTTTCCCGAGACATATATATGAGTTTATTAATATTTAAATATTAACTGACAGTTTGTATTTTAATTTGTACGTGTATTTGTCACAGAGTGCTTTTGTGTTTTTGACTCAGCACGTTATTACGACCTATTTATTACCCCCGATTCGCAACTCCCAACATTTCAACAAGCAATTTACTTCGAACTTATCAAACATGTTTCCATTTATTTGGGTTCCTTTTAATTAAAACGTTATCCGCTAAACAAATTTAAACTCTTAACATATAAAGTATATACGCGATCGTATCCGTGTGTTTTGATATCGGTTTGTTATTTATACGAAACATTAAGGTTTCTCTTAATTGGTTTAACTTGTGTTGGTTTATGTAGTAGATTAAACAAAATATGAAATTAGATAATTATTTAATCTGCTTCAAAACATACAGAAAACAAAACTCTCAACACAGTTTTTTTATAAAAAAAAAAGATATTTTATGTTAAGGAAATGTTAAGTTGAAAGTTCATTTCAACTTCGTTTTATTATCTAAGTATTGCACGCTACTTCGTCCGTGTAACTTTATAAAATATAAAGATACGCTGATAATCTATAGGTGAAAGAATTTTTAAAATGAATCCAATAGTTTTTTAATTTATTAGTTACAAACAATAATAAAAATCCTCTAAAAGAAAAAATAAAGTAAAAAAAAGAAAAATTCTGTACCCTTATATCGATTTCAGATTTCGCTCACTCGACTTCAGTATTAAGTTCTTAAGAACCCAGTTCAGTTTTTTAAGAGCACGCCATATTCCGTATATTCTGTTTTCTTATAAAATAACTTTGCGAAAATGTTTCCACGCAGGTCAGAATAAATCGACAGAGGAGATATGCACGATAGTGAATAACTTGGAGTACGTGAGACGTTCACTCGCCGAATACGACGACGAGCACATGTAAGTAACCGTAGCGTGTATTGAGAATTCACGCCCCGCATATTATGTTACCTCGGCTCGTGTACTCGTCTAGAACAAATTAAACAATAATAGAAATACAACAACAACAGAAAGGCAAACTATAGATATAAGGCTATATAAAAGTATATTAAATATTAACGTATTAAATATGTTGTGTTAACATATTCAATATCTTCACACATTTATATTAAAAATTCCGATGATCTCGTCCGAGATCATTTAAGAATATAGAAAAATCGACGCCTGAATAATTCATTTCCAAAGTTGACCCAGCCGGGAATCGAACCCGGGACCTGGGACAGTGCGTTAAGGCAATCACCCTAATCACTCATCCATTGGGCTCGTCAGAAACTTGTTTATGGAAGAGAAACATGTGTCAAATAAGCACTCTGCTTCAAAGCACAGTAAATACGTATCAGAGAATCCTTAATGTTGTTGATTCGTGAAGATATTTACAGAAATAGATATTCATGTGGGCATCAGAAATAGATATTCCGAATGAAAGATAGTGAATGATAGCCCCAAGGAGGATCCAAACAAAATACTTACAAAATATCTACTTACTTCGATTTTGTGTTATCGGAGCGTGTGTTATTTGAGAAGAGAAAATTACTTATTCCCCGTACATATAAATTATTGTCTTTTAGGAATCAACCGTTTCGTACAATAAAACATATTTGTAAATTTGCAACAAAACAGGTACATATCATTTATGCATAACTAGTTGGTGCCCGCGACTTCGTCCACGTTGAAAAATAAAAAAATTCAAAGGCTATAAAACGCTTGACATCTGCATTGCTTTGTCCAGGTGTTAGTTTTTTTTTATTTGATAATAATCCCTTGAGAACAGTACTTTTTTCTGTATGAAATATGCCCTATGTCCTTTCTTGTATCCCTGATAACCAGTGTGCAAAATTTCATTATGATCGATTGAGTAGATAAGGCGTGACAAGGTAAAAAACAGACAGTTATTTTCACATTTATAATATTAGTATAGATAGTATGGAAGTATGAATATCATAATAAATATGCAATAATGTTTTCTAAGAGATAGAATTTTAAGTGGTCATTAAAATTAAAATGAGCATGTTCAGTGTCGAGAAACTAACTTGGCACAAATCAGCGTCGCTTTCTGTTTAACGATTTCGAATAACTTAATCCGATATCTCTGAACCAATTAGTTATTTGATCCGTATGATAACAATTTTATAAAATACACCTTTCTGGTGTTGCGCTACGAATTTTAATACATCAATTATCTTGCGTGAGTAGTTCAAGGCTTCATAAACTTATAACATATAACTTATCGTGATCGATCTATTTATAGTCCCCACACCTACAAACAAAATGTCTCAAACTTTAATGACAGTAGGGCATACATTAATCTGATATTTCATGGAGAACTTATGGTATTTGTCTCTTCCCCTATACAAACATGAAGTCAAAGCAATAATAGTTTTCAAAAAAAAGGCAAGAGGTTTCGAAGTGGTTTCGAAGATGCCTTTCTTATTTATGTAAAATTCAGCTGAGAATCTACTTGATTTTTAGTGGTACTGCTGCCTATTAACACAAGCCAAACCATGGGTTACAAGTTTACTGTCGATCGTGACAGTATAAAAGATAAGAACGAGATATCAAAATTAGCTTGGCCATCCCTTACACCGAAACACAAAAACCGAACAACAATATAATGTAAGCTGTATGGGGGTGATTACTGCTGCTAGACATACCCATGGGTACATACTGGGATTATGGGTTACTGGGTACCGTAATATTGATACTCAGTAGGTAGAAAATATGTGAGAATATTTTCACACAAATTCAGAACTCATTCAAATGTAGGTATTTGTTGATTGAATTTCCTTCAGTGGAAATTCAATAATAAAGTTAAGGAAAGCTGTGTCACTGTAACTGGGGTAAAAATAATGAAGGAGAATATTACTTTTGGAAATATTTTCCGGCAAGTATGTTATTTTATTCAATAAAATTTTGTTTTGGTAACGTTTTGCATTCTTTGTCAATATAACATGAGTCGGTTGTCCTTTTATGTAAATATCAACATTCAAGTGGATACAATGCTTGACCCTCTACGGAAAAAGTCAAATAGGTATGTGGATTTCAAGTCGTTATAAAGTGAAAATGTGCCTTATGTCCTGGAATTATGGTTGTTACCCTAGAGCAAATGACGACAACGCTCGGCAACTTGTACGTGGTGCCCTTGGTACGCTCGACGCACGTTCAACCCGCGCGGCGGCACCGCTTGCGGCAAGAGCTCGTCCACCGTTAAGAAAAGCCGTTTTCCACCTCGCCTGGTCTCCAGACACATTACCAACCCCACAGGTAACACTAAGACCACATACTAATTTAAAAATAGCAAACAAAAAAGGTCGGCATTAACCAATAAGTCAAACATTCTGCGACTCATACTACACCTCATGACTATACCTAAGACTTACACCTCATGAATCTTTTACAATTTCCTTGAGGGTATTAGATAAATAATCGCTTTCACGGTGACGGAATATATTATAGTGTAGTGAGTAACTGGATCTAACCATTTCATAAATCTTCGAAGACATGATGGTATAATTTGGATTCACGTCCTGGAGCATCGTATAAAAGCATTTAAATCAATGAGAGCTGATTGACGGTACTAACCCTCAATTTCCATCAATTTTCCCAATAGTATTTTTTCGTCGCATAACACAATAATGAGAAAAAAGGTGAGAGCTAACACGATTCATTCTTTAGGCAATCACTCCACTCCTCGAGTTTTTGGACCAGCATCTTTCATCGCTCAACACGTGGCTTCTGCCACGTGCATTCAGTCGGGCTCTCGCCGGATGTTGGAGTGCTGTACTTAAAGAGGTGTCAGCACAAGCAGACGCTGGTGGTGCAGAGAAGCCAAGAGTCTACCATCACAGATTAAAAGAAGCGCTCGATTTGTTGGCCGAATTTTTCCATGCCGAAGGGAAAGGTAATAAAATACGTCTAACGTTGTTACTCTTCCCTTACTTGTCGGTTCACTGGAGTGACGTGACCCAATTTCACTCACTGTGTGCAAATCAGTCTGTTATTCCTTTCGTTTGAGAACTTTCAGGTTTAAGTGAAGTGCTTATTATACAATTTCTGTATAGGTTACTTGTAGAAGTTTAATTAGCGTAACAAATTACCACATCCATTTTTTCCTAATATTTTATTTTTAAGACATTCCTTTTATTTTTATGTAAAATCAAAATCCGCGAAATATTATAGCATGCGTCGTGATACGCCCCCTTGTCACCCTGTTACAAAATAACAGCATGTGTGTGCTATTGTGTTTCGGTGAGTAAGTAATGACCAGAGCCCATTTCTTTATCCGTCCCCAATCCTTTTGTCCATAATATACTACTTCGGCAGCGAACTTTCAGCACCTGTGTTATAGGCGATGGTAGCCATTCAATATAAAGTGGACCGTCAGCCTATCTATTTGCAGCGCAGCGCTCATGTAAATTTTTTAATGAACACTTGCTAGATCTGGATAATTTCAGTTGTCCTATAGGGGCCTATAAATGAAGCCTTTAAACAAGCCCTCGAAAATAAATTTGTGTAATAAATAGGTTTGTTTATTTGTCTTTCTCTTTCTTTTTGTTTTTGTTTGCCATTTTGTATGTTTTCTCCCAGCTCCAATATTCTGTAGTTTCTTGTAACTTATAATGTATAGAGATATTGTATGTTTCCCTAATAAGTGTAAATAAAATAAAATAAAAATAAAAAAGTCTGCAGAACTTAAAATGAAAAAAAAAAAAAAACAAGGATGAGCCTTAAAATAATTAGTACCTTTTGAAGGTTTGGTGATGAGCGAGGTGCATAATCAGGAGTGGTTGAGATTGGAGCAACGCATGCAGTACCATCAGGCGCCAACGGAGGAGTTACTTGAGTTGTGGGTGATTGACAGACTTCATGAGCAGACTCGCACGCCACTGCCATCACCTTACGGTTCCATACTGGTCAGGTGAGTTATCTAAACCAATGTTACTATATTTAGAAGAAGCAGCTGTGACAGCTTAATGGTGCGATAGCTCGTCTGACGCCTAGCTTTGGCGAATCACACAGCTGTCAAATGGCTACGAACGTAGTGTGCCCTGCCACTTATTTGCTCTGCAAACGTGAGGAAAATGCCTTTGAAAAACCTACTGTCGGTGAAGACTAGTGACCTCTGTCTCACAACGTCTATAAAACATTTATACGAATAATAAATAACTCACCGGACCATCTATAAGAATTTTTATCGTAGTATTTGACCCCTCATACTTTTTACATACTAAATACTTCAATTAATAATATTTTTGTCTTTGTTGCTAAAAGGGTATACTTCAACCACGATGCTCTGTGCGTAGAGGTGTTGTCAGCGCGTGACGTCATTCCACTCGATCCCAACGGCCTCAGCGATCCCTTTGTGGTACTCGAATTGCTCCCCAAACGACTGTTCCCTAAAGCTCAAGAACAAAGTACCAATGTTCAAAAAGTAAGTATTTTGCCTCATTTAGGCTTTAAGATGTAATGCCAAGGGTAGCACTGGCCCGGAACTTTCTGCAGTACTAAATTGACCATCGCAAACGCGCGACCAAAAAGCGTCTGAATTTTTGAAGGTTGGAAAAGTTTCTGGCTGCAACGGAACTTTGTCTTTAACATTTGCAGTCTTTGTCTATAGGCTGTGGCCATATTACAAAAAAACCTCGCTTAGTACTACGACGTAAGGTACTCGCTTGGTGACTGATCTTAGTGACGTATTGTCAATAGTTTACCTTTGAATTGACTGTAACGTTGATGTGTACACAATCGTGTACAACAAGTATCGAGTTTTATTTCGTGTTTTCGGCTATTCCTGATCCCGATGATATCTGTACTCCCAGGGCCTGATTAACCCTTAGGCTAATTAGGCTGCAGCCCAGGGCGCGAGAATCGGGGGGCGCGCTGAAATCGTTTTTTCGCATGCACTTAATCATCATTGCAGCATCTAACCTACACTGAGAAAAAAAACTTTTCTGACAACTAAATTTTATATACGCCAACAAAATTATTTTGTTAGCGATATCATTTTGTTGTTACCCATTGCCAATCAAATATTTAATAGTTTTAAATAAATAATATAATAATGTTTTGTTGCAATATCGCTTGCAGATCGATTTGAAAACTTTTACATCTAGCGGGGGCGCGATGTACTGGAACTTAGTATGAACATTTTGTTTTTTCTACAATCACTTATTTTCGGAGTCCGCTCCAGTCAGACAGTTTAATTCTGCGTTTGCTACAAATGCGTTTTTGTTCATTTTTTGCCTATAGCGGCTCTGTTTTTGAGATAACCGAAAACGGTTTGCAGCACACACCAGCACAAACCAAGCACAATACAGCACATTCGTTACATAAAAAAAAAAAAAAAAACAAAGTGGACATGCTGAAGCAAAAATCTATTTTTCGTCATCACCGCTCCGTTTTTTGAGATCCAGACTCGCGGTTTCCTACGGCACAACGCGCAAACCTAGCACAAGAAAGCACAATGTCGAGTTTTTCGAAAAAAAAAAAAAACACAATGTCCATGTTAAGTTCCAGTACTTAGCATGGGGGCGCATCCTCATAATTAGCCTAGGGCGGTCAGAACTCTTGATCAGTCGCTGTGTACTCCGTAAGAGTATCCGGCCATCGAATTAATATAACTTTTCAGTTCGCTGTATCCGGCATATAGGTCTTATTTTATTTTTCTAGAAAACTCTAAACCCAATCTGGGACGAGTGTTTCGAATGGAGCGTACCGATCGAATCCTGTAGATCGCCATGCGCGGCGCTCTCTCTCTCCGTGTGGGACCGAGACGTGCTCACTGCGGACGACTTCGCCGGAGAAGCGTACGTGCCGCTAGCGCGAGTGCCGGGCGCGGCCTTACATCACCATCACCATGAACACTCGCCGGCCACCCCTTCGCATATTGCCGCTCCTGCCCCGCCCGCACCGCCTGACCCCTTGCGGCCGCTCGAACTACCCCTCATGCAGTTGCACGACAGAAGTAAGTACTCATCGTTTCACAGATGATCCAATTATTGTTTTTTCAGGCCGACGATCGTCTCTAACACACAGGTGCTGTGTTGTTGACCACATAAATAAGGATAGGGATAAGAAGGCGGTAGGGAAGTCATCCCTTACTCACTCACCGAAACATAACATGTCACATATAGAAACACACATTTAATACGAGTTCATCGAAGATTAAGATCTAAAATTTTTATAAAGATTTTTTTTTTGCTAAGGATTATGTTAATTTTTTGTGATATAAATAATAATTTTACTTAAAGATATTTAGGAATTGAAATCTACAACTAAAATATGTTTTGCAGACCACCCCATACTTCAAATATTGGAGTCTCGCACAACGGATAAACTAGCGATGGATTTTATTAAAAAGCAGAAACTGAGATTTGCTGAACAGTAAATGCATAATTTTTTTATGGTAAAATAAAAAAAATGTGTCCCGGAATAGAGAACGAACCAGAAAAAATAGAATTACATTCAGTGTATGTACGGTAAACAAATACAATATGTCAATATGTACGCCATAAAATTTGTGTTAGGCAAAAATAATTACTTAATAAATAGATTTGTAATTAATCCTCCGGCACAAATCAGAGTTTTAAAAGCAAGCCGCTCCTGGCTTCGCATGGATGGCTTTTTTGTCTGCAAGTTATATACACAAACCTTCCTCGTTTATCGCTCTTTTTATTAATTAAAACTGTATCAAAATCCATTGGGTAGTTAAAAAGAATTTAGAGGAAAAAGAATTTAACACGCGTCTAGTTTGCTTCTGGCTCGTTCAATATTCTTGGTCAAATATATGTATATATCTATATGTTTCAGATATATATTTTATTAATTGAAAATGTTGTTTCTTATTGGATTTGTATTCTTTCTATTCGCACAACGTCCATTAAAAATTTAGACAATATACAAAAAAAATGTATGCTTAAGATATATTTTTAAATGTTTAAAATTCGTTTATAAATTCAAATAAGTCATATTAATTTAGTGTCATATAATATATGTACCTATTTACCCAATTTATCGCATTATGATGTGATTTACGCATCAGTATTATTATAATTATAATATGTAAACATTTACTACAAAGACTGCATGATTTCTTCTTTGTAAAGAGAAAATTGTCGTAAACTTTTTATAATATGTGTAAGAAATGTATGTACGTACAGTCAAACCGATGTAATAATGCCGTTCGGCTTAGCATGGTAAACTTAAAGCTGTAATGAAATTCTAAAGCTAGGTTCCCACCATGCCGGACCGGCGAATTTGCCGGAAACCGGACATAGGTCATCGCATTATGCCGGATCCTACATCATCGACTTTTTTTTTATTATTAGAGATGGGTTTGCTCTTGGCCAACAATCAGCTGAGTAGTAAGGATGAGACCTATGATGGAGCGAGCTCACCGAGAATATGCTTATTCACTCGAACTTTGAAAATTGCTTTGAATTTTGGTTTCAATATTGCTAATTTCTTGGCGGCGAGTGAGCGGTGTATGCAAGCTCGTTCACATTACTCCGATCCAGACGTTCTGCAGGAGCTTTGCAGTGACAAAGCGCCTGGCATAGCGTGAAAAGCTTCATATAAATTGTACATTGGGGATTTTTCCGGCAGTTTTACAAGGCCGGAGTAATGTGAACGAGCTCTAATTATACTCGTATAACATTTAGAGATTAGCTGAGCGACATTATGATTTCAGTTTTACTGTACATGTAGTTATGCGTTACGCACCCTCGGAGCTTATGTCCTTAGATGTTAGTCTCTATTAGATATCTACTCCCGACCAAGTACTATTTAAGACTCGATGTTACACACTTTTCTATTGTTTCCATACGTAATAATCCCAACGTGTTTTTAAACTTTTATATTATATAACTCAACGACACACCTTATGAAATTTTACACCATGATTATCCTAAATCGCTGCACGCTACAATTCGTCTTTATTGCTGTTGTGTCACCGTTGATTTTTCTATACTTCGATGTAACAAGCTATATTTAAAAATTATATCAACTAACCCCCGACTTTCTAATAAACCCGAACAAGATATATCTGCTGTAAGCTATATCTGCAGACTAATTAATGCTGTAGCTACAGATTAAGGATTACTGAAATGATATCGTATATGAGTATATGCGTATGCAATCAGACCTATGGTAGTAAGATCCCTTTGTCAACTAGGAGATTATCTTCAAACTCCTGAAATCTTCATAAATTACAACTAGGAACCATTTTGATTATATCAGCTATCAAACAAAAAAAACACTATCCAAATCGGCTTATCCGTCTGGAAGCTACGATGATACTACAGACACACACACAAACACCATACACAGACACACACTTCAAACTTATAATACTCCTGTTTTGCTTCGGGCGTCGGGGGTTAATAAAAACTGACTATCAAGGGAATATTTAGAGCATTCTTAATTTCTTGATACATGTAATTATAAATTGTCTTTCTCCTGCGCCAAATTTTAACCTTTAGTTGCAAACAAGCATAGTGACTAATTGTATTTTGTGTGCTAAATAAACGAGCTTCTTTTTCGCCATCGCTCTGTTGTTATAAGATATCGTCTTTGACGACTGATTTTAATATTTAATGTGATTTATGTATTAATTATTAAGAAACTTTTTAACTTTATGTGAAATGTTTAAAACGTATACAATCGTATAGATTTTATCAATAAGAATATATTGTATTGATGTTTGTAATAGAGAATTATTGTTACAATATAATATATGTATATTTAAAAAACAATAGCGTCTTGATACATACGAGTATGAGATTAAGGAAAACATTGTTAAATACGTATGTATGCGGCAAATCTTAACCGGAAAGAAATGAAAGGCAACCCTTGTACTCGTGCTACGTGTGTGCTACGCCGTAGCATGGGTAGCTAGCTGTTCATGCTACGTGTGGCAGTGAATTACGCCGTATCTGTGTGCATGCTACGTTGTAGCTAATTCGTTGCTACGCCATATCAACCTTACGTTCTTGTTATACCGCGGCTACAAGCGCTACGACGTCTCAATGTATGTAGCTACAAACGAGCTATTATCGTTTTATAAAAAGGAAACACCATAAATCAAATTACAAAATTTTAAAAATGTTTTCATAATATTGTTTTTATCTGTTTTGTAAAACGACTATATTTGGAAATATAAGGAAACCCCATAAAGTAAACAAATTATGATGCTTCGAGTTCTTAAATTTGACTGTATATATATACTGGTAGTATACCTTATTTTGGTCGTTATAAAGAATTGATTTTTTGTCAGTCCTAGTTTGTTCATTTTTTCTTTAACGTGAATACGTCTTTAAATTTGCTTCTAACAATGTATTTACATATAATACGCTCAACACCTTTTTTTCATAATATTTTGTACTTTAAGTGCTTTTAGTATAATTCAATTTTTAATTCAAATTCGTGCTGTGGCATTCCGCCATAGCGCAATGCAATGAAACTTGAATTATATTAAAAACACTTAAGATACAAAATACTATGAAAAACATTAAAACCTTGCCGTGCCATTAAGGAATTGGTTTATTTGTTAGTATTCGGTTTATAATAGTAGCAAAGAGATTTTTTTATTTAATTAAAAAACTATCAATTTAATACTACGTAGAATACGGTTCTGAAAGCGGATTACTATGTGCTGGTTCAGTGTACGAATACAATTGGTTGTTCAGTGTAAAATTTTATACATAATAAACGTTGGCGGTGGTTTATTTTATCTGCCCACTGAAACGTAATTCGATAATGTAAATAACGCTCAATGTTAACAATGAACGTTTGTCAAACTAATATGTTAATCCGATGAGCTCTGAATTTCAACACTTTCATATCAAAGCGTAAAATATCAATTGCTATTTACAATATCAAACTTGTAACTAGGCCATATCATGAAATTGTCATTTTATATAAAAAAACTAATGTGGATTTATTAAAAAATTTCGCAAAATGAACTCGACCATGAACAGAGTCAATTATGTATAAAAATAACTTACTATGTCTCGTCAATAGTAGTCGATTATTGATGATGTTACAGTAAATTCACATGTATACAAAAACCATAATTTCTAGATTAAACATTACTATCTCCACTTTCAAGTGGAAATCTTTTTAAACATAATGATGAATGTCTTAGATGGCCACCCGTAGATTAACAAATTGATGTGATTACTTTTCCTCAGTGTATTGATGATAATGTAACATTGACTTGTGTTCCTGGCTTTAATAAACTCTATAAAAATAATATAGTTTTTCATTTTCTAAGTTGATTCATCTTAACACCTTTACAGTCCAGTACATTCAACATGGTATTCGATGTTAAATACGGGGTTCAACAGGCAGAGTTATGGCTTAGTTGAAGGTATGTAATAACCGTAAAGCTACGTTCCCACTACGCCGGATCTTGGGCTCTTCAAAAAACCACCCACTTGATGACAGTTAGCTACCGTAGCCTAAGAAGGGATTGAAATTATACAAACATGATATAGATGACTTGACTTATGAATGAAATGATTGAACTAATATCGACCCGATTGGCCGTGATCAGTTTATAACGATGTAACGTCTGAGACAGTTACTGTATGTTTATGACTGCAAGGTGTAAGCTATATTAAATCATAATTGAACGTTCGATTGGACTGTCTTCATATTATGAAATCTAGGGGTTTCATGTGTTCATATGGCCATAATCAGATTGATCTAACAAAGACATCTGACTACGAATACTTAACCTATGCACCTTTTGTTCTAAATATTATTATATTTAACATACAAAAACAGCAATGAAATGCTTTACAAGTAGTTAAAAAAATAACTGACGCAGAAATGATTTCTACTTGGTCTGATTGAATTTGATCCTAAAGCAATATTGCGATTGTACAATACTATAATAAGAGTAATAATAATAAAAGATTACAATGGATCGGTTTGCATTGATCTCTAAACGCTTGGCGAGTTCGTTGAGAGCTTTATCTAAATTGAACAGTCGAGTGTGGACTTTGCGGTGGAGAGGAGTGGCCTGGTTCGACACGTTGGTCAAGTGTTGCTTTCTGAACACTCTCGTAATTTGTGCCTCCCTAGCTGTGTAGGCATACACCAATTACTTGATGACGCGCGTTTAAAATCCTATTAAATTATTTTTTACTAGGCCTCGACTTTCCACTTATTTATTTTTCAACTTCGCCCGCGTAACTTTATAAAATACTAGCTGGCGCCCGCGACTTCGTCCGCGTTGAAAAGGTCCCGTATCTGTGTCCCGTACGTCTAAATCTTTGTCTACCTAGTTTCATGAAAATCAGTTAATTCGTTTAAGAGTTATGGAGGAACATACATTCATAGAATACCTACACTTACAGATTTATTATTAATATTGATATGTTTATAATCTTATAGAGATCTTTCTTCTGCTTTACTTCTTGCTTTTCGAAGGACCCATACTATATTAACTAATAAAACTTTCTTATTTTTCCTCAACATAAATTTATTCTTCCATTGTACATACATTCACAATCTCTTAAAAACAACTCCTCAACATAATATCAAAAAACGACTTACACAAAATTTTCTCCGTCACTTAAAATAAATTTCATTCTTTTCTCTATTTAAAAACTACTATATTTTTAAAAAGCCAGTATTCAAATATCCCCAGCATATAAAATATATATTTTATATGCCTGTGTTACTCGCTGATAATGTTTTTAAATACAATATAGTTACAAAAATAGTATATATACAATAGTGTACAATAGATGTGTATAGTTTACAAAAATACAAAAATACAAATCTTCTTTATAATATTACAGATATTTAATATTTTTAATAGGATGAATAAATTTTAACAACACTAATTAAGTCCGCATTGATATCGTTAATAGCACTCTCTTTGAGTGTCATATCGTAGGAATGTTCAATAGCAAAATAATACCAGCCTACTCCGACCAATGTCATGTGGAAAACTTGGCCTATAATATAATGAAATAAACTGTATTTGTAAGTGGACAGTAGTTAGTTTAACGTACGTCCAGTGTGGCAAGATTCAATTTCCGTCACGGCTTTCTGTACGATAGAGCATCCATTTTTGATATCGTTTACTCTATCTATAATTACGTTACGACGTTGGCCGTTAGAAAACAACTTACCTACTTACTTCTTTTACAAGGTATAAAATCCCACGGTCTATCCCTCTGTATACCCTTAGATATTTTAAACGACTTAACGAATTTTAATGCGGTTTTAACTAATCGATAGAGTGACAAATAGAGACAAAAGAGAGGCTTTCATATATAATTTGCAAAACAAATTGCACCCGTGCGAAGCCCGACACGAAACCGAAGCCGATAGAAACATATATTAGGCCTAATTATGAAAATATCAAAGCCAAGATTTTCATTCTATGAATAGTCATTGTCATTTTTAAGAGAGTTTAAAATTATTATTGGATACATTACTAGGTGTCATATCGTGTGTAAATGGTCTTAATCCTCTCCGTCACTTAAAATTCAGATTTATGTAAAGTATGATGTGTTAAGGCCTAAAGAAATATTAACTGTTACAACTACGGACACAGGTTCAGACAGTATTTGAACTTGACATTAAAGTAATTTAGTTTCTCTGAAAATTCCAAATCGTTTAACTAACCTGCTAGTTTGAAAAAGTTTGGATGTATTTTCGTTTTGCCTCCACTGACCCATAATAGTAGAACTGTTTGGACTAACCCATTTGGATGGGATATTTTGAATTATGGTATACTAGCTGCTGCACGCGACTTCGCCCGCGTAACTTTATAATGTATACCCTATGTTCTTTCTGGTGTCCCAGACAACGTGTATGCAAAATTTCATGGTGATCGGTTAAGTAGTTCTTGCGTGAAAGCGTAACAAACAAACTCACATTCATTTATAATATTAGTAAGGATATTATATATTATGGTATATTATTTATTTTTAGTTATGTGTATTATTAAAACATGTTTGAACTTCGAAAATTCGAAGGTAAGTTTTAAAGGCGGTTCAAATGGAATTGTATAAGCAACATTGTTGCTTTATAAACATTGAGCCTTGTAGGTAATATACGACAGGATGATACATTGGGTCGACGTGCGATATTTTGAAATAGGGGCTCATGTTGCAGGTGTATGCACGTACGACGAAATTATATTAACTCTGCACTGTCATCCCGCCTGTAATTTGATCAGCGGGCGAATGTATATGCTGCGTGGTGACGCGTTTTTAAAGCTACCCCTGAAAGTTGTTTACAAGATTGTAAGTTAGGGTTATTTACATACTCTTTACATAGACATAAGGCGTTTAAATTTTATAATATACCTATTAGTACCTAATAAATTATACTAATTATAAGTACCTGCGACTTCGTACTGTGACGACAGTGGCACTCAATTTTTTTATATTTCATACCATCCATCAGGAACCTAAAATTTTTCCGGATAAAAGTATCATACATTTTAATCCTCTATGTAATAAACTATCTGTGTGAAAAATTTCCATCCATCCATTTATAATATTAGTAGGATGTATATATAGGCTATGTTCATTTATTCTTTCAGAGAATTACCTATTAGTTTACATAGGATTTAAACTGCACAAAGGGCTTATACAACAAACATGTACATATAATTAGTATATATTCGCATCGACCTACGTTTCTCGCAATACGGGCTTGCTCCATTGAATTAAATGTTAGACTAGAATGGGTACAAAGTCAGTGTAATTATATTTTATGAGATACTAGCTTTTGCATGCGACTTTGTTTGCGCCCTTTTTTTTTCAATTAGCAGTAATTTATTCAATTTACATTGCTATTATATTTTAAGCAAGGCGTAGAATATTTTATATTTTAGATAATCCCTCAAGAACTAGTACTTTTTCCTGGATGAAAAGTATCCTATGTCTATTTCTGTGTCCCTTACGACGTGTACATGCGAATTTTAATGGCGTGAAAGTGTAACCAACAAGTAATTAGGATTTTCTGACATGTCTTGCTTAACTTCTGATCTTAATTTTAATCTTAACATTACAAATATAATATTTCCCAAGAGAAACTTTTTAGGTATGAAAGTAACTTATCTGTTATACTGGTCTGGCTATATTTGTAGATACAAACAAGCGTATCCTATCTTGCTTGATGAAACTATAACGCCACGTTAGATGTTTACTTCAGATCAACTTTCTCTCATCTTGAACACTTCCAATGTCTACTTTGGAATAAGGGGAATGTAATCTCTCAACCCTCAGACCGAAGTGATTAGCGACATTCGCAGATCTGCGGATACATTAATTATGTTGCGAATATTTATATAATCAAAGAAGTTTACATCCATACTTTTTTTTATCCAGTATTTTTTTAAGGTCGTCAAAAAGGCTGTCCGTCCACTTGATAGCCTATGGTTATAATTCTTCAAGAATAGGGCTATGAAATGCAAAAAGATTTTTTAAATCCGTTTGTAGTTCCAGATCTCAACGCGTTCAAACAAATAAACAAACGTACTCTTTAGCTTTATTTATATTAGTATAGATTTGAATTATAAGATAATGGGATTATTTGTTTAGATAGGACTCGCAAATATTATATCTCAGCCTCGAAGGAATAATTTTGCAGATCCTAAGACAACTCACGTCCGCCTACGATTTGTTTTTCACAACTATCCACATAAAAAACGAAACGATTTGTAGTACAACCATAGATTTATTATTACTACCGTTCCGTTAAGACAACAGAGTGAGATTTCTTATTTAAACTTATTTTTAACGTTGGTTAATTCTAATGGCTTTTTAGCACGGTCTAACAAAACTTAAAAACTAGCTTTTGCATGTGACTTCGTCCGCGTTGAACAATGAAAGGTACCCTATGTTCTCTCTGGTGTCTCAGACAACGTGTATGCAAAATTTCATAGTGATCGGTCCAGTAGTTTTTGTGTGAAAGCGTAACAAACAAACAAACTCACATTCACATTTATAACATTAATAAGGATAGCCTATATTTCTATAGGTGAAAGAATTTAAATCGGTCCGCTATAGTTTTTGAGTTTATTCATTACAAACAAAAATATTATATAAAAATATAAAAATACAAATTTTAATACTGTAATGTTTTTATATATGTACAATAAAATGAAACATTATATTGTACTTATTAATAAATAAATTAATAAAATATTATTAATGTAACGAAGTTAGGGTTCAGGTGGCAAACAAGGTCAAGGAAATATCTCGACTCATCTTATTTTCATGTCTGTGAATATATTTTCTTTTGAGTTTCAGATAGTATCAGAAGCAATTATTTTAAATGAAGCCAGCAACGATAGTCAATAACCGGGCAATATTATCGACGCTACGGTCTGTATTCCGAAGACTCGCCACCGTCGCCTTGAATTCTAATTAGCTGCCTTCTCCCAACGAATAGCGTTGCATGTCGTTTCATAAACCACAAATTCAAATTAGATTCAGGGATACAGACATTTTTATTATGGTCTTTATATATTTTTACTAGTGGATGCCCGCGACTTCGTCCGCGACCGTTTTTTTCACATACAAACCATTCCTGATTATCCCTCTATCCATAAGTGAAGACATGAACTCCTGTCACAGAACTCCTGCTAAACGGCTGGACCGAGTTTTCACTTCAAAAATATATAATATAATTATATAGTAAAGATATATATTTTTGAAGTTAAAACTTAATTAGGCGCTTTGGAAAAAACTATTGAACTCGCGACCTGTTACCGTAACCTAATCGTGTAACCGATGGGTTGGGATCATAACGACTACATTGTCAAAACGACCAAATCATCATAAGGTCTGCTAGGTCTGCCCAAATCTCAAACATCTCCAAATGACTAGGGAGCAAAACGACTAGTTCCTGAAAAGACTACGTCTTTAATAGACCACATCTCAATATTAATTTAAAAAGAACCATTTTTGAGATGGAAAAAACCATTGAACTCGCGACTTGTTGCCGTGTAATCATGTAACCGACAAATCAGTATAAAGTATGACTTTCCTGACGCTTCAAAAAATACACACGTAACAGTGGTTTTTTGTGTAACAATTATTAATGTTATAATTAAATTTCTTATTTTATTATGACCTAACAAAACCAGTATCCTTACTTATCATAAAACAAAGACGCCGTCGCGTCTGCCACCGGAAATACGCAAGACAATAAGAGGATTACCTGTAAGTTAATCAATTCTGGAGTTGCATTCACTTACTTTAAAATTAAGTGAAAAGCTGAATGAATAGATAAAACTTCAATTTGAATAATGAATGTGTCAAACAATAGCTAAAGACCTTTCCAAAGGTTCTCAATATGACTGGCATAGTGGTTCATATCACCGCGAAAATTTAAGTTATTCTAGAACTTCTTAGAATTACAAGTTTATTCTAAAATGTATTAGATAAAAATGTAATAGTTCAGCCAAATTCAAAATTCAACCAGTCTATTTATTTATTTATTTATTATTTATTTATTTATTTATCGAACACATACATTCTAAAAAAAATATGATTACAATGTCTGTAAACCTTTATTAGGTTTGTCTAGACATATTAATTCACGCCATGACATTACAGTAAGTAGAAACTAGCAAACACATTAAGACTACCTCATCAACATGCCTAACTTTGTTGAAGTTATTCATTTAGCAGTACAAAAACCGACCGAACGAGGCATCGGACACGCACCGTGCGTGTGCAACTCGCTACACAGGATGCTCCATTCTATGCAATACTTTTTAACAATTATCATCAATTATAAAGAAATATCAATAATCAAATAATTAATAATCAATTAATTAATAGACAAATATTAATAATTAATTAATTAATTAATAAAATTACATTAAATTAAATCGATTCAATTCAAAAACCAAGTCAATCATCCAATAAATAAAATCACATTAAACTAAAATTAATAAAAGAAAAATAAATAAAAAAATATAAAAAATAAAAATATGTTAGATGTCAGATGTTATTTATGTCGTTTAGATAATATTTTTTTAGGGTAGACTTTATGTTATTCTGTGTAATTTCCTTTTTTAATTCAATGGGTAAATTATTGATGAGATGGGGAATAATAAAATGGGAGGTTCTTTTACCGTATTCATTAATAAATTTTGGTTTCCATAGTACCTTATTACTGACCTTTCTAGTGACCATTGCGTGGCTTTTAACTACCTGGATTTCTTCACGAAAATACTGCTCCATGAGCAATGTATGAAAATAATAAAGCAAGTTCTTTAGTAAGCAAGCAAGGCTTGATAGAAAGGACGACTTTACATATAATGTAAGTTGTCAGTGCCACAAAGGACTTGAAAAATCACATGTTTTTGTAAGATGAATCCATAGGTTCCACAGGAGTCCTAGAATAAAATGTCGCTACGCCATGATTTAAAATGACGGTGAACTCCGCATCAATGGCGCACAGTATGACGAAGAAATACATAACAGGGTTGTCATCAAAACACATAGTTTAAAGCCTAAAATAGTAAATCTATTAGAAAAATAGTTCGTCAATCAATCACATAACAAAGATGTTAATGTAATGTTTAATTCAAATCTATTTTGGTAAGTACACAAACTCGTTTCTCATGAGGTTATTGCCCTTACAACTTGAGATTTACAGATTACCTACCGAGCTAAGATTTACAGAAAACTATTTCAAAAGATAAAACAGAAATGGCGCTCTCATTCCGTTATACGTTTGTAGAAACATAACGGCCGAAACTCTGACTCTCTCCATCGTGATTTTGTTAACGCCGTCTCGTGTTTTATCATTTGATTTTATGAACGCGAAACGTGTAATAACAGGGAGATGAAACCATCTGCGTTCTATTGGAAAATATTTGTATTTTTTAAAACACCTTTTTCTGTTGCGGAGTGTTTCCGTAATATTTGAAAATCCCATTATAAATGCGAAAGTTTGTGAGGATGGATATTTGTTGCTCTTTCACGTAAAAACTGCTAAACGGATTTGTATGAAATTTGACACTCGGATAGTTTATTATTTGGATTAACATATAATTAGGATACAGATGGTGTCAAGTAGGCTAACTGTCATTTAAAGTCACCGGTTATTGTCGGTAACCGAGGATAATAGAGCTTTGTTTGTAAAATCCCAAACTATGAAAAGAAAAAAAATATTCGCCTATCGAATGATGCAGTAAACCGAGTGCATAATTCAATAAAACAGAAAATTATTTCTAAAATTAACTAATCAACACTTTACTTGTAGTTGGTGAAAGAGGCCCTTAATTAATATAATGTATTAATAATTAATATATGTAATTGAAGCTTTCAAAATTCGCATTCAGAAAACATCATGGAGACATACAAAAAGATAAATATGTTTTACATTTTAAAAGAAAATGAGCAAGAATTTTAAAAAACAATTATACATGTGACAAATGTGAGGCGTTTCACTGCCTGTAACATAAAGCAGTATGAACGTACATTATTGTTATTATTTTTCCATATCGCACCTATTCATTGTATACAATATTCATGCATCACAATGACTCATTTTATCTGTTCAATTTATCAGTTGCGTCAGTTAAATGCGCCATTGGCTTTTAGTAAATACTTACATTTGACGTTCGACTGTTTGATAAAAATCAAAATACACCTTCATAGTCGCAGTAAGTAAATTATCTATTTGGAGACATAAAAACTGAAGTAAAGTTCATTAATAACAACTATAAAAAACTACTTCTTCGATAAATTAACTATAACAATAAATGTTGAACGAGCCGTTAGATGAGTGGTTAGTGAAAGGCTTCGGTTCGATTCCCGGCAATCGAGGAGAACCTTCGAAAATCGTAGGAAGTCGGTTTTTTTTTTGTTAAAAATTATTATAATTCAATTAATGCAGAAAAACTAGTGATCCGACCCTAGCTTTCTGCATTTTTTTTCTGCAAATTATATATACAAACTTTCCTCGTTAATCACTCTTTCAATTAGTAAAAACCATAATTAAAAGTTCGCAGTCTACTTCTGTCTGTTTCTCAGTTATTTCTTGATACGGTTTTCACTAATGAAAAAGATTTTCACTAATAATAAAATAAGGAATATTTTTGTATGTAATTTGCAAAAATATTGCATCTATGCAAAGCCGAGGCCTGTCGCTAGTTGTTGATTAGGTATTATATGCGAAAATTTAAACATTGAAGAATATGACCCATAGATTGGTGCAGAACAAGCTGGGAAAATGGCTTCAGCAATCTTACCGTCACATGAATACTAATGAAAAGCGACTTTATATTTTGGCTTACAATCTGCTCTGACAATATAAAATAAGTTACGAAACTTATTCTGTCCAGATGTACGTAATTTCTTTAGTGATTCATCAATTAATCATTAATATTAATTAATACTAATAATAAATCTGTAAGTGTAGGTATTGTATGTATGTATGTACATATGTTCCTCTATAACTCTTAAAGTAGATAAACATGTAGACGTACGGGACACAGGATAGGCTACTTTTTTCTTTTTTACACGCGGACGAAGTCGCAGGCACCAGCTAGTCTATACTAATAATATTATAAAGAGGAAAGATTTGACTGTTTGTTTGTTTGTATAGAATAGGCTCCGAAACTACTGCACCGATTTGAAAAATTCTTTTACCATTAGAAGCCGACATTATCCCTGGTGAACATAGGCTACTTTTTACCGCGGGAAAATGCTTCATTCCTACTGGAAAACGAGTAATAGGACAACGGGTAGTAAGAATTATCCTTCCGTACTTATATTTTTCACATATAACTTCTAAACGGCTGAACCAATTGGGTTGAAATTTTGTATGTGTATTTCCATGGTTTCACAGACACGAATGTATTATATTTTATAAAGTTACGCGGACGAAGTCGCGCGCAACAGCTAGTTATAAATACACAGCCACTTTCAATCAGTACTTGAGTAAATTTTTTCGCAAGGCTTTTTAAAATCTGATTGAGATTGCTCTTTAAATTTCCTCATCAATCACGGGGTGACTGGTAAAATCAATCGTTAAGTAACGACCGGCTTGCGTGTCAGTAACAAAGCGGTAGGTCACTAATCACCACATCTATATACAGTCACAAAGTATATTTGTTTGTTGACTTGGCTTTAAATAAACATTGAACTAATTTCTGAACAATTTAATTATAGTTATAGATCTAATGTAGACCAATATAACTTTTAAGACAAGGGTTGATTTTTAAAGAAATGTGGGCATCTTTTACTCACAACAGCACATATGCTGTTGTTTCACTGGGAGCGGTTACTCCCACTAGAATTTCCGCCCAATTATTGTTTATTATATTAAGTGCGGCAGTCAGGCTGACGGTCCACTTGATGATAGGTGGCTACCGTCGCCAACAATTTAGCAGAAGTCAGAACAGAAGAATTTAGAAAGAATCTCGCTCTCTACCTGAATCTAAATCTATTAAGATTTCCGAACGTCTTTAATACACAAGATTCATGAATCAATATTTAGTAGTGTAAACTCAGAAGTGTAAAGATAAAACATTGAAATATTTATTTTAACGTCATTTATGTTTCAGAATTTAATTGTTTAGCATTTGAGGCTTATATACGCTGTGCATTATAAGGATTATAACTATCCTTAGAACACAAAAGGCTATGATTATAAGTATTCTACATGTGACTGATTAACAAATATCCAAAATTATTCACAAAATTTTAAGGTTTATTATAATAAATACTGACAGATTAGGGGCATTCATCATTTATTTTCTGTTTACTGGTAGTCGCAGTTCGCGAAAATCTCATTTATCATTTATTTTTCATGAAGTGGTTGAAACTTTTTGAAAGTGCCTTTGTGTGTATGCTGTTAAAAGCTGTAAGTAGGTATACACATGATAAAATTCACCTTGAGCAACATCCATTTATTATCATTTGAGTCGGTTCACATTTTGTGCGGGTAACGGAGGTCCGCAAGCAGTTCGCGTCTGGGATTCACTGCGAATATAAATTAGGTTTAATTTTTGCCACTTGCAATTTTCTAACAAATTGCAAGTGGGAAATATTCTGTGTGCTTCACTCGCTGTATTTTTTGTTGCTCTTTCTTCTAGTCTAGAACAATGCGAATGGAACAAAATCGCAATCCACGTGTTTCTTTACACAACCATTTGTATTATTTATTTATTTATTTTGTTTTAGGGTGCTGTTGACATGTCTTTTTAGTAAGCGTAACTTACCAATTTGTGATATATGTATATATTTTAACATGGGACTAACTTATTTACAGTTCGTTCGTCACTGTAAATTATGTTATTATATCTATCGAAAGACAATCCATATCCATCCACAATCGATATTGTCTTCGAAAGCTGTTTACTTTCTTTGTTTATGGCATAAATACCGTCATGTGCGATAAAGTACGGCACTCCATTCGTGTCAAGGGCCGCTCCTCGGAAATTTTTATCACTGTTACCACACAAAATAGGAACTCTATCTCCGTGAGGTAGAGTATACAATCCAGATGGATTAACATAAAACCAATCGTTATTACCATCTATGATGAAGTGATGTATAGACTGATTCTGTAAATCAGGTACCGGAAAACTTTTGCCGTTTTCATAACAGTGTACATCCTGAGCGTAAGTGTCAACGAAAAAAAGTTGATTTTTAAAAAACATATCGAAGATATCAACGCCGTACAATAGCGGTGTCTTGGCGATATCTCGTGTTGTGTGATCGTATAGAAATATTCCCTGACTTCCACCCAAATATACGTTTCCAGTGGACGCGTCCACGGCGCTAGCGAATCCGTTTCGAATGCTCGGGATAATCGATGTTAAGCCTGTGTCAAGGTCCAACACTACGGACTGGAAGCTTTGGTCAGAAAACTCGTCGGCATTTATACAAAAATATAAACTGTTTCTAAATACATCAAAGCAAAACTTGTAAGGAACATTTACGTCGGACAAAATTGTATATTTCTCGTATGGTATACCATCCGTGGAATATATGACTTGTGGTTTTCGAAACATTATTTATTGATTTTCATTTTTGTAAATTAATTCGCTGGTGATTTAGGTTAGGTATTCAGTTTACGTTGTTATTGACGTGTCGTTGTCATGTGTGTTAATTTAATTCATGTGCATTTAATGGCAAACGAGTATATGCACAGATTAATCTAAATAAATGCAATTTTCACTTTGTAGTTGTCTGTGGTTACTATTAGAGTGTCGTCGTCGTACTAGAGTAGGTATATTTTTTTATATTTTATAAAATTATATATAATGTCATTCGTTATAATTTGCTTTACATGTTGTATGTTTGAAATGGATAAACTCAAGAACTATTGGACCAATTTTGAAATTTTGTTCCCCTATAGAAAGCTACATTATCAGCGAGTAGCAAAGGCATATTTTATAAAGTTACGCGGGCGAAGTCGCTTGCTACAGCTAATAATAAATAATTTGTCATAAAAGCTATATGAAACGTATTTTCTGATAAATCGCAACAAATTTTGGTTATGATTGACACGTATCCAAACCTCTAATTAATTCCAGGTCACGAACTCTGTCGAGTCCATCACTGAAAACCTTTTGTTCCACTTGTTTACGCAATCCGCTACTATTATTCTTCCAAACCCCATATACCTAGGTACTCTATTTAGGCACCTAACTATTTATTTATATCATCATTTTGTATAATATTTATATTTATGCTAGCTGTTGCCCACGACTTCGTCCGCGTTCAAAATGTTATGTAGCCTTTCTCGATAAATGGACTATCCAACACAAATAGAATTTTTCAATTCGAACCAGTCAAAACCAACCATAAACAAAAAAGCTCTTCAACTTTTATAATATTAGTATATATTATTTTAGTAGCGGCAGGGTCACCACTTAAATAATAAAACCTGAAATCATAATAAAACCGCTAGTATATTGACAACTTTCAAATTAAGATTCAAATTCAGATTTTGGTGCTTTCTGCGGAAAGACTATACTTTCAGTAATTGCATCGTGAACACGTTAAACCAGAACTACTACCCTTGAATTACATTAGAAAGTCTATAAGCGTACTACATTAATAACTATGTGGTTTCACTTGAGCCATTTATTCAAAAGTTTACGAGTTAATGTGATACAAGTTAGCTTTCCTCCATATAAACGTAGAATGATTATTACTCCGCTGATTTATGTTTAATTTACAAAAGTAAGCATGATACCGATTTATCTTGTCGTTAAATAGGTTCCTTGTCATACAAACTTAAAAAAAGTATTAATTTAAAACATGTGATCCTTGAAAAATCCATATTTTAACACAAATTTTAATGCAACTTTGAGGGTGAATAGGTCACTCTAGTGTACAAAATTCCAAAAAACTTTGCCTGCAAACATTGATTAGTTATTCAAGACTTCAAATAACTTTACACGAAATAGATATATGCAGTAGTTCTGTCAAAAAATTATATGTCCAATGTCCATGCCAAGGGTCCATGTAAGAATAATACAAAAAAAAACAAAAATGTATCTTGTTTTTTATTGATTATTTAAACATTTCAACAACGTTTATATAAATTGAACAAAAATGCAAAGAAATATAAAAATTATATAAATTCTTGTCTTGGCAGAAGGTTTCTTTTAACTAAGAACATTAAATAACTCTTAAGAATCTTGTAAATTTAATTTAACAAGTATTAAAAACTTAAAATTATTAAATGATAGCTCAAGAAGCCATTTGACCCTTAGTTTTTTATAGTATTTATAAAGAGCCTTGCACAATAGTCCTTATACAAAATTTGATTGTTAAATTAAATCCTTTCCATGGCCCATATAAAATTAATGACTCTGCTGTGAACCAGTTCGTATGCGTCGATTCCCCACATGAAATCAAGGTGGGTGAATTCTGGCATCGAAACTAAGAACTTTCCCATGGGCATTCCGAGTTCTTTGAACAGTGTGTCCACGTCATTAATGTGGGCTAGTGGGTCGTTTAGTGAATAGTGCAGGAACACTGGTATGGTGATCTTCGATAAGTCGTAGTTCGGTGGGGTAATGCTACCGTACGTTCTCCTGTTGGTCCACCAACCGTGGTCGTAGCGTCGGAATCTTTTGCTCGATATACCCTGGCCGTAATGAGCTAACTGTTTCACTGAAGCGCCGGCCGGCGTGTGACCGAGTATCACTGGCAACATTGTCTAAAATAAAATAATAATATGTTGAAAAATTCGCTTCGACCGTGTACGTAAAATGAGCTTCGCAACCAGTTACGATCGATTACTTTTTCGGCCTTGTATGAAACCAGTTGCGATCGACTACTTTTTCGGCTTTGTACGAAACCAGTTGCGATCGAAAACTATTTTGTTCTTATACGAAACAAGTTCTTATACGATCGAAGACTTTTAGTCCGTGTACGATGGTACTGTTTTATTGTTATATGAAAACTTTACAGTAATAATACAGTACCTAATACAGTTTTTGTTGGTAGTCGAGAGGTTTCGTACACGGACTAAAAAGTCTTCGATCGTAACTTATTTCGTATAAGAACAAAATAGTTTTCGATCGCTACTGGTTTCGTACAAGGCCGAATCGATTTAACTCTATTCTGTGCGTCTTTTATTAAACTGAACTTAATCTAAAACAGATAAATATATTTTTTTAAGTGTTTAGACAGACAGGCTAAAGTTCCACTTGATGATAGGCTGACATCCCACTTGTGTTAGGAGTACAGTATACCTGCCCTTATTGCAAATACAGTTATTTCAATTACTAAAATTCTCTTAGCTAAGATGTGAACTAGTGATAATAAAAAAGATGTAATATGTGATTTACCGCATTGTGTTGTGCTTCGTTCCATCCACCGAGTAAGAAAAGAATGTTGCTGCAAATCGGTTGGAATATAACTTCATCCCTGCACATAGCTTGGCCAGCCCAAGACATTAGTTGATTGTTTGGAAAAAATTCTCCAATACCAATTATAGAGGCGATTGTCTGAAATATTTATGCTAATTTAGCAGCGATAGATCAATGACAGAGCAAGATACGTATGGGTTTGAATACCGTTGGGCGTATCCTTAGAGTCTAAGGCATTTTAATGAGTAGTTATTTTAATGACGTTGCAATTTAATGAGTAGGTATATTAGAAATTATGTCCCCTTGTTTTAACGGCGCGGCGTAGGAAAACATCGCTTTAACTGAAATAATTATAGCAATATTTTAAGATCTGTCAAGCAAAGCCAATCCAAGGTCAAGAAGTTTTTCGACCACAAGTTTCTGTCAGACTGTACTGCAACGTCCTAACCATTTAACAATTTGATCTAACTCATAAACATATTAACATTCGCTCCTAATAAAATTATCTCAATGTAATTTTATTTAATTTTTTACAAGACGGTTTCGTACTTTTATTGCAAGACTGCAAATGGGTCAGTGAAGGCATAGATTTTTGAAATGAGAACACGGCAATTAAGTATATAAACTTTTTTAAATTTCACTCATACGCAATCAAGAATCGAACCCGGTCAAATCTCTGTACAAAACCGCAATTATTTTTATTATCGTAGTCGATAGTGTGGGTCATCCTTACTAATATTATAAATGTGAATGTGAGTTTGTTTGTTTCTTTGTTTGTTTGTTACGCTTTCACGCAAAATCTACTGAACCGATCACCATGAAATTTTGAAGTTCAACGCGGACGACGTCGCGGCACAAGCTAGTAAGGAATAAGTATTTCTTTGCTAAAACTTTGTATTAAATATGAAACAGAAATCTAAATGTTTGGCAAATATCGGTTTCAGATTTATCCTCACTGACCCATCACCTGTATTTATTGTTATTAGTTATTACTATCATCTAAACTCCTGGATCTAGCAGCCTGGATCATCCGTCAACCTTCGGCTCTTATCGGGTCCTCTCTGTCCTCTGACCACTTTTGTATATTGTGAACTTTGTATTAAGAGTAAGGAATTATGTATGAAAAGAATAAGAGATAAATACCTGAATACTGGTGGCAAATGGAGCAATAGCATTCAATAATAGATTCCTGTTGTTAGCCATATAAGCGACTGGAGCTAGGGCATGCATGGATATGATTTTATCGTTGTAAGACGGATTGAGAGAGGCCATAACAAAGAAAACAGTGGTTCCCTGTGAATGTCCGATATAGTGGAGGGAACTTTTGCCAGTGTGGCCAAGCGCGTAGTCAATCATTGCGGGCAGATCGTGGTTTCCTATTTCATCCCAGGAGAAATCCCAGAAGTTAGTATTGAAAATTGCGTCAGGGTTGAGTGAGACGTGCCTCCTGGAGTAGTAATTGCCGCGTGCGTTACCCATCCAAACATCGAAGCCTTCCTCAGCTAGAATGTAACCTAAAAAATGCGTATAACGTGAAATTCCCAAGTTTAAATTTTGGTATAGACACAGAAAAGAAGTACAGTCGGCCGCATAAGTGATTAACACATTCAAAAGTGCAAAACGACTGAACACTCAACTTACTTACTTATTGAAGCTTTTTACGATCGTTTGTACGTGAAGACGTTATATAGTCGTGACAACGATTTATAGGCTTTGAGTGTTCATTTGTTTTGCACTTTTGAATGTGTTAATCGACTTATGCGGCCGAATATACAAGATACAGGTAGCGCCATCTTCAAGCTCAATATGATATAATTCAAAGAGCCATATTGAGCTTGAAAATGTTTAGCTTTGTTATAAAATTTAATTGGAAACATTAAATTGTGAACTAATTCTTTTTAAGATCGAATAATGCCCAAAAAGTCTCATAAAGTCAAACCCAAAAGTGCTAAAGTTATTATTAATAGTTGTTTTATTAAATTTTGTAAAGAGAGTTACTGGTCTCTTTTAACTATTGTCACTTCCACATCCCTCAAATGGACAAATGGAAATAATTATTTATTAATGCTTCCTAAACAGTGATATGTTCCTAAACGATCTCATTGGATGAGTGATTAACTGATTAATGCACTCTGTCCAGGGGTCCCAGGTTCTATTTCCCAGCAGGGTAATCTAGAAATTAACTTTTCAAAGTTGGCTTAAATGCCTATTACGTTAGGTTTACGAATGTGTTTAGTTCCGAATAACATAGGTAAGTAAGGAAGTATTAAGCTGAATTTGTTTAAAAACTATCCAAAACTTACCGAGACCGCTACCAGGTCCCAACAGAACCCAATCAGCTGATGAGCAGAATATGCCATGCATCACGAAAATTACAGGCTTGTTATTGTCAGGTACATTGTTCCTGTCGCGTCCGTGAGGAATACGATGCATTTCCAAGATATAACCATCTGATGTAGTCACATGATGGACTTCTACGGGGTAGTTATACTTCCGTATAAGATCGGGCTAAAAAAGAGGACACTAAATTTACATATAGGTAGGTATGTTCTTAGTATGGGTATAATATTTATTTCATTTTCAATCAATACTAATAATAAATCTGTAAGTGTATATTGTATGTATTAACTCTTAAAGGCATTAAATTATTTTCATGAAACTTGGTAGATAAACATTTAGACGTACAGGACACAGTATACGCTATTTTTTTCTTTTTCAACGCGGACGAAGTCGCGGGTGCCAGCTAGTTGACAAGTCCGTTTTATAATTTATTGGTTAGAGTGCTTAACGCCTCTGTTAAAATCAGATAAAATAGTGCCAGGGCGTTTGAGCAGCCCTCGTCTGGTGGCACTAATCACCCTCAAAGACCACAGTGAAATAACAGCAAGTGTGCTGTTGTGTTCCAATAAACTTATGGAACTTTTTTGTCCACGTAGGCAAACATTTTCATAAACAGCGAAAAAAATATCTTAATTGTTTCATAACCAAATATTTTTTCATTAGCAAATTTTCATTTTACTAATAAGTGACAAGAGATCCGTATCCGTTTGCGCGGATCTACATTTTTAACGATCCGGCACATCAGTAATCGACATGCAGGTACAGTCGGAGTACGAAATACTCCATCAGTTTCAAATTCATTCATCGATTCCTTTTATTTGAAACTGTACTAAGCAGACAACTGACAAACGTTTGAAATTAAATTGTAATAACTCATAATAACATGACTCATAACTGCAAAACTGCAAAACTGACTGGTGCAAGCAAATGTCGACACCTAATTTTTTATTTAAATGCATTGAATAATCAAAAGTTTATTAAGATCAACAAAGAACCAACAACGAGGAACAGAGTTTTTTATGAAGAGTTCATACTTACTACATCGAGATTAGCATCTTCTATGATATTATTGGAATATCTACCAGCCATGCGTGCATTGTGGAGAAGTTGATTTACGTATTCGGCGTGTGGCGAAGATCTGCTCTGCACCACAGCCGACCCAAATGTCAGACACACGAACACCGCAAACCATCTGATCGACATCTTGTCGACCCACTATCGAAACAACACCATTGTTGTCACAAAACGATCTCTTTTATAACTTCATTGGATATAGGTACGATAAAAATATAATTAGATAAATTTGCAATCAATCATAACAATCTGAGATTTTTATCTAAATACGACGTAGGTAACTCGTAAGCCAATTTTAGGTAAAACAGTCTTTTAAATTTCGGTCCGATTAATTTTTTTTCTAGACCTGATGTTTTCATTAACCTTAAACTAATAAATAAATACATATTTAGTCTTAGGCTAAACAATGTTTTTAAGACAAAGAATAGGCAAGGACAAATAAAAGAAAATTATAATTTAAGGCCGTATAAAATATATGCTAAATCCATTGTAGATTTTGTTCTGGCTATTAATTACTAGTTCGAACAAATAAAAACTGTGATAAGAAGGAGATGTAAGTAGTGTATACGCTTGGATTTGTTCAATAACAATCCAGCTACTACTACTAGCTACTAGCTGTTGCACGCAACATCGTCAGCGTTAACTCGCTGATAATATAGCTTCCCAACTGTGACAGAATTTTTCTAATCGGTCCAGTAGTTTCGGAGCCTATTCAATTAAAAAAAAACAAACAATCAAATCTTTCCTCTTTATAGTATAGATATCAAAGGTTTAGACCACCTTGAAATAACAGCATATTTGCTGAATGAGGGATACCTAAGGGATGCCAGAGGTCAAAGCCCATTTAAGACAGCGTTACTTGTCTTAAAGGCAACTAGCCACCCACCATCAAGTAGACTGTCAGCCTGTCTATCGACCTTAATATAGAAAAATCTACTTTTGCAGTTATTCAAACATAAATTCAATTTGTTTGTCAAGATTACACGTTTAATATTATATCGTATTAATGTATCATCATTATATCATTGATTTATAATAATGAAAATACAAGATTGTGATTTGGTTCTAAAAATCACCTGATAAATGAAGTAGCAATCAAATAAACATATTATTTCTTTATCTTAATTTTATATTAAATTTCTATCGTGTATTAGATTTATGACGCATATCTTTAAAAGGAAAAGATAGCTTTATTTTTGTATCAACATTTTAAAATGGGTACCTACTACGATTATATAGTTCTTAGAGGGCTTATGTCTTCTTACCGCAATGATTTAAAAATATACCTACGGCTCTGGCGGCTAAAAGATAGACATATTGACATCAAAACCAGTCACGACACCGAATGTCTTCTCAACATTATCACAAAATCCTCATTACGATTATCAGCCCACAATTGTCCGATCATTCATAATAACTCTTTTTAACAAAAAAAAAATGAAGTCGGTTTATAAAAAATTTGGATGATAAATCTTATAAACTAGACATAAGCCTTTCCTCCGAGTGAGGCTATAGTTTAGCGCGATAGTCCACTAGGAACCGGAAAGATTTACGGCAACTAACTAAGTAGAACTTGAACTATTCAAAGTTAGCTCTGGTTTTAGATTTGGAAAGTAGTGGGAAGGCAAGCTGCAGTAACCACCCCCTTGAGACCACCGTGAAATAAAGCGTGTGTGCTGTGTTTCGGTGAGCGAGTAAAGGGTTTTTAAGAGTCTATTTTCATATCTTCTTCTTTAAGTACCCAATCAGGTCTCCCCGACGTTAGGTCGACCCGAAATAGCTTTCCCACTCCCGCAATTCCGGTCCATTGACGGATGTTCCTCAGCCAAGATCTGTCTTCCGCCGACTCCTCTTCGCCCCTCAGGATAATGACCCAGATATGCAACTTTACGAACCCTAATATTTGCCAGTAGCTCTCTGTTGTTAGTGTGATCTCTTCGAAGAATTTCCATATTGGAGACCCTTGTCAGTCCACGAGACACAGAGCATTCTTCTTATCCCCTTTTCTAATCCCACTATTTGCTTACGTTATAGGCAACGGTAGCCAACTACAATAAAGCGGTCCATCAGCCGGTCTGTCGTGTTTAATGCAAAAAAAGTAGATTTCACCATTTACACCCAAGCGCCTTGCAGCATCTGTCGGGTTTACTTATGTTACAGGCGACGGTGGCCTAGCCACTTACCATCAAGTGGACAATCAATATGTCTGTCGAACTTAACTTTTTTTAAAAAACTCTCAATAATAGAGCTCATTAAATGTTATGAAGTAGTGTATCTTAATTGTTACATCTTATTAAGTATTGTAAAATGTATTAGATTATTGTTAACTGTGACCAGCTCGCGGCTTCGCCCGGTGCATATTATAAAGCCTTACATATTATAAAACAAAGGCATCCGCCGCGTCTGTTTGTTCGTGATAAACTCAAAAACTAATGCACCGACTTTCATGCTGTTAGTAGAATCGGTGCAAATAATACCAAAACTGTTCACTAGATGGCGCCCCTCCGTCAAGTTAGACCGCGTTATCGTTAGATTCCCTGTAATGTATGTAGTTTTACAATAGAAAATAATAAACTTCTTCTTCTAGTCAAGATCAGTGCAGTATTTTATTTATAGAAAATCAGTGAGTGAGTAATTTATGGTAATGTTCCCCTAACACATGCTGTTTTCACCAATGGATATGGAGTGGTTCTCGTGGCAGGTTTTAGTTTATAATTTACAAGTTACGCGGGCGAAATCGCTGGCAGCAGCTAGTTTTTATATATTATACAAACCTTCCCCGTCTATCCCTCTTATCGTAAGTGAAAATCGAATTCAAATCAGTCTACCCATCCTATAGTTTTTAGGTAACTAACGCAAGGTAATTAATTTTTTTATAATAATATATAAAGATTAAACTTTTTTTAGTAGGTTACAGTATTGTATTTATTTTAATAAAAAAAATATGTGTAATGTAATGTAATATCTGTTTCCTTAACAAATAGAGCAAAAATTATGAATAATTGGAAAAGTGAAGCAATTAAATAGTTTGTCATATCAGAAATAACATTTCGCAAATAAATTAAAAAAAGTCAATTTATTTCGATTTTAATTAAGATATTTTTTTACGGTCTGAAGTTATATAAATTATACATAATATTAGTAGGAATTAATGAACCTTGAAAAATGTTTACCATATATTTAAGTTTAAATGGATCATTCTTAAAAATAAAATAATGATTCTAAACATATTGAATTATAAAAAGTTACTTTATTTTTTAAACTTTATAAGTATATTAAAGCGTAATATTAAATGTGACTTTAATGTTTTCACAATTCCATACTTGCACCAGTGTGAACGTTGCTTTAGTAAGTATAGAGAAGTGCTAAAAATCGTCATCGTCAGAATCTAAGGCGGCCCTTCTCCTGTCAAACTTAACCATGCTCGATGATTTGGGCATTTGTTGATTGACCGACTCCAATAACTGGATAAGTTCTTCTTCGGATATCTTTGAACGCACTTGACCCATTTGGACCATTCTGCAGATCATGTTTTCCACCATAGCACCCTTTTCGGGGCGACTTAATTTTATAGTGTTTACTGCAAAGAAAAATTATATTTTTATTGTATCAGATGGCTTCCGTTGTAATTATATTTTATCTCAGTGGACTTGAGGGCGTTCGTAAGTATTACGTAACACAATTTTTGACCCCTCCACCGCCCCATGTAAATGTAATGTGTCGTAACTTTTTACAGACACATAATTATATTAGTTAAATACTGTCTCACATCTAGCTCTTGCATCTTGACTGAGTGCTTGTGACAAAATCGAATGTTTAGCTTCCTCCATCGCCTGCATTCTCTCCTGATTTTTCGCTTGATTGGGGTCCCCTCCACCCTGAAAATGAAAGACATTATACTTTAAATTTTTATTTTGAAAACACATCCATCACTGCACGCCGGATTATTGTTTTTACCAGCCAAGTGAGTAAGCGGGACAGTGTGGGGTAAGCCTGCCACTATTATCGGGTATGTGTGATCAGAGCTTTATATCCACTTTATAAACACACACAAGGATAGATGTGTGTTTTTATAAAGTCACAGATCTGGGTGTGTGTGTTTGTTGAAAAGAACGGAACGGTAATAAATTTATTACTATTTTAATAAAATTTACACTATTTATACAAAACATGCCATTGCATTAAATAATTGCTTAAAAAATCTAGTCAATACCTTTTGTAGCACATCACATAGGTTTTGTTAACGACCACACTAACCTATCCATTGTAACCATCCCTATAAGATACATTCTGATGTAATTTATAGTTTCCTAATTATTTTAATATGTGTAAGTCGGTACAGTTAATAAACTTAAAGCAATAATGTATCTGTATTTTTCTTATTGGACTTTTTTTTAACAGATGTCAGTTTTGTACAATACAATAAACTAAAAATAGATTTTGAGAAATGCTAAAATAAAATAGCATATAAATAAAATTTCCTAGTTAATTTGATTTTTTCTTTCTTTCTATATTTATATGTATGTATATAGAAAATTTTAAATAAAATTTATTAAATTATGAAATCATAAACCATAACCTTATGAATAAATGTATAAACATACCCCATGTTGAGATTGGAGTTGTGCAAGACGTTGTTGTCTTAATTGTTCCAACTCTGGGTCATCCATTATTTATTTATTGATAATATTTTCCGTTCTCTACAAGAAAAAATATTATTTTATATAAATATTGCAACAGAAAGATACTTGTATATTGTATTGAATTGATTGATGATTGAAGATTGAACCAAACTTGAACAGAAAAAGCCGCAGAACCACAGAAGCACCAATATTATAAATGAATGACTGAGCATCACATAGAGTAAATTATAATATAATGAGCATTGAGCAGAGAGACCAAATCACCAAAGGCCATAAATAGATTTGTATAGAATATATAAACACGAACTATGGAGTACGGCGGGACTCGACTCGCAAACATGGCAATAGGCAAGACTTTTATCAAAACTGTTTGTATAAATCGATTGATATGAAAATGTTAATAATAATGTATTTTTTCTTTATAAAGGTCTTCAGATAGATAGAACTAGAAGGTCGGTGGCTATCGTTGCCTATAGGTAACACAAGCACAGGTGCTACAAGTGCGCTGCCGACCATAATAGGATCAAGGATTAGAAGGGAATAGGTCCTGGCATTCTTTACTCACTGAAACATCAAAGTCGAGTTGCCCGCCCCGAATGATTGCAAAACGCAGTGTGCCCTGCCACTATTTGCTAGAATTGACTCGGGCTTCTCGAGACCTTCACCTTTTAATCACTCGACCAATGGGCTCGTTATTTGTAGCATCAATTCAAAGTAAATTATTGTATTTATGATTACATATCTCCATTCACCATTGAGTTATATTACTATAACAGGGTACCTAGATATTTTTTAATTTTTTGAATTTGCAATCATTTTGCAATATTTTACTCTTTCTACTTGACAACACTTTATACGAAAGTAATTATTTACTTTTGTCATCATTTATTACACACAAAGTAGACAATTTAATAACACAAATAAAAACAAATTAGTGACAAATATTTTTATTAAAATTTACAAAATTATACAGCACTCTCATGCCATTTTATCGTTTGATATTGCACTTTACCGTAACGATTTCTAAAAGCTAGAACAGCTAATTTATTAACCGCCACAGACAATCTTCCAAATGTTACTATTTCAGAGGGATGAAATAATTTGTTTTCGTCATATATGCACCTCACCATGTATGTTGCGTGAAACCTCACAGGGTCACCTGAAATTAATGTATTAAACTAATTAAAAAGAATTAACAATTTCATCATTCACGTCAAATGTAACGAATACTTAGTATTTAATTATACCTGGATACACTAAATAGTCTGAACCAAATTTCGTTCCACATGTAATATAATGTCCTTTCTCCCACAAGTCCTTGTAAACAGAAAAGCGAATACTCCCTTCATTTTCTAACAAATTTGGTCTTAAATCCTCTACCATCACATTCTTTCGTTCTGAAAGAAAAAAGTTTTCTGTCATTGGTGCATTCAAAATAGCAGCTACTAAAAAAAGAAAATTAAAGTATTGAACTATTAACTTTTATTACTCCTATTACAGAGTGCCTACAATGTATTAAGGGTTCAATATAATAACACCTGCAGGGTTCTAGCGCATCTGAAATGTTTGCAGATGCTGGCGTAGATGATTTCTATGCCATTTTCTGTCCTGACTGACTATCATCGCACAGCCAAAACTAACAAAAGCCAAAAACCAACACCTGAAATTTGTTTTCATTAAGTTCTGAAGTTTATTTTATAACACAAGCATTCACTAAAAAAATATTTACCTGTAACCATGTTATGTTCCCCGGGTAAATGTATTAACAAATGGGATGGTGCCACTGGGGGAAGTTTATTGATTTCTTCTTGTAAAAGTGCTTGCTTGTCTAATGGGATATCTGAAAGGTAATCAAATCATTCAATCAATTTTATTGTTTTATTTTACCAGGTTGAGTAACTGTAACTATACTAAGTATAGTATAGTGTATTATTGTCTGCATAGTGTACAATAACAGCACTCATACTTCATGTTCTGCCCAAAGTCAGCGACACTTACGCACACTCCAGGAGTGCAGAAATGAAGTGTTTTTTATTGATTATTATAAACTACTTTATAACTACTACTACTACTATTATAACCGTTTTCTATTTTTATTTGAAATTACTGTGTTCTTTTATAATTGTCAACAGAGATGTCGGTTACGGTAATAGTGTTGCGAGTTCAATGGTTTTATTCCATCTCAAAAATGTCCAATGCGGCTAAGATGTTTAGGGCCTCTGTCTAGTTCACTTCGATGTAATTGTATCTATTTAATGTCAGTGTCCCGTTTTGTGTATCTTATTAAATAATAAAAAAAAAAAGTTTTCACTAAAAAAACAAACAAATATGGACCTACCGGGCATTCCCTTGGACAACATTTTACGCCTTTTTCCAGCTACAATAATATCTATTCTTTGTGACAGTTGTTCAATTTTCCTCTGTCGCAATGCCTCACTCTGTTCCATGTTTATCCTGGAAATAAAATTTAAAATTTATTACAAAGAGAACATAGTTTTATTGAATTTAATTTAATAAAAAAATTATTGTAGCATGTTATAGTAAGTACTTAGACATTACTTAAATATTTTTTAATGTAAAATAATTTGTGTTTTTATAATAGTAGAAAACCATATTTTTCTACTGGTTCTAACTGTGGTGATATTGTATGTGAAAATCTTAATTACATTTTAAGATGCAATCTACTTGTAATGAAAACTTTTTCATCAATATTTTAAATTCTGGTTATTCTACAAGACTCTTATCAAAGCTTCGTAGTATATAATTTCAAATTGAACAAAATCACTGAAAATATCTTATAGTTACTTCAGAATTTATATAAATATTAAAATATTTAGGCTGATGTCGTTGAAATTTACTCCTAAAAATTATCTACTTTTCTTCTACTGCTTTCACTTCTTGTTTCAACTCTTCAGAAGATTTTTCCAAAATATTTGGTAGTTCAATGAGTTCAGCAACACCTCTTTGAACCAAAAGGGCCGCTTCTTCTGTCATTAATGCCATTGGCAAGCCTGAAATTGTCAAAGCATAATTTTATAGGTAATTTCAGCGTTACTATAGAATTAAGTAGAACAACACATATATTAGGCACCTTGAAAATCATTTTGTCTTGGAAACGATGGTATTGTCCCAATAAGAGACCCACATATTCGATATTTAGAACGGATGCTATGCCAATCTGTAATTCATAAAAATACTTATTGAACATACTTATCTTAATAACTGAAAATGATTACATTTACAAATTCAATTTGTATTGTATTTGTATCAACAAAGTGTAGTATTGCCTGAATGTGTTTGTTAGTTTTTACTGTACCTAATAAGGGTTTACAGACATGGTTATCATATTTTATAGAATTTATATGTTGGATAGTAAATAAATAAATAAATAAATAAATAAATAAATAAATAAATACCTTCTGCATTCCAAACATATGCAACCCCGTTCTCAACAAAGAGTGGTATCATTATTTACCAAAACTAAATCTATTTTATTTAATTTATATACTTATATTAATCATAAAACGTACACCGTACGTTTTTAATTTTAAACTTAAAATAAGTTAATTATCAATGTTAGCCACAAACTCACAACTCACAAACCATCACAAACTAAATAGTAGAATAGAATACCTTTATTTATAGATACTAAAGTAATCTCTATCGATTCGATTGTCAAAGTCAACATCAAGAATCAGAAGTATATAGTCTGTGGTCAATATCAAATAAATTTATATAGATTTAATTTAAAGGGCTGTTTACAATAGCGTATAAAAATAAGCACAATTCGTAATATTTTTCTTTAAATTGCAAGTTATATAATCTTGTAAAATGGCTTCAGCCAAGGCAGCAAGAAAGGTTCTAATTGGTAAGAATTAAAAATTACTTATGTACTTAGTTACAATGTTTAGAATTATGAGCTGTTTACAAAAATAAAACAACAACTAAACAGAGCTTTTATCCCGAACAGGAGGAGGTACAGGTTTTGTAGGACGGCATTTAGGAGATCACCTTACGGTGAACGGATACGTCGTTACAAATGTATCCCGGATGCCAGCTCCTAATAACATATCGTGGACAACTATTGAAAGCTCAGGTATACCTAGAGGCACTGTTGCAGTGGTGAATTGTGCAGGACAACAATTTATGGATTTTACAAAACTTTGGACACCAGGGTTCGTATTTTGAAGTTTAACAATACTACTGAGTAACTTAGTAAGACAAGCCACAATAATTAATTTTGTTCATTTGTCTAACTTACAGGTTTAAACAAAATGTTTGGAATTCTAGAATTATGACAACCAAAGCTTTGGCTAAAGCAATAAACAATGCCGCAGACAAACCAAAGGTGTTTGTCTTAGTGACCGGTGTTGGTGCTTATGAGCCATCAACAACTGCTCGTTACGACGAGAGCAGTCCAACAACAGGGACTGATTTTTTCTCTAAGCTTCTTGTTTCATGGGAAAAAGCTGCCTATGAAGCCAATCCACCAGTTAGACTTGTAAGTTTTTGTATTATTATGATAATCAATAATAAACAACTATATAGATTAAATCAATTTAGACTTGTGAACTTTCAGATTGCCTACCTCCCATTATCGTAAATAGAAATCTAGTGATTATCAGCTAATTCAATTTTTCAGTAAAGGTGTTTGTGTTACTTTACACGGCATGCAACCAGCTCGTTATTTATTTTCGTTATTTAAACCAAAAGTATTAATAAATAGATGGTTTTTAAGTAAGTATGTAAAAAATACAATAAAACTAGGATGACCATTTAAGCAAAAAAGAGAAATATGCATATTTCTCGTTTTTGATTATAAAATGATGTTTTGCATGTTATACTGGCCTCATAGAACCTTTCCTGTACATTTTCCTTTCTTCCCCAGCTAGCTCTTTGTGACTGTTGTATTTTTGTAATTTGTTTATTATTTAGTTGCATAGCTTGCCCTAGGCTAGACGGTCCCTCTATCAATTTTTTTCTTGGGTGGCCCTTCTACCTTACTAGCAAAGCCCAGAAGGATTTAAACTCCAAAATCTTACAGACTAAACTTGTATGTCATACTAAACTCGCTAAATTCTAAACTTTAGAGTTTAGAGTAGGATTTATAAATAAAGTATAAGATGCAAATAATATTTTAAGAAGGCCCCTGTACAGTGGCCCAGGTGGTCAATATAATTGTAGTTACACCCCTCATATTATTAGACCCCACTTATTTTTTTCCAGCATACTGTATAAGTTTTTGTGTCTTATTTGGAAATATATTATGTCTTCAATTAAAGGTGATCATACGCTCCGGTGCAGTACTGGGTCGAAAGGGTGGCATGATACAGAACATGTTTTTGCCATTTTACTTGGGCGTGGGCGGTCGCATCGGTGACGGGAAACAATATCTGCCCTGGATCCACATAGAGGATCTTGTGAGGCTCATTCATTTCGCTATTGAGAACCCCAACGTGTCGGGAATATTGAATGGTGTTGCACCTCAAGTAATCACCAATGCAGAGTTCACAAAGGTGAATTTTTAATTAATTCTAATACTTTAGTACTAGCTGGTGCTCACGACTTCGTCCGCGTAGAAAAGTATAAAACGCCATCTACCGTATTTTGGATAGATGGCGCTATCTCCCAGCCCCCTTTTACTTTTATTTTAGATTTCCCGTAGGAATGAAGCATTTTCCCCGCGGTAAAAAGCAGCCTATGTTAATCACGGATAATGTCGGCTTCTAATGGTAAAAGAATTTTTCAAATCGTTCTAGTAGTTTCGGAGCCTATTCTATACAAACAAACAAACCGGAAGCCGGGAGCGGATTTCGCTAGTTGTAATATATTACAAAGTAGCCCTTTCGAAGTTTTCAGTCATTTTAAATGTTTCAGTCATTTGCAAAAGCGTTGTGGAGGCCCGCAGTGTTTCCGGTCCCAGAGGTGATGCTCAATTTGATTCTGAATCCGGAGCGAGCTATGATTATGACGAAGGGCCAACACGTTACTCCGAAGAGGGTGCTCGAATATGGATTCAAGTATATTTATGACGATATAGACAAGGCGTGCAAGGAGTTTTCTCATCTTTTCCCCAAAAAGAAGGAATGAATCCATCGTGTTGTGTTGAATGAATAAATGGGACGAGGCTGTGTCGTGGACAATTTACACGAATAAGTAATTGTAGCGAATGAAAATTTTGTCTGGGTGTACGAGTCCTTAAAATGAAGGTTATAAATGAAATTATTAATCAAAAAATAAAAGACTGCTCCAATATTGTTTGAAGGCGTATGTAAATTTTTATTATGATTGTTGACATGAGTGAGTACTGCAAAAAACTTGCCAGAATATTATTTATTTATAAATGTGTGTTTATACTATTAAATTATTATATAATTATTTATTCGGTAGAAAAATAAGTACTTAATTGTATATATAATATTAAAATGAGATAACAATTTATTTAATGATATAATTCAATTAATAAAAAAAAGTGACAATATTTAGTTAGTTAATTAGGGAATTAATGATACTCAAAAGTGTATTTAAATTTTTCCTTCAGCATCATAATACTATACAAATGTTGTAACACTATTATTTTGTTCAATTTAGAATTAGACAAATGTGTTTTATTTAGTCACTGTTAAACTTATTTAAAATAAAGACATTTTATTAAATGTAAATAGTTTTTTTACACAAATATGTTGGCTTCTAACACTCCGTTTTTGCATCGGGCGTTGGGGGTTAAAAATTGTTCCTTTCAGACCATTTAGTTTGATAATAGATAAATACTCATAATATCTTATAGAATAAAATATTCCTATAGTTTATAGCTAATATGTAGTTAAATACTTATTTAAGAGTATGTTGCAAGTAATACGTATTGGGTGACGCTCATGAATCGAAATAAACTATAATTAAATGTGTAATAGTGTTTATTTCAATAAACTTAGCAGCTATAACCTTAACTAGGAAACTAGGACGACGATTTATACGTAATAAATAAACCACGTCAATTAATTTAAGTAATTATCGCAAATATACAATTAAATATTTGTATATATTTCTAGAAATGTCTGTTTTAGTAATAAAACTGTCTAGAACTAAAAAAATATCTTAATAACATATCGTCTTTGTCAAATTAAAATCTGCTATGTGCATTGTTTTGAGATTCTATTTTTTTTAATAAACCTTCATATAAAATTTTTCAGATAAACTTTTTTTTAACATCTCAAAAGTAAGTATATAAAAAGCAGATTTTGATTTAACAATAACACCTCATTGTAAATTATTGTAAAAGAAAAATATCAATTCTTACCCAAATAAAAATATAAATATAGAAAAAAAAAATTATGTAATAGGTATCAAGCGGTGTTTTCCTTGTAGTTTGATCGCACTCAGTCCTTTTAAAAAAAGAACACCACTTAATATTGAGAGTGTAGTTTCACATATGAAAAAGTAAAGTCACTCAGGGAGTGATGTTTTCCAATTGCGCGAATCTCTTCACCAAGCGTGAGACGAATTTGCGAAGCACGTCTTGCCTCATGCGGCCAACGTCAAGCACCTCCTCGTGGTTCGCCTCAGAGTTCTCCTCGTAACTCGTCACACACTCGTTGGTGATGAGCGACATAGCGAACACGTTCATGTCGCAATGTCGCGCCGTTATCACCTGTAGGACATTACGTGAAAAATACTTAGCACGAGATCCGCAAAGTTGTCATTAACCCAAATGTTTATTATTGTCACATTGTCAATAATCACTATAAAACCCGTGCATATTTACCTCGTGCACAGTGGACATTCCAACAGAATCTACTCCGAGCATTTTGAGCATGTTCAATTCTGCTACCGTTTCGAAATTCGGTCCGCCCAGACAAGTGTATACGCCCTCACGAACGATATTTTCAATTCCAATTTCCTTGGCAATCTGTGAATAAAGTAAATAAAATTTATTTTTTATTTTTCTATATTAATCATAGATAAATGATTGGTCTCGCTGCGCTCGACTAGATACGGCCCCACTTAAAAGCAACAGCTCCTTTTTATTGTAGTGTGTGTAAAACATCGTATTAATAACTTTTTACAGTTTCACTACGCAAATTGGCATTTTATTATGCCCAAAATTTAATGAAACATTCCGCACGTACACAATATTACAGACAGTTTTCAGTGTGACTAGCTCGGGTACGCCGTCTTCGGCGTAGTATTTGTTGCCGCATTTTTCGAGTACGGCGGCTGTATCTAGTCGAGCGTAGCGAGAGCAATTAAATGTCTATAGCAGTAAATGAGAGCAACTAATATTATAAAGAGAGATTTGTATGTTTTTAATGAATAAACTCAAAAACTAGTGGACCTATTTTGAAAGTCGATTTTACTATTTTACAAAGTACAATTACTATTTGTTTTATTTTATTTTATTGAGAAACACAAACAATTATACCATGTACAGTAAATTATATAAAAAAAAGAAAAACATGCATAAATGTAGGTAATAGTGCAATCAACAACAAAATTACCTCAAATTATTCTGTCAAATTTACCTCTACCTATAAAAAATACTTATTATTTTATATAATGACACTAGAAAAAACGTTTTCATATTGAGTAACGTATTGTGTGATTGTTATTGTAAAGTGTAGGTAAATAGTGTAACCCTAAGCTGATAACCTTCGCATGCGCAAGCTCAACTCGCAACACTATAATATATATCTCACCATGAAATCTTAAAACAGGAAAAAGAATACTTGTCTACATCTTTGTGCATATTTAAGTAAAGAGTACCTTAGTATTAGATATTGATCGATGACATGTGAAATGAAATTCATTATTAAAGTCACGGACATCAGATAGTACTTATATTTAAATACTTAATAAATAATTATCTTTTGTTGTTTTATCTCCGCGCACTTCGCAATGAGAATGAAATTTCTAACAATACGAAAACTTCACTTGATTTTTGTTAACGGGCTGGAGATGGCCCGCGGGCCGTAGTTTCACCATTCCTGCCTAGACCAAACATATCATTATTTCATTATTACTTACCTCTTTAGCGATTTTTCTGTATTCATATTTATAAGCCTTGCTCATCGGTGGGAAGCGTGGACCGAATCTCTCATCATTGGGCCCGTGCAATGGATTGTTTCCGGCGAAGCCCATCATGTTTATGTGGTCTTTAACAATCATCAGATCGCCAACTTTGTAATTGGGATTTAGACCACCGGCCGCGTTCGTTGCTATTAGCGTCTTAACGCCTAGAAGTTTCATTACGCGAACTGGCAAGCAACACTGAAAAAATATATAAAATGTTTTCATAAATACTAATTTATTCAAATCGTGGGCTGGACGCCCATGTGCGGGACCCTAATAAATCTGTAAGTGTATGTATTGTATGCATATTGTATGTTCCTCCATAACTCTTAAACTAATTAACTGTTTTCATGAAACTTGGTAGATAAACATTTAGACGTACAGGACACAGGATAGGCTTTTTCTTTTTCAAAGCGGACGAGGTCGCGGGCGCCAGCTAGTATTATATAAAATAACGGAGGCAGTCATGAGGACTGTCGACAGAAGTGAAAACTTAAAACTAAGCATCCAACGCACACACATACAATCGGGTATATATGCAATGTGTTGACGTGATCGCGTACGTAGACAGCTGCGCGCGCATAACTATGAGCATGCTAATGCTGATGTTGCTGACGCGAACCGATACATTTCTTCCCTACCCAAAGTCGTATAACGCGACTATCTTAGAAGTTTTCACTTCAAAAATGTTATGTTAGTTTGTGCATGCTTTAAAAACTCGAGAATGGATTGACCGATTTTAATTCGGTTTTCACATAAGTATTCCACTGGACTTATAGGCTCCAACAGGGCCAACTTTGAAGAGGTCATTTCAAAAGTTGCTGAGAATCGAACCTGGGATCCCTGAGACGGAGCGTTAGCATCTTAACCTCTCACCCATTGGGCTCTTCAACGGCTAATGTGGATATAGATTATAGAGCCTGGTTACAGCTCAATTTGCATAAAATTGCGATCGTACAAAGCCGGGGCAGGTCGCTAGTTACACTCTAATGCGGAAGACGTAAGTTCCAGAGTTTCCTAATCGCAAGCATCACAGTAAACAAAGCATGTGAACATATTCAATCGATTCTGTGATTGTTGTGCGTTTAGACGCTCACAAAACAACTCATTGATAACCCCATTGCTGGGGGTCGAGTACGGCTTGCATCAGCCATATCTCGATATTACCAACATCTTTTATTTTCTCAAAACAATTGTTGTATGGTAATTCGGTTCGCTTATTTGTTTATGAATGATCGACAAAATGTTATGATCAATATCGATTAATTTTACATCATTCCAAGATATTAATGTTTACATAGCCAGTAATCGACACCGCAATTAAGACTGTTAATTTTCCATTTAATCGCTGACTTAATGGTTTTAATACCGAATTAATATTTTAAGTAATTAAGTGCATAGGATAAGATAATAATATTCCAAATTAAAGGAGAAAAACCATAAAGCGAACGTATAAAAATTGTCGTTATCTGAAATAGATTTAAATAATTTGTCATTAACTATAACGTCTACCTTAGAATTAATTTAGTCGTTTAAGTTTTCGTTTTAAAATGTAAGGGAAACGCTTTTGGTCGAGTTACTTAATTATGAGTCGTAAAGGCGCCAATTAAATTGATATTTCATTCGCCATAATTGTTGAGTGCATATTATTATGTATTTAGAACATATAAAAAATATTTGGATTCATAAATTTAGTTCATAAACTTATTAGGTAATCACATTGTGAATTGTGGTTTATTTAAGGCCAAATTGACTTAATACAAAATTGGTTTAAGCAGGATACCAATTTTGCTCTCGAATGCTGTTAAAGTCCAGTAATTAAGAAATAGGTAGATGCAGTGTGGGGTTACCAAGTCAAGTTGATTACGTATTTACTAAATTCAACACACCTTCCATAGGGGATATCCTTCGAAGTAATGGAAGCGGCCTTGCATAGCAACTACAGGCACTCCGGAAAGACGTCCAAACACGAGTTTCCCATGATGACCCTCCACAGTGCTCACGGGGAAGTTTGGTATTTCTTCATAGGGGATACTTTCAGCGTCTTCGACGTTTTCTGCCAATGAACCTGAAGAACGAAGCCACGAATGTAATACACTAATCAATCACAACATTACAACTCACTACAAAGTAAGTCATCTCGTTATACGTAAGTAAATTTTAAGGGCCTCTTTCACCAACTACAAGTGAAGTGTTGATTACTTTTAGAAACAATTTTCTGTTTTATTTAATTATGCACTCGGTTTTACTGCATCATTCGATAGGCATTCATTGCATTTATTCGATTTTTTAAATTATTTTCTTTTCAATGTTTGGGACTTTTACCGTACAAACAAAGGTATATCAGCTCCATTATCCCCGGTTACCGGTGACTTTAAATGACAGTTAACCTACTTGACAGATAATGAAAGTTGCACAACTATATAAGAATTAGATATAGCCAATAACCATCCCGATTAAGCCGGCTTTCAAAAAAAATGCGAAAGTATCAAAATCTGTTTATCCATTTGGGAGCTACGATTTCATGGGCAGACACACTAACACACTAACACACACGTCAAACTTATAACACCCCGATTTTGCGTCGGGCGTTAAAACCCAAAGAAAACACAGACAAGAATACTATTAATTAAGTATTCTTAAAAACAATGAAATAAAAGCTCAAAAAGCAGTATAAAAAGAAAATTTGAAAAATAATATCTCCGCCCACCAATTTAAGCTTACCGGTAGTTACGGAAGACCATGACCAGTAGAACTTAAGATATTAACTAATAAATAACAGACCGAGTGCCATGGCCTTGTAAGTATCTTTTAAATGATAATAATTATGTGATAAAAGTGGAATCTGCTGAGTTATTGCAAAAATAAATAACATTTATTTATGAAGTTGTTATTTGCTATAATTATTTAAATTTAATATAATAACAATCATTAAATACTTATATTAACCCAGATAAATGAAGTTATTTGTTTTCTGTCATCATATTTCCTTTAATGATAAAGTGAACCAAAACAACCTGAAGTATTTATTACTTATAATATTAAAATGAAATTTTATTAACATTTATTTGTGTGAAACCACGCAAAGGATTTTGATGCGCAAAGGTTTTCACATTTAGTTAGAAAATATTTGATAACCTAATTAAGTTATAATTATTATTAAGTAAAAATAAATCAATATTGTACGAGCAAGTCGTCTGTCTATATGTCTATCTACGTCTCTCTGTTTCTCTGTTAATCCTTCTAAACCAACCAACGGATTTTAAGACGAAGGTTTGTGTGTATAAAAAAATTGCATCCCGGGCGAAGCCGGGAGCATGTCGCTAGAGTAATTTCATAAGAAGAGTTGTTGGCTAGTGTCAATACTCCTTTTTTTTAATAATAAATCTGTAAGTGTAGGTATTGCATGTATGTATGTTTCTCCATAACTCTTAAACGAATTAACTGATTTTCATGAAACGTGGTACATAAACATTTAGATGTACAGGACACACGATAGGCTATTTTTTTCTTTTTCAACGCGTACGAAGTCGGGGGCGCCAGCTAGTAATATAATAAAATAAAGTCGCTGTCCGCCTAAAGGTCCGCCTCTATCTGTTACTTAGCTAACTTTTTTTAAACCGCCTACGAAATTTGATGTGGTTTTCACCAATGGAAACAGCGATAAACGAGGAAGATTCATGCACCTACATAATTTGCAGAAAAAATCCTCATTTTTATGAAAATTCATGTGAAAATTCATATGAAAATTCAAAATCAAAATTTTGACACAGATCGTCTGTAAAGTTTTTTTTAATGAAAACTGACACTCAGTCTGTCAATTAGTGGTATTAGAAAGCAATAGCTACCCTCATTCCAATACGAACCCAGCCCAGAGCCGCAAATGACGCCGATGTGAGGTCGCACTGAGGTGCGCGTGAGCAGAAAATTCACAGTCTCCAAGAGCGTCTCGTAAGTGTACCTGTTGACAATTAAAAATAACACATAACATAATTATTATCTTTTTTTGCATACTATGCAACAAAGTCGATTCCCACCGTCTGTCCCCCTGTGTGTTAGATCTTTTAAACTACGCAAACGGATTCAACAGTGCAAAGCCGGGAGCGGGTCGCTAGTACTTAAGAAGGTTTTGAATTGAAGTAAATATCATCATCAATCAATATCAATCATCATCAATCAATCAATCAATACTAATAATAAATCTTTACAGATTTTACATACATACAATACCTACACGTAAGTGTATGTTCCTCCATAACTCTTAAAAAAAACTTTTCATGAAACTTGGTACACATTTACATACACATTTAGATGTACAGGACATAGGATAGGCTACTTTTTTCTTTTTCAACACGGACGAAGTCGCGGGCAACAGCTAGTCTATACTTCTATACTATAATAATATTATAAAGAGGAAAGATTTGATTGTTTGTTTGTTTGTATAGAATAGGCTCCGAAACTACTGGACGGATTTGAAAAATTCTTTTACCATTGGAAGCCGACATTATCCGCGATGAACATAGGATACTTTTTACCGCGGGAAAATGCTTCATTCTTACGGGAAATCTAAAATAAAAGTAAATACTAGCGGCTTGGCCCGGGAGATAGCGCCATCTATCAAAAATACGGTAGATGGCGTTTTATACTTTTCTACGCAGACGAAGTCGCGAGCACCAGCTAGTATTTTATAAAGTTATGCGGACGAAATTACGTCTTACAGTTAGATATATGAATAAAAGAAAAAATTTGCATCAGAAGCATAAGTTTATTTACTGATTTTAAAAATAAAAAAGAACGGACAGCCGACAGAATCATCGCCGCGATCCCATCGGCAGCGACATACCCGTCGTCATGTCTACAGCAGCAATCAATGTAATTATATGGCCATTGTTTTAAAGGTGACCGCACACTAACGAAACACGGACGCGCGACTTAATCCCAACGTATTTTATCAATGCTGCGAACGAACTTGAAATATTGAGGTCAGTCATAATTACTGTCTTAAGAAGCAATTGTGATTAGTATGTCCATATATTTTTAATTTATATTTTCATCCTTTGAGGTTGACATAGGAATACTAATTTATTGAGGGTTGTCTTCCAATGACCTGGAGGCATACGTTTTTCAAACACACTTTTTCACTTTGTCAGGTGACATTCGCGGCAAGCTCTAAAATGTTACCTAACCAGTTATATGCATGCATTTGGAACGTTGAGACGTATTTTTGTTTAATATTAAAATCTTAACCTCTCTTTTCAATCGTTTCTTAATCCCAATTATGTTAAAACCAGCTGAATGGATTTGAATGAAGTTTTTCACACAGATAGTTTATTAACTGGATTATTTAACATATACTGTGACTTTTAATCTTGGAAAAATGTTGGGTTTCTGTGAGATTTTTAAAAAAACTTATAAAATCGCGGGCACAGCTAGTATCAAATATATAATTTCGAACCCCAGCTTTGGTCTTTGGTACGTATAATATAAAATTTTTGTATAAAGTGCAAAATTTTCATAGCGATACAAAACCAGAACATGCGAAAAGATTTCCATAGCATTTTTCTTATAAAAAACTTCGCTTCAGGTGTACGGTCATCTTAAATTTGTACACCACACTGCTGTCTTGTGTATGTATGTGGTTACATCTAGTATAACGACAACGAACATATCTGACGAGATTCCGAACAACAATCATTCATTGCCATTGCCACTCTTTCTTCTTGGAATTCGCTTTACTTATTTTGTAAATCTTAAGAGGATTGCATCACATCACATTGTTACTTATATTATACCAACTTTTTAATTTTTTAAGTAATTGACCTTGACGATACTCATGCCGTCCTCTAAATACCTAAATTTTGAATTAACTGACCCTAACGAAGCCCTTATCTTACCTCACAGTCAATGTTCACTATAAAGAACTCTTTACATGTATTGTATTGAACATAATTTTAACACGAGAGCAGCAAATATAAGTGAGTAAGTAAATATAAATATAATTATAAGTGGAAATTTTTTATTAGGTTTAAGCTATTTACAAACACTATTATTATGTAATTGTACCTGTAAATTTCCCTACAATAAAAATAAATAAATAAGTTTTATTTATTAACCAGCTGCCAGTTAATATGGAATTTAAACGACAAAAAAATTCAACCATGTATTTTTTGAATTAAATAAGAAATATTACCATAATAATCTTCCTCGGGCTTAAACAAATATTTGAAGAACAAAATATTGACCGAACTGTAGCGACAGTAACTATTATTTAATCTGAGACTGTAGTCCAGCCGTTCTCGAGTTATATGCTTAGCAACACATGTAGCGATTAGTTTTTCTTTTTATTTATATAGATTTTATCTGATAATTTTATTATTAGATATTTATTTAGCAAATTTAATCATATAATAACAAGAATACATGCTAATCCTACTATGATAAGATTGTAATACTTTTACTTTTAAATGAGTTTAAAAAGATTTGGAATTAGCAATAGTTTTGGGATGCAAATTAAATAGATTTTAAAATTGAGTTAATAATAATTATTATGCTAAAATTGTAGATAATATTTGTTATTGAATCTGGTGGAAATAGGAAATTACTTACTCCTTCTCAGGACTTTTATTTGAACCTTCCTTCAATAACAATAATTGAATATTTTCCAAAGTAAATTCCAACGTCATGTTAATTTCAAAGTGTATTTCAAATTGTCCTATCGAACCCCCACTTACTTATAATGACAATGAATGAATGAATTCTCAAATAAACGCTTTTATACACCTATCTACCACAGGTAGAGATTATCGATAAAGAAGATAATGCTTTATGGATAACTAAACAAGATAAAAAAAATTACGTGAATTTATAACTTTTGGCTATTTCATAAAATAACAATAAAATTGGCATACCTTTTACCGTTACCATTGTCTGTTTCTACTTCAGGTAAGGCCCGTTTGGCAGGAATGAAGGGCTTGCTACCATTTCCTACAGCATTAATAGGAGCCATCACTTAAGAAAACTTAAAAGCACTTGTGAAAACTCAACTTATAAATCTGAATAAAGTTTAAGTTACGTTGTAGAGCCACTAATGTCCAAGCTTGCAATGCGCTTGCAGGGGAGGCGCGAACTGTTTTATAGCTTAAAGTATTATAGCAAGTGACCAGTAACTGCGCCTTTTGTGATTCCAATACTTCTATGTGTTTTTACTGCGCGTTATCGGCCGAGAGTTATTTTGAAAGATAAACTTGTATTGTGTGGGTCAATTTTTTTTTCTCGCCTCAACTAACTATAAGTATGACTGCTCACAATCTGTTGCTTATTGCAATCCACTTGGATGTAATTTGTTATTTTATTACAACATTAAAATGTAACTACTCATATCTAAATTGTTTGTTGAAAATTTGGAATTTACAATTTACACATTTCAAATTGATATGGAACAGTAGTAAAAATATTCCATGAATTCAAAAATTCAGTACATCTTCGAAGCTTCGACATATTATCCTCTAGAAAAAAGTTCTCTACCAATGTGTGTTGCCTCTGATGACATACAACGCTAAGCCTGTTGGTCACTATGAGCTTCGTGAGAAAGCTTCAACGCACAGACATAGATATGTAGTACCTACTTCAACGTCGCTATGTTGGCATTACTTAACGAGATCGAATTCAAGAATGAGGAGATTTCTATGAAGCCTGAACAGAGAATAACTGATTATTACGAGTGCATAAAGTTCTCCTTTTAACATAATGTACACTCAAGTGGCGGATTTACACATTTGCCGCCCGTAGGTTATTCAAATTTTGCCGCCCCTGCAGACCCCTGCAATTCGATACCCTAGTTCACAATCATAATATGTAATATGAAAAAAAAAAAATCTGATGTAATAAGGTACACCAATTTAGTCACAGTATCGGCACCCGGCAATTTCTGGGTCACTTGTATATTAATATTTTTTTATTTTTGTAAGACATAAATAATTTTTTGGCCAAATTTGCCGTCCCCTAAAATCTGCCGCCCTAGGCTCCAGCCTAGTCATCCTTCTGCTAAATCCGCCACTGTACCTACTGTACTAAAGCATAATAATTGAAGGAAGCCGTACGTAGTGAAGGAAAACCTTTTATAACATGACACATTAACCCAAATTAGAAAACGAAGGACATCATTATGTTAGAGTTTTAACATAATATATCGAATTACTTGTACATCAATAAATAAAAAGTACAATTTTTTCGCCAGTAATAAGCCACAGGTTCTGCAAGTGCGCAGCCGACTACAGTAGGATTATGGAGGTGGCATAAAGGAATTCCCTTACTCACACACTGAAACACAAAAGTAGACGTGCTGTTATGTCACGGTAATCTTCTATAAGTGGTGGTTACTTCTGTGAAACACACTGTGCCCTGCCACTACTTTGCAGATCCAGCCCAGAGCCAATTTTGAAAAGTTCATTTCAACAGTTGAGCCCGCGAGAAATTGAACCCGGAATCCCTGGAAGACAAGCACCCCAACCACTCATCAACGGGCTCCAACGACTTCTTATAGATGAAACGCCAAATAAGTATTGTATTTAGCGTTGTAGTAAACTTTTCTTTCATAAAATCCTTGTTAGATTTTAACAAAGATCAATGCCATTAACTAATAACTAGTACTTGCAGTGTAAGCACATTTGTCGCTATAAATAACCCTTTCATAATATTATTTGTAGATTTTTATTTGCATTGTTAATGAGTATTGTGCGTTGTAATGGAAAAGAATACTTTATCTTTAGCAGGATGTTGTCAGGTACAAAACATAAGGTCAAAAAGTCACTTGGTTTAATAAGTTTTCTGATTTTCTTTTACATTTCCCAGTTGCAATTTAGCCGTAGCGGGAGTTACTATGTGGTCTTTAATTTTACTATGTGCCTTTCTAATATACCATTTTGTTATAAGAACATCAGTAAAGCCGCACCTTTATCCTCCAGGTTAGTGATTCTTCATTTATCGTTAAATTATTAATAATTAAAAAAAATGTATTAAATCTTAAATAACTCAATAGAGTTTAATTTGATTAATATAAAAAAAGCACTTCATTCAGTAATGTAACAGCCCCTTGGATGTGTGGTTAGTGTGCTTGCCTTAACACGCCGTCTCATGGGTCTCGGGTTCGATTCCCGGCATGATCAACTTTTGAAATGAACTTTTCAAAGTTGGTTCTAGTCTGGATCTGGAAAATCCAAATGACTTGATCGTGTAGACTACCATACAACGCGTACAATATATTTTATGCTGTTATTTGCCAATTGTTTTATGTACATAATATGGGTGGTTATTGTCGTAAAACGAGCTGTCCAATTTAGACTACTAAACTTATTTTGACTCAAAACTACCAAATCACAAAGTTTTTGAATCGATTTCATATGTAAGCTCATTGTATGAAAATTTATTGGAGTAAAATCAAATGTCACACGTACACGTTACAGGCTACATACAATATGCTTCAATACAATATTATACATTTATAGATATTTATTTATTCGTTTGTTCGTATTCATTAAATTATTTATTTATCGTTCGTAAGAAGTAAACTTCAGCTAACACACACACTTTTTTTGTTATAGTTACAAAAAACAATGTATTTTCAGGTCCATTGTCGCTACCGATCATAGGCAATCTTTTCTCCGTATGGGTTGAATTGAAAAAATTAAAATATCACCATTGCGTTTGGCAAGCGTGGGCGCGAAAATATGGGGACATACTTGGTCTGCAGCTCGGTTTCATCAACGTGGTCGTGGTGTCAGGGAAAGATCTCATCAAAGAAGTTTCTAATAGAGATGTTTTTGAGGGTAGACCGGATGGTTTTATGTATCTCATTAGGTCATTTGGAAAGAAAATGGGTAACATTGTTAGAGTAATTGTTTATATATGTTTTTTTTGTTTATACATATAACTAGCTGCTGCCCGCGACTTCGCCCGCGTATCTTTGTAAATTATATACTAAAACCTACCTCGAGAACCACTCTATCCATTGGTGAAAACAGCATGAAAATCAGTGCAGTAGTTTTTGAGTTTATCGCGAACAGACAGTCAAACAGACGCGGCGGAGGACTGTTTTATAATATGTAAGGATAATGTTAAATTGGTTTGTGTACGCTTCAAAAACTCGAGAATGGGTAGACCGATTTTGATTCGGTTTACATGTATTGAAAGAGAGATAAAGGAGGAAGATTTTTATAAAAGACATTATTAAAAAATAAAAAAGTCTAAGCAGACAACAGACACGTTTGTAAACTTTGTTTTAAACAGAACCAAGTTTAGGGGCCCTAGCCAATAGCACAATGCAAACGGGAGCGTTGCGTATATTTACGAAACGATAGAAAATAAAGCCCGGTGTTTGGTTGATGTAACGCCCACATAAAATTTTGACCAATCACAGGGCTTTATTTTCTATCGTTTCGTAAATATACGCAACGCTCCCGTTTGCATTGTGCATGTACTCTTGGCTAGGGCCCCTTAAACCAAGAGAATAATGTATTCTTTAACTCACAGGCATCGTGTTTGCGGATGGCAAATCGTGGCAAGCCACTAGGCGTGTTGTGTTAAAGTGCCTTAAGAACTTTGGCTACGGCACCAGTTCTATGGAGACGTATATCGCTGAGGAAGCAGCGGCGCTAGTCAATTTACGAATTGAGGATGAACGTAAGCCAGTACAGGTGAAGCACATGTTCGATGTGTCTATAATCAACGTGCTATGGCGATTGGTTGCTGGCAAACGGTAGGTCTTATAAGGGTAACAAAGAAATAATATTGCTTAAAAAAAGTTTTGTTTACATTAACAAAACATTATGGTGGTTTTTCGTGACTCTAAACTTATTTTTAATGAGCATATTCAGCATATCTGTAATAAGACTTTTCAGTTCTATGATGTGTTTTCAGATATGACCTCAATGACCGCAGACTTTTAGATCTGTGTGAAATGATTTCGCGGACTTTCAAAATAGTCGACATGAGCGGAGGATTATTGACATTTATGCCATTTTTGAGACACATTATACCGGGATTGATCGGGTATACTGAACTCCGAAATATAAACACTCGAGTGTACTCCTTCCTGAGGGTAATTTGTTTATTTTATTCTGTTTTAAAACATTTTTTTTTTAAATTTTACTCCTGTAGTTTAGTGTCATCGAAATAATATATTAATAAAGTTGCGTTCGTATTAGGTAAGCGAAGAGTCAGCGTAATCGATAAATAACTGGTCATGGACATGTTTTTATTTTTGTTCGTAATTTTATGATAAATATATTGACGTAGTTAAAGTAGGTATGTTATTTAGAATATTTTTCACTGATCATTACTGTATTATTTATACATAAAATAAAATCGTAACGAGCTGTGTCTGTACATGAAAAAAAAAATAGTTTTCTTTCAAAAATCTACTTTCAGGCTTTTTTTACTTTCTTTTTTTTCTTTACTTTTTAAATTTTTTTTTGTCTGTTTGTCTGTGCCCGCTTATCTCAGAGAAGACTTAACAAATTTAACTTAAAAATTCTTTTAAAGAAATATTTTTTTAGACAGTAATAGATCAACATCGGGCAAGTGTCGATGTGAACAATCCCAGAGATGTGATCGACGCGTTTCTGATAGAGATGATGGAAAACAAAAATGAAGCGTGTAAGTTTAAAAATTTAAAAACGTTCAAAATAATCTTAAACCACTGTCCTGCTGAAGAGAAACTGAGTTCATATATCTATATCTAATATAATATGTACCTGTCGTTATAGCTAAGCTGATAAAGAACCAAAAACAAAATATGGCACGACCGTTTTGATTTTTACTTTCAAGTGAAGTATTTTCTGCATTATAAATTAGACTCGCAAATCGTTTACAGTTACAGACGAGGAGTTGCAAGTGGTTTGTTTAGATCTTCTCGAGAGTGGAACTGAAACTGTAACCAATACTTCGGTTTTCATGATGCTGCATATTGTACGAGAGCAAGACGTTCAGAGGAAAATTCAACAGGAGATTGATGATGTAATCGGGCATGCACGTTCACCCGCACTTAGCGACAGAAACAAGTGGAGTACAAGAACTTTTCTTATGTTAAGCTCGAAAGACAGACTGACACACTCGATGGTAGGTTACCGTTGCATTAACGCAAGCAACGCCACAAGTGCTGAAAGACTATAGTAGGATTAAGGATAGGGATTAGGAATGGATAGGATAATTAATAAAAAAAACATGCGCGTATAGAGTAGTTAATTGAGAAGTGAAACTTCAATTGCGACTAAATAAATACCTAAATAAATTAAAAAAATACTCCATATACCTATCATAAGTGTATTTAATATTAAAATATCTTTCATCATATAAAACGATACAAAAGGTTCATAGAATATTAGTATTTCTCGATTCTTGACTAGTTACTAGAAAGCCCAAAATTCTTATAGTAGGAATTGACTTTTGGGGTAAAAATGTGACCTAGTTTTTATTATTTTCCAATAACTGTTTTACTTTTGGAAATGGTTAAATAAGAACAAAATTTTGTTCATAGAATGGTGTATACGGAAGCTGTGATAATGGAAGTTCTACGCATATCGAGTGTGGCGCCTGTAGGCATCCCTCATATGGCGCTTGAAGACGCGCGGCTCGGAGATTACGTCGTACCGAAAGTAATTATTTCACTGTGAAGTCATAACTCAGTAAAAATGTCACTAATATCCTATCATTTACATCTAAGTACAGTCGGGGTAAGAAAATGTTCGTCACCATCGATCTTGGTCACCTTTAAGTCGACATTTTACTTGCACGGGGGCAATTGTCAGTCATGCCATAATTTCATTTCAAACGTCTATCAGTTGCCTGCTTAGTTAGTGCTTTAGTTTCAAAAGGCACTACGAGTCTACGACTATATTATGAATTTGAAAACTAACGAAAGTTATCGTACCCCGGACTATAGATACAACGTCAACGATCAAAGGATCTAAAAAAATTCAAAAATCTCTTGACGCTTTTATTAGTAAAATAAAAATTTGCTAAATCAATAAAATTGATTTTTTCGTTTTTGTCGTTAAATTTTTTTTTCGTTAATTGGTTATGAAAAATAGACAAAAAAGTTTAGTTTTAAAAGGTCATAAGAGTCTGAGTAAGTCTTAAGTACTAAAGTGCTGAGAAAAAGAGTACTAAGAAAAAATACTGAGACTTTGATAAAGGAATAAATTTGAAAACTGACGAAGGTTTTCCTACCTCGACTTTACATTTATACACTAACTACATTTATTTCTTCCAGGGTACATTTGTTCTTCTAGCTATGCACGACCTTCACAACGGGAGGCATTGGAAAGATCCAAATGCCTTTCGTCCTGAACGTTTCTTAACTAAAGATGGAAACTTGATACAAGATGAGTGGCTGATGCCTTTTGGAACAGGTAATCAATTGAAACTGGTTTGAAACTGTCTCTTTCGAATAATCAAATAAATAAAAGTATAATAATAAGCTGTACACATCTGTGTCTATTATTTAGTTTGATAAAGGTCGAATTCGAATAACAGTCAACGCCTACTGGTTGAATAAACAATTTAATTCTACCGATGATAACGATAAATTTATAATTTTCATTAATCGTCCATAATTACGTAAAATAATATTATTATTTTTTTAAATAAAAACACATTTACACAAAGCGAGGTAAAACTCACAAGCTTCCCCCTTTTATTTTATATCGTACAACGTCTTCTTAAAATCTAATAATTCAGCATTTCTTTGCTTGACGGTGATTCCATTCCTTCTACAGAAACTGTTTATAAAACAACGTCTTGTTGCTTTTAAACCAATGTTTCAATAAGCTAACACTAATCTTTTTTTTTTTTAGGCAAAAGGCGATGTATTGGTGAAGGATTAGCCCGTTCGCAGTTGTTCATGTTCTTGACACACCTTCTACAAAAATTCAACATTTGCGTGCCCGATGGCGACCCCATGCCTTCTACTGAAATCGTTAATGGATTGACGCTCTCTGCTAAACCATTTCATGTTGTTTTTAAACAGAGGTTTTAAATATTACTTGAATACAAACAAGTATCTTTTTAAGTTTGTTCACCTAAATGAATGACCTAATCGAATTAAACTTCGCGCCAAAATACTAATCAGTGTCATGGCGGCAAATAGTATTCTGTGATCAATATCTGTTTATACTCTATGTTTTTTACAAGATATCCATCTATGATCCATGATGTTCTGTATGAATATTTTGTATGAATACTTTTTATTTTAATAATAACAATAAAATAATATGATTAAATATGTAGTAATTTATTGTCTATACATTTACTTATTAAAATCAAAAATATACTCCGGTTGAAAACTGAAGACGCAGCGTAGTGCTGTACAAAAATCGTAATTTATCGAAACAACGGAACGGTAGTACAGATCGCGCGGCGAGAGTTTGGCTTTGACCGTTATTGCGCAGAAATCAGAAATTGGGTATCAACGGGCAATTAGCGGGGTGCGGGGCGGGTGTGTAGGCGCACGCGGTGCTCTGATTGGCGCTCCAGTCGTTCCCTGCCTCTCGCATCGATACGACGTACCGCGCACTCCTGTTGTACAATCACGTTCACAAGTGAATTGCTATTTTCGTTAATTGTTTATTGTTGTCGATTGTTATTATTTGTTGAGTTTGTTTGTTTAAGTTTGTCAGTTAAGTTTTTTTTGTTAAATATTAAAAAGTGATTTGAAAATGCGTAAAAAAAACACCTGCTAAGACCTTTTTTTAATGTTAACTTTTTTTAAATTACATTTTGGTGTAGTTTCACCCCCTTTTGGGGTTGCAGATTATCCAGGGACACACTGTATTTAATAATTATTTTAAGTTTTCTTTTGTTTGTATGTACCAATTTTACATGTATCTTGGAATAAATAATTTTATTAAAAAACAATTATTTAGAATTTTCATCGCTGTCTCTGTAAACTTTAAAAGGAAATAAACATTTTATATAAGTAAAATAACTATCAATAGTTTTAATAAATGAAGAAGTTTATCTATTTCGTATTATTTTCTAGCATTATTACCACTGTACATGAATTTTGACCCACTCAAATATCCAACCTGGTACATAAAAAAGGAAAAGTATTGTGTGCGTGACAGTACCCATGCGCAGTAATCCCCTCCACCCGAAGGTCAAAGCCAAACTCTCGCCGCGCGATCTGTAATACTAGATCAACGATTGTAACTAGACTAAATAATATATAAAACATTTAAACATAACCAATAAGTTATTTATCTTTTTTCATTGTATTGTTTAAAAATTTTATCGAATATTGAAATGGTGAAATCAACATCATCTTTGGTAATGCACATAGGTGGTTTAATTCGCAGAACCTGAAATGAAATAACAACCATATTAATAAAAATAATAAGTATCTCAAAATTCTCTAATGCAATAACTACAAATTTATTTTATTATTTAAGATAAATAAATAAACAGCCGGACAGAGTTACTTTCACATTTATAATATTAACAATATGGATTTAATTTCAAGCATTCGACTCTAAAATAATTTGTTTTTTGACTTAGGTTACTTGCATTATTTTTTTTAGCAAATTGAACAACTTTTGGATTTATTTCGTGTTTTCAGCTATTCTTGAGCCCGATGGTAAATACCTGTACACTGTTACATTAAGTAACTGTAATTAACTGTAACCATACATTAAGTTACTGTAAGTACTTACATTGCACCATCGTCCACCTCTACCTATAAGTATTCCATTGTCTTTTATTGCTTCGTACAAATCGCTTACTTTGTCTGTGTTTAAAGGAGTTTTTGAACCAGGCTCTACAAGCTCTATGGCCAGCATTAATCCCTTTCCACGAACATCGCCGATTATTGGGTATATTTTTTGAAGTTTAACTAGTTCTTTAATGAAATGATCACCAACTGTCTTACAATTCTGTTGAAGATTTTCTTCTTCAATTACCTATAACGTGTAAATATGAAGTTAATTAGGTGTATTTAGGGTATTCTAAGTATATATTCCAAATTATTTGTTAATTGAATCAGCATACTTCCAATACCGCCTTTCCTACAGCTGACGATAAAGGATTCCCGCTGAAAGTATTGAAATACAAAGTTTTAGAGTGCGCACTGGCAATCTCTTTTGTCGTCACTACGGCGGCCAATGGGAAACCATTGCCAATACCTTTCGCCATTGTTACTATATCGGGTACGAATCCGTGTGTTTCGAAGCCCCAAAAGGCATCTCCCAGCCGACCAAAACCTGTTTGTACCTATAAAAATAATAAGCTTAATCGTAACCTATATTATTAATTATCTTATAGTACACATTGGTAACACATGATGTTCAAAATTTAAATTGATAATAACAATGACACGTTAATTATGATTATTATCTGGTCTTTTACCTCATCAGCTATGAATAGTCCGCCATGTTTTTTTATTAGTTCACTGGCTTTTTTCAAATAGCCTTTTGGAAATTGCACAGTTCCATTTACGCCCTGTATGGATTCAGCGAAAAATGCCGCCACTCCGTCCGCCGGTATTGAGTTTTCTAAAAGCTATTAAAAACAATAATTATTCAATCGCTAGAATAAAAGACTCCAGGACCCCTAGCCAAGAGCACCCAGTGCAAACGGAGCGTTGTAGATTGACGAAACGACAGAAAATAAAGCCCGGTGATTGGTCAAAATTTTATGTGGGCGTTACAACAACCAATCACCCGGCTTTATTTTCTGTCGTTTCGTCAATCTACATCGCTCCCGTTTGCACTATGCTCTTGGCTAAGGGCCCAGATAACACTAATTTTATTTTACCATTGATTAAGATTCAAAATTCTTAAATATATTACTTTGCGGTGCCATCCTCCAATAGGCGCCGGACCTAACTCGTAGCCCGTACGCTAAACTCTACACTTTAAAGCTTAGAGTCAAGCGAAACATAGAGAGAAATACATGGAAAGTACTGAGTGTTCCCTATACACCTGTAAAATAAACAGGGACAGAAAAGTGTGAGAGCGATAGTGCGGCCACTTGTCTTTACCAAAAATTTTGATTGGCCCTCGAAGTTGCTACAGGCCTACAGGAAAGAGAAGGTATTGGCCAAACAATCGCTTTCTTTCTTCCTAGAGAGTGGTCAATTTCAAGCGGGTATTGCTCAAAGCATTACCTCTATGTCTATGGCTTACACACATAGGAACCTCCTGGGTACCTCATATAATTGATACGGCTGTGATACACCAGTAGCTACGTCCTGAATAATAATAATCAACTCACCTCTGATAACTGGTGGACATATTTGTCAGATGTGACACACTCTCCTGGGCAAGAACATGCTCCAGGTACTTGCGATAACGAATCTCTACATCCTCCCCAAATTCCTCGATAAGGATCTGGTAACATGGCCTGAAAATTTCAATATTTTTGGTTTGTATAACAAATTGTGTTTTAAATTTAAGTAAGTAACTATTTATACAGTACATGATGAAATCCAGTCGGCACAGGAAGCGGCATTCTGTACGCCCTTGATGCTGTCAGTCCCATCAAAGCGCTTGAATAACCGTGGTAACAACTTTGCAAAGAAACAATGTCGTCATTTCCCGTGTAAGCTTTTGCTAGTAATATTGCTAAGTCGTTAGCTTCTGAGCCGCTGTTCACCAAGTAAACCACCTAGAAGAAAGAATACTTATTTGAAAAAAAAAATGGCTTCAAAAACCATTGGGCAATAACGACCCACCCCACTGATCGAGTACCTGATTGGCACTAGAAAGAAAGTCACTTAAGAGACCACAATACCATGTTTTTTTAAATATTTTGTAACTTTTTAAGTAAAATCTAATACCTTTAAGTCACCGGGAAACTTTGATACCAAATGTTCAATATATTCATATATTTTTGGATGACGATATATATTTGTTGTGTGCCATAAAGTCGAAATTTGATCTTGCAGGGCAGACACAACCTTCCTAAAATACAATGTACAAATTACAAAATATATTCCGTTATTTTCGCTCAAAATTAACATTGCACTTACGGATGACAATGACCCACAGAAACCGTTACTATTCCACCAATGAGATCCAAATATCTTCGTCCCTCGTGATCGAATAACCACTGCATGTGACCTTGGTGAAGAAGAAGCGGTTTCTTATATGTATTATACAATGCTGGAGCAACATTTTCATTTTTAATAATTTCTGTTTTTTGAAATGTAGGTCCCTGAAATCACAAATTTCCCCGATAAATACAGAAGATATTTTAGTAAAATTTGGTAAACATAAACTTCAGGCCTGTACAAATATACGTAAAGGTGTCTATAAGTATTTTATTTACACTATTAAGTGTAAATGTCCAGTAAATAAAAAGTAAGTTTCAAGTTTAAAAATTACAACTAAACTAACTAACTAACTACATGAGAAAAATTGTCCAGCGAAACGCTGATTTGGAGCTGTATAGGTAGGTAAATGTAGTTACTCCCTGACACATATACATTTTTTTTGTAAGCTACACAAAAGATTGATAATTAATAATAAAATAATTTAAGTGAAATTTTTGCTCTGAAAGTTTTTAAACAAATGAGGCGAGTGGAGGCGCGAGAAAAATTAAATATTGTAGGTAGTTAAACATGAAATACCAATAATATAATTATGTATTTAGATATTAGATGCTCTATGAAGCGTAAACAGATTCTGATGAAACTTTAGCACACAAATATTCTGGGTGGAATAGATAGACAACATTCTGGATTAACAACTTGTTACGCCTTGTTATCAAAAAAGCTTAAATTTCACTTAATTTATATTATTTTAAGTTCTAAACAAGTTGCGGTCAACTACTTACAAATATATTTTTTTAAGTGTACTTACAATGTATTTTTTTGGTACAAAATCACATCGAGGTAATTGATTCGTACCAATCTTAGTGCTGTAAGACCTACTAATCGATCTCCAATAATTTATCCCTGAAAATATTGAATTTATAATTACAGGTAGGTATACTTCGCACATGATGCAGGAATTGAAATTTCTTTTTAATTTCCTGCACCCCCAAAAATAATAATAAAATTAAATAAGTTTTTTTATGCACTAATTATTTTCCTTTATTTATAGATAACAGTAAATCTAAGAATTATATAAAAAAAAGATTTATAAATATCACCTTTGCTTGCCATAATTGTTTGACTTACACCGTTACACTGCAACGTTAAGTACGAATTAATGAATGATAATTAAATTGACTCTTTGACTTCAAAACAGAATACATCAGCACAATAAATAACATAACGTTGTTTACATAAACTCACAACTTTACATTTGTAATTTAGACTTAGTAATGGCAACTTGTTTTGACTAGGTTTTGTTAAAATAATCCCAACATTAATAAATGCGGTATTGCGTTTGTTTATTTTTACGCTTTCACGTCTAACTACTCAACTAGAATAAATATTTTTCTGATACTTATTACTGTAACCGTACCTACAGATTTTTTTCAGGGATGCGATCTGCACCTAAAAATACTGTGCATAGGCTAAAAAGTTCGATTTTCCGCCTATGTGAGGGGATTAGGCAAGACTAATCTTCGCTACTGAAGTATTTATTTGATCATGTAGTTCATATGAATCAAAATGATAATTTTAAATTAAATAAGTGAATTATTTTATAATAATCCTTCCTTCCTTATCCCTTATCCTTAATCCTTCTATGGTCAGCAGCGCACTTATAGCACTTATGGCGTTGCTTGTGTTATAGGCGACGGTAGCCACCTTCCATCAAGTGGACCGTCAGCCTGTCTGTGGACCTTAACATAAAAAAAAAATAAAAAAATAATTATTATTATTCTGAACGAGTGTACCTATTACGACTTTATCTTTATCAAAATATATTTGATGTGATTACCTACCAGTAACTAAAAACAAAGCCCCGATAAGATAGAATATGAGGTCGCAATTGTTAATGTTATATTAATATAATAATATTACAAAATTTGTTATCTGCAAATAGAAAAATAATCTAAGGTGTTTATTTAGCTATCTAAATATAAATAAAGTATGCCTTCTTCAATCTAAACGTGTCTATTTATCTTTTATTAGGATGTAGAGATGTATTACTTGCGATGGAAATTTGGAAAAAAATATTATAATAAATATTAGCTGTATTACAAATTTCTGGGCTACTGGGATGGGAAAATTACTAATTACTAATTACCTACTTATTGCTTACTACATATGAATACACAAACACGTTCAGGAGAGTAATTATTTTCGTTCTCAGTTTAAAATGTTTATTTCATAAAATGTTTTTTGTTTCTGCAATTCGGAATTGTTTTCAATTTTATTTATTTAAGTATTTCTATAATTAATCAACTTCAATTAAATGTAGCTAATTCAATGTGGTGGATCTTCAATCTATTTATTTGTACCATTCAAACCGCTTGAGGGAGAGGCACTCGATCACGATGGGTCAAGCTGTATAATGATACCTCATAAATGAAGCTTACTAATGAATACCTTTATAAATGCTACGTGACTCAATATACTTATTTAAATAACTAGACCAAAATTACAATAGGTACTTAGATACTTAGAAAAGTAAATTGTATGTAACCCTTGTTACCATTCATTCATTAGAATATAGAATTGTAAATATTGTTTTATTATAGTATATAGATAATAGACCTATGTAGATAATAGAATTTTCTCTGCAATATATCTAGCGTCGATTATACATATGTACACATTTATCTATTACACATATGTACTTATTTTCACTGATACCATTGAACTCTTATTTCATATTTTATTTATAACATAACATGTAATATAAATGTCATTTCATTTAATAACATTTTTTATGAAATCATTAATCCTTATCCTTAATCTTTCTATGGTCAGCAGTGCACTTGTAGCACTTATGGCGTTGCTTGTGTTATAGGCGACGGTAGTCACCTACCATCAAGTAGACCGTCAGCCTGTCTGTCGACCTTAACATAAAAAAAAAAAAAAAAATTATGAATCATATTTTTAAATCACAATATTCCGATTATTACCGGTATTCTGCTTAATTGTTCATAAAATATGTATTAGGAACAAAACTATGGACAAAATCTTCACGTCAAAATAACATTATTTATAAAACACACACACTGACCTGTAATATATACCACTGGACAGGCTATTGTTTTTGTTTTATTAGAGATGAGTTTGCTCTTCGTAACCAGCTGAGTAGCAAGGATCAAGGATTAAGCTTATGATGGAGCGAGCTCACCCAGAATATGCCTATTCACTCGAACTTTGAAAAGTTTAGGGTTATTCATATAACCCTGCCCTGCCCTGCCGGCGTCTGTATTTCCGAGCTCATGCTCGGAAATACAGACGCCGGCAGGGAGTTCCAAGCCTTGGCAGTGCGCATTATAAAAGATTATTTTAGGATTATAAGGATTATTTTGTCAAATTATTTTTAAGTCTAGCGTAACTATGGAGCGTAACTACATGAAAGTAAAATTAGTTATTCAATAATTAAAATTGTTCATGTAACATTTAAATATACATTTCCTCATGTTTCAAACTCAAGCGGACACAAATAAACTTAAACACTCCCTAAGACATCAACAAATAGAATAAAACAGACACACTATTATACATTATTTATGGAATAAAAATACGCAAACGTCAAAATTAGTTTTCGGTACTTTCGTACAGCGGTGTTTTAAAACGGTATACGAAATTATGTAATTTGTATGGGATAGCCAGTCCAGTGCTTGTATTACAGGTCAGTGACAAAACATAAAATTTTAATTCACTGACTTCCGATTATTACCGGTTATCTGGTTACAAAGTTACAAATTTTTCATACCAATCTTATTCGTAATTGAAATAAAATAATAAATGCCATGAAATAAAAAAAAAATATCTAAAAAAAAAAACTTTTTAAATCACTAAAGTCCGATTGTTGACGGTGTTTAATAGCTGACAAAATTTTAGAGGCAACACTACTGACAAAATCTCCACGTCAATCGGAGTTGGAAAGAAATTTGACATTTGTAGTCAATTCTTGCGGTGTTGGAGTTGGATTTGGAAGTTGTATGTGTACTCAAAAGTGAAAGGCCTAAATTAATGGTTACATCGTATTTAGTTTTTCGATACTCGTGTAGAAACTAGTGAAAACAAAATGAAACTTTTACACTTTTCTTTATTAATCCTGCCTGCTGTGTTACTATGTTTCCAAAGTGGTAAGTAAAATAATAAAATTTCATTACAACCGAAATTTCTTTTCGTTTTAACGTGGCACCATGACATATATATCTTTATATTTTCGGGTGTAAGTCATTAGAAAAGCTATTTTCTTATAAATAAATTAAAACATCTATGAAATACCTATAGTTTATTTCACTCATAGGTTTATGTAAATGTAACCTATTTTTTTACATTCTTGACTCGCCGACTTATAATTAAGTAACTGTAAGAGAAATAGTGAAGTATAAGACATTTGATATGTAATGAACGACATCATTTTAATATTTTGTTTATGTTAAGGTCATTAGACGAGCTGACGGTCCACTTGATGGTATGTGGCTACCATCGCCTATAACACAAGCAACGCCACAGCTGCTGCAATGTGTAACTTTGTAAAATTTAAACTATGCTACTCACTGATCATGTAGCTTTGTATAGGTGAAAGAATTTTAAAAATTGGTCTAGTAGTTTTTGAGTTTATTCATTATAAACATACAAATCTTCCCTCTTTATAATATTAGTATAGATATTTTGTTACATGTGAACTTTATCATACTAATCCATGTGACTGTTCATTGTATTGTCTGTTTGAACTACAAATTTTTAATAATTAATCATTAATTCCAGCTAATCTGCTAGCCAGGGCCGAGGAAGACGAACTAGATGATGTAGTGGACATTGAAGGTGAAGACAACCAGGTTGTTGGTGACGATGCACTTAGTGACGATGATGAATCTATTGTTAAGTCCTCGCAGGATATAGATACAACTATATTGTTCACTAAACCTGTAACTAATTATGGAGACAGCGCTTTTGGTAAGGTTTATGCTATTTATTGTTACAACTAGTACTCTATTGTTAAGAATACTCTACTACTTACAAAAATGTTTAAAAAAACTGTAAAAAAATATTAATCTTGTAACAAATAAACTAAAGATTATTCGTATTTCGGAGATGGAGGTATGGCTGACCAGAAAAGTGCTTTATCAGTTTCGATAACAAATTCCATTCATTTCAAAATTTGCTAGGGCTTAGATTTGAAATAGGTATTGATTACTGATTGACATAATTATTGTCACTTTGAATTTTCAACCTTATCATTATTAACATTATTATTAATGTTTAATTAATAATTATTTAACTATTATTTGAATTTAATAGATCTCATCATTCTACAAAATACAAAGAATGTTCAATCTTAGGGGGGTTCACTTTATATGTCGAGTTCACATGGTTGTAGAAGAATCATAATTTTAAAAACCAACAAATCATCCATAATTGCTAGGCTTCAGATATAAGAAACTCATCACTTTTAGCAATATTGAAACTCAACAAAGAACTTCCTCAAATAAACTAGTCTTTGTGTATACTTTTATATTTTCTTTCTTCTGGATACAATCTAAGCATATTAATTTTATTTTCCAGATTTGCAAGCTGGTTTTCCAGTGGAATTTCTAGTTGGATTTATCAACAAAGGTGTTGAAGATTACATTGTTGAATCAATGGAGGCTTCCTTCAGATACCCCATGGATTATACTTATTACATTCAGAATTTCACCGCATTACCTTACAACCGCGAAGTGAAACCTAAACAGGAGGCTACATTTGCTTATTCCTTTGTCCCCAACGAGGCGTTTGCTGGAAGACCATTCGGTTTGAATGTTCAGCTCAACTACAGGGATGCAAGTGGAAATTATTACCAGGTATGTATTAAATGTATTATGTATTATTATTTTAGGTAGAAAGCTCTAGTTTACTTGGCGATCGCAATATTTCAGTAATGGACGAAGTGATACTGGTTCTCTAGCAGACAGAAATAGCCACTAGCAGATAATAATATTAAATGTACATTTTGCAATAAACCTACTAGATGATGATTTTTTACACTGCAGTTTTAGTCCTTTGTTTAGTTTCTTTGGTTTTTAAATTTATAATAATTTTAAACAAAAATATAAAAATTAGATATTAGGATGTTCGAATACACTTTGGAAATAATGTAAAAAAAGAGGAGATCTTGTGTACATTAAATAAATTAGAAATAAATTAATGAGGACATCTTGTGTCACAAATGGACATCATTACGGTGGCAATTTCTATGTTAATGTACAATGAAAAACCAATCAGTGTGTTCCACAGACTATAGTCCTAATATCTAATAAGTAATAATCTTAAAACTGCTGTTCAATACGTCAAAAAGTAGTAAAGGGTAGGAATTTGGTACGCTATTTGAATGAACGCTATTATTCCTTGCGAGAGATCTTAAGCAAAGTTCTTTCTGTTATGCAATGTGATTATATACTAGTAAACTGTGGGGTCGTGATATACAGGAGGCAGTTTACAACCAAACGCTAAACATAGTGGAGGTGTCAGAGGGCCTGGACGGCGAGACATTCTTCCTATACGTGTTTCTGGGAGCGGCGTGTGTCTTAGCCTTGGTGCTGGGCCAGCAGGCTTTGTCCTCACTGGCCCGCCGTCGCTCTCCACGGTCAGCTCCAAGACCACTAGAAACTGGTACGGCCAGTGATGTCGACTACGACTGGCTACCCAAGGAGGTCGTCAATCAACTCAGTGAGTGTTCTCCTTGTATATTATACTTTTATACTTTGACCAACCATTTATTTTACATTTGACTAAACTCAACCCGAGTTAGTGAGGTCCTAATGCGTTATCGTATAGATTTTTTATAACAATTGCCTTTATTTATGAAATAGTTTAATATGGGCTCGCCGTTTTGTATGGTTTAATATTTTAAACTTATTCAACAAAAATTGTATCCTATTATGTTGATAATATAGCAAGTATTTCAGTTACTTTATTTGCTATATATGTTTATTTCTACTCAAGCAATTTACGGGTGCTGCTGCAAATGCTCTGTGGACTTACTCACCGAAACGCAACAGCAAACATGTAGATATTTGTGGTTTTCTGTATCTGCAAGGGGTTGGTAACTGCCGCCAGACTGACTGTCTGTATAGTACTACATTAGTACTAGCATCTAGTGCTGGTATAATTTGGAAGTGTGACTATGATTAAAAATTAGGAATAAATTCTAGCCTGAATATACGTCTAATATAAAGTTGTCTTTATTTTCAGAAAAATCACCTAAAACTCCAAAACAGTCTCCGCGTTTGAGAAAGGCAAAGAGATCGGCGGGAGATGACTAATTGATTATATTTTAATTAGTAGTAATAAATTATAATTGCTATGAACACCAAGTGCAACTGCCATTCTCTTGGCAAGAAAATCACATTGATGTTCCAAATAAGAATAAACTTTAATGTCAACAGTCGTAACGCTCAATTTTTAAATAAAATTTTCAAGTTTATTCTTATTTTGATCAACAAACAAAAAGGACTGTGTGGTTTTAGTTGGTAAGAGTTGTGAGAATAAGTTATGGAACAAAATAGTGTGAAAGCTTTTTGACATCGAGCGATTACGAGAAAACTTTTGTTTAATAAAAACGTTAAATCCTAAATGATTGTATTATTATTATTATTTTTAAACTGTTCTGTTGAGCATAGTGATTGCAAGTCACTTTATACAAGAAACAAACATAACCAACATTACGACGCGACGAAGTTTTGGTCAAACCATTAGGGAGTAAGAAGGCATTTCATAGCACTATAGTAGAATTTTATTTACTATCTCTATCCTCCTTGTTATTTACGATAGTTTCATGAACTACGCATTCCGGGTGGAGGGTAAGGTAAGAAGGATGGACTTGTACATGAAAAATTGTCTATCGGCCACGATCTATTAAATAGGAGACCTAGTTATTCCAGATACAGAATACGATTTACTCACAAGGAGATTGTACATAACTACATATTATAAAACAAAGTCCTCCGCCGCGTCTGTCTGTTCGCGATAAACTCGAACTACTGTACCGATTTTCATGCTGTTTTCACCAATGGATAGAGTGGTTCTCGAGGAAGGTAGTATATAATTTTCAAAGTTACGCGGGCAGCAGCTAGTATTATTATAAAGTAGTCAACTAAGATAATATGTGGGCTTAATTTTTATGTCGCTATTAAGGAGGGTTCTCCTTGGTCGCTATACACGCTAATCGCTATACTCAATAAAGTTAATTTAAGTCAGACATGTAGTTATATCCTCTGTGGATGTGTGACCTATTTTGTAGAAAAAAGTCGGATTGGATATTGGTATTAATTTTAATTTTTTTATATTTATTCTAGTGGTAGCCTAAAAATATCCATTATTATTTTTACGAACACAGAGATAGAAATTTTATCCTAAAATGGTGATTATTAGGATGTATGGAAACAAACACCTACATTTTACTCTTTAGTTATTATTCTATGCACTTACTATAGTCTGGTGACATTTGCAGTGAATAAACAGAGTATAAAAACGACTTTGCTTCGAAACCTAGCCACAAATTTTAGTGAAAAAGCTAATACTAATTAAATTACTGGCAACACCGAGTTGCCTAGCTGTCAAATTCTTTTCTGTCCGTACACGCTAGCTTGCTTGCACGTGTTTTCTACATTTCGCCAAAGAAAATTCACAATGGATAAGCCCAACGTACTGGCTCGTGTTGTCAAGGTCCTAGGCCGCACTGGCTCCCAGGGTCAATGTACCCAAGTTAAAGTTGAGTTTATCGGTGAGACCAGCCGTCAGATCATCCGGAATGTGAAGGGGCCCGTCCGTGACGGAGACATCCTGACCCTGCTCGAGTCTGAGCGTGAAGCTAGGAGACTAAGATAAAAGGTAAGAGACAGGTTGAACAGCTTATATTCTATACGCATATACCATCCGTAACAATTTAATTAACCTAAAAGACTGTTATTATTTCCTTCAAATTATAATTAATCTACGTATGCACATTGTCTGTTGCACTAGTTTGTTCTTGTTTATCCAACTGTTGATGCTTTTTGTTAAGGTCGATAGACAGGTTGACAGTAGGTGGCTGCCGTCGCCTTTAACTCAAACCACGCCACAGATACTGCAACTGCACTGCTGAACATAGGGATAGGGTAATGGACCCTAGCATCTCTGATTGAAACAGCACACATACTGCTATTTCATTGTGGTTTTCTATATAGGGGTTTGTTACTGCAACCAGACGAGTTTGTTACTGTACCTTGCCACTACTTTCCAGAGTCCAACTAAGAAGTTTAGATTATTTTCAACTAGCTGCTGCCTGCAACTTCGCCCGTGTGACTTTGTAAATTATATATTAAAACCTTCCTCGAGAATCACTCTGAAACAGCATGGAAATCAGTGCAGTAGTTTTTGAGTTTATTGCAAACAGATAGAGGCTGCAGAGGACTTTGTTTTATAATAAATGTAGCAATGTAGGGATTTTTAAAAATTTTAAATCAATTTTATATTGGGTTGTCCTAGAAGTTTATATGCGTTTTTTTCCTAAATAAAGGTTTTTAGTATTGGTTATAAAGATGGCAAAATAATATTACATGGCCATAATTATTTTTTCTATAAAATTATTTCTATACAATATTTTTATGTTTTGAAGCTACAGATTTTCGTCAACCCCAATGCTTGTATAAGTATGGTATAATCTTTTATCTACAATATTGATTTATATTTTTTTTGTTTCAGGTTTTATTGGTGAAAGAAATACATTAGGTTAAGGCTCATGTAAACCAATATAATTAATTTTGCTTCTATTATATCTTTATAAGAAACCGTCAAAGATGACCATCGCTTTCAGCTCATAATTAAACACCTATAATTATATAACTACTGTTTTTTTTATTACCTGATAAAATGTTTAGAATATTGAAAACTAGACCTACACTAGACGTATACCATCAACAGCGTTTTATACAAATTGAGACATACCTACTTTTCTGTTCTAAGCTTGTGTACTCTTGCTTGACATTTTTTATTGTTAACTGAAAATAAATTTAGAGAGCTTGAGTTTATAATTGGTGCAACAATTGATTTTGCAGAAGTTATATGCACTCCTTTTTAAAACTTCATTATAATTATAATGGAGTGTACTTTATTTCCTTAAAATGATAATCTTTACTATCTACTGAGACTTTCTAGTCTCAAGAATTAGAATTAAGGTACTCCCTGTATTGTAGGAGTGATTTCATGTTTGATTGTAAAGAAATTAAAGAAAATTTTGATGCAAATATAGGATAATTCAAATTACTATCGGATGATTGTAACATATATAGTACAAGTAAAGGAAATGTACACCCGAGTATTGGTTTTCGTTTTCCATGATAATCTCACCTGGGAATATTAGCACTGTTAGAGCATTTCAGTTAGTACTTAATAGTATTGTTAGGGAAGTGAATTTAAGTTCCTGTTATGTACTAAAGGGAAACCTTTGACCCAGCTGCCTTGAATTCGTTAATTGATTAAAAAGTGCTTATTTCCATTAAACAAATGATAAATTTCTTTACTAGTCATCATAATCCTGTGGCTCCACACATGATCATCTGCCGTACACATCCAGTCGTTTCCTGGATTGCTTTCGGGTTGTCTACGTTTTGACAGCTGTTATTAGACCAAACTGTCTCATCTGGCAGCAGGATGTCTGATGCTGCATTTTCCAAGTCGTCTACCCCATCTGTTATCTGCTCTATGACAAATGTGACCAGCCTGATGCCACTTGAACGTGTTAATTCTTAGCTACGTCAACCACTTTGATTGACTAAGCAATGACATTATTTACTAATGAGAGGTTTTAGTAAAATTAAAACAGCCTTTTTTACATTACAAGTTCTGTTTATTAAATATAATTACTATCGAGAACTGTACAACTTGAGATAAGTACAGATCGGTTCATTATTTCAACGATTTGGACATCAATTATCATTATTGTAGTCAATAAGTAAAAAAACGACAATTATATTTACAATTACATTTACATAGGTATATACAAAAACATTTTTTCGTGCAACAACAACACTAGTCTCATTAAGATTCTCTGTGCCTGCGATAGGAAAACATAGTTGCACAATGAGCACTTTGGTAACTCTGGAAGATGAAGGAATGGTTACGTATCGTCATATTTCTCTGCATCGCATTGACTTGCCCAAAATAAACAGTTACCAATACCACTGTAACATATTAATATAACGGCAGCTAAAAAAACAAGACTGCACACCGTACACGGCTTTCTTTCAAGAAAAAATCCTATTAAATATAACACCATAAACATAACGTGTGTGTTAACTAGAGCCGGGTTAACAGGCTTCGGTATCAACAGCACAGGGATCAACCATTGGAGACAGTACATTTCGCCGGCTGCACACAATGATACGCTATCGTTCGTAGACAGAGATGTAGCGAATTAGCATGGTATTTAACATGATTTTCTCAATATGTTCATAATCTTGCGAGGCAGTCGTAATAAATTATCTGCGACTGCGATAAATCCAGTTGTTGATGTACGTAATCTACGAACGAAATAAATCACGCAATTGCGAAGTCAAAATCGTATTATGAAGTGAATTTGATTTTGACATGACAGCGCACAGACCAAGAAGCAGAACAGAAAGCCCTGCGAAATAGACTATATGACCGCCGTAACCCTGGGCCGGATGAAGTTACAAATAAAGCAAAAGCATAAATTGATGTATAATTAATTGCTCCGTTCAATTATAAATTTGCAAAAATTGCTCCACCTTAAAAATAATAATATTTGCATAAAAACAAACCCTTGTCTACTTTACGCGAAAAAAGCAGGGGCCCTAGACAAAGTGACATGACGAAGACGATAACGAAGTTCGAAAACAACAAAATGTATGGGAAGTATCACGTGGCTTAACGAAAGCATAATATGTCAATCCCATACATTTTATTGTTTTCGAACTTCGTTATCGTCTTCGTCATGTCACTTTGTCTAGGGCCCCTGAAAAGAGTTTCTCCACTATTGTCATTTAAAAATAATTAATGATTCATTAATTAAATGAAATTAATCTACCCACAGATGGATTTACTGCTAATGCAAATACATTATTTTTATGAAGCATAATTAGATGAAGCAATTAATTTTACATCGATTTATGCTTTTGCTTTTGCATTATTTGTAACTTTATCCGGCCAAGGTTACGGCGGTGGCTCGGGTACAACCCGGGCATTATGAACTCATTAAAACTCATACTAGAGGCACGGACTGTCTATAAATACAATGGAGGTATTAGCGGTAAATTTGGCGGTAAAGAAGCGAAGATGTTTTCTTTTTAAATAAGAAACCACATAATTATTATGTAGGAAATAAAACAGCAATAGACCACATAAGACGAAAGTAGTTCCTGGGTGGAATACAAAAAAATTAATAAATGGTGTACTTAGAATTTTGTTGCATTTGTTTCTGTTTTTATCAACACGTTATTCTGACAAAATGAAAATGAAAAATATTTTATTACTTACATAAATCTTACAAACAAATGGCTAAGAAACTATACCTAATAAGTATTATCCACCCCGTGGGTTCAAAATTTGAACCCCCCATTTGAACTTCAAATGCCGCATAGGTAGACTCCCACGTTGAGAGCTCGAGTCCACGTAGAGGGCTCGGATAGGAAGGGGATAGGGGAACCGTAACAATCCCTTATACTTAATCGTAATACCAAATGGATCGTCGGCGAGTCTGCCGTCAAACAGTGAAAGATTTTTTAAAATTGGCATAAAATAAACAAACTTAAAAATCACATTAATTTTTACATACCTACTTATTATGTATATAACAAAGTCCTCCACCGCGTCTGTCTGTTCGCGATAAACTCAAAAACTACTGCACCGATTTTCATGATGTTTTCACCAATAGATAGAGTTGGTTCTCGAGGAAGGTTTTAGTAGGTATATAATTTACAAAGTTACGCGGGCGAAGTCGGGTTCACCAGCTAGTTTCTATATAATATTAGTAGGTATGATTGTTTATTGTACATCAACAGCGATGCCAGTGGTAGGTTCCATCCATCCATTCCAAATCCATTAGGTACATTTTCTATTAGTTCTATTTTTCCTTTCTTCACACAAAAGGTAGAAAAAATACTTTGTTCTTGTAATAACCTAATTGCCATAACCTTTTATTTTATTGAATACAAATTTAAATTGTATCATTAACAACCTTCTGTATATCTTCCAATTTTGTGTTCAGTTGTACCTACCTACCTTTTTTTCAGAGATGGGTTTGCTATTGGCCAACAACCAACTGTGTAGCAAGGATGAGGCCGGCCGGTTTCAGAGCTCTCCTGACGGTCAGTATGAAAATGAAAATTCACAAGTCGTTACAAAGCTCGCCTGACCGTACGCACGCGTATTGCTACCGCGGTCTGTCGTGCCTATCGTCAGTACTGACCGTCAGGACAGCACTGAAACCAGCCAATGATGGAGCGAGCTCACCGAGAAGATGCCTATTCACTCGAACTTTGAAAAGATTAGGGTTATATGAGCTCGGAAATACAGACGCCGGCAGGGAGTTCCAAACCTTGGCAGTGCGCATTATAAAGGATGGTTCAAAAGCGCTTAGTCCGTAAAGGAGGGATTTCGACAAGATGAGGATGGTAACCAGCCGTACGTCTGTATGTTCGATGGAAGAAAGGGGAAGGCGGTTTGAACTCGTGCAGCTCCTGAGCACACTCTCCGAAGTACATCTTATAAAAGACACATAGACTGGCAATGTTGCGTCTAGGTATGTGCCAGGTTCTGCTGTTGAGATTTTAAAAGAGTACTGTCGCCAATGATTATAATTATGATTAAGTCGCCTATTCAGGAAACTTAGAATGTATAAAATATATTAATATTAATAATAAATCTGTAGGGGTCGGTCGTGGAGTAATTTACTTTGTTTTCAGAAATATCGTGTATATTAATTAAGCTTTATACAATACATGATACTTTAACTAAATTGACGATTTTTAGAATTTTTTTCTGTATGTATGTATGTATGTATGTATGTATTACTATGTTCCTCCATCACTCTTAAACGAATTAACTGATTTTCATGAAATTTGGTAGATAAACATTTAGAAGTACGGGACACGTGATAGGCTACTTTTTAACTTTTTTAATGAAGTCGCGGGCAACAGCTAGTTCCAAATAAAATTGAATATTTTCCTTAAAAAAGTAATAATTTGGAAAATTTAAAATTTGGAACGTACGGCCGGCACCTTAACAACACCTTAGACTATTTAATTCAATCTGTTTTTGATGGACAATATGTGGACAATAGCTGCAATAACTATTCCATTAGTAACAAAGCGATTGCTGATCTATTAATCTCGGGTTCAATTAATTTCCTCTACATACAATACATAGGTACATTATATTATATACAATGTTATCGTACACCTATGCTTTGTTTGGCGAAGAAAGGGTTAATCCGCGCGTTCATAAATCAATGTCCACTTTCAGCGGTTTCATTGGTTCTAGTTCTGTTTCCAAAAGCTAACCTTTTTATGTCACAGATGACTATTTTATGTGTGAGGAAATTATGAAATGCTCTTTTTCTTTTTTTTAATCTAAACGCAATAAGTTTGAATCATAAATTTAATAATTTTGTATTTTGCATTCGATAAATATTTTTTTTCGTAAATAGGAATTTTATATTATTGAATAGACGAATTTCCAGAGGAACTTGTGTTAATAATAAGTACCTACTGTTCACATTATACCTAAAATGGAACTCTTCTTAACCACCTAACAGATTTTGATGCGGATTTTACTAATTGAGAGAGGAAGGGGTAAGTATAATATATGTTTGCAGAAAAAATTGCATCTGTGCAAACCAGGGGCGAGTCTCAATGAAATTATAATACAACATCTTTTGATGTGAAGTCAAAACACCAATAACACCTAGCTACTAAAGCGTTATAAAAATATTAATTAATTTCGACCGTGTCCCCGCTGAAAATTCTTTATTCTTTGATATTTTCACAAAGAGAATGGGTGACGCGCATGCGGATACCTAAGTTGCCTTCTCCCCTCCCATCCCTCTATCCCTGATTCATTTTCCCGCCAGTGACGTCCGCCCTGTTCGGCCGACCGCAGTCCCACCGCGTTTTGGATTTTCCAAAAAAAAAAAACATGTTCTCCAATAAATCTAGTGACGAGACATCGATCGCTTTAGTGATGTGAAACAGAAGTGATTACCAAAGTTCCTAATCTAAACAATGTATGAAGATATTGTACCAGTAACGAGAGGGCTGTTTCTCCTGGCTATATATTACACGCACTTCTTATTAGCTGTCATTATGTGCCACGATGATGATAGCGAATGAAAAATTACATTTAATATTTAGTAATTCATGTCTTTAAGAAAATAATGACAATAAAATAAATATTAAGACAATAATAGAGTAAGTTATAAAAGCAAAAATGGCGAATCCAGCTCACTTGATGAGGCGACAGAGCTCGCGGGATTTGTACGCGCAACGATCGTTGGATCGTATGGAAATGAAAGAGATGCGTGGAAGGCTGGTCACTATGGAAAACGGACATCCGTCGCGACGTACACATGTTATGTACGGAGCAACTAACGAGGCTTACGAAGATACGAGCCCCAATCGTCGCTCAGAAACACCGACAAGCAAGGCCAGCTCTATCGAAGAGCAGGGCGGACTTAAGCCAGAAGGTGTAGAATGTCAGAGAGAATCATGGGACAGCAAGCTTACTTTTCTCCTAGCCACGGTCGGTTACGCGGTAGGCCTCGGCAATGTGTGGAGATTCCCTTATTTGGCCCAAAAGAATGGAGGTGGAGCGTTCCTCATACCTTACTTCGTAATGTTGGCCATTGAAGGGATACCGATATTTTATTTGGAACTTGCTATCGGTCAGCGTTTGAGGAAGGGTGCCATCGGTGTTTGGCATCAAGTGTCTCCCTATCTGGGTGGGATAGGTATCAGTTCTGCCGTAGTATCGTTCAACGTTGCCTTGTATTACAATTCGATAATAGCCTGGTGTCTGTTCTACTTTGCACAAAGCTTCCAAGGCGAGCTGCCGTGGGCAGAGTGTCCGAAGAAATATTTCAGCAACGGCTCCTACATCACAGAGCCTGAATGCGCAGTAAGTTTTTATGTATTTTTAAAACTTGCCTGACAATTATTTGTAGATTTTTTGAGAAAATTATTTATTTTGATACTCCTACAATATGCACAGCACATGGTATGGTAACGTATACAATAGACGCATATAGTCATTTTATAAAATAAATACATATAAATGTCTCTATATGGGTAAGTTTTTTTTTTTTTTTTTTTTTTTTTTTTTTTTATGTTAATGTCGACAGACAGGCTGACGGTCCACTTGATGGTAGGTGGCTACCGTCGCCTATAACACAAGCAACGCCATAAGTGCTACAAGTGCGCTGCCGACCATAGAAGGATTAAGGATAAGGGATAAGGGGGGGATGGGGTAGTACATATCATATTGTTGTATAAGATATTATTAAAAATTATAAACTAGGTAGTCTCCAATATTCTAATGAGCACAAATACGCTATACCTAACTACTTGATGCAACCAGGTCATGTCAACTATGTTATGGAAATACCATCGAAGTAAGAGTACCTATCTATACCAAATTTCAAATCAATCGAATCTGTGTGTTCGATTTGTGCTGTGATTTGTCAACTGGGAAATGAGTTGATAATCTTCAAACTTTACAGACATATATTACCTATACACATTCACAGGGTAAACTCTCTTTTGCGTCGGGAGTCGGGGGTTAAAAATTAAGTCACTGTCCGCCTCTGTTTGTTTCTCCGCTAACTGCTTCGAAACCACCTAACTAATTTTGTTACTGTTCCTGTACTGTTTAATGAGGAAGTTATATGCAGATAATTTGCCGATAAAATACATCGGTGCGAAGCCGAGGGCGAGTTGTTAGTAGGTTATAAATCATGATAGGTCTAAAAATAAATCCCTCCAATCCACTAATCTTAAGCACATGTGACAAACAAGTTTAAGTGAAATTTATGACGAACCCCAACTCGACCTTAATCGCTTTTGGCAAGAGTTTGTAGAAAGTATAATACCATTTTATTTAATATGTATTGGTTTTTGCCGAATACTAAGGCGCGTCGTCGTCGGGTTGCCCGAGTGCATTTTTATTTTGTCTATACTAATACTAATATATAATATTATAAATAGGAAAGATTTGATTGTTTGTTTGTATTGAATAGGCTCCGAAACTACTGGATCGATTTGAAAAAAAAAATTACCATTAGAAGCCGACATTATCCGTAATGAACATAGGCTACTTTTTACCGCGGGAAAATGCTTCATTCCTACGGGAAATCTAAAATAAAAGTAAATACTAGCGGCTTGGCCCGGGATACACTTGATAGCATCTTGATAGCCTATCGGATTTGGGTAGAACTGCTTGGGATTATTTTTAGCGATCCGCTCCACGTATCAAGAAGCGTTATAATTTTATACTCGTACTTTTCAACGCGGACGAAGTCGCGAGCACCAGCTAGTCGTTTATATAATTATGAAGGCTAAGATGAAGTTAAATGTGGGGCATGACGTACGGGACCCAAGATAGGCTACTTTTTTCTTTCTCAACGCGGACGAAGTCGCGGGCGCCAGCTAGTTAATAAATATTACAATAGTAGACGAGGGTACAACCTACAAGAAGTCCTTGAGCGATATTCGACCTTACTTCAGACTAATAAGTGAGCCCCAAAGACAAGGAATTGTCGGGTGAACAGATTTAATGAAGAATGCCATACACAGTGCTGTCTATACAATACTGATTAATACAATATTGATTATACAATACAGTTCTAATTGTTATGAAAATTTGATGTTTGATTTGATTGAAATTGATGAAATTAATAATTTCATATGTTAACCTATACCATATAGCACTATTTGACTAAATTGACGTCTATACATCTTTAAAATGTGTATATTTTTTAATAATTATATATTTTCTTTATAGTGCGTGATTGATAAAAAATCTGAAAGATTTTCATTTATGTTAATTTTGTCTTAATATTTAGAATTTTAGATGGTACTAGAAATGGAGGGGAACTGATGAAGAACACAAAAGTTATTATTACTGAAACATTCATTATTATAAGTAATGATGAAGGTACCTATCGCCAGTATAGGTATATTATTATTTGTCAGATAAGTTTATATTACAGGGACAATTAAGTTAAAAGCGTCAATTTAAAATACAGGCTGTTAGAAAGACAATGCTGCCTTTTCACGACACAAAATCACGCTTTTATGAACAAACATTTGAGTCATATAAAACCTATTTACCATATATATACTTGATTATAATATAAATATAACATAAGACCAAGCATGTGCTTAGTTGACGCTTCTTGCTGACACTTTCATTGATGTATTTTACGCCACATAAAACATCGGGGAAAACTTTGCTATTAAATCGAATATACCTGAAGTATTTTAGATATTATTTAGTTAAAAGAAAAACGAAAAATAGAAGCATGGATAAGAAAGCATAGTACCTACTGTTGATAATAAAGAGGCTATATTAGCCTTTACACACAATAAAAATATATAACAAATAAAATAAATAGCTAAGTATTTTTGTTTTTCATAAAATTTTCATGATATAAAATATAATAGGTATACTTAGTGATTTTTTTCTTGAGACCGCGTTGTCCGATTGATCGGACGATTAAGTATATGAAAATTGTTTTGAAATAGAACATAAAATAACAATATTTAATAGTCACACTCCTACGCTGAAAGTGGTTTTATTTACTAAACGTTTGTGAGGTGCCCCTTAAATGTAGATTTCGACAAATTATTATACAAAGTTTCCTCTACACGTGAAGAAATCTTTTTAATTCCTCTCACGAATTTGGTTTGGACGTGACCTGATTGGAAAATGTTGATGTACTTAAATGTTCACTTATTCAGCTTCAATTAAATCTATTTCTGATGAATAATTTATAAGAAATTTATGTAAGTACTTGTGTATTTCCGAATTCCCTCTTTTCATTAAGTACTGAACTATTCGTAAGACGAGTTTAAAATCGTTAAGCAATATCATTATTTTAGGGTTTCGAATCCGAGACAATCTTTCTCTTATCAACGGTGAAGACAAACATCTTATCTTCTATATCTATTCTATATCTATATGCAATATACTATATATCTATATGTGTATATATTTCTATATCTTCATAATCTAAATTAGAGAATTTTCCCATGAAGATTGTTTAATGAATAAAAAACTGGCCACAACTTTAAAAATCGTAGTAGCGTCTTAGGATATCGTTCTAAATGAACTTCCTATTTATGAAATGCTAAAAATTATGTGTAAAATAGCGCAATAATTGTTTTATAATTAATGGTATTAAAAATACAAAGTTTTCGGAAAATTTTAATTTATACGGACGTTAACGGGCGCAGATGTTCGCCACAACCCTCTCTTCGGCCGGTTTTTGTATAATCCGAATTTGTATAAAGTTGCTGATGTGTCATTAATCTTTTTTCTCTTGCCCCTGTGTTTTCTGGTTTGAATAGAATACTTTTTTTACCCTCAACTGAAGCAAAAATAAGATTTTGAGAAGTCTTAATTTTGGAACGAAGTAAGTTAGCAATGAATTATATACATCCAATCCAAACTATAATTTTATAATAAATGTGAAAGTAACCAAAGATTTAAATCTTTGAAAACATTGACGAGCTAAGTCTGTGTTTGAAAATAACTGTCTTGTCTGTCCGTATGTCTGTTTGTTACCTTTTTACGCTTTATACCAATCTTTATCGTCGTGAAAAGGTAACAGACAGACAGAGTTACTTTCACATTTATAATACTAGTAAAAGTATGGACTAGTATGGATTAATTTACAGTCGAGACGTTATTGCGTACTTATGCGAGGAAAAAAATTAATTTTAATGAATCTTTGCAGTCATATAATACATATACAGTAGAATAACACATAGACTAGGTATTTATAAAGCACATCAGACCCACTGAGCATAGGCGAGAGCAAAAGAAAGTATGTACTCGTACCATCGACCTTCCAACCCAAAGGTTGGGTTGGAAGGTCGATGACTCCTACCTATATTTGAAAAGTGTGTAAAAAAGGGACTCAATCATAACCTACATGTATGGCCTAGATATACTGGAAATCTATAGCAGATATTGAAATGTTCAGTGACCTTTGAGCTGCTCAGAATGCAAAGTCTATTTGAGTTAGTCGAGTGGCTATTATGTTAATGCAACTCCCACACAGAGAGCCCGGACTACGATTGTCACACAAATAGCTACCTACTCGCAATATCTATCTACATAATATCTTTTAACCTATACCCACGCAAAAGCCATTATAGTTTTATTTTATGTTAACTGGTTGCTGGCTACCGTCGCCTGTAACACAAGCAAAGCCGCAGTTTTTACAACTGCGCTGCCTACCTTAGAAGGATAAAGGATAAGGGATAAGGAAGAGATGGGGTAATGGACTCTGCCAACCCTTACTCACTCACCGAAACACAAAAGCACATATTGTATGCTTTTATTTCACGGTGGTATTCTGTAAGTGGATGGTTACTGCCACTACTTTCCAAGTCCAGACCAGAGCCAACTTTTCATTCCAGACCCCACCTGGAATCGAAATTAGAACCCCTGATACAAGCATCCTTACCTCTCGTCCATCGGGCTCTTCGATGTTATTTTATGAATCACCACCACATATTGCAACCCGGTGATAAGTTTCATGAATTTTGTTAATATATGACGACTAAGAAAATAATATATTTCGTTACTTTTAAATTTACTCGAAAAATTACAGATTAACTACCCTTAAGTTGTATCGTTGGTCTACAATACAACTTAAGGGTAGTTAATGTCGTAGTAGAACATAAAGCTTGTAAGCTCTTTTAAGATTCAAGATGTAATGGAACAGTATTAAAAAGTCGTCGTTATGGCATTATCATTAGAGATCCTTTCAAAGGCACAGTAGAGAACCAATTTAATGACTCAAAGTAATTTCTTCCATTTATGGAAGATTATTTATTCGTGGGGGAAGATTCATATAAACATTGAAGGTCAAATGTCAATGACATTTGCCAGTGAATATATTAAGGTATTACAAGTCAAATTTCCTCCATACAAATGTAGAATTATTATTACTCCGCTGTTTTATGTTTAATTTACAAAAGTAAGCATGATACTGATTTATCTTGTCGTTAACTAGGTTCGTATGCATACAAATTTAAAAAAGTATTAATTTAAAATTAAAATGATCCTTGAAAAATCCATATTTTAACACAAGTTTTAATGCAACTTTGATAGTGATTAGGTCAATCCAGTGTACTTTGCATACAAACATTGATTAGTTATTCAAGAGTTCAAATAACTTTACACGAAATAGATATATGCAGTAGTTATGTCAAAAAGAGTATACGCCCAAGGGTCTGTTTATGATTTTATTTTTGGTATGAATCATTGTGCGTCTCACTCGATTGAGACAGGACGTATTTTAGCCATGGAACCGATGAGTTCGAGCCGCCGACTTGTTTCACCTTAAACATGAAGATAACCTTAACATACAGTACCTACAAGATTGTCGGCAGGTTAAGTCACTGAAGTGTAATAAAGCAGTGTGTTCACTTTATCGCTCCCCTTCTATTACATTGAGAACGGTTCGTTTATTCCTAATGTATTGATCCTTAAGAGGGCACTTTCTAACTCGAGAAGCTTACTGATTCCACTATTACATACTCATTAGTTATTGGTTGGGCCAAACACATAAAAAAAACATGACAATTCCGCCCGCGCTTTCACACGGATGCATTTTTTTGCAAATTATAATATACACAAACCTATTTCGCTTATTTATATAGCTTTTTACATCAGTGAAAACAGTATCAAAATCAGTTGAATTGTTTAAAAGATGTTTGAAGAGAAACAGAGGCCGCATGGATACTGGGATACGCAGGGCAAAGGCGCTAGCATAAATACTAGCTGTTGCCTGCGACTTCGTTCGCGTTCAAAATGTTATGTATAGCCTAAAGCCTTCCTCGATAAATGGACTATCCAACACAAAAGGAATTTTTCAATTCGAATCAGTAGTTCCTGAGATTAGCGCGTTCAACCAAACAAACAAACTCCTTAGCTTTATATAATAGTATAGATTATACAATTCGATGGGCATAACCTCCATTTTAATTAATCAAGTGAATAACCGGCGTGTATAAAATGTTTCATAATATATATAAACGATCAATTATCAGACCGTTTTAATTTAAAGAAGCGCTGCAGTTTTCCATTAGCGAGCTAAAGAATCCACAAATACTTGAGGCTTTCTTTGTCTCTATCTGGAACACGACGATTGCGCTATAGTATTAGGTCGACGAAAATTAAAAGTTGTAAACATTTTATAAGTTTTAATTTGGGTTTTTCAAAAAAAAAAAAAAAAACAATGCTATTAATCTTGGCAGTCCTTTTCTATGGAAACCTGTGTGAAATAGGGGACTTTTTTGATTTTTTCTTCTACGTGAAACAAGTAGAAATCTGAAGGTGCAAACCTATAGCTACATAATGAAAGCAGTTCGTGAAAAATTATCCAACTACGCGGACACTATGCACAAACTTATTTCGCTTATTTATAGCTTTTTACATCACTGAAAACATCGCATTTATCACATGGATACTGGAATACGCAGGGCAAAGGCGCGAGCATAAATCTGTTATACTAGCTGTTGCCCGCGACTTTGTCCGCTTTCAAAATAGTGTAAAGCCTTTCTCTATAAATGGGCTATTCAACACAAAAAGAATTTTCAAATTTGAACCAGTAGTCCCTGAGATTAACACGTTCAACCAAACAAACAAACTCTTCAGACTTATAATATTAGTATAGATTTATAAGTATACATAGTAATAGAAAAAAGATATCGAACAATACAAGTGAATTTCGTTTAAGAAATACCCGAAGGTATACAAGAGACAAGAGTTCATCTTGAATTCCAAATAGCTGGGGAGGCAAAATGTAGGGACACATCGCAGTCGACAGATGACAATTTCGAAGGACCAAATGCGAATAATTTTCTCATAGTGAAGTGTGCTTTCGTGCTTTTATCGTTTCATTGATAAACGGTGGGACTGAATATTGCGTCTTTATTTTGACGAAGTGAATTCAACACTTAGTAATATGACAATTTAAGTACCTAATTAAATAGTCAGGGAAGAAAAAAAATGTGCCATATTAAATTAATGTTAATTTGATTTCTCAATAAGTGATAAAAGCTACTTGTGATAAAGAGTCAATAAGTGATAAAGATTACTACAATTGCTTGCAATTATATTATTTCCAACATGAATCTATAGTTAGATCTTATTTATAGGAGACTAGCTGCTGCCCGCGACTTCGCCCGCATAACTTTGTAAATTATGCACTAAAACCTTCCTTGAGAACCACTCTATCCATTGGTGAAAACAACATGAGAATCGGTGCAGTAGTTTTTGAGTTTATCGCGAATAGACAGATAGACAGACAGACAGATAGACGCGGCGGGGGACTTTGTTTTATAATATGTAGTGATTATGTGAAGGTTGCATGAGTGCATGATTCCCGGCAGAATCAAATTTGGAAATGAACTTTTCACAATTGGCTCTGGTCTATTTGGAAAGTAGTAGCATTTTCACAGTCATTTGGGCAGTTCGTCTGGTAGTAAGCACCAGACGCCTTAGCACCGCCTTACAGAAGACCACCGTGAAGTAATAGCATGTGTGCTGTTGTGTTTCGGTGAGTGAGTAAGGGAGCCCTTCCTATCACTTCCTGATTCCTATGATCGACACTTGCAGCACCAGTGACGTTGGTTGTATTATAGGCAAATAGCCAGTGTAGCCACCTAACATCAAGTGGACCGTCAGCCGCTTTGTCAAGTTTAACATTTTAAAAAAATTTACCCTAATGACGACAAAGATAAAAAAAACAAAGATTAACAAATCAAAGTTGATTAAAGATTTTTCTCTTTTGTTACAGGTCAGCAGTCCCACCCAATACTTCTGGTATCGCACGACTCTTCAAATAACCGAAGACATAAATCATCCGCAAAACTTCAACTACAAAATTGCGTTAGCCCTCGTCATTGCTTGGATCCTGGTCTACTTATGCATGATTAAAGGCATCGCGTCTTCTGGAAAAGTCGTTTACGTTACAGCCACATTCCCTTACATAGTACTCGTCATATTCTTCTTTCGAGGCATAACTTTAAAGGGTATGGGGGATGGTTTAATCCACCTTTTTACACCGAAATGGCACACGATTTTGGATCCAGTCGTTTGGTTGGAGGCAGGGACACAAATCTTCTTTTCCCTTGGTCTCGCCTTCGGTGGTCTAATTGCCTTCTCGTCATATAACCCCGTTGATAACAACTGTTACAGAGACGCAATTATGGTGTCCATGACTAATTGTCTTACATCCATGTTTGCCGGTATCGTTGTCTTTTCAATAATTGGCTTCAAGGCAACAATGGTTTACGAGAAATGTTTGGATGTGAGGAATGAAACATTGTTCGAATTGTTTGGGCCGGCGTACACTTCCATGAAGTTCCCAGAAGCGGGACAGATGGTTGCGATCGATTTGAACGGGAATTTGACCAAGCTGGTGATGCCACACTTGCCGGAGTGCGATTTGCAACAGGAACTGGATAATGTAAGTAAATTTGCGTCTTATAGTTTGCATATAAATAGTGTCCTTATTAATTAACACTAAAATTATTGGTTAACTGGCCGCTTCCACCCAATCGTTATGAACTTGCGAGGTAGCCTCGTGGTTTTGGCAAGCGAGCTATAGCTCAGCGGTTCTCGCGGAACAGGCTGAGAAAGAAGCTCAGAAACATTCAGAAATGGACAGTAGGAAACAGGAAGGAACAACTCAGAAACATTCAGAACATGTATTGTTTAAAAAAAAATTAAAACAGTCACATTTAAAAAGCCAAACCAAGATTTTGGTGTATTAAAAAAACTTTGTAAAGGTCGCAATCTAGTCTTTTCATGACCTTTATTACATTGCCAAGTTGCCAACCAACCTGTGGCCGATTTGGCAACTTATCGGGATATAAATGGGAATCAGGCAATTTGAGATATGGTTGTAATGGGAAAGGCAATTTGGATTTCAGGCGAAATGGGAATCAGTCAATTTGGGAATTGGTTGTATTGGACCGGACGCATATAATTTTGCGCGATAGCCATACTTTTCAAGCAAAATGACATTCTCAGGTTGTACGTATAGATTTGATCGGGTATGGCTGGCATAATTCTATGAACAATATCGTACTCTAATACACTGAGGCGATAACATTTATTGATTTTACTGATCCAGTAACAGTTGTAACATGGACTTGAAATTGCTTTTACTTTTTCCCAAGGGGAACGAATGAAAATTGCGTACAATGTTTACGTAACAAGCGGGAGGTCTTTTTCTCCCCTCTCAACCGTGACAACCTTTTTCGATTTACGTTATTTTAACACCCCTCGCGTTTCATTTTATTACATGTTGTTTGATTGACAACATGTAATAAAATGTTGTAAATTTTTGTTCGCAATTATTTCGTTTGCTTAATTAAGTTTAAATTTTATCAATTATATTTTGGCTCTGGCTTTGGCTCACTCTTTGGCTTCGCTCGTGTGAAATTTTCTTATACAAATTATGTAAAAAACCTTCCTCGTTTAATGCTTTAGTGAAAACTGCATGAAAATCCTTTCCGCAGTTTTTGAGATCATCGCGAACATACATCCAGACAGAAAGACGAGGCGGTGAACTTTGTTTTATAATTGAGTAATATTAAATAACTGTTGGTATTTTGGACGCAGTGAAAAATTATTAAGCTTGTAACAATAATGTATGTATTTAGGTATTTACATGTAAAAATAATTTAAACACATATTTAGAAAATCTTATGTGGCAGATATATGTTTTACAATAGTTTTATTTAATGTTAAAGTCGGCATACAGGCTGACTGTCAACTTTATGATAGGTGGCTTCGTCTATCTATAACACAAGCAACACCACATAATAATATGCTGCAAGTGCGAATATATAGGTACTTTTTTATACTAAAAAAATGTAAGTCTTGGGTGAACAAGTAAGTCAATATTCGAAAGATTATTGCTATACTCTGCTTGGTTTTTTTTCAAACTCAATAAAGTTTACTCAACGCTAAACGTTCTGTTAAAACATCAAACCTCAAACTGTGTTCGATTTACGACAGTGAATTGACGTAAAATTTTTCAATTACATTCAAGAAAACGAAAAAGTTTGCTTTCTTTGTGAGCTTTAATAAGTATAATGACGATTTTTCTTTTGAGAATATCACGTATTAGACGATTGATAATCCTACTAAGTAAGATTAAGATACGTTGGGGAAATCAATGTTGAACTTTGTAAATGTATTCTTGAGAATTCCATTCGAATGATAGTTGTTACCATCAAATACATAAGTAATATAATATGTTGACGTCACGTCAGAGTCAGAAATATACGACTGAACACACAACTAACAAACTTACTTACTTACTTACTTAACTGAAGCTTTTTACGATCGCTTGTACATGAAGTTAATTTTGTTCTCTAGCCGTGACAACGATTTATGAACCGTTGAGTGTTTAGTTGTTTTGCACGTTTCGACTTATGCGGCCGACAGTACCTACATCAGAGGGATCAATCAACTCAACTTTTTTCAATCAACTCTTTTTGATTGAAAAAAGCACCAATTTTTTTTTATATTAAGCTCCATTTCGCATCAATCATCAATCAATCAATACTAATAATAAATCTGTAAGAGTCTAGGTATTGTACATACGTTATTGAATTACAATATTGTTATGGAGGAACATACATACGTATGTTCCTCCATAACTCTTAAACGAATTAACTAATTTTCATGAAACTTGGTAGATAAACATTTAGACGTACAGGACACAGGATAGGTTACTTTTTTCTTTTCAACGCGGACAAAGTCGCAGGCACCAGCTAGTTTATAATATTAAGGATACCTGATACGTATAGTCATCGAAGGTTTAGATATACCTAAATCCATACTAATATTATAAATGTGAAAGTAACTCTGTCTGTTAATTAGCAACCAACCAACCAATCATCATGAAATTTTGTATACACGTTGTCAGGGAGACAGGAAATGAGGAATACAGAAAATGAGGACTGTTCCCGAGGGATCATCTAAAATAAAACAAAAAAATTAACGCGTGGACAAAGTGTCATACAAGAGGTCAAGCGTTATATTGCTTATTTTTTTTTTCAAGTGGATTTTATATGGTTTTAGGTATATTTAAAATTGCACAGAAACAAACATCAGTTGGTTAATAAAATTGTTAAAAGTTGTTATATTTATATAAATAAACCCTTAAGAAGATTTTGCAAATCTGATTTGAATTTAAAATGTCTGCCCACTCGTTAAGCTTAAAGCCCCTCGGTTCGAAAATTTGCTTAAATAACGTGTTTCAGATGTCTCCTTTGCAAGTCTAAAAGAGTCATTTGCCTCAGTAATTGTATTATTATACGGTCGATTGAGGTTTCTCGCGGAAAAATGATAAAAAGCTGAAAAATATTAATCAGTAAGTTACGAAAGGTTAGCTTTTATTGAGTTACGGAGAAGTTTGAAAGTTCTGAAATATTTTTTAAGCAAAAAGATAGATTTAGAATCTTGTTCGGCATCAAAGAAAACTTTGTAAATGGATAATAAATGACAGTAGGTATTAAAAAAGGGAAAGCAAAAAGGGACTCGCGCACTGAGGGTTCTGCGCAAACTTAATTAGGTTATGAATATGAAAAAAGTTTGTGCATCCCGGGGAATTGACTATGATAGCTCGTATCCGATAGTTAGATTGAAGGACAAACTTTTTGAGAGATTTAACTTTCTGTCGTATAGGAATTAAGTGATGTGTTGAGTAATTTTGCAACTATCAAAATAATTTTCGTCGACTTTTTTTCATTTTCAATTTTGTGATAATGTGAATATTTTCTGTTCTCTTCCAGACCGCTTCCGGTACAGGGCTTGCGTTCATAATCTTCACGGAAGCTATCAACCAGTTCCCCGGAGCCCAATTTTGGTCCGTACTCTTCTTCCTAATGCTGTTCACTCTTGGAATTGACTCGCAGTTCGGAACACTCGAAGGAGTCGTCACCTCAATCGTTGATATGAAGCTATTCCCGAATTTAAGGAAGGAATACCTCACAGGAGGACTATGCCTCATTTGCTGTATTCTGTCGATGGCTTTCGCTCATGGCGCCGGGAGTTACATATTTTTGCTCTTCGATATGTACAGTGGGAATTTTCCACTTCTGATCATCGCGTTTTTTGAATGCATCGGGATTTCTTACGTGTATGGAGTCAAGAGGTAAATCATTCTTATGCTATATTCTATAGAAAATACTGGTAGATACAAATTCCCACGTAATTATAAAGGCAAAATATTATAAGGCAATCCATGTTAAGACAAGGACAAACCTCAGACCGAACACAATTTTTACCAAAATAAGCGTAATCTGTTAGCGCAACAGCCAACAGCGCTAGCACCAGCTGTTGTGTTCCGGTGATTGAGTAAAAGATACGAGAGCCCATTTCCGTATCTCTACCTAATCTCATATCCTACTATTTCTATACTCGGCTGTGGCGTGTGTTTCACTAGCTTTTAAAGTGAAGTATAAGCTCAAATTTTACAGAACACACGAGGCCTTTTAGTGACGTCATAATAAATGTGTTATATACGAAAGTCGAAATGGTGTAGGTAATGTACAACTTCTCGCAAGTTGTCGAAACATTTTAGGATATTTTGGTTAAGTGCTGTCTAAACTTCAAACTGACGAATAACACACAATATGATATAATACGATGTGGTTAAAACCATCCCTGGCCATCCATGCAATCCTCTTTATTTGCTACAAGCGTCTCAAAAGCGATCTCTCATTAGTGTAAAGATCAACAAATCGACTTCAGCTAATCTATTTCCGGGCGAAACTTCAAATGAGATAAATAATGGTTAAGTCATCTCCTGAGTTGAAAAAACACTTCAAAGAAATGGTATAGACGCGATCTCCGCCCTAAGGTGCGTGAGGAGCGATTGCTAATATTGCTATAGTAGTTGCCAGGTGGCAAGTGGCGCCAAAAAGCCAAAAAGCAAATGCGAGAAACATTCACTAATAGCGGAGCAGTGTTGCCACATCTGGTTTTAAAAAATGCATAGTAGGAGGCTGAAAAATACTTAGATTTGGGGAAACCCCACATTAGCTAATGGCTACTATCGCTTAAGCGACAGTAACTCAGAGAAATAAAATACATATTTTTTCAGATTTGCCGATGACATAGAATTGATGACTGGACAACGTCCGGGAATATACTGGCTTATCTGCTGGAAGTATCTGTCCCCTTTGGCAATGCTTTCGATCTTGGTTTCGTCGTTTGCTGAACTGGCTGTGGAAGGATCGGGTTATGATGCTTGGGTGGCGTCAGAAGGTGACACTGTAAGGAAGCCGTGGCCGATTTGGGCTGTATTGTTGGTTGTTTTTCTGGTTTTGGCTTCCGTACTGTGGATACCGGCACTTGCTATTTTCAGGTTAGTGTTGTTTCTTAATGATAATTTATTAATGTAATTCGTTACTACTTGTCGTTACCTACATCACTAAATAGGATTATTGAAGACGCAACCATAAATGAAGACAACGGAACGGTAGTAATACTAGATCTATGATGAAGACGCACAACCGTTTCACTCAAACTTGGCGATATAATGACGTTAAACAAACAATGGTTTCTTCTTCTTATGTTCTAATTATTTTGGTGGAGTTTCTATTACTTTAACGAAAATTCTAAACAATGTAATTTATCTTTCACATGTTTAAGTTTAATATAAATTTTATTCAAAGCAATAGCGTTGTCTGTTTCTTGCAAATTTTTCATTAAACGATGCATATTTTCAGTACCTATTTAGATTTTATTTCCACCTTAATCCTACTATAAACACGTTATAACTATTTAAGCTATCAATAAAATACAAAAAATAAAAACTCAATAACTTTCAGATACTTTGGGATCCCCATCATTGAAGACGAAGAGCGCGCCTGGTTCCCCGCTGAAGACTTGAGAGATTTTCATGGAATCGAACCGAGACCAGTTTCTATGGCGGAAACACTTTTGTTCTGCACTAAACCAGATGGCTCCGAAAGCTGCTGTTGGCCCGGCTGCTGTGAAACTGATGACGACGAATAAACTGAGACTAACGGAAACACGACGACACATTTTATTTCGATAGTTAGTTAAGGAGCTCCGAAACAAAAGCAAATAGGTATTTACGTGAATAAATATAGGGCGTGGCACGAATCTTGAATTCTGACCGTTAAATTGAGAATTGAACCATTAAAAATATGAAGTTACGTAGTTCATGAAACCACCGTAAATAAAATGCTACTACAACTCCTTCTATCCGACTATTTCTCAGTTATTTGGTTCTCATTACCTCTCTACTCTATTCTTTGGCCATTAAACACGATTTGAAAACATGTTGAAAACTCAATATTCGTGCCACACTCTATAAAGAATATATACGAATGTAAAATACGCCTTCAGCTTCCCTGAAAATTTGTAATCTATGACAATAATGACTCTTTATATAGACAATAAACTATTTTACACAGACAATAATATTATACGCTAGTTAAGTAGCACCTTTCATGCTAGAATTTATTTATTTCTTACCTATATAATATGTAAAGGGGAATTCACGATGTTACAGGTTTCTCTGTAATTGAATTCATACGGACAGTAGGGATTTATTAAAATTACGAGTTGACTGTTCCGTTCAATGTTGCGAATAGTTGATTATTTATTATCTTCATTAGTCCGGATAAAGAAATCTATTTCAGGATATAATTAATAAACAGAAAATAATAAAGATTACTTACACTTTTAATCAGAATGGCAATAAACACATGTTTTACCTGTTTATTAATTTCTGTTTTGTTGTTTTTGTATAATGTTTGTGTCTTTGTGTTGCGTGAATAAAATTCATAAACACTGTTTATGAAAGTAGATTAGTATTAATGTTAATATTAATACTCAGATTGCCTATTAATTTCGTTGGTAGCTAATAATTTCGCCAGTAAAAAAAATTGCTATAATATATTATATCGAGATTGTGAATGTTATTTAATGTGAACCTTTATAGCGAAAACCAGTTCGTTGTGAATTCTTTTAATTCAAAATAATGTGCTAAAATTTAGACATACTTATTAGACATTTGACAATATTAGAAAGGGACTGATCCTATATCGCGACAATATTTTTAAATATAAAATTCCCCAAATCTATTAGATTTGGTAGTAACCTTTTTAATCGTGTACATATGTTATAAATGTTATTTATTTTATATTCCATATATTTTATAAACTCGTTTAAATTACGAATATAATAATGTTTAAAAAATCATATTATAGATAGTAATTAGTAACATATCTTAAAGTAGCATATCTTACATTTTATCAAAAATAACATCATTCAAACATATCTTGGAAACAACATTATTAAGACTAATGTCCCTTTTCCTCAACAGTCACCTAAAGTTAGGTGACACCTGGGGACGAATTAATGGCCGGCGTTATGTGTTCCCTAACTCTAGGTGACAGTTGGTGAGTTAGGGCATTAGATTATCTTTTAAAATTATCTTAGGTAATAAATAAAGAACTTATTCTACCTACCTAGTTGTTGTTATAAATGATATTATGTCACGATGTGATCATATCGCAAAAATATAATCCTGCCTGTTATTAATTACTTAGTAAATGTAATATTTATTTATATATCTAAATAACTATATAATCTATTTAATATGACAATATTTTTTAGGAAGAAATAGATTAAGACTTTAAATTTATGATAACGAATCCAGTCGTCATTATTTGAAGTCTAATAGAATAGGTATAATGAATGAAAATATTTGTTGCTGAACAATTTATTTAGATATTCAAATATGTTTTTGGATTACTTACAAGATTTTTTATTATCACAAAATGCATAGGTACATCCCTATATACCTATATATACTTTTATCTTTTATATCAATATTTGCTTAAGTAACTTAGTATTTATATGTTTTATTTGTAATAAAAACAATTTTGTAATAGGTATAATCAGTTTATTACATTTTTAAAATAGGTCTTTAATTTTTAAATGTGATTTTATATTTTAAAAAGACTGCTTAATTAATTTATTGAGATTATTATATGTAAATGAAACAATATTAATTATATTAATTAATTATATTTTTTTGAATATTTTACCTCGATGTTCAATGGCAGCTGTATGAATTATATTGAACTTTTTTCTAGTTAATTTATGTTTACATTATTTCTATTACCTCTACCAAGGTATTGCTAATGCTATACCAAGTCCTGGACCTGGTTATAGTCCTGTGGGGATTAAGTACATTAAAGTGAATCAAATGTATTATAAGAAATTGAAAATTTGTTGTGTAATTGTTTCTAAGATTCTAAGATTTCTTTTTATACAAAATAATTATGACGTCATAACTGGAAAATGTACGGTGACAGATATCCACGTAAGTCTAAAATACGTATTAAGACTCCAATTTAAGCATTCCTAAAAAAAATATCCATACACGAACATCTCCACAGGACTACAGCCAGGTCCTGGATCAATTACCTATTATAAATTAAAAAAATAATAATGATTATTTTAAAAAAATGCTCAAAACATGTTTTGTACAAATATAATTGCATTTTATTAGTAAAACTATAATTATAAATAAGGTTTATTAATGTGATATTGTAATGTTGTTGTTAGAGACTTAAGGCACGGTCACATAACAAGCGTGGCAGTCTGCTTATTACTATAACATTTGATATCTGTGCACTAGACCTAGAAGCAATAAGATTCAGTCGGACTTCGGTCGCCAGCTGAGAACAGGATAGGTGTTTCCATTCTATTATAGCTAATTTTCACAAATTTCCTATACTTTCACAATCCCACAGGCCTCACAGACCACAGTTACTGTGCCTTACAGGCAGTAATTATGCTCTTACAAGCCTAACTACTTGATCTGTTTATCGGCTAATATAAATCCCGGCATATTGTAAGTTGGCAAGAATGGCGAGAAGTCGTTTTTTGGATCTGATCGGGTATCAAAGTGGCAAGATATAGGTGAATTATTATATTAAGGTTTGAAGGATTGTTAAGGAATTGTTAAGGAAAATGAATTTTTTTTTCCTTTTTTTCGTAATATTTCACCTCACTAACTTAAAATTAGCAGTGTTGATGTTGATATTCATTCCATAAAATCATCTTGCGATGTCGAAGGACAACGTTTTTTTTAGGTATTTATTCACCATGACGTATTTACTAATACGATAAAACAATCTGTACGCAATAGTACCTAAGAGAGTCGAGACGCGCGAACGAAGTGCGGGAGGGGAAGAGCGACTGAGTCTACCAATAACGTGTCGGCGGCATACCGACGCGTACCCGCCCCTCACTTTCCTCTGCCCCCTCAAAGACCTATAAATAGAGTTCTGCGCACATTTGCCGAGAAGTCTTATTCGTTACACGAACTATAACATAGATCCGACCGCGCGATTGGTTCGCCACTCGCCCCGCCTCTCGCACCTTGCACATGTCCCGCTCACTCCTTCGTACACTTGCGTTAGTTTTATCTCACGTGCCCAAACTTTCTCCCACTACGTTCTTGCCAAGTTATGTGCCGGTTATTATACCGGCCACTAGACCTCTTGCTATCCAGTATCCTCTCGTTTAACTAGTTTAATTAGGTAACTCATGACACGAGGGTGTTACCGGTTTATAAGAACCATGTCACTCATATACGACATTACATATCTTGCAATGGGAATAACAAATGTTACCACTTCACTGTCTCGCTTGTTGTGTAAGCAATCTTAAAATCATATCTACTCTTAGTAATCGGTCGTAGAACTTGTTTTAGTGTACCTACTCTTACATACATATCTAAAATAATGATTGTTGTAATTAAGGTTTAGTATCGTCAATAAATATATTGATAATGTTACCTATTAATTTATTTTTTATGTTAAAGTTTAGCAGGCATTCTGATAGTCCTCTCGATGATAGGTGGCTTTTAATTAAGTGCATATAAATGTTTTAGGTGACAAACAAGGAATGAGAGGATTACGTTTTTTTATCCCTTGATCAAACATTTAAATACAACAGTGGCCCTCTTAGGTACATACTTATTTAGATACGCTTCTAGCTCTTATATTTATACCTATATATGACTATAAATAGTAAGTATATTTAGATATTTAAAATAGGTGTGTGTCAATTATTCATTCGTTTATTTTCTAATCACCAATAGATACTTATTAAAATAATTATTGGGCCTAAGAACATAACAATATACTCACATATTTGTCACTGTTTATTTTTTTATTTTTTTCAATTATATCGCAAAGGAATCGCACGTTAGAATTGAAGACAATAATGTCTGCAATAACCGATACAATTACAACCATACCATACCAACCAAATATCCGAAATTATGCATTTAAATAAAAAAAATAATGACATTTTAAATAAAGAATAAAATATTAACAAAATAAATCAATAAAAATATGGCTCCTTCCGCTTGGATCCACAGCTAGGATATTTACTTCGAAGTGTTTATGATAAAAATATGTAGATACTTAGTTACATATGTATCTACTTGCAAGGATATAATTAATTTCGATGGCAACGGTATGACCACAGTCGCCTATTAAAAATCTAACAACTGTGGGAGAAAACCTAATCAAAAAGGCTTTTCGAATTCTTACTCACGTTCAAAACGCAACAGGATATTTTCCTGTGGTCTTCTATTAAAGAGTGGTTGCTGTCGCCAAATAGGTTACAATAGTTCCATTGTAGGTTAGTGGAACTAGCCAGCTTAGGTGCCTATAATGTGCGATTATTTTTACGAACATCAGTAAAAACATTTCCGCTGTAAGTATTCTTTCTTTTTTAAATTTGAATTGTCTTTGTGATACGCACAAAAAGAAATGCGGGTTAGTTAGTAGCCTAATAGCTGGTAGAATTGATTTTTATTTTAGTTTAAATTTCTATAAATAATGTAGTCTATACTTGACTTGACTAAATAGGATAGTTACAGCAACAGCCATGTGTATCTTTATATTTCTAAACTAAACACAATACGGCAATAGCAAGCGAGTCTAGAATAAATATTAAAGTGAAAAATACCTCTACTACTTAATCTTTTCAAAGTTCAAGTGAATAGGCATCTTCTGGGCGAGCTGATAAGCTCGCTCCATCACAGGCCTCATCTTCGCTATACGGCTAAATGCTGGCCAAGAGCATTTAATCTATGCATTTAATCTAGCATAGCATGCTATCTTTGATATTTTTATTGAAAAATAAAGAAATATGTAAGATTACTTACTAATTCCCCAAACTTGTTGTATCTGTGTATATTTACTTACTATACCTAATAATTATTATATGACTATTGACGTGTTGATGGTAATAAACGTTTAAAAATAGTGTTTAGTTTTATTTCATTAACACAATTTTTTCTGCTTCTATGCTACTCATGTTTCTTTTATGATATTATGTTATATCAGGTAAACTGACGGTTTAATTGATGGTTATTGTCGTTTATGCTACAAGTTTTGTATGCATTCTTTTTTTATTTGAAAGCTAGGTGCTTCCCGTGTGGTCCCATTTCAATTGGCATCCATGAGACGGTTTGAAGTCGGTTTTTTTTAAAGAGTTATTCATCTGAAACTCAAGTAAAACTACCCAGAATCTTAGTGGATTACGTTCAATTTATTTTTTGATTATACCTACTTACGATGACTGAAAAATCCAAGTCGATTTGAAAATCTGCAGAGTTAGAAATGAGCGACGATCCCATTTAATCTCTGTAGTTCCATTATGGTTCCACCGAGATAAATTTTTCTCCCAATAGTTCCATGAAACTGAAATAATTTCTTGCTAACGAACCATTAGTTTCGTTATGCTAACAATTTAAGAAGATTAGTATTTTTGTTTGTAATGAATACTTACACATTCTAGATATCTAGGAAAGTGCAATAAAAAGAATAAAAAGTTTTTCGCTTTTATTTAACTAACTACAACTAAGAACAATAATTATTTAAATTTCTAGATGAAATTATTTATAATTAGGTGACAGTTTTTTTTTCATTTCATTCAATAAAACAAGTCATTAAGTCGAATAAGGTTCTTAAAGGGCTTGTTCCCACCTGCTCCATAATTTCGATCCCAGCAGCTCCAAATCGGTAGGGTAGGTGTCATAAATTATATATATTATAAATAAATATTATTATTATAAATAATAATTTATTTATATTATAAATAAATGATAAATAATACCTACATAACGCAGAGCTTTTGGGAATCTGTTTGAAATTTTTAACTTTGGAAAACAATGGATTTGGAGCGAGCAGGAATAAGCCCTCAATACGTCATCAAATAAAAATAATTAATACATTAATTCTTGTAACTCCCGATAACTTACACATATATAAAGCCCAAGATTGGATCCCAATAAAACATCGGGTTTACTTGTTTTGTTTAGTTTAGACGATAACGATTTTTAGTTTATTTATTAAAATACAGTGATCCCAGTCAGATATAAATTCCAATAAAATGGTTGGTACTCAATGAAATGGTTAACAGATGTTCTTTAGTAAAAGGAGATCGTCTTTTTGGACTCTATCCTCTATCTTATTATTTATCCTCTAGTAGAAATCACAAAAGCTTAAGCTCAACTGCAGACAAAAACGAAATGCAACAATTCGTCCTTTTTCTATTTTTAGATTACAACAAAAAAATCTGTCATTGTAGGCATTTTATAAACAAGTAAACAAGCAAATTAAATTAAAGCTTACTAGCGAAACTGTGTTACAAAATACAAAATATAAACCTGTCTTAATACTGTGTTAAGGCATTTTTATTAAAAACAAATGGTTCCCTTTCTTTAATTTTTTTTTAATCTATATTTTTTATTTTAAAGGAAAAAAAATATTTAAAAAGGAAGCTTATATCATAGGTTATGTTTTGATTTGACATAATTTTTTTTTGATCGTCACTGAATTATGTGAACAAAATGGGGCCAAACGAGAATAAAATTCAATTAAGTATGCCAACATTCGATGCAAAGCAATATTTTAGAAGTAGAAAAAATATTTCAGAATTACTTTAATATACAATTATTACATATACAAAAATATTTCTTGTACCTAATCTAGAAATGGTTTAAAAAAAAATTACTGAAGTAGTAAAACAAAAAATAGCCTTTATTAATTTAAAAATCATTTCTAGATTATTTCTTGCACCTAATCTAGAAATGATTTTTAAATTAATTTTACTACTTCCGCCATTTTTTTTTGTGGACAAAATCCAGAATTAAAAACTAAGATTAATTATTTAAACAAACATTATAGGCAATGTAAACACTCAATACTAATATTATTTCATGAACACATCTATGTATAACATTTATTGCTTTTAAATAATCTCAAAATCGAATTCGCGAAAACTTCCACCAACTAAGTATGCAACTAAAAATAATTCAGTCTTAACCAAAATCCTTAAGACAATAGCGTTTTTATATAGTTAAATGTCAACTTCTAATATGAATATTTTAAACATCAATTTCTTACCAATAGGTGATTAATAAACGGTACTGAATAATTTACTATCATTATGTTTACTGTAAACTTTGGGTGAGAACTATATCAACAATGTTCTTAGTCAATTTTTGCTAATTATGTCCATAATGTCTAAATTTTAATTCGTCTACGCAGGAAAATGCCTAATAATGGCACGTCTAAAAAACAAATTACCTAATTTTAAAATAACTAGGTACTTATTGGTATGCCTAAAATGCGAATTCTCTAAATTGAAAAACACCAAAACACTTAAAAAAACTTGATATATATTTTCTTTGATATATATAGATATCAATAAACCTTAAAAGTCAATAATGTTCTAGAGGCTTTATACTTAAAATTATTTTAAGATGCACTTATTTTCCGTTTAGCCATTCTGCAAATTAGTCATTTAAACTATTAGACATCCTAAATTTTATTAGTCACTTTCCCTTTACATTTTGTTTCAAGAGACGAATCGCATTAATTGAATTAGGCATTATACTTCATTGACAAACTGAAATTTAGATAATCTGATCATAATTAAATTTTCCTACACTACCAACATTGAGAGGACAAAAATATATTATTTAAACATTACTATGTTCTGGGCTTTGGCAACTCTCACTCATATACCAAATCGACAATTTACAAAACACTAGCTCTGTTCATTGCTTTCCATTTCAGCTTTTTTCATCTTCTTCGCTTTTATGTCCGCCATTGTTTGCTCTATAGACCTCTGATCCTTCTTATTTTCACTAGGCACTTCTCCGTAGCTTTTATTAACGTTTGTTTTTTGAGCTGCATTAATGGCCGCATCTTGTCCAATGAGATGGGCGTATTTCTGTTTATAAAACGTACCACTTAGCTCTTCTTCAGTGCCTCTTTTGCGTTTTCTATTCTTTTCCGATTCGGAATCTAAGGCAGCCTGTTTCATGTTTTCTATTCTCCTTTGGGCCATTTCGGCAGCTTTCTCCTCGTTCCATACACCACCAGCTCTTCGAACGTCGACCTCATCTTCAGACGGACCCTTGTCTTTGTTATAAACCACAGCATATCTATCGATGCCCTCTTGGCCATAAGAAAACATTTGCACGCCTGCTGTGTTCGCAACCTCTCTTACAATCGACCTGTACATTTGTTCCATAGGTTCAAATTGTAAGTAAGGTTTGGTGCCATCTTTGATGAACGCGTCGACTTTTTCCTCAACACGTTTACGAAACTTATTTATCATAGTTTTCTCTTCTTTCTGTTTCCTTTCAAATGCTTCCTTCTGCTTCTTCATAGCAACCTTCTGCGCTTCGCTCGCCGACGGTGGTTTTTGCATTGAATTGAGTATGTTGTCTAAGAAATCCATTGCGCTATATCGTTTTGATTTTCTGAAAATTTACAACAGAGCGAAGTGAGGGCAAGAATTTCCGGTATCCGCCTCACCCACTTCTCTGGTACGGAGAAGTTTTCTCGCGGTATCTTGCAGTTCAGTTGTTTGGTGGCTAAAACATCTAATGTTATTTTAATTTGGGCGCAAATTTGAGCGCCAAATGTAATTGTGTCGTCAGCGAATTTCAGCAACAGGTTTAACGGCGGTTGGACAGCTGTACCTGTTACGAGAGGTGATTTTGGATCTGCCTCAAGTTCTTGAACTTTGACAGCAAAGTCGTAATACAAATAACATATCTCTCTATACAACCCTGATAAGAAGTCCCTGAAAAAAAGATAAATTTTCAGTATATATTATTTGAAAGCTGATTTCCTGGCATAATATCCAGTGATTCTAGCTGCGATATATATCTCATTGGCATGCAAACTCAGTTCTCATTAAAGTAGATGGAAGTTTAATGTTGACGAAAAGAATCAGAAGTGCATCTGAGAATCTTTAAAGAGATGTTAAAAATAGTACAGATGTTATAAGTGGAGATTTTAATAATAACTGTTATGGACAATTATCTCTAGGAGACACAGAGTGATCTGAGAAGATAAAAGTGTATAGAAGCTCATACCTTTATTCACACACTAAACCACAAAAAGCCCATATTGAACACTGTATGCTTGTGAACTCATCTTAGTATGAATTATGAATTTTGAATGATGAATTTAATATTACTAAAAATTTTAACCCTTGCTGATTCATACTTACAATTTATTACCAATTTCTTTTATACTAATGTCGATGTGATGTATCAGGTTGGCTTGTAACCTTTTCTGAAGATCTTTAAACTCAGCCAATGGTGTATCCCCAACATCAGCTCTAAAATAAAATGTACAAGTTTAACATTGTTATTTTATTAGAAGAAAAACATGGTAAACACTACCACCAGACTGACTACCCAGTTTATGACTGCTGAATCCATTAATAAATTTTTAGTAAGAAGAAGAAAAATAGGGGTTTGTAGATTTACTACCATGGCATGTAATTGTCGATTCATGCCACAGCAGGAAATCATGATGTTTTTTAAAGTTGTTAACTGTTGACTGACGGTCCGTTTGATGGTAAGTGGCTACCGTTTCCTATAACATAAGCAATGCCATAGCTGCTGCAAGTGAAGCTTTCCTTCAAGAGACAGTGGCTAACAAAAGGGAAAAAAACCCGAACTGATTACATTGTGCATGCTTTATTAAGAAGTTCTACCATTCGACATCAAAATAATAGCAGTCTACTCTCACAACTACATAAGTTTGATGAAGTTTTTAAACAATGCTCCATGTTCAAAATAAGTTAGACCTGACCCGTGTAACAAAGATGACATAAGAATCTATTTCCAAACTTGGATGGGAAGTTGTACCCTGTTTATCTCAAAAATACACTAAATAAAATAATTTACATGAGCCAATGCTTGGTCATTGGGATGAAGAGGAAATTATTACTTGTTGAATATTTTGTTGAAATAAAATATTAAGTTTTTTTTACTGTCTTGTGTTATGTATCGTAAGACCAACCTAATGCATAGCATGTTATGTACTTTGTGTGTGACAGTTAAATTTGATATGACTGCCCTTTTTTATATATTCTGAATTGGCTGAATTATGAAAAAACTCAACAAAGTTGAAGTCTAAGCGGAATGCAATAAACCAACATAATATAAGCACAACTAATACAGTGCTATATAACATTATGTAAACAGAAAATTCGTGTTAACTCAAGGCATTTGGTTGGGAACGGTTGAAAAATCAATTCTTGCGTTCTAGCGTGGTTAGTATTTAAAGATTTGTATTGTGTTCATTGATCACACCTATCAAATTTATTGAGTTATCTATTAAAACAAAAGTGTTTACAAACAATCAAACAATGGATTGCAAGCGACAAATTAATACCGTACTTACACTAGTAACTTGTTACATCGGTGAATAGCTCTATTTATTTCTGAAGCAATCTTTTGGCACGCTTTCAAGTTCGCAGTAACTGCCACATAAAATGATTCGACAGTAGAAAAATAATGGACAATTTGTTTTTGTACCTTAGAATCCATCACGGAGAAGTCAACTTCACTTTTTATTATTCGAAAAAGCAGAAAATTAAAATAATGGAGAATAGTAAATCAAATCACATGCGCAATAAAAGGAACTTATTTATTTGTCAAAATGAAATGACATGACATGACATTGACAGTAATATCAGTAATTGTGAAATGAGAACTACAATGGGACGTTCAGAGTAATTTAATAGCAGAAATGGGTTTGTGACTTTTTTTGTTAATGTGTTTTAGGACTTGACCTGCTTTGGACTTGACAGACCTTTTGGAAAACTAAGAAAAATTATAGACTTGACTTTTGACTTGACTTTGACTGACTAGTCTCGGGATCTGCTATTTTTGATTTTTAATTTCAATTTTGCCTTTTTTTTATTTTAAAAAAGGCTATTACAAATTGCTATTTTTACTAATGACACCGGCAAAATCATCGGAGAAGATCAGTAGCCAAGACATTAAAAGAGAAGAAGAAGAAGAATGTGTTTTAATCTATAGACATTTGGTAATTAATTTTAATGTTTTTGCATGCATTAGCTATAGCTCAGAATAAAATTAGTTTAAAGGTGAAAATTAGTCTACTCAGAAATTTTGAAGTTAATTTTATTCTGTTTCTGTGTTCACAGTCTCCTCCAAATCATCATTATTCACATATTATTCGTATATTTTCGGGTATCTCCGTCTTTTTTCGGTACCGGTCGATTGCAGTCGGTTCGCTACCTGTCAAAATACTTCAACAACCAATGACGACACAGAATATTCAAACAAAGTGAGCGAGCAACATTTTTTTTTATTTTTTAGTTTAGTTTTGCATTTGTTCTTGATTGAGATGTACGTCTGTAGTAATTATTTAATGATTTTGTTAAAAACACGTAGTTGAATATAAAAAAAAACGGCGATTTCGAAAATATTGTTAACTATGACAGTGGCGAATGAGAGTGTAATTTACGTAGTGTGATTTTTGATTTTATGGAATTGTGTCATCGCAACTGGTAGAAAGAAATGAATGTAAAAATGCACAGTGAAACCGGCGCTTTCTCATCTGATGGCATACGTGCCGAAATATTGAACCCTTTCGTCCATAAATTAGAATTAGACAACACATACGATAAAATAAAGGTATGAATTTATGTACTTGTCTATGTTTCATACATCTATTAATTTTAAGTTATTGAAATAATTTAAGAGCGAGAAAAATGTATTGCGCATGTACTCGCATTTTTTGGAACTATTAAATGTAATAAATAAAGTTAATTAATCTATTGTATTGCGGCTCCCAAGAAACTAATTTCGGCTTTTAAGTGTGGGGAAATAAAAATATATTTTTTTTATGCAAAAACAAAACTTAAGAAATATTTTATTTATGTTGATACGATTCAATGGCATAAACTTTGCATATATCCTAGTGAGCTTTAGCCCTGTCTTGCCTTTATGAAAACTTAAGGTAAATCTACCAAACCAACCATAGAAGAAATAACTTTCTTGGCATCCCAATACATAAAAAAAACTACAGTCTAAAACATATTATACCCGATTTTTTTGTTTACTGTTAACAGCAAATGATAAAATAATTATAGGGTCCTGAACCACTGTTTCTAATGTAGGTCTAGGTACAAAGGTAGTAGTACTCTTTATGTAGGTAGGTACATGTGTAGAATAGAGACTGCAAGAAATCGTGATTTTTTAAATATTAAAGTGAAAACTACAAGCTAGAGCCCATTTTTTTATATTCTTTATGATTTCTGCGAAATTTTCAAAATAAAAATTTATTGATTTTATTAATAAATTTTGACTATGCAGTAAGACTAGTCATAATGGGACTCAGTCCCTCCATGCAGTAGGTGCACCTATCTAAAAGGATCAAATGATTAAAATCATTGTGTAATTCCCGAATTTTATGCAACCTGTCAAGCTGCATCCGTGCACTGTTCTGCAGTGCGGGCGAAAGACAACAATAATAGGCTCTTATAACATATTTTAAGGTGTTTAAAATAATTCCTATGTTAAATAATGTTTAAAATAATGTACCCAGCTTCGCACAAGTGTTTTTGTTTCTGTGAATTATAACTATATAAAAACCTTCCTTGTTTAATGCTCTTTAATTCCATTACTGAAAATAACAAATCGCGAACATGCTTCATGTGGTTTTCGCTAATGGAAAGACTGTTAAATGAGGAAGGTGATTATATATAATAACTAGCTGGTGCCCGCGACTTTGTCTGCGTTCTGGATGAAAGGTATCCTATGTCCTTTCTGGTGTCCCAGACAATGTGTATGAAAAATTTTATGGTGATCAGTTCAGTAGTTTTTGCATGAAAGCGTAACAAACAAACAAACAAACTCACATTCACATTTATAATATTAATAAGGATTTGTAGAACAAAATGACACCTGTGCGAAACTATAAAAATACTGTCTTTACCCAGACCTTCTTCATTGGGCCAGATTTTCCCTTTTTGCCGCCCCATATTATATACAATATGGATGAGGGTTCTTGATTTTCCGCTGTAAAAACCACAAATTTTAAAAGTTGGGAGTTAACTGATTTCAGTCCTATTTTTGCAAATGAGTATTGATTAGATCTTGATGTTTTGAGAGAAGTTAAAAGCTCAAAAAATCCTATTTCAAATATTTAAATTAGTTGATCCATTCGAGAGTATGTTTGAAACAAGTCTGGACTTCCTAGTCAAATTGAGATTTGGTTCTGTGGTATCTGTAGATCGTATCTCAACTGTTTTTTCCCGCATACTTAAAAAAAGTAATTTGAAACTTTATTAGGAATTAGGAACTTAATTACTAGCTCGGAAATAACGAGAATATGTGTACGAATTTCTCACTCCGTCCGCGCAATTCTTAATCTGTAAGTATTAAAAAGATAGTAGACATTTAAAACTTTACAGAGATATTAAACGACTCCAAAAGATTAAGTTTTTAAAATTAAACGAAAAAAGTAAAAATGTTACTAACTTCAATGAAGGGAAAGTTTTGTCTTGACGTATGAATCTTAATTGAGCACACACATGGACAACCCAATCTACGCGCTAACACTCAAACACACTGAGATCTGAGTAGTTTTGCAATGTTATTACGTAACCTCATGAAGAAAGTTACGATAAAACTTATCGAATAATATCATTTTATGTTTTATTATGCAGTTCCTTCTAGCACTTTAGGTTTTACTTCCTTTTTGCACTATACAAGACTAGCCGGTGCTCGCGACTACGTCCGCGTTGGAGAAATCTAATTGATAAATAAATATTTTGATTTGAAAAAATAATAATATAATAACACCTGACAAAATATGAAAAACGAAAATATAATTATCGTGATACGAAATTATATTCTAACTATTGATGAAAGAATTTTTAAATAGAATGAGTAGTTTCGAAGATCACCTCCTACCTACTAAATAAACATAGGTACCTACATATTACATAGGCACCTTACTTACCTCTGTCTATTATTAATTAAAATAGGTGCCTATGTTGGGAGGGTCTGAATTTGTAGCGGTAAAGAAATTTTTTAAGAAGAAAGAATACAAAAACGTATTTTTGCTTATAAGCATAACTATAACATAACTATAGTTAGTTATCTAAAGATTGTCAGACAGGCAACTCAATGGTAGGTGATAAATTCATAATAATTTATCTGTTATTGATCTTATTTGTCAATTCAGGTCGGTCAAATTTGTTAATAGCCTGGGTGAATTTCCAGAGCTCGATTTATTTAACTCTAAGATTAACAAAATAAGAGAGCTACTCTCAAAATCATGGTTTGATGGTTCTCTTTCTTTATTATAGACTTTTTTTTTATATTTTCCTCTTTGCCTTGTTTGTTTATTTTTTATTTTTTTCCTTTTCTCAAATATTTTATTTAATTACGTTCAAAAAGCTGTACTTTTTATTAGTGTTAGTTTGTTTCCAATAAGTGTATGGTTTTGAAACGGTTATTTTTAATTTTTTATATAGATTCAATATGCGGAAACTTGTAAATGGTGTATAGTTTTTTTGTCATTTAGCTATTAAGTAATTAATGTATAAATATCACTGTAAGTTTTCCTTAAAAATAAATAAATAAATAAATAAATAAATTCTTAAAGTAATTATTTGCAAGGTGTATTGGAAAGTTCCTTTCACATAATGTATGATTAAAATATTAAATTGGTTCTACCTCCGTTACATTCGTTAATTCTTAATTATTTAGTTGTCATTGTGCGAATTTTAATTTTAATGAGTTGTAGCGTTTAAAAATCGAACATAACGCCGTCACATTTATTTGTTAAATGTTAACACAAGTATCTGTTAAAGATGTCATTAAGTAAGTAAATTCTTTACGCAGAATCAGATTCTTGATATTATGATAGCAACTTTAGGAGCAATCTGGTCTTATCAGTTTAAAATGTGGTCGGCATAGCATTGAAGACGATCCACGCGCTGGACTTCCATATAGACTACTAAAGTAAACACCCGAAAAAATTGCGGTTTTATAATAGGAGACAGCAGATTAAAAATAAGAGGGGTTAAGAGATTAGTTGAGTTTGCCTACTTAGGTACAACTACGATTGTTAACATGACCTAACGGTTCCCTAACAAAGAGCACGTTATTTACGAAAATTATAATATATTTACAACTATTTGTAGTCAATAAATCATCAATCAATCAATACTAATAATATATCAATTAATACTTGGATGGGATAGGCAGTGTTCGGGAAGCTCCGAGACATCTTCTCGTCCAAAATTTCTCAGTGTCTCAAGACAAAAGTGTTCGACAAATGTGTGTTGCCAGTGATGACATATGGCGCTGAAACGTGGTCTCTAACTATGGGCCTCGTAAGGAAGCTCAATGTCGCCCAACGAACTATGGAAAGGGCCTATGCTCGGGGTTACACTGCGAGATCGAATCAGAAATGAGGAGATCCGTAGACGTACGAAAGTTACCGAAATAAGCCGTCGGATCAGTAAGTTGAAGTGGCAGGGCAGGGCACATAGTACGAAGAGCCGCGACGGCCGCTGTGGCCGAAAGGTTCTCGAGTAGAGGCCACGGACCAGCAAGCGCAGCGTAGGACGTCCACCTACAAGGTGGACAGACGACCTAATAAAGGCCGCGGGTCAACGGTGGATCCAGGCTGCTTTTGATCGGTCCAATTTGAAATTTTTGGGGGAGGCCTATGTCCAGCAGTGGACGTCCTACGGCTGAGATGATGATGACTAATAATAAATCTGTAAAGTGTACAGGACACAGGATGGGCTACTTTTTTCTTTTTCAACGAGAACGAAGTCGCGGGCGCCAGCTGGTTACCTAATAAAATACTAAACATTTTGGGAACAATTAATTATAAATATGGTTAAATGGTGTTTTCTATGCTGTTGATTCTATGGTTCGATCATGAATAAATGTGAAATTTGAACGCCATAACATATTCGATCGACGGTCATAACCCATAAATTAGTTGTTAAAAATACATAGAACAATTGACTATTGTAACAAAGTGTCTTTTGTTACAACATTCTTATCAAGGCTTTGAACACAGGTTTTGTGTACTAGCATATATAATTATATATACTTAGGTATTCATACCTATTATATAAAATATGTTTAGTTATTTCTCTGGGAGAGAGCAGCTGGGTTGTTAGACTTGTTAGTAAAATATAAAATATTATATTTTTTAACAGGATTTAATTCAATTCAATAGGTCAAGGTGTCGAATAACAAAAAAATCTTTTATTATTATTAGAATAATAATAATTAATAGAAGCAGTTTGAGTTTTATTGGTGTCGTAAATACAATTTCAGCGTACAAGATGTATTTATTTAGGTTCTCTGCCTTTTCGCCGAAAATAGCAAACCTAACAGCATGATTGGTTTAGTTAGTAGAGGTTTTGCGAGATTTTTTTTGGCACAAATAGTGAGGTTATATTTAATAACTACAGACGTAAAAAATTGTTGTCGTTTGACAACAACCCTTGTTAGTTAGGTTTGATAAATTACAATTTATAAGTAACTAGGTCTAGGTAGGTATAAAAATTTTACCTTTTTCTGACATATTTATTATACCCTTTGCCCGCGCCCCCTTTTCTGGATAGTTGTAATTTCGCACGATTTTTCGTACCAAATGTGCGAAACGTCAACTTTTTCAGTCGATGATTTTTTTTATTTTTGTTTTTATATGATCCCTCGGGATCTGTACTTTTTTCTATGTGAAAGTTATCCTATGTTTTCTAAAGTCTGCAAAACTTCATGATGATAAGGCGTGATTCTATAACGAAAATGTTGAGATTATAATAAGGCGTGATAACGTAACAAATAAACTATTGAGCTTTATAATATTGGTAGATTCTTTTATTTGATGCGTCTTGCAATTGTTTTCTAAAGAAATAAAAAATATTGTATTTTTGTTTCAGACAGCGATATTTACAGTGATTCTGCTGCCCTTTCGAGTGATCGTAATATGTTACCTGATAGTGACCGCTTGGTTCCTCGCATGCATCGGCTTGTACGGGCTCACTGAAGATGATTTGAGGCGAAAGCCGATGACCGGCTGGAGAAGGCGAGTTATTTATTCATTACTTATTTTAGTTAGGCCGGTTTCAGAGCTCTCCTGACAATACGCACTCCTGACCGTGCGATCGACGCGCTTTTCATTTGTATGAAAATTCACAAGTCGTTACATAGCTCGCCTGACAACAAAAAAAGAGAACAAAAAAAAAAAGTTTATTAAAATACGAGTTTAATAGTTCTAGTGCGAGTATATTTTTTAATAAATAGGAGGGAAGCCTATGCGGAGTCGATCGAGAGAGACTTGCCATGGTTGTTTTATTTAATTGTTATTAAAAATGAATAATGTTAAGAAAAGAAAGACAACAGCGTATATTATAGGCGCATATATATCCGTATTTCATTAACTGCATTTTAAACTTAAAATAGCAATTTGCAGGTATTCATGCAGCCGGTTCAAGATTAAATTAGGAAATGGTCCAAGGCTCGATTTGAACAATAGACTGACGTACCGTGAAGGTTGTCTGTTCAATTTTTTTCACGGTTTCTATTTTATTTAAATTGAAACTTCAGTTGCATTCTGAAATCTGAACATTTTCTAACCAAGTCACATTTATTTCATAATGAATTTAAAATTTAAAATAACTATAGCACAGTTTGTCCTGATAAATGACTATCAACGCACAGCCAAAACTACTAAGTCCAGAAAGCTTTTGGTAGATAGCTTTATTTTATAACGTAAGCATAAGCTAATAGAGGATTTTTGTAAATTTCTATTCAACGCGAAAAAGGGGGTCGGTCTATCCTTACTTGTTGATATTATAAATGTGAATGTGAGTTTGTTTATTACGCTTTAACGCAAAAACTACTGAACCGATCATCATGAAATTTTGCATACACGTTTTTTGCGACACCAGAAAGAACACAAGGTAACCTTTCACCCAAGAAAAAAGTACTGTTCCCGAGGGATTATCTGAAAATATATGAAACTTTAACTAACGCCTGGCCAATGTGTTATAGCAACAAGGCGTCAAGCGTTATAATTGCTTTTATATTTTTAATTTATCATCGCGTACGAAGTCACGGGCACCAGTTAGTAGTATTATATAAGCTCATGATTGATGCAGGCTATTATACATATAAAGTTTAAAAAAAGTAGTTAAATATTTAAACTACGAATAATCGAAGTGTTATATTAATTAAATCTAGGGCTATTTTAATCGTACTAGAGACCGATGGAAATAACGATGAGTTTTCAAAAAACGGGAACTCTCGAACCGGAATGTATGTCAAACACACTTCGGCCGAGTCGAGAAACATCTGATGGAAATTTCTTGCTGCGTGACCTTGATGTCATGGCAACCAGAGTCTAGGTCACTGCCATTACTGTAACGTTATTCTTGCTTTTACTTGGGATTGGAATTATTTATATTGTACATTGTTTTGGGCTCTTATTACATTGCAAGTTCTTAGCAAATAATTTCATATGATCTTACATATATCTTGGTTTAAATTCAAATTTAAAACCTATTGACCTATCTACAACTTGCAAGAAACTTTTAATAACAAATAGATATTACATAATACTATTTATATAGACGAGCGAATTTTGGAATGGGGTTTTAACTTATTTAAAGTATGGTTCTTTTTCAAGCAAAGCCAGCATACCACTTGGTGTTGCTAAGTGTCCTTCGGTAACAGTAACCACATGACATAAAACCCTTTATAACTTAAAAAAAAGTACAATATGCACTAAAGTAATAATAAAGTAATACGATACATAAATAATATGGACACACACCTCTAAAGATAACTAGAAAGTGCTTGTGAAAGTAATTTAATGTCTGATTGGGCGGCTCAGCCGGCGATCTAACGATATACTTACGGTTCATTATGGTTGTAAAAAAACCATTTAATTTATACAGCAATACGCGTTTACTTAGTAATGACAAAGTGTTAAAATTAATACAAAACAAGACAAGAAATCGTAAAACGACACGTCGTCACGATTCATTCAAACTTTAAAAAACGATAGATTATACTTTTTCGCCCCGGATTACAAATGTGTTGACGATCTTGACAGGTAAATTATAATGGATAAAGAGGGGCTGAGTTAATGAGTTTCGTCCTCCCCTATACTCGTACATTAAAAAAAAACACACAAGTGGCCTAGATTTTCTCGATAGGGCTCAATAATAGATTTTCCTAATAACTATTTTCTATAAAACCCGACAGCAAGCTCCGCTTCTCGATCCTCTCGCTGATGAAACTGGTAGTAGTGGTTGCGGGCTTCCACCGCGTTCGCGTTCTTGGCCGTGACCATGTGCCGGCGAAGTCGAGGGAAGCCCCCGTTGTGGTGATGGCCCCCCATTCATCGTTCTTCGACGCAATAGCGATCGTGTGTTTGGGGGCGCCGAGTGTTGTCGCCAAGGCCGATACAGCTCGGCTCCCTCTCATCGGACGTACGTGTAAAGCAGCAATGCCACGCAGATGCAAAAAAGTGTTTTTAATCATTTTGTTTGTTACGAAATTAATGCCAATATAATAAACCAACAAATGATGACAGTATATTATAACTTTACCGATTTTACAACTTTTTTAATTAGTTTTTACTCGCTGCTTTGCCCGCGTAAAAAGAAATAGCGACATATCTCCAGAGTACTAGTAAAATCTATACTAAATGACACAAAAATTAAATTGCCATGGGATAACGCAACTAAAAGCTTAGACAAAGTTGATACGACACTACATTTCGCTACCTTAATATTTATGCAAATATTTTAATATTTTAGAATCACGGTTTTTAATATGATTGGTCGACTAATCGGTCGCCAGTCCGCTTTCAATGTCATAGAAAAAAAAACCTGTTAATATTCATAGTTATATTTCATTAACATACGAAAGTTATTGTTGAAATCTCCTTTGTCTAGAAGGCATTTAACTAAAGTATGTTTTCACGTGACGGATTTATTTTCATTTTCATAATTATTATTATGATATGTGTATAACTTTTACTTTTTCTGTCTTTTTGTGATGCTTTTAAATTTGATTGTTTAAAGTTTTTTCCTGAGGTTTACTTATAAATTATTAATATAAATAAGTAATAACACAAAATGATTGTAAACACATTTTGTCTCTGTTGTGCATTAGACTTTTTGTGTTGTAGTAGTCTGGCTGTTCTTTTTTTGTTTTGCTAGTTTTGCTGCTAGATAATTCCAATCAAGTAGTTTTTTTTTTATTCACACTAACTCTACGCGCATATTTTATTAGTAGTGTTATGGTAAATTATAAGATGAGATGTTTTGATGTTCTTATTTTTTTTAAGATTTTTAAATATCAATTATGATTTTAAAGTGGACATTTTTCCTTCTTTAGAGACTTTTTTTTTATATAAAAGCCCATAATATTTTATTTACCGTATAGTTTTAACATAGTAATTTTATGCAATTTTTTTGCACTTTCATATTGGGAATTTGTTTGTTGCTATGACCACGTTTGTGCCACGGGCACGCATTCCACTTCCGTGAAGATTACATTACCGAAAATAAACTGACTGTCGCAAATTAGACTGTGTCCAAGAGCGCAGAGAAGCTTGAAATGCTGTTTTTTTTTAATATGCGAAGGTTCTCTGTGACCCCAAGCGAGTAATTAAATATTCTTTCTGCACGAAAGGTTCTAGAAGACACGTGAAAGCTTGTCAAGCCGCATTGGGTCACGCACGTGCCGGAAAGGCCAACGCCCAGAAGTGGGACTTATTTGGGCAGAATTTAAACATTAGTTAAATGTTAGTTAATGTGAATCGACGTTCTGAAATATTTTACGATTTTCCAGGCGAATACAGTTTAGACTAGCGTTCACTCACTGCTTAAAGCTTAACTATCTTTTGTATGTGCCTGAAGATGTATTTTCGTAGCTTTTGTTTCATTTGATTGTTCCATGCTGAATAGACCACTTGTTTTTTCTTGTTAACAACTAGTATTGTTTTTGTTGATTTGACCCAGCCTGTTTTGTTAATGTTTATTGTTCGTAGGCCATTATTTTCAGTGCCATTGTCTCCCTTATAGTAAGTATACAGTATGAAGAAATATTTTCCACCTTGTTCTTGTTTCTATTAACTACTATACTTTGAAATAGCTTATGTGTTCATATTTCATATAAATGTTTATAATTAAATTATTTGCGACTTATAGTGATATAAACTTATTTTAAATGTAAAGATACTTTCTTACTTAATTGACCTCTAAAATTGTAATGAGACTTTCTTAAGGCATAAATGAAATAAATTTAGTTTTTACTGTGTCGTCGTGTCTGAAGCATCTGACGTCATCTGACATCATCTGACACCAGACACAATACGAGACGTTGTCAATTGTCAATGTATCAGGCCTACTCACACTACTCGTGAATTTAATCGAAGTTAAGCGAAAACGAGAGTAGTATAAGAGCCACTACGTGCAGCAACCTCGTCTCACCATTTTTCGCCTCGGGCAACTTCCAATCATAGTCGTTTTTAGCGCCCTACTCGAAGTTACGAAGTAGAGCCAAAGTTAGACGAATACGAAGTGACTCACTCACTTACGCTACTCAGCCAACTTTAGTTTGAAAGAAAACACAGCGGTGTGACAAATCATTTTGGTGTTTTTTTTTCGGTATTTTTGTTAAAGTTTTGGCTATGAGTTGATCACAGGAACAAACGGGACCTGTCTATTGTTTGGATTTTTTTGTGTGTCATTATGTAAGCACACAGTTGAAATAAGTACTAGTATGTAATGTAATCGTAGCTGTCATTTGTAAGTCATTCATATTGCCAGGCGAGCGAAGTTGAGCGAGTAGTGTAGGATGCACTTCGTCCCTCGGGTGACTTGCTCAGACCGGTCTTAAGTAAGCCATCAGTGGCACAAACGACGTTAAAGAAGCGAGGAAGCGTCGCAAACTCAGAGTACTTACATTTGCCCTAGGCACTGTATATTAATTGTATACTGTGCCTCAGGCTTGGGGGCCTCAGTCTGATTGGTTTATTTTAACTTGTATAATGAGGTGTCGAGTTGCTATTGGCTACTGTTAAATGCAGTACTGCGAATATTGAATACATTACTTTTTATATTTGACTATACCAATTGTATTTACTTCCTAAGTAAAGTAAATCGCACTTATTAGATGTACTTAAGATAACGCACTAATCGATGGTAAACAGTTCTAGAAGATGATACCTTTATGTCATGTTGTGCCAGGTACGAGGCGAAATGGGAGTGGGGTGTGAAACCTTGACTTCTTTTCACAGTACAGCTATTGTATTTTGTCATATAGAATTGTCTGATTTTACGCAGATCCCTGAAGCCGCTGATATGCTTCATTGGAAAAATGTCGTACCTCGCTGGCGGTATGGCCATCACTATTCGAGGGAGGCAGGCGAGTAGGAAAGAGGCGCCGATACTCGTGGTAGCCCCTCACTCCTCATTCCTCGATAGTTGCATCGTTTATGCAACACAAATGTCCTCAGTCATCGTGAGGAAGGAGAGCATGGACAATTATGTTGGAAGTAGGTGATGTTGTGAGTCGAAGACTAATCTTTTTAGTTCGCAAAAGACTACATCGTCTTTTGGCTGCTTGGTTGTTTTCTCGGTGGTGGGTTTTATTTTTATTGCAGCGATAACTCTAACGATACTAACCTAACGGAACGGTAGTAAATGCTAAAATCTATGATACTAACCAATTAAAAAATATATACGAGTATGTTTATTTTTGAATATATCAAATAGGAAAAGAGTGCTCTATCGATGCCATTATGTATGAATTTAAAAGCAAGAGTTTTAACTCTAATTTTACATTAACCTTTTACCACGTGAATTTATTTCTGGGATAAAGATAATTTTATTTTAATCCACAACATGGTAAATGTCTGTGAAACGTTCAATGCAAAAACAAAAAACTACGTTACTCACCTCGTGTTTATACTCACAATGTTTTATTTTTTAGTTACGTATACAATGTATTACCTACTTTCCGTGAGAAATTCTTTGAATGAAAGTGATAATCCGCATTGAAATATATCGAGTAGTGCAATTATTAACTACAAGTCAACAGATGCACCAGTTAGCGATGTCGTTTCTTATTATCTAAGTGATTAGAATTGTCGAACATACTGCTGTATTATGGTGAGTCATTACCATAAATATGTCTCTCATGTTTCCATTATGTCTACACTCAACGTCTATTCTCTAGTAGAAAATACTTGTATTCGTGTCCGAGTATTTGCCCTACTGACCACTTTGAGAACAATTGCACTTCGAGAAACGGTTTAATGGCTTTACGACTACGGATCAAGTTGGTAGATACCAGTTTGTACGATGATTGAAGACGTAGCAATAGAATTTGATTCTTATTGCGTTGGTGTATGATTAAAGGTCACAAGAGCAAGGCCGCAATCAATTTCACCTGTTACAAAAAATGTCTAATATCCACACTAATTTGTGGTGTTGTATTATCCTTTAGTGTCACACATTTTTTTTAAATGTTTGACGGTCCTCTCGATGGTAAGTGGCTACCGTCGCCCATTATACAAGCAATGTCACAGGTGCTGCAAGTGCGCTGCCGACCATAGGATTAAGGATGAGGGATTAGGATGGGATAGGGAAATTGGCTCTGGCATACCTTATCCTACAAACTACAGACCCTTTATAAAGTCAAGGAAAACTAATTCGTAGCTCAATTAGTCTTAATGAAAACCGGCTTTTTTATTGAGCCAAGTGTTTTAAATATCGCTGCTTAAAAACTAAAGGGCTATATAAAACACAAAAATCCAAAAATGTTTTTTATCCCAAAAATACAATCTTTTGATACTTTTGATTTAAGTGCCGATTTATCAGGATTTGATAGCTGCCTTCTACGATTCTGGACGTGTATAATGAATCAATTTTATGTTTCTTTGATGAAAGTAAGGCAACATTATTTCATCATCCTCTTCTTCGTCCTCTATCAGTCTCTTCACGAGATCTCGCTTTCGTTTATATTGTCAGACATAGTGTTCGATACACGACTAGAATGCTCAATGCTGCCGCTCGAATGCGCGTTGCATTCGCTGGTCGGGTCGCGGACGCTGCTATCCGAAAGCTTCTGGCAGTGTCGCACAGCAGCGACACTGGGTCGCGGCAGCTAGTCGCCACTGCCAAGTCGCTACTGCCGTGATCCGAATGCTACCTTTATAGTAACTATCACACTTTCCAATAGGCAGTATTAAATCGTATTATTATTATTACTATCCCGTAACGGCAATATACATAAATGGTCTTCCTTGCGCCTTCCTTCTACAAAGTGAAAATTTCAGCTGCTAACAGAATTTTCTAGGCTTTATAACGTTTCACAACACGTAATTCAAGCGAACGTATGGCTTCTTGCAATTTAAACCTAGATAGTTACGTCTAGATTCACGTGAAGGTCATGCAGTATTTGCGCCAAGACCTTGCCTGTTACGTAAATTAACCCATTTCGTCAATAATATTGCGGATGTTTTAAAGTAAACACTACATTTTTAATGCTCTTTGCTACATTTTCAAATGTATTTTGTACTACTGATGTCTATTCCTTTGGTTAGTAATGGCATAGTTGCATGTTCTTGCATGTTATGTAGGTACCGTTTAAAGTTATTTTGTATAGTCGTTGTACATTAGGTTTAGATTTGCATGAACAGGTTTTACATAATATAAATGTTCTTTTAATGATATTGGAAAGCTCTAAGAAGGTACACGCCTACTTCATTACGAGGTATTTTCTGTGAATTTTCCATTATTGTACTTTATTTATGGGACGGATCAAAATAAACGGGGTTTTACGTACTCGTCCCATTAAAACTCATCCCAAATGTAAAAAGTCATTACTCGTTCCAAGCTATATTCCTAATTCAGACCATAAACACAGCTAATATTTGCTTTATTGACTAATTGTAAATATACTTAAATAACCTTTAAACTTTGTTCTGTTAATATAAAATTAACTCTATTGATATATTACAATTAAATTAAATTAATATTTTCTTCAAACTATTTCAGAATTAATAAACTATACACAACCGGTGTACGTGTGGAGAGACGATCCAAATTCAAGACAGAACACCATAAAGGAGATTATCGAAAGAGCAACATCCAAAGAAGATTGGCCTCAGGTAATGGTTTAAGGAAAATTGCAAAGAATCTTTAAAATACACTTTACACATTCTTCTGTGCACCGAAACTCGTTTCTGAAAAATTCTACAAAAACCTATTCTGAATTCGTTCTGACTATTCGTTTCTGAAATTTTTCCAGGATTAAAAGTATCCTATATATTAATCCACGTAATCATCAATAATATATCAATGAAAACCGCATTCAAATCGGTTAGGCTGTTTTTGAGATTAGCGTGCGAAAATGCACTGAAAAACAATTTTTTTTGAACACTTAAACATAAGTACAACGTGTACAAATTGTTTTGTGTTCTCCAACAAACAATGTGAATTATTAAAAAAAGGCAGACATTTCCTATTCGGATCCTTTACCATATTAGCTGCTTGAAGTTTTTAATTTCTTTTAAAAGACCTAAAATTCCCATTCCAGGTCCTGATATTCCCAGAGGGCACGTGCACGAACAGGTCCTGTTTGATCACCTTCAAACCCGGTGGATTTTATCCTGGAGTGCCTGTACAGCCAGTCACTATCCGATATCCAAACGTCCGTGATACTGTCACTTGGACTTGGGAAGGTCCTGGAGCGTAAGTACTTTATATGATTCCTTAATGCTATTTTGAGTTGGTATATATCTGCCAAATCTACATAGTTTCCAGGTGAAAGACCATTTAGGTAAGTAAAACATTTTTTCAAGCCAATTTTCTCTTTATAACTGTGTGGTGGTATTTCCATTAAATGGTAACCTTGATATGATGCTGCATTATCAAAACTCCTCAGAAACTTACAGCAGATTTGGTTGAGACGGGTTAGAATTTAAGCATACATTAATTCTGGGAAGCGAATTCTTTTCACCCACGTTTAGGGGTTCCAGTGGGAGTGTAAAACAAGAATCTCAACCATTCTTAAGGTGAGCTGCGCCAGTTATCGTGATATTAAGGCGTAACACGACGATAAGAGACAATTAGGCCCGTTTTTCGTCTAACTCGTCTGGACTAATATATCGTGTTCGGGCTTAATAAAGAGTTGGTGGTTAATTTACAATTTAAATTAGAGGTAGCGTCAATTTTTTTCCAGTTTAAAGCTGCTATGGCTGACATTGACTCAGGTGCACAGTTCGTGCGAGATTGAGTTCCTTCCTGTCTACTACCCTAATGAAGACGAGAAGAGAGATCCAAAATTGTACGCAAGGAATGTAAGGGATGTTATGGCCAAGTAAGTTATCTCACACTGTAAAGGCTGATGATCAATCTAAATAGTTTTCGGGAACAAATTTACTTAGGTTCCATGGGAAAATTTCTTTCTTATGACTCACACTATCAACTGTTTGGTAATAACAAAACAATGCAAACCAGGATTACCTTAGATTTCATCCACATTGTTTTTGTATTGCATTTAGTATATTGACTTGTAAAAATCAGATTGTCTGTAACTTGAAACAATACAATGCGGTCAATGAATGTAGGTATCGTGAAATGTTTTCAGGGCTTTGGGCGTACCTGTGCTTGACTACACTTATGACGACTGCCGGCTAATAGCCAGAGCCAAGCAGCTGGGTATACCGTCAGGGTCTTCGGTAAGGGAGGTCAGCGAGCTTCGAGGATATCTTGGGTGAGGATAACAGTTTTATTTCATTGCACCTTTGGGTAAGTTTGGATGTATGATAGATTTTTATTGAAGTCACTCCCAAAAGATAAATCACTGCCATGAAACTTAATATGAGCTTCATTAACGATATAAAACGTAAAAATTAAAAAAATATATATCACGCGTTTCTTTATATTTTCTCACTATACTAACTGGTTTCGGCGACTTGAAAAAAAAAATGAAAAATATAACACCTATAAAATATCAGACAAAAATGTCTGTAAAATATGGGCGGCGCCCAATTTTTTTTATATTTTTAGCCGTTCCCTCGTGAACCTAACGTTTTTCCAGAATAAAAGTGTCCTAAAGTTAATGCAGGTAATAAATTATCTGTGTGCCAAATTCAGTAGTTTCTACGTGAAAAAGTAACAAACTTACATCCATACATGAACTTATCCTCACAAACTTTCGCATTTAAAATGTTAGTTAAACTAACGGACGAGTTAGTTTTACTCGTTCGTTTTATATCTTGGGTAAGATCGGACACCACCAATATTTCTATATGAAAATATTTCCCCAAATGTTTGTCGAATATTTGCCATATCAATCTCATATTTGTTTGTTAGGTTGGAACGATCCCAGTTGGAGCTTCACGTGGCGGCGCAGGGTGTACCGGCGTCCGCGCGTTTTGTCGATCGCGCGACTTTTGCCGCTCGTCTAGGGGTGCCACTCAACCAGCATTCGCACAGACTGTTCGATATATTCGAACAAGTAAGTCATTTTAAATAGCCCGTTTATCGACGTCACTAGACCACACCACACACTGAGTATCTTTTTTATATATAACAATATTAAGTTGGTTTGTAAAATATTAAGCCGGGAGCGGTTCGCTAGTACAGTATATAAAGGCTTTTTTTTATTAAATTATCATATAAATATTAATAATTAGGTACTAGAAGAGTCACATTACTGTTTATATAAAAAATAATCAAATAAATAATTGGTAAACGCACGATAATTATAATTGTAGCTTGTTAATTAATTATAAATTAAGTTTATAAAAGTAAATAAATTTGATACTTAACAGAAGTCGAGCGGCACCGTATTCTTCCCGGATTATTTGCTGTGCGCTGTATTTCTGTCGCTGCAGCATTCGCCCTTATCTCATCTACTCTCATACGCTTTTAAGGTATTTTTTGTTTTATAATTTATTAATTAATATTTTTTTTTTGTGTTTACAAGTATTTAAAGTGAATGATTATTATTGTTTCCATAGATATACGATACGATCGGAACGGGTCGACTGCGGCTAGCCCAGTTCGAGCAAGTGGCGACGCGTTGTCTCGGCATGTGCGAAGAGGACGCGCACAACACCTTTCGCAGAGCCGACCTCGACGAAAAAGGATACTTTACTTACGGTCAGTTACCATTCAACTAATGCTTGTATTATGGATGTCAAACAGCTGATATACTACATAGATTGGTAAATACAAAACATCCATGACTCAGGTACAAAGGTAAAATGTTAACACAAAAAACATTTGCCCCTAGCGGGATTCGCACCGTTTGGTTAACATCTAGGGTTACTAGCCACTAGACCAAACGTGTAGTCAAGTCCGTTTAATCCTCTTGGATAGCTGGCAGTGTAGGGGACACTGCAGGGTTGTTTGTGCCGGATTCGTACCGGCTAAAACCTATAACGACTAGATGGGCGGAGTCGCGGGGACGTTATGACACGAAAACAGATGGGGGACAACCCCCGCCATGGCTATTCAGCGCGGGGAGAGTTACGCTCCCTGTCGGAACTTCGCGTACCCGAGAGTGGAGGTACGCCGGCCATCTCGGGATACCTTACGACGGGCGGCAATTTCCCCCAAGACCACCGCCCGGGTTCGGTTAGAGGGGAAATCGGCGGACATAGACTCCGGCGTATAGGCTGGGAGAGAGGGTTCTCTTCCTGCTGACGTATGCGATAATACAAACCGTGTTTCTCAATAATTACAAATAATGCGTAAAATTTTGGTAGAAAAGCATAAATTTTAGAATGACGGGAAATTGTTTGAAACATATTCAAACTTTTTCAAAATCTCAGAGAATTTTAGTTGCAAAAAAATTAAAAAGCAAAAGGCTCTGATAGGAGTACTTGATTTTTGACAAGAAATTGTATATTTTATACATCTTAATTACAAATAAGACTGTATACTTTATTAAGTACTATTTTTTTTCAGATGAATTCATATCCTTCGCCCAGAAAAAGCCGGATTTATCGTTCATATTCGCCAGTGATACGTCGCAAAAACCGAAAACGCAGTGATTGTCGCAGGTTCACATCCCGACTGTCTCCAGTCAAGTAGCGTGAGATTACTAATTTACTATTGTAAATAGTGATCAAATGTCACGATTTTTTTTTTGTCTTTATTAATTTCCTACTGTAAACATTTGTTCAGTCATTCAGAGGAAACAATAAAATAAATAAAATGCTAAAGATCCTCAAATGAGTATCAAACAAACAATATAAGCGCCATCTGTTACACTGTATCTGAAATGAATTTCTTTTAATTAGATCTGACAATGATTTTTGTCATACGTCAAATGTACCTTTTTATATGTAGGTCGTATTCGTTCCATGTAATTTTAATTTTTTAATGTATTGTAAATTTTTTTTAATTTTTTTTTCATTTTAATGCATAATTTATTTTTGTAGCCATCTCCATAGTGACGTATGTTGTTATAAGATCAGTATTATTTTGTTATTATTTACAAATAACTGTTGATATTTTCTGTTATAAATCACACATTAATAAGTTTTTAATTTAAGTGTTTTAAAAAGTGAGAATCGAAATGTATTTTTATTTAACGCAAACTATGTTATTTAATGAAAAAAAAAAAACTTTGATTTTTAAAAATATATTAATTTACGACCTGGTTACGAATAAATTTGGCTTGGTTAGAGAAAAATCATGTTAATTAAATTATAATTAATCAATAATTAATGAATTATATAAGTTGATAAATGCTAGGATTATGATTTATATTAATTTTGGTTTAAGTTTAACAAAGACGCTTTAGATATTTTTAATAAGTTTAAGAAAAATGTTTTAAACATGATTTAAGTATTGTTTTCGAAGCTAATAGGTTTACGTTTAATTTTATTTACATTTGTTTTGCTTATTAAATTATATAAATAATTTATTTGTAAATAGTAGTGTTATTTTTGTTAAGTTTATTTTTGTAAATATTTATTTATTTATCGACTTAATACGAATATGCTCATGACATATAAATGTTAGATTGATTTTAGTATTTTATTTATTACCTACCTACAACAGAATAAATATTACGAACCAAAAAGGCTCAAAATTAAATTAGATAAGTTTACAAAAAAGTTCTAGACATTTCTAAGACATAGATTATAATGTATTAAATTTTATTACATTATAATCATAATTATGATTGCTTTTTGTTTTTAAGTAAGCAATCCATCCTCTTACCTACTTATGCATAGCAATTAATTTCCAATGACGTACATATATAAAATTATTATTATAACTTAAATTAACGGGATGTGAACTTTAAAGCGAATTTGTGAATTTACTTAAGTGACTTATTAGTAGTTAAAGTGGGTTATTTATACTTATTGGTTCAAAAATCATATTGAAACCACACGAGAAGTGAAATTAACTCATGACACCATGACTATGGACGAATTCTAAGAAGTGCTCATGAACAATTTTAGATTATAAAATAAAATGTTAAGTACACACATACACGGAACCGCGGAGCAGTTGTGACTACTTAGGGCAGTCAGCAGGAGGGTAAAATTTCACCATGCCGTCGAGCAGGGACTGCTCGAACGCAGGAGGCATACAAGGACTGCTCGAGCTGTCGACTGCTCTCGCGCAGTGACCTCCGCCCGCGCTCTTCATTCCAAGTCGCACGCGCCTCTCGTTCGTTCGTGACTTGTCGAGCACTTGACTGAGTGCTCGAGCGGTCCGTGTATGTTGATCACTGGCTAACTGCTCGAGCTGCCCGTGTATGGTCAGAGACTATATTATTGAAAATATTGAAGCGCACCAAATAGAACGCAATTATATTTCATGCAGGTTCTGTTTTGGATTAGATATGATATGAATGAGTAAGGGGTGCCAGAGCAAATTTTTTATCCCAATCCTTAATCACATACATTACTCCGTGATCACACTGTACTTGATGGTGACGGTAGCCACATACCATCAAGTGGACAGTCAGCCTGTTTGATGCCTTACTTTAAAAATACTTAGACCTGTACTCGAGAAAATTAAGATAAAAGTCGAATTCTTCGCATCTTTTTAATAATATTTGTCTTCTAAATTCTGAAAAAACATACCACTGAATGACAAATTTATAGCCTTCACGATTATTATATTTGATTCTCAAGAAAAAGGGGTGTCTGCAAGTTTTTTTTTTATTATTTTGCTCTATTATAAAAATGGTAAAACTGTTTAGGACATGTTTCAATAAAATTATTCGAGTCCAATCTGTCATACTATGTGGTAGAACTATTTGGAAATTTTTTGTCCAAACTGTTCTATCGTAGACCAAGATAGTATAACAGTTTGGAACAACCCTCTTTTTTACTTTTTAATAAAATAGGTATGTGTTTAAGTATAGCTTTTCCCAAAAATAAAATACTGTGGAACATTTTAATACTTTCAAAATTGTAATTCTCACGCAGAAACATTAGTGACATTTTTTACTAGCAATATACTGATTCAATATTAATTGTTAACTTTACTCAAAATTTCAACACTTTAGCGTCGTTCTTGCCTTATGCTGTACCTATTGCCAAGAATATTTCGGGCTTAAAATACTTAAAATACACACTACACATCTGCACCTAACATCAAGTGAGATCACGCCCAAGCGCTGCCTTGATTACATAAAAAAAAAAAACTTCATTTCAAAAAGATTTTTAAGAAATCCTAGTCCACGTCCTATGGCTTTCACAGTTAGGGTCAATTCATATTGGAGGAGCATCGACGAGCAGGGACGCGACGCGCCTATTTGTATATTGTATTCTGTACTTCAGTCAATAAAAAGCAATTTTATATAGCAGAAAAAACGGATAACGCGGCGTCGCGTGTCGGCTCGCGACTGCGCGCTTCTTCTAGCAAAGGTGCCGAGAAGCCACGCATTTCCACTCGCGGCCGCTCGAGCCCTCGTGCGCCTGAAGCGCAGTGAGCGAGACGCCACGAGTCGTGAGAGAGTCCAGAGCCAGATGACGTCAAAGGAAGGAAGGAAATGAACGCGGTGCCGCGCGGTCTCGAGGCGCCCGTGAGAGCGTCAATGCTCGCGACTGCGCGTCGCTGCTTCTTCAATATGAATTGACCCTTAGGAATTTTATATTTTTATTTATTTTCAGTGTTCAATATTATTTTATGTACTCCGATTTGTATATTATAGGTGATATTCTGTTCGTACTGCTTCAGTAACTTAATCATACGTTTAATTAATTAGTCAGTTAATTAGAAAATAAAACGAAAATTTGGAATTATCGCTTAAGATCGTGGTTTTCTAGGAGTTTCCTTTGATTCCCAAAATAGACACTTAAATGGTTATTATGGAGCTCTTATAGAATTTCACTGCTGGAAAACGCGTCAATTTAAATAATTAGTACATATGTACTTTTTTTTTATAACAGTAGTTAATTTTATAAGTAATTATTATAATGTGATAAATTTAAGGGATTTTAGAGTTTAAGGTGAATGGTAGTAGAAGCTTCATTTGTTTCTCTATATTTATATTAAAATTGTTATGCATAACATTCGATAGACCTAACTTCCATTTTTATACATTTAAACAAAATGTAAATATATATAATATATATAAGAATGATGCGATCGTTACTTACTGTAGTAGAGATTACTGTGACAAACTTGGAAAATCAGAATACAGAAAGAAACTATTAAAGCGAAACAGAAATAAAACAATTTTATTTGCGTATTTCTTAATAAAAAAACAAAAATAAACTGATATATATACCTAATATAAAAATTGTGTTACAGTGATATTTTTAAAATTTATACATACAGTTTGATACCAGCTTGAAATCCTAATAATATAAATGCAAAAGTTTCTATGTCTGGATATGGTCTGGATGTTTGTTCCTTAATAACGTAAAAATGGCTAAAGGGATTTGTATGAAATTTGGCATACAGATAGTTTATTACCTGGATTTTAGTACAAGTACTTTTTATTCTGAGGGATCGTCTAAAAATATATAAACAATCCTTAACAGAACACTGTCGTCAACGGTGGCGCCACCGTCGTCATAGCAATAAAAACGTATTATATTCAGTTGATTCGCAGGCACTAGCTAGTATAAATATGTTTATATTGATAAAGATACGTAAATTTATATAATCAATATAGTGTGTAAAAAAATCTGTTTATTTACAAAAAAAACATAATATGTATGTAAATTTTAGTACGATAACCTTTTGTTTGTTTGTCGTTGACACAGAGCAAGGAAAGTAAAAGGAAAGCGGGTTCTGTTCTTTTTTTCTGTATTCTGATATGAAAATAAATTTAATGACGTGAGTAATTGACTAATTGATTGATTATCTAGTCCATATTTAAACAGATGTCACTGTCACGGTCATTTTTAATTTGGCGACTATATAAATGTATTTATTCTGTGCTACGTTTTAATTATAGACAATATTTAATAAATATGTATAGTAAAAAAATGTTTTTTTTTTAATCTGTACCTTATAAAGAATTATAAAATTTGTTAGATATGTTCCAAGTTCCAAAGAGTTTGACAGTTTCACAGTCAATCTATTTTGATTTTGAGCTTATTTTGAACAAGTTTCTTCTAATCTTATCTTCTAATAGGCTCTTTTTTATTGGATTTTTTATATACATGGGTTTTTTATAAAACCCTTTAACCCTTCTTTCATCCGATCAAATATATCAGCAGATTCCATACTGTTCTATCATAGAACTAATAGTAGTACTGTTTGGAACAGACCCAAAATTAAGCTCAAATCTATTAAAAGTTGGAATGAATAGGCATCTTATAAGTGATCTCGCTGTGCATCATAGGCCTCATCTTCCCTACAAGGGCGAAGAGCAGACACATTTTAATTAAAAAATAAATACTAACGAATGTCACTGCGACACCTCTTTTTCTTTTTTTTTTTTTATTAGAGATGGGTTTGCTCTTGGCCAACAACCAGCTGGGTAGCAAGGGAGAGGCCTAAGATGGAGCGAGCTCACCCAGAAGATGCCTATTCACTCGAACTTTGAAAAGATTAGGGTTATATGAACTCGGAAACACAGACGCAAGCACCTTAATACTATAGTAAAAAATTGTTATAAATTATGACGAGTATACATTCAGAAATATAAATTTAGAAGTACGGGACACATGATAGGCTACTATATAGGTCGCTGTCTATTCTATACCACTGTCTGTTGCTTCGCAAACTTCTAAACTGCCTGACGTATTTTGAGACCGTTTTCACTAATGTAACGAGCGATGGGCTGGGAAGGTTTGTGTATATCTTCGGTAGTATAGCCTCAGTATCCTCGCCTGTCACACAGGAGACCGGGGTTCGATTCCCCGCCGGATTTATGGCAGCGAAGTGGTGTCATAACGTTCTCCAGTCCCCGCCCATCTACGGCCGCGCTAGAAAGTCGTGGATCGTTAAAAATGTACATTCTGGGATACGGATCTTAACTTTTTTACTCAATCGGTGTCGATGCGCATGACCTTGAAACGATAGTTGACACCCACCTCTTGACACTAATAAAGGTGCCAAATGTTTGATTTTAAGAAATAAAAAATCGTCTGAATGGAAATTAATAGTTTTCCAATACTATTTAATCACCTGTATGTAGAATTTCAGCTTTGTGTTAAAAATTAATAAAGTAAAAGATCCGCCAAAAAGTAACGGATACGGATACGGATTTTTCTTCTCCAGCGGATATCCGCGGATACGGATATCCGGTACATCACTAGTTTTAGCCGGTACGAATCCGGTACCTCTATCCCTGCCATCCAAGAGGATTTCCCAATTTAAACAAAAAGGTTTGTGTATTTCATTTACAAAAAACTATTTGCATCAGTATGAAGCTTTTAAACTTTTAAGCTTTTAAACTACATAATGGATTTTAATGCGGTTTTCATTAATAGAAAGAACGTTAAATCAACGCCAACGAAATCGCAGGCAACGAATCTTGTAACACGCAATAAATGTTACAATATTATTACTATTTTTATATTTAAATTGTATATTATTATTTATATTCATTTAAAGAGTTGTCGATTTATAGGTATAATTTTATTATTATTATCAATATCAATATTATAAAGCATTCAGATTTTGTTGTTTGGTTGAACTCGTTAATTTCAGGAACTACTGGTTCGAAATAAAAATTGAAACAATGTGTTGGATAGTCCATTTATCGAGAAAGGCTTTAGGCTATTTATAACATTTTGAACGCGGACGAAGTCGCGGGCAACAGCTAGTCTAATGTAAATGCTTATCACAATAATTGTTATTAATTGTACATACTCTAAAATTGTTCAAATTTATACTATTTTTCTTATTATTGTTACTGTATGATCCATTATTGTTGTGGCCAAATAAATAAATATGAATGTGAATCCGTTAAAGTATAATCTTGAAAACAGTTTTCTTTTGGGTTAAGCCTTAGAGATATGTGGTGATAAATATTGTCGAACCAATTAACTAATTAAACTTGTTAGATCATTATTACACCTGGGTAAATAAATAGTCCAACCAACCTGCTTTTAAAAATACTGCGTAATCAATATTGCGATAGAAACGAATACATTTATCGAATAAGATCGAACAGCAAGCAAATGAAGCTCCCAACGTACCCACGTGATGTGAAACGTAGTCGTTAAATAATTCGGTGCGACCCCAAACCAGCTAAGTCTGGGATTTCATATTTTATTTGAACCGAAAGAAAGTTGGTCAAACGAGACCTCACTCGTCAATTTCTCTTCCTTTTCAGCAACAGACGTTCCATATTTACCCTCTCGCTTCCACTTTCCCGTAGCTAACAAAGATTATGTAAAGAATGGTGCATAAATTATTACCTACTGTTAGATTATTCAAAGAACTTTCTTCACATTTATTCAAAAAAGTGGTTTTGGATTATATAATAAATCGTTTCATATATACTTAAGCCCGGGGTATGAAAATTTATGGGAGTAAAATCAAATGTCACACGTTACGCGTTACAGGCTACAATATGCTTTAATACATATTAATATATTTATTAAATTACCAGCTGGCGCTACTATTTATAACCTAATAAGGTTTATTATTAGTATTGATTCATGATTGATGATGATTATTTTATTATTTATCATTCGTAAGTAGTAAAATCCAGTCGTGCTTCGGAGCTGACATAGACAATTAGACACCTTTTTATATTAAGGTAGGCAGACAGTATACTTGATGATAGGTAGCAACCGTCGCTTATAGCACAAGCAATGTCACTGGCCCTGCAATGGGCCTAACCCTTCCTTCCAGTTAATATTATTTTTAATTGATTTAGGATATCAAAATAGTATTCCATCTGCTGACTCGCATGGGGTAGTACTTAATCTTTGACACGTAGTATAGGAGCGCATTTTCAACCCTCAACCAAGCAAGCAGTAGAACAGAGTACGTGATAGAGTCGCCACGCGCGCTCTTGCTAATATAATAACGGCAAACACGAAAAAAATGTAACGAAAAAATAATAAATCTAAGTTTCAAGTAACACGCGATCAAGAACATCACGCGATGTGGGAATTGAACCATACGTTTCTTTGAAAATAAGTGATTTGGTGTTGTTTTTCGTTTATTTATTTTAATATTCTGTGAACCATGTAAATACTGAAACTAAACAAATATTTCTGTGATTAATGTGATTCGTGATAGGTGAGTTTGCTGTTGTTAGTTAATAGTCCAATTAAATTTAATAATAGGAGTGTAAAGAAAATTGACAAAAATTTAAAAAAACGCCAACGAAATAAATAAAATAAATTTGCTTGTGGGAATGTTTTTCCAAAGTAATTTAAGTCGAAGTATTTATTATATAGTCTACTTTAAAAAGAAATTAGTTAAATGGATTTTCATTTATTATGAAACGTTTGTATATCTATTAAAAAAAAATTCTTCGCGTTTAATTTGCATTAGATATGAGTTTAATGTATTAGTTTTTATTTTTGATTACAATTAAAAATATTTATTGCACAAAATACAAATACTATAATAAAGCAACCTTTTTGCGTCTCTGTCTATTATGCTTTTAGTGATAAACACTGGATTTTGACAAAAAATTTTATCAAAATTATTATTCAGAAACGACTAGTTTTTAAACATAAGTCTTTTAAAAAGTAGTAGGTAAATATTTCTTTCTTTCTAAGAATTAAAAAAAAAGAAAATTCCAGAACTAAGAGAGATCTTGAATTTTTCTAACACATGAGTTGAGTTTAAATATTCATTAAAATATTCATTAAAATATAAATTTTAATGAACATTACATTAAAAAAATCCCGTTAAACAGAGTTATTGTTTTCGATATTTCTTCCGCAAGTTAGTATCTATCGATAGAACTGGTAATGCGTAGGTACAATAAAATGATTATCAATTTGGTTTTTCTAATAACTGTTCGTTAATAATTTGTAATTTAAACTTAATGTTCAAGTGAATAAGACACATTTTTGTGTTACTGTAAACAATTGCTATTGTATCTGCAGTTGTGTAAACCGTAGCGTGCCGTAGCTGTGGCTACGAAAGCTATTGTTTGCTACGAAACCTCTATGCATCTATGCATGGATAACCATTACACCATTTTATGCATTAATTCGTACTTTAATTACGAAATCTCAGGCAGGGCGCATTGAGTTCCGCAATTATAAACTGGCTATAAATTTACAGGTTGACTAACGTGAAATAATACCTAATAAGTAAGGATTTCCAGATTTCTATTCCCTATAATTTTTCATTTCCGTGGTAAGCCTTATAGCCTTATAGCCCATAATAATATGAATTAATGTAATTTACATGAAAAAAAAAAAGACAAGATAAGCAAGTACTATGCGTGTCAAATGAGAATAGGACTGGAAATTCGCATTTGGCACCGCATTTCTCACGAACTTCATTACTGATGTGTACGGAGTGCAAGAAAAAACAATCCAAGAATTAATTATTATTTTTATTATTTTTGTAATGTGATTTATTTATTCAGTTAGTTTATTATAAAATCGTATACATTGACCCATAAAAGAATTACTTATCTCGTGGAGACGCGTTAGCAAACTTAAGGGCTTTGCTACATAGAACCAAAGCAAAGATCGTATAAATACGATTTAAATCGTACTGTAATTTACACCTATAGTTTAATTACTTAATAGTTATTATATACTACCTGGTGTCCGCGATTTCGTCCGCGTTGAACGATGAAAGGTACCCTATGTCCTTTCTGGTGTCCCAGACAACGTGTATGTAAAATTTAATGGTGATCGGTTCAGTAGTTTTTGCATGAAAGCGTAATAAACAAACAAACTCACATTCACATTTATAATATTAGTAAGGATATATATATTTATATATATATATATATAAATTTATTAGATAAAATATAAATAAAAAATATTTATATTTTTGTTATTCGGGTTTTTTTGACGACATTACTATGATGACTCGGATCATGTGAAGTTTGCAGCAAGCGCGATCCTATTCTCATTTGAAACGCATAGTATGTAAAATTATCCAAAAAATGTATGTCAATAAATGAAGTTAAAATAAGGTATAATATATCTAATTTATATAAAATAAAGCCAACAAGAGGTTATCTATATATAGGTACATATACCATATACCTAAATCTGTTTAAGAAAATTACATATGTACCTAAATATGTACAGGATAATTAATTGTTTGATTTTTTTTTTTTTTATTAGAGATGGGTTTGCTCTTGGTAACCAAACCTTGTGAACATGGCACAAGCGTACCGAATTTATCTGCTTCTTTAGAAATAACAACATCTTCTCTGGCTAACATAAAGATTTCATTGCCTCACAGAAAGTTGTGGTTAACAGTAAAATTTTACAAGTATCATAACAAAGTGAGGCTCGAAGCTTTTTGGTACTCGAGCTTTTAACGACTCGATGTTAGTTTTACGGGATGTTTTATATGGCACAAGGGTCACGTAGAACACGTGCCTCAAAAATGAAGCGCCATTTTTACTAGGCATACCGTTTTACCAACCATAGTACCGTCAAACTTAAAACCGGTGGTAGTATTTTTACCTAATTTGTGGCAATATTTCGATTAAAAAAACCAATCTAAACGATTGAATATAATACTAATGGCCCGCTTCCGGCTTCGCACGGTAGTAATTTTCCACAAACCTGTATTGTATTGAAACCGTAAGGAGGAAAAAATAAAAAAAATTGTATCTAGGGATCTAACGGTGTGTATTTTTAGGACATGCGTAACAGTGGCTCTACATTAGTATCAAAACGCACTGCCTTATCTTATAGCCTGATGTAGAGAACGTCTAGCGCAGTTAAATTAAAAACAATTAACAGCCCTTGTCCTGTATTGTTTTCTGTGGATAAATAAGGTATGAAAGAGCCTAATTACCCTTTCTTACTTTACTAATGACTTTGTCCTTTAGGCTAAGTCTTAATAAGTTTGGCAGCGCAGTTAAATCCCCTGGTATTGCACGTTCCTAGACGACGGAGGCTATTAACCCACCATTAACAACCGTTAGTACGCGTTTGCTTTCATTTAAACATAACAAGACTTACCTAATACCTATGTACAGTCGGCCGCATAAGTCGATTTAACGCATAAGTAGTTTTGCACATTCAAAAGTGCAAAACAACTGAACACTCAACTTAATTACTTACTTACTGAAGCTTTTTACGATCGTTTGTACGTGAAGTTTATTTTGTTCTCTAGTCGTGACAAAGATTTATGGCGCGTTAAGTGTTTAATTGTTTTGCAATTATGAATGTGTTAATTAATAGACTTATGCGGCCGACTGTACTCATTTTTGTCACCTCGCAAATGTCAATTCTCAAATAGTTTACAGCTTTTATAGAATTAACTAACTGTGGTCTTTCACTAGTAATTTTATTTAAATGAGCATATGCAAGCAAATATTACGCCTGAAATAATATCTCATATATATTATATAATATTAGGTTTTAAGAGAGTTTATTATACTTTTCTGTGTCTCTTTCTGTATCTTCTCTTTTTTCTGAAAATTTCATGATGATGGGTCAAGTAGTTAAAGCGTGAAAAGGTTATAATGCACATTTATAATGTTAGTAACTAGGTACGGATATAATTTTAATTGAAACAATTTTTAAATTATGTACTTCGTTATCGGAAACGAGCGCTGCAACAGCAAAAAAAGAGAAAACGTGTCTTCATCTAGGAATTGTAGGATCTAGAACGCGAAGGTTATTTCCAGGCAGGCTCCTAAAGTCACGTACGAATACTAGATGCAATGAAGGTGATGACGCGACCAATCCTGTGTCAACATAGTTACCATCTCTTTACAATTTAGTATCAAACGTATAGTTCTAGCTAGACAATACTGCAGCCCAGGCTGTAGCTGAATATTATAGCAGAAGTTATGTCTATATAGGAGCACAAAATAGCTAAAAATCTTCGATTTGGTCGAATTTTTTAATAGTACAACTCACACATAGAATGACTAGTTATATATGTCTGCCAGGCATTGCTTTCTATATTTTATTTTAGACAAGCCGGTGACCGCGACTTTTTTCGTGTTGAAAAATAAAAAAAATATGTAAGCAATATAACACTTGACTTCGTGTTGCTATAACACTTTGGCCAGGCGTTAGTTTTATTTTTTATTTTTTCGATAATCCCTTGGGAACAGTATTTCTAGAATAAAGGTAATGTAAGTCAATTTCTTGTATCCCTGACAACGTGTATGCAAAATTTCATGAATCATCATGAACCGATCGCGGTTGAGTAGTGAAGGCGTGAAAAGGTAACAGGCAGACAGGGTTACTTTCATTTATAATATTACGAATATTCAAACGAATGTATTTGCATTAAACTGGTTGCCCGGAAAGTGTTCAGAGAATGTATAAATGGTAAAGGTAAAAAGTTAATGGACGGCTCTTTGAGAACATCCTGTGTTTACGAATATGTGAGGCGAGGAATGACTCAGCTCAATTTGAAAATGGCGTCGTTTCCTTTTAAATACAGCGCTTTCGGGAATTCAATGGGATGAAATATTTATAACGTTTATGAAGCTTGTTTTCTCTTTTGCCATTTCTCTTGGAAATAATTTATGTAATGTTAAATTTTTGTCAGAGTTACAAAGTCACACATAAGTACCTATAATATAAAGTCATCGCCCACCGTCTCTCCCTATATATGTATGACAGCTTAGATCTTTTAAATTTGCAACGGATTTAAATGCGATTTTCACTAATGAAAAGAAAGTTAAACGAGCGTTAACATGCAAAGCCGGGAGCGGGTCACTAGTGTATGAAAAATATTACAATAGTCTTTCAAATATGTTTCAATATATGTATATTTCAAATATGCTCATGTCATGACCTTGGTAAAACTTGTAAATAATTATGCCTACACGTCCCCTTTTTTGAATATTAAAAAAGTATAATATATTATTTATTATTAAAGCAATTAGGAATCTTGATAGTAGGTGAATATTCTTATCTAAACTTTGTATTTAAAAAGCAGCAAGACACATCTAACACAAAGTAAAATGAGAAAGGAAATTCTTAATTTGAAATAAATTTGCGACTATTATTTTTTTCATTTGTCATCACACGTCATAGATAATATATGTAAGTTAACGTCACACGTCTCATGACGTACTATGCGTTTCAAATGAGAATAGGATCGCGCTTGCTGCAAACTTCACATGATCCGAGTCATCATAGTAATGTCGTCAAAAAAATCCGAATAACAAAAATATAAATATTTTTTATTTATATTTTATCTAATAAATTTATATATGTATAAATATATATATCCTTACTAATATTATAAATGTGAATGTGAGTTTGTTTGTTTGTTTGTTTATTTATTATGCTTTCATGCAAAAACTACTGAACCGATCACCATTAAATTTTACATACACGTTGTCTGGGACACCAGAATCGATTTAAATCGTATTTATACGATCTTTTCGGCTTTGGTTCTATGTAGCAAAGCCCTTAAGTTTGCTAACGCGTCTCCACGAGATAAGTAATTCTTTTATGGGTCAATGTATACGATTTTATAATAAACTAACTGAATAAATAAATCACATTACAAAAATAATAAAAATAATAATTAATTCTTGGATTGTTTTTTCTTGCACTCCGTACACATCAGTAATGAAGTTCGTGAGAAATGCGGTGCCAAATGCGAATTTCCAGTTCTATTCTCATTTGAAACGCATAGTAATGTTTACACAAATATCGTTCGGGACTTTCGAATTCTAATCTATACCAAAGTTTGTTGGTTTGTTTGTTTGGTTGTACGCGCTAATCTCAGGAACTACTGGTTCGAATCGAAAACTTCTTTTTGTGTTGGATAGTCCATTTATCGAGGAAGGCTGTAGGCTATAGAGGACACGGACGATGTCGCGGGCACCAGCTAGTTCATGCTTAAAATCAGATAAAGAAAGTGGTTTTTAGTTTACCAAAAGTCTCACATCCCCAACTGAGATAACGTTGTAAGTGAGTATAACTTATATTCAATTAACCTTGTTTTATATTGTATCAAGTATCTCGCACGTTTGCTATCTAGATTCGCCGTGAAAAGGTTCTAAAAGTTCACTGACACTATCCCTTTTAGAACCGTGTCGTACGAAACTGGAATACGCAACTGTTGGCCACAGAATACATTTTTATGGAAAGGCCAAAAACTTTTTTATCAGATCAATTTGCTATGTTATATGCATTGCACAGGATTTGATTGCATTTTTCAATTTGATGATGGGTTATCTATCATAATATACATATTTATCATATACATATTATCAAATCCAATAAGTACGATACGGTACATTTTTAGGATAACTCCATCTGCGCTTCGTAGTGTGATAACTCAAAAAAAACTTTTATTGAGAAAATTACTATGTTATGGAGGTATAGGAATAGGGTATTGATTGAGACAAAATATTCACCTTCTTAAAGTGGGGGTTCTCTACGAAGTACCTTGGAAGGTGCTGCACCAGAGAGAAAGCGAAAACTCTCAGAACTCACGAAAATTCCTAACCCTTTATTACAATTTATGGTGACACATATGTTTTTTTATAGGGATAATTCATGTGCGGATTAAAAATCTAATCTATGTGTCTGATTAATTCTAATATTAGAACGAATGTCTGAACAAAAAGAAACATCAAAGAAAAAGATGTCATTTCCAGTGACAGTATATCCATGTCGACAGGCACTCTGCAGTAGGAAGACGTTACGGAAATCCATTAGCAGCTACAATGGGAGAGCTCTCGGGTTGCGTTTCATTATATCTATTGAGAGTATACACCGGCGTGGATTGGCATACCGACCGGTTACAAGTACAAGGCAACATGGAGATGATAATGCCTTGTTTGAAAACTTTGACTTAATTTTTTCATTAGTTAAAACAGTTAATATGCCTCAGTAGCAACTGGACAGATTCTCAATTTAGATTCGTAACTGGACGGATTAGTGTCCGTTATGTTTTCAATTTTCAAATAAGAACTTTAGTAAAACTATTGAGTAAACACTGTCTTGGATATTGTTAGCAACCCACTCCCAACTCCGTAAGGATGCATTTTTTTTCAGCTAAATATTTATTATATTCACACGAGTATTCCTCGTTTATAAATCCTTCGATGTTTGTTCTTATGATAATTTATGGGAACTTTTGTAATCTGTACCTAATTTATTTTGTTACTTTTTATAACATTATTTTAGGATCCTATTATAGCCCATAATATATTATAATTTTTGTCAATGGCAGTATATTTAATATAAGATTGATTTGATTTTCATGAACATGTTCATGAACCAACCAAGAGTTAGAACTAGTTAAAAACCTAAACTAAAAGACTACGAAATCTTAATCCCCATTGGATTGACAATGAAGGGCTTAGCAGTACTGAAATGCAATGATAATTTATTTAACAGGTTTCTTTCGCAATTAAACACTGACGTTGTAAATTGTATAAATTGAAAAGACGATAAATGACACAACTATCCTTCCTAATATTTTTAACACTTTGTATTTCGAAACAAAATTATCTTCAATCTTAACGTATCTGCGCATGTAGTGGCACTCAAGTGAAGCTCTATCCGCCCAACCAGTTGACGTTTTGAAGTATTATTGAGTATAGTGGTCAAAGGCACTTCGTCTCTTTTACTTAAGATTAATGAAATGAGATAGATTTATAACTATTTCAAACGTAGCAGTTGCCAATTGGGGATAGAATGAACCCTGCTACACAGGGTCTGCGGTTCGATTTAGTTTATTAATTTTTTTAGCTACAAACTGTTTCAAATATCACGATTTATTTGTAAAACTAGTACCTATATATTTTGTAAAATTTATAAGACACGTCAAGTGTAAAATTTATCATCCTTGAGGACCTAACTATATTAAATATTTTTTATTGTTAGAAAAGAAGCCGTTAGTATTCTGCGGAGTGAACAGGAAAATTCTATGTAAATAAATAAATCGAAGTAGTTAATTCATATATTTACATATCCCGAACATGTGTATATATGCGAGTATTTGAACAGGGATGGCCGCAATTTCACTGTCATGCAAATAACACTGCATTTCTGAACGAACCGATTCGATTAAGTGCTATTCTCGTAGAGACTCTACGAATAGCTACGCCAAAGCCGTTACGTTCCGTAGCATCAAATTCAAAACTAAAATAGAATTAGATTGGATAATAATATATAAGTTTATCACTTTTTACAGCAAAACAAAAATTATGTATTTTAAATGTCTAACCAGCTATAACTATGTTTTATTACTTACAAATGGCTTTGTATAGGATTTATTTATGAAACTGGTTCTTTTTTTATTATAAGCTCGATAGACAAGCTGACGGTCCACGCCTTGATTGATGGTAGGTGGCTACCATCACCCTTTTTTTTTTTTTTTTTTCGAGGAGAAATCCGTTTACAGATTCCCTACCGCTGGCTAGACGGTAGGGGTATGTGGGGGTCAGCCGGCGCACCGCGCTATGTTAGTCATAGCGGGCCCGGCCACTACCCACTAAAACTCCCCGGTGCCTCCTTTGCCCTTTGTGCGGGGGTGGACCGGGCTCTGCCGAGGCAACAACTCCGATCCACCCCCAGGGCTGCCTAGCCATTACTGGCTAGGCTGACGCCAATGGGGGATTGCCCGGAGACACCGGAGCAATCCCCAGACGGGGGAGCCTTGTGCAGGCACACACAGCTAGCCAGCTGTGCGCGCAGGTCCCCTAGGACATTTGAAGACGTGCTAGATATGCCCGCCTTCTCCTGCCCAACCGCCTGCGTCTGAGGGAAGCGAGACCTGCCTCTTCCTCTCGCTCCCTCTCGGCTGCCTCCTTCCGCGACATTACGAATTCGCAGAAGGAAGCAACCGCTTTCCAGGTGGTCACACTGCCAAGCATGGCTTCAACCATGCTTGGCAGTGTGACGTCTCCACCCCCCAGCGCCGCTCTTAGTTCCCGGCGCTGGGGACTCCAGGCCGAGCATACTTCAAGCGTATGCTCGGCCGTATCGTCTGGGTCGCCGCAGTGGTGGCACCGCGGCGACTCCTCTCGTTTGATACGGTGCAGATAATGACCGAAGCACCCGTGTCCGGTCATTATCTGCACCATACGGAAGGTGAGGCAACCTCCTCGGCGCCTCACCCAGTCCTCTAATACCAGACGAACCGCGAGGATCGTCCGGTGGCCGGCGGTAGGCTCTCGAAGTGCCTCACTCCAATCTTCCATGGCCCTCTGCTGTGCCTCAGCCCGGACCCGTTGCACGTCCTCGGCAACGGGTCTTTCTCCAAGGGCCCTTGCGGCGACCCGATGTCGATGCACCTGGGACAGAACCAGGGCATCGACATCCCACGGGGTGGTGCCTGCTAATACGCAGGCAGCCCCGTGGCTGACCGTGCGATAGGCCCGCACGGCCCGGTTCGCCATGACCCTTTGAGGCCTCCGCAGGAGGGCCCGGGTGCGGGGAGTGAGGCACTCCGCCCAGACCGGGGCTCCGTAAAGTGCCATCGACCTTACCACCCCGTGGTAAAGTCGACGGCACGCCGAACTTGGTCCTCCCTGGTTCGGGAGGAGACGTCCGAGTGCGGCCGCAGCTCTCGTAAGCCGTGGAGCGAGGAGCTTGAAATGCTCCTCGAAACTCCAGCGGGGGTCCAGTGTCAGGCCGAGGTACTTGAGATGTCTCTCGACCGGAATCCGGGCCCCCTCCACTCGGACGCGGAGCCCCGGAGGGATCCTGCGGCGTGGGGGGTGGAAACCCATGGCCCTAGTTTTATCTAGGGCCACCTCCAACCCGAGCAGGCGGATGCGCCGGACGACCAAAGAGGTGCCAACCGACGCTAACCGCTCTGCGTCCTCCCACGTCTGTGCCCTCGCCGCGACCAGAGTGTCGTCGGCGAAGCAGACAACCTCCATCTTGGGAAGGAGGTTGCCTCGCAGGACCCAGTTGTACCCCAGGTTCCACAATAAGGGGCCGAGAACGGCCCCCTGGGGCACACCAGCCGTCATCGGCCGTCGGTGGACGGACCCATTAGCGCCCTCGTACAGCACTACCCGATCGGAGAGGTAGTCGAAGACGAGGGCGCAGAGGTAGGGCGGCACCCTGTGAAACCTGAGTGCCGCCCTTATGCATTCATGAGGGAGGCTGTTGAAGGCGTTGCGGATGTCGAGCGACACCGCAACAACAGCCTCCCCCCTGCCGGTGGCCTCCTCAGTCCACCTTTTGAGGAGGCCCACCGCGTCCATCGTGGACCGACCGGTGCGGAAGCCGAACTGGTGCTCATCCAGGTTCGGCCCCTCAGTCTCAAGGTGCTCGACGATCCGACGGGCCATGATTCTCTCCAAGGCTTTGCCGGAATCGTCGAGCAGAACCACCGGTCGGTACCCCGCCGGCGAGTCGGCAGGGCGACCCTCCTTGCGGAGAAGGCAGAGTCGCCCTACCTTCCATCGCGAAGGGAATTTGCCCCGGGCGATACACTCGTCGAGTACCGCCCGGAACCTCTCCCCCAGAGGCCCCAGCGCAATCGCCAAGGCTTTAGCCGGGACCCCATCTGGTCCCGGGGCCGTCCGTTTCCTCCTTATCCGCTCCCTCACCGCCTCAAACTCAGCGTCGGAGACGGGAGGGCCCTGCAGCACGGCCTCCGGCAGTGGTTCCGGAGGCGTCATGGCGGGGGGCTCGAATGGGCCGGGGGTCGGAAACAGAGACCCCACGACCTCATCGAGCAGCGTCGGGTCAAGGTTGGCCGTGGAGGGGGAGCTCGATGCAAACTTCCCCCTCATAGACCTGTACGGACGACCCCAGGGGTCGGCGTCCAGGAGGGCCAGGAAGCGCTCATGGGCCTCTTCTTTGGCCCTGCAGATGCCTTTCTGCAGGGCTTTGTGAGCCTCCCTGTACGCCTGGTGAAGGAGGACTTCTTCGTCAGGCGTCCTCCTGGAGCGTCTTCTCCGGCACCGGAGGAGAGCCCGCCTGGCCGCCAGACATGCGTTGCGCAGTGTGGCGACCTCTTGGGCCCACCAATACACCCTCTTCCATCGGGGAGGAGGGCGCCACAGTGGCATGGCGGCATCGCAGACTTCCCGAAGGTCGTCCGCAAAGTGGTCCGCCATGCCGTCAGGATCCCCTGCGAGGTGAGGGGGGAGGGACGACCATTCCCTCACCATCGCTGCCTCCTCCGCCACATCCGGGCGGAGCTTGGCGGGTGCCCACCTGGGAAAGGCGACACCGGCCGTGGGATCCCGACGCTGTGACGCGCTGGGGGTCAGAGTAGAGACCTCATATCGGACATAGAGGTGGTCCGATAGGGTCTCCACATCTTCCTCGACCCGCCAGCTTCGAATTTGGGCAGCAAGGGCGGCAGTGGCAAAGGACACGTCAACAATAGACGTACCTTGCCACCGTACGCACGTGGGAGAGGTACCCCGGTTGAGTACCTGGAGCCCCAGGCCTAAAGCCCAAGACTCCAAAATACCCCCCCTCACGTCCGTCCTAGGGGACCCCCACGCCGAGGATTTGGCGTTTAGGTCCCCCGCCACCAAGACTGGGAGTGGGGCCGCGCGCCTCACCACACCCTCTACCGCAGCCAAGAACAACTCAAAATCCGCCCGACTGCGGTTAGGGGAGAAGTAGGTCGACACGACCACCATTCTCCCCCAGTCTGCTGCCACGAAACCCGAACCTCTCTCCCTGAGGGAAAGGGGAGGAGCCGCACTACCAGGCCTTACCACAAGGGCCGCGGAGTCATCCAGGTCCCCCAGCCAGTTGAGATTGTGGGGGACAGTGTATGGCTCCGCCACCACCGCCAGGTGAATCTCCCACTCCGCCATGGACTGACACAGTAGGTCCTGTGCCCCGGCGCAGTGGTTGATATTCGCCTGGAGGATCCTTGTGGGGGGCTTACTGGGCATTGAGTGTGTCCATTGGCTCCTCCCTTGCCGCACGGGTAGCCCCGGCCTTGACCACCGGTGCGGCCGCTGTGAGACGGCCCCTAACGACTGGGGGGGAGCAGTTCATGCCCCCCATGCGGTGACTGGCCGAGCGCCCAGCGTCCGCACAGACGGCGCACCTGTATGCCGCCTCGCAATCGCTGGCGGAATGCCCGTCCAATCCGCAGCGGTAACAGAGACCGCTGCGGTCCTTAGTGGACGGGCACCTGACGACCGGGTGGCCGAGCCCCATGCACCTGAAACAGCGCATTGGGCGCTGTTCCAAGAGTTGTACAGAGGCAGAGCTCCAGCCAACCGTCAGCCGGCCACCGATCGCCAGTTTCCTGGCGGCCTCCACTGGGCAGGAGGCGAAGGCCGAGCCCACCCCTCTGGCCCCAGGGTGAACCTTGCCCACCTTGAAGTGCTCAAGGGGGCAGCCCGTGCTCAAGGCCAACGCGGCCTGCAGTTCCTCGGCCGACACCGAGTCGTCTAGACCGTTGACCCGAATGTCAACCGATTTTACTGGGCGCGTTACTTTCGCCTCATCCCCCAGTACCGCACCAATTTGGGCCGCCAGAATAAAACAATATTTTCCATTGCCACACAAAGGTAAAGTATAAACACATGTGAGGGTAACTGTTCGACGCGATAAATGCGATTAAAACTTCCAAGTTTCAATTCACAACTTTATAAAGGATCGCCGAAGCTTAACTTGAAACTTAAAACAATTCAGACATCCTCTGTGTTAGCTTTCAGAACGCTTTGCACTGCTGACGCGTATAGAAACTCGTTTACTTTCGCAAACACTTTGGTAACACCTGCTCGGGTGTATTTCTAGTATTTTACGAATGTTTTGGCATTTTTAACTTATTAGTATTGGCTATAAATACAGAGCAAAGAATCGCCGCACAGTCCGCTCCTAGGTTAACATTTTCCATACAAATCCAGCCAGTCCAGGAGACGCTACATTCATAAAACTTTTTAACAAAAAATAAGACCGCCGAAAAAACAGAAAAGCATAAAATAATCTTATTATCATTTTACCTAAGTAATTTTGAGTCGCCGCCGCGCGTCACTCTTTACGTAATTTTTGCTTGTTTGGCGCCGACTCAAAATTACTTAGGTAAAATGATAATAAGATTATTTTATGCTTTTCAGTTTTTTCAGCGGTCTTATTTTTTGTTAAAAAGTTTTTTTTTTCTATTTTTTTGTGGCTATAATCTAATATTTACTACATGCTTAATTTTTAATTTTCCCACCCCCATTTTCCCACTCTTAGGGTAGGAATTTTTTTCCAAATTTATACAAGACCAACTTCGAGGTTATGGTTATGTAAAAAGTTATGCGTACGCTACAATCGGTGAGTGAACAATCAATCATCCACTGTTTTCTTACCCTTAGGGTTGGAATTATCAAAATTGGACCACCCTGTCAAAAGTTATGCGTGAACATACATAAAAAAAAAAAAATTATAAAAAATAAAAAAAAAATTATACGCGTCGAATTGAGTACCTCCTCCTTTTTGTTTTTTCGTTTTCGTCGGTCGAAAACCAGTGGCCTAGGGTCAAAGTAACAATTCAAAACGATAACGAAACGATAACGAAGTTCGGAAACAATAAAATTGACACAATTTATGACATAATTTATGTATGCCTTCGCTAAATCACATGATACATCCCATGCATTTTATTCTTTCGTTATAGTTTTAATGTTACTTTGACTAAGGCCCCTCTATACGTTTAGGTTTTGTGTTCCAAGTCAATCTCGACTTGCATTTATTTAAAACTAAAAATTGCTAAAAGATAGGTACGGTATGTATAATAATTCTTCGAATTATTTAAATGTTTTTAATTTTTCGTAATACTTGTTTATACAAATCTAAAAATTAATATAATATATTAATTTATTATTATTGCAATTATAATAAATTATAATATCTATTTTTTTTTTATTTTTTTTTAAGTACCGGAGAAGAGAAAAATATAATTTTCTTTGCAAAACATCGTTTTCTTTTCTACTTCCAATTTTATTTATCTAAATTAGATGTGGTACCTATAGCAAAAAAAATCTACAGAAACGTCGGCAATATTCAGAGCTCGAGGGCGACTCGATTCCCAATTTAATTGAAATCGTCAATCTACAACAATTGAGTTTATATCGATACTTCGAATGATTCGAGGCAATAGGATTTAGACTAAACAAAAAAAAATGGGACAAACTAGCATTGAAAACTTTGTTTTCAATATTGATTGACACAGTATATTCACTATTTTCCTATTGTCTAAATAAAACTAAGCTCGTTGGTGACAATTCGTTTTATTTACGTTGAAACTTGGGATTACGTTAGAAAGAAAGTAACATAATTTACTTAGTTGAAGTTAATTGAAGTTAAATCGATTCTTAATGAGTAAATAACAGAACTTTCTCTTACATCTATATCTATAGTAGTATATCTATAGTATAGTACGAAATATATCTACCTACACAGGTCAAACTCGTTACCTACAAAAGTCAAATTCGTTAACCACGTGAAATTAATGCAATTTTCTTCGGAATGAAGCTGTTTATGTTTCGTATTAAGAGTACAGTTGTCGTTTTACATGTTTACAGTACAATCCAGCGACGCGGCGGGACCAGCATTCCGACAGAATTGTTCAGTAAACAACTATGGTTTTATTTGGGGAGACTGAACTAAGTGTGCTGGAAATATGCATTAGTTTTATTTTATTTTCATTAATTGAGTAATAACATTTTGTTAAGTTCCACACAAAAATTACTTAAATTTGTATGATTTTATTGCCAGCAGTTGCAAGAAATCTGCGTTCAATAGTCATAAATGGGTTAGTTCCATTTGGTAGTCATTTAGTGTATATGAAATAACTACAAACATATACGATGACAAAAAAATATATATAATGAGTTTATTTGGGGTTCTCATTATACTGCCAAGGATTAGAACTTCCTTCAGACGTCTGTGTTTGCGAGCTCATAATACGAGTATAACCATTGAAATATAATGTACTAAATAACACAAATATTTTTATAAAAAGTTCGAGTGAATAGGCATTTTCTGGGTTAGCACGCTCCACCGTCACCCTCGTCTTTCCTGCACGGCTAGATTCTAAAACAAGAGCAAACCTATTAATAAAAATATTAATAAATATTTTGCTTTAGCTTAGCTTAATATGCTTAGGAAAAGTGCAAGTGATATAAATAGGATAAAGATTAAATCTACACAAGTTGTTACAAAAGTATGCATATAGCAAAAAAGTATGTAATCTATACTAATATTATAGAGAGGAAAGATTTGATTGTTTGTTTGTTTGTTTGTATGGAATAGGCTTCCAAACTACTGGACCGATTTGAAAAATTCTTTTACCATTAGAAGCCGACATTAACCGTGATAAACATAGGCTACTTTTTACCGCGGGAAAATGCTTCATTCCTACGGGAAATCTAAAATAAAAATAAATACTAGCGGCTTAGCCCGGGAGATAGCGCCATCTATCCAAAATACGGTAGATGGCACCAGCTAGTACTAAATAACTCTGTAGATCTATATACACATAAACCTGTAAGGTGACATAATATATGTAAGTGGCCTTGTAACAAAGGGCTACTGTGCTGTAGGGCAGGTCCCTCGGTCGATTTTTAACCGAACTAAGTTACATTTTCTATATCATGGTTTTATTTAAGTTTCTTTTAAAAATCAACTTTTATGAGATAGAGATGAGATAGCATGCAGAATGACGGTCTACTTAGTGGTATATCAGGGTATTCTTTGTCCTAGTAAACATAATGGGATGAGCGCCACCGTCTTTTACAATAAAGTATCAACAATAACTTAAGTTTCACTTGGTCTAATGTGGGGTGGTGCTTATTGGTGCCACAACAGGCATAAAAATGCAGATTGATGGTAGAATTTATAAAACGCTCCCGGGTTCAAAATAAAAACTAACGTATCTTTTAAGTTGGACCAAATTACTCAATCTTAAGTGGACCAAATCCTCTACTGAACCGAACTCGATACAGTAGTTTAGGAGTTCATTGACGTCAAAATGTGATACGAAATTTTTATAAATATTAGCGAGCTAAATTACTGAGCTAAACTTTCTTATTAATCAAATTTCATACCAAACAAATACACCTACGCTCTGTCTATCCGATTCTTTCATATTTACCGACAGCAACCCGACACGGCGTCTACCTATGAGTTTTACAATAGAGAAAATAGGTTTCTAGGCCACCCCAGCTCCGTTACGTACACAGAAGGGCAGCAATCTATTATCCGCCCTGTTCCTTTGATATATTTTTTAGGGGTCCTTGAAAACATGTTTGCGAAAACAATCGGAATTGATGTTGTTGCTCGTGAAAGATTAAAGTGAGATAGGGGAAGGAAATAATTGATTTATCCAACTTAACATTTTACTGTCTTCGTCAAGTTTTAGTTTTACGACTCTAGTGTGTTTGTTCGAGGGGAAGCAATGTGCTTTGTTATTTCTCATTCAATTTTTAATTTCATTAATTGTTTGGTATTAAATACATTTGAACAATTAGCAATAACTTAGTAGAAAACATTTAAAAAATATTCTTGTTATATCAACAAAATAAAAATTATTTATTCGTAGTGTTGTATATTCACATATTTTATTCACAATATTGTTTACATGTCAGAATTATTTAAAATGGTAACTAAGCATACCTATTAAAAAGAAATATAAATATTTTTATTAGCCAGTTATCACAACATACTCTCCCGTAATCAAAATAAATTATATACATTAGTTACTACAACATATACTCTCCCGTAAACAAAATAAAATTATATACATAAACCCATTCCTTTTATACAATTCAGATGCTTAATGCGCGCCAATGGCTTGGTAAGCACATCAGCCCACATATCTATAGTAGGAGTGTATATAACATTAATAATATTACTAGCTAATAAATCCCTTATATAGTGAAACTTTGTATCTATATGCTTGGTTCTGTTGTGATGCACTGTGCTGATAACGAATGTTGTATATTCACATATTTTATTCACAATATTGTTTACATGTCAGAATTATTTAAAATGGTAACTAAGCATACCTATTAAAAAGAAATATAAATATTTTTATTAGCCAGTTATCACAACATACTCTCCCGTAATCAAAATAAATTATATACATTAGTTACTACAACATATACTCTCCCGTAAACAAAATAAAATTATATACATAAACCCATTCCTTTTATACAATTCAGATGCTTAATGCGCGCCAATGGCTTAGTAAGCACATCAGCCCACATATCTATAGTAGGAGTGTATATAACATTAATAATATTACTAGCTAATAAATCCCTTATATAGTGAAACTTTGTATCTATATGCTTGGTTCTGTTGTGATGCACTGTGCTGATAACGAATGTTGTATATTCACATATTTTATTCACAATATTGTTTACATGTCAGAATTATTTAAAATGGTAACTAAGCATACCTATTAAAAAGAAATATAAATATTTTGATTAGCCAGTTATCACAACACGTAGGAATAATATCAATGTTATTCTCACCTATATTCATTTTTCATAAGGGTCTTTAAATTTAAATATCGTATCGCCTTCGTGTTGTCATGATAAGGGTGTTTTTTTCGGTATAAAATTAGTTCAAGGTAATCGAACCCAGGTTATTAGTATTGTGTAGTACAGTAATTATATAATATAAAAGTAAGCAATTTGTTTCTAAAAATTAATGCGAAGGTGGAAAATTTCAGACATCAAATATAAATGTGTCTCATAAATCTTCGGTTACGACGGAAAATTTATTAAAGTCTCAAGTTTATCTTTTGGATGAGAGTAATAAATGAATGTCTGTTTCTCATTTCAGATTCTCTCCAGACCAATAGCAATATGAGCGAAATAAACAACTCCGAATTGTATCACAAAATCACAAGTCTCACTTGAAAATGACGTCCACTCTGCCATCGTGCAGAAATCGAAACCAGAAATGGAGTACATTCAAAGCGAAAATATTAAAAAACCCGAATGGAAACAAAATGAACAGTTTAACTTTAAGCTTTGCGATGACGATCGTCATCTTAGCCTCGTTGCCTTATAGCTCATCATTGAGCTTACCGAACGGTGATCCAGCTCCTGGCAGATCACCTGGACCTCCTAAAATTGAACCATTCAAATTGAATAACGTAGACAACATCGACAAAATTGAGTTCCCCCCAAAAGTGATAGAAACGAATAAAGAGAACGTAGCTACAAACGAAGAAGCTCCAATTGACGAATACGAAGAAACGACAACAAATGACGAAATTGAAGTGACAACCAATAGTGACGTAGTTGTTAGTGAAAGAACAGTGGGTGATGCTTGTGCCTTCGCGAGAATCCCTAGTGACAGTGACGACATTGTAACGGTCAGTGACAACGATAGTGATGTTAATTTGACGGTTACACACCCTGTGTTTGACGCCGAAGAGCTGATCAGAGGAGTGGTTTATGATGGTGAGTACGTAGCTGCTAATTTTACTTACCATATTATTAATATCAAATTACAAAGAGAAGTTTCTAAAGACCAATCTTCATAGAAGAAGAAGCAATATTACGTAAGTTTCAGTTGTTTGTTTCTGCTAGTGAGTTAAGGATACCAGATACTTACTTACCCCTTTTGTTTGTTATTATATAGTATGGCTAACATGGTTATAATGTTAATTTTGTGTTTAGAGAGTCGATCGACGGTTTAGAATTGTCGGTAGTACTAGGCACTCAAAAAAATGTATGAAACAATATTAAATAATGTATGTAATGAAATACCTACAGATAAAAGCTTCAAGAATGGTCTTTAGAAATATATACAATATTTTTATTATGATGACAGCCGCCAGACACTCCTTATTTTATGACCGAGGATCACAATGTATTCAGCTACTGAACAATGAAATACTTTCGCTTAAGGCCACCATTGACGGGCACTCCATTTGGCAGCGTTCCACTCCATCCACTCCATCCACTCCAAATTCATGCATTATCTCATCGTAAATGTAAAAAAAACACGTGAATTTTGTATGATAAGAATTTGGATGTCGTCCACCGATGTCGTGATGGAGGGGAGCGCTGCCAAATGGAGTGCCCATCAATGGTTGTCTTAACGTCAATGACGATCTAATCAGACATTGGGGTGAAACGACAAATTAGCTAAATTATCTCAGTACTCATTCTCATAATAATTTAATTTAATAAAATAATAAATGGAATTTTCATCTTGAAATTTGTAACTTTGAAATGTATATTCGTATAACTAAGTTTTGCTGAACACGAGTAACTTGGATGAAACTTGGTTTACATTTTGTAACTAGTTGAAGAGTTTTCTTCGTTTACTTTTCCACATATGTAATAATAATTCATATAAGGCTGGCTTAGAGGGCGATTAATTAAAATATGTCAATAGGAAATATAAATATTTCGTATTTCCTATATTTTGCCCATACAATGATAATTTCTCACATAAAAATTATCTGCTAGAGAATTGTAGTACTAAGATCTGCTACGGTTGATTCACAGTAACATAATTTCTTATAAACTAGGTGGTGCCCGCGACTTCGTCCGCTTTAAAAAAGAAAAAAGTAGCCTATCCTGTGTACTGTACGTCTAAATGATTATCTACCAAGTTTCATGAAAATCAGTTAATTCGTTTAAGAGTTATGGAGGAACATACATACATACATAGATACATAGATACAATACCTACACTTACAGATTCATTATTAGTATTGACTAGCTTCTGCCCGCGATTTCACCAGCGTAAATTATATACTAAAACCATTGGTGAAAACAGCATGAAAAAGGGCGCAATAGTTTTTGAGTTTGTCGCGAACAGACAGACAGACGCGGCGGAGGACATTATTTATAGGTAAGTTGAGAACACTAGTTGAGAATAAATTCAATCTTTCTGTTATAGAAATTATCTGAGTTTTCCCCCTTAACACAATGGAAGGGGGGAAAACTCAGTACAATACATCCACGCCAAGGCTAAATTTGAGAAGTTCGTTTACATTGTTGAACTTGCTAAGAATCGTATGCTGAACCTTTCAGTCAGAGAGCTTACAAAGCATATTTCTGAAAGCCAAGTCCTAAAGTTGTTATTTATCCGTCACCCATAACAAACTTTACGTAAATCAATAAATCAATAGATTTTTTATGTAAGCAGCATATAAAAGGCAGGCTGATGGTCCACCTGATGGTAATCTATACCGTCGTCGCTACATCGGCATAGGGCTGCTGACCTTGATAGGATAACTAGTGATAGGTAGTGGATGATCTATTCCAGAAATTTTAACTTGAAATTCAACAAATTATAATTGGAAAAAATAATCCACATAACTATTTTTTTTTTCTTTGAAAGTTGACATAAATGGAACATCTTTCAAATTAGTTCAACTTAAATAAATCTAAAAGCATAGGATGAAATTCGGCACTTGGACTAACATATAAGATACTTTTTAAGAAAAAAGTTAGGTTCCAGAGGGATCGATTAAAATTAAAAAAAAATGTGCGTACCATCTGACATATTTTCTCAGGTGTTTAAAATTTTTCATTTATCAATGCTGACGAAGTCGCTGGCATCAAGTTATACCGCACCACCAGCTAGCGGGACCCTCTAATACTATTAGGCTAGGTTCTCATGACCGCGCGGTACCGCATGGCGACTTGCGGTACAAGTTCTACAAACATGTACAGTTTGATCCGCGCGGTACCGTGTGGTAATGTGTTTCAGGCCTTATATAGTTATAAGAACAGCTGAGGGCAAGGTATCTAATCTTTTAATCTTTTAATTATATATATATCTCGTGGCCTCAATAATTTATCGCTTGTAATTAAAGCGTGTCATTAACGCTGGATGCACTGACTCAGAGAATATTGAGTATACACGGACCCAAAACAACTTCCCGCTAATAATATATTCATGAACACAAATTAGCGATGCCAAAGCTTATGTTCATTTATCATTAATTTCGACCTTTATTTCGCTCAGACGAGGCTGAATGGTAATTACCCTCTTTTAGGGTTTAACCTTGGCCACCCTTGTGGTGTATACGATCGCAAAATACAAACGACTTGTATTGTGTGCAGCAGGGTAAGGCTTGTTTCACACGTACAAGTACAACACGTGGGCGGGCTCTAATCTGTATGAAAATAATAGGTGCATTCACACGGGCCACATTACCGTGCGCGTGTGTGATACCATAGAGCGTTAAGTACTATTACTATGGTTATACCTACCACAGACCCACTTTTTGACAACTTTTTGTCACTGCGATGTAGTGTGGTTCTCGCACGTGTACAACAAGCCTTAAAGAAGCCAACCTTTCATCGTTAAAGTTTTAATAGTAGACTCTGTCTGTGGCAGGCAATTTTTAATTATTTTTTTCCCGATAAAGTTTTGTAGACAGGTTTAATTGAAAACAGGTTTTAACCGTCCCCTATAAGAAAAAAAGTCGTGCTTACCAATTACTCGAGAATGTTTAGACCGATTTTATGATTTGTTGAATTTGTCTGTTTCCCGAATAGCACAGTATTTTTTAAAACATATAAAATATACAGACACCGCTCGTTTACTATTTATAATTATGTATAGATTATCTTGCACAGGCTCCATGTGTATTGTAAAGGCCTGACCGCAAATAAAAGCGGTGGGAGGGAACAGGGGCATTAGGCTGAGTCAGGGACCTATTTCGGACGTATCATTACACCTTGTTTTGTAATCTTTTTGTGATACATTTATTTTTAATGCGTAAGAAGATTTTTAGTACGTAAGAAAAGATTTTTCTTTTTTCTTTTTTATTTTCAATTGTTATTTTGTTTGTGTTTTATATTATTGGTATATTTATATCGAAACCTGGCTAATATTTTTTCTACAAATTATCGCTCGTTCCATGTATGAATATCCGTCGTAGAAATCAATTCACCCATTTTTTTTAAATTATCATTAAAATCCTAAGAAGATGGTTCTTATGAAGACCCCTTTTTTTCTCATACAAATTTCCTAGTTGGCAATTTAAATATTTTAATTAAATATTGACCTCAAACATACCTATCATTAAATAACAGGTCAACTGCAAAAGTAAAATGGATTTTGAGGGAACGACGTCTGTCGGGTCAGCTAATAGAAAATATTATTTAGACAACATTACGAATTCATAAAGGAAAGAAACTTCATTTCTTCTTCTGATTGATAAATTTTGCAACATGATAAAACTATCTCATATTTGAGTCATTAAATTCTCTAAGGACGTCTGTGTAACGTTTAAACCGTTATACGGACCCGGATATGTTGAGCATATTATATGAAATTACTAATAAATGTAATTGGATTGCGAGAGATAACATTACAGAGACCGCACAAAATGATAGTCTGTGTGGTAAAGTTTCTCAAAGGGTTTCATGAATACGTATATTCACGTATGTTTCATCACGTTAATAATAATTAAAGTCAAGTTTTTGTGCTATAACCCACTTAATATAATATGGTCGAGGACCTAAGTACTTAAGAATTTTATTACTACTGTAAAACGACAAATTTGTCTCTGCAGATTTGTTCTGTCGTCGATCTCCTGCGGGAATAGCATTGGCTTATTGTTGGCTAGCTATTACATTGATTATGTATTGTTACTTGATTTTAATGATTATAATGTAAGATAATAAGCATTGTGGCAGTTGTATATGAATAACATAAAGTTGTATATTATGTACAATTGTAAAATCCTTTGACTGTTAATGAGATTTCTCTTATTTGCTTGTGGATTTTGAATAAATGTATAAATATACAGAGAGAAAGAAAGAAGAAAAAAAAAGAAAGAGAGGAAGAGATTGATTTTCAGATTTTTTTTTTATGCTGCCTAATCAATATATTACTTTAAAAATAATTATTAAGTTATAGTTATGTCAAGCTTAACAAGAGATTAAGAACGTCCCGAGTTGCTTTATATTTTAACAATATCAAAGAAATGACAATTTATAATTAAGATAGGTTAGCAGTTTTAGAATGATAATCACTAGGTATTGCATGTCTGTTAAGTACTAACAGTATTGAGTAACGAAAATACCTTTAATATCATGATCTAATTCAGTCTGTTGTTGCGGTATTCTTTAAATGTGTAGTGATCTATCATGGACTCAAACAATGGACCTCCATTTTGCGAGTAACGTTACAATGAGGACGCAAATTGATTCTATTGTTGGTGGAGCGAGCGGTTTGCATCGATTTTCCACTACCTGGACCGAAAATTATCTATCTGTCTCTTTCCATTTTGTTTTTAGCTGCCGTTGCGCCATTGTCATTATATTCAGCTTAGGTATACCATAGTAAAGTATAGTATATTCCGTAGACAGTGAAGCAAGGACCAAACTACCGGTGGCTTAGAGCTCCACAGTGAATAACAAGAGTGAGCATCTAGAAAGAGCCTCTTGAGGTGTTGCTGCTCGAGGCTCTTCGCTTCAGTCCGTTCGCTGAGATAGGGATAATGATTGTCGAATCGTCATCCCAAATGGCGGTCACTTCTTGAACCAAGTCTATGTACTTAGATTTTTTTTTTTCATTTCAGCCTTCACGAGGTTTTCTTCATTAGGGACAGCGATGTTAACAAGCATCGTCGTGTGCTTGGATCGGTCAATAATCACGAAGTCAGGTTTATTGGCGACAATAAAGCGTGATTATGAAGAGATCCCAATAGAGCGTATTATATTATATTAATTAAAGTTTTATTAATGGAGTAAATAAATTGTAAATTCAAAAATAAATAAAATGTTGTCTTAAAGGAATAAAAATTTGAAAAGCCGATACCATTTAAGCCGACCCAGAGGACACTTTTACACTTTAAGATGAATTATTCATTTATAATAATAAATTTTTGACCTTTCTCATAGGATTAAGTAGACCGCCTCCGCCCACGTCCAGATACGGAGGCTTTGTAAGGCTTCCATTGTAAATATTCCCTAAGAAATAATGCGTAAGTTTAACTAAATGGAATATACATTATAATACATACTTATAGCATTATTCAAAGCACGCGTCAATATTATATTACACTAGCTTTGTAAATTATATACTAAAACTTTTCTCGAGAACCACTCTATCCATTGGTGAAAACAGCATGAATATCGGCGCAGTTGTTTTTGAGTTTTTCGCGAACAGACAGAAAACAGACGCGGCAGAGGAGTTTTGTTTTATAATACGAGTATGTAATGATTACATTACATGTACTGGATATTATATTTTAGGTCTTAATAAGTTAAAGTATTGCCATAGACTTAAAGTGGTATAAAATATATAAAAGCAATATAATGTTTGGTATCTTGTTGCTATAACACTTCTACCAGGCGTTAGTTTTAATTTTATTTTAGACTAGCTGGCGCCCGCGACTTCGTCCGCGTTGAAAATAAAAAAGTATCCTATCCTGTGTCATGTACGTCTAAATGTTTATCTACCAAGTTTCATGAAAATCAATTAATTCGTTTAAGAGTTATGGAGGAACATACAATACCTACATTTACAGATTTATTATTAGTATCGTTGATTAGTATTGATGATATTGATTGATGATGATTGATGATGAATAGTACTTTTTCTGGATGGAAGGTATCCATTGTTTGAATTCCTTTCCTGCATCTCTGACAACGTGTATATAATAAATTAAATACAGAATTTCATGATTATCAATGATGTCAGGTCAGATCAGGCAACCGACAGATAGTTACTTTCACGTTTGTAATATTAGCATGGAATGGAAGTTAGGAAACCTACAATCTAAAGGCTTCATACAAATTATGAGTGAATGCAAGTTGAATCAATATTAAAAAGAAAAAGAAAATAAGATTTATAAGGATTATTATAAAATCGATCACCTTTTGTTTTCAAGTCATTAGTGGTATTTTCAATGAAATTTCCCGCGATTTTCCGTTGCGCTCCAAACATTGAAGTCATTCTTCCGCTTTGCTCTTTAAAGGGGTTGAAAAGAGACTGCGATGAATAGCAAAGGGCCCTGAGATTACAATGTACAACAATTTTCAAAAACTTAAAAGAACTTTGAACGTGGAAAATGCTGATTGCGTTGAAATATGTTTTGAAGTGTCAAGCGATTTTTCAAGTTACAAAAAAGATTAATATAAGTTTTCATCACTCACACTCTGAAAGTAGGTTTATGAATTCGAAAAGCGAAATATCGACAACACTAGCTGTGCCCGCGACTTCGTACGTAGTTTATTTTTTTTAAATCCCACAGTAACCTAAAATTTTTGGAAGTGATAAAAGTAGCAGTTAGTGAGAAACAGAATTGACGGATTTATAATATGAAGAGTAATCATATAAACTTATTATACACTAGCTTCACGCTCCCAGCTTCGCCCGGGTTCAAAATAAAAATCTATCTTTTAAGTTGGACCAAATTACACAGAGTTACGAAGTTTTATCAAAATCGGTTCAGTAGTTTGGGAATTCATTGCCCTCAAACATGTGACACGAAATTTTTAAGTATGTAAATACATACATATATAATACATATTATATATATTTATATCATAAAATCATTTTTGGACTTTTTAATAACTAATATCTACTATATGTATGTTAACCAGTTTATCCCACACAGTGGTAGGTTTGTATTATGTAAATTACCAAGTTAATTTAATTAAGCGCGTGTAGTGTCAAACAGAATGTATAAACATATTTTGATATACTTATGGTTCCCTGTTGGCAATGGGGTACACTAAGGCGGAGTAACCTTGACATGGTTTACGTGGAGACCAGCTTGCTAAGGATCTGAAATTTACATAGAGTGTATAATTAAAGTGTTTTAATACAAGTGAATATTTTAATAAGGAACAAAAACATGTTTTGGTGTATTCTATTTTTAGATTTAACTTTTGAACTTTAATAAATCAAAATATTTATTTATCAATTAGTTAGGTCTCTACAAGAAACTCTGAATACACAATGACTTACTGCTTTCAGTTTACTGCCTTCCAAACTGTTACTGAATCAACAAAGCGTAGCTTCTTCTTCAAATAAAATGAAAGAACCAAGTCAATAGTTGAAAATTGGGGGAGGGCTAATTTCGTGAATCGGCCTTCGCTTCCGAAGCACGCGATACATCGTTTGTCACGAAAGTAATTTCTTCGACACAATTTTCACACTAGACCGTAATTGTCTTCCATTTACGGAACATTTATTTCAATTGGAGAAAAAGCGAAAAGTTTCTTTTCTTTGGATAATTTAAAAAAAATTAAAATGTATAGGAGTGTCAGAGGTATTTTTCGTCGTATTTTAATTTTAGGGTCGATACACAAACTGACAGTCCACCACTTGATGCTAGGTGGCTATTACTACAGTCGCCTATAATAAAATCAACGCCACAGGTGCATTTGCAAGTGCGCTGACAACTAATGCGCTGATAAATTAAGGATAAGATATTAGGATGGGTTAGAGAAATGGGCCTTACATCACGGAAACACAAAAGCACACACATGCTGTTGTTTCACGGTGGTCATAGACTGCCCAAATGACTACAAAGTTCAGTGTGGCGCTACTAACCATCGCTACTGATCTAAATAATTTATTCTAGAAGTTTTATGTTAAAAAATAAATATTTATCTTCATACAGAAAGTGTTCGTACTTACAGTTACTTGGTCGCATTAACGATAAGGTAATGGGAGTCTACTTCCTTGTAAATGTGATAAAAGTTTTTCATCAAATTATTTTCGATTTCGTAAAGAAGTATCGAGAAAATACAATTTCCGAAGGCGGTTTGCCTTTTGGCGATATTTGCTCCTTTCTCACCGATGCATGTCAGCAAAAAGCGTACAATTTCAATATCAAAGAAAATCAAACCAAAAACATTTCACTTCTAATCTAATAAAATTTACTTCATAAAATGACTAGCGGCGACTTCGTACGCGATGATAAATTCTAATATAATAATATTATAAATGTGAATGTGAGTTTTTTGTTTTTACGCTTTAACGCAAAAACTACTACGCAACAACAGAAAGGATTACTACGTAGTCCCATCCCTCCCAATATATCACAATGAATAGGTCATAAAAATTATTAATAACCAGCTGATTTTTTGCCTGCAGCTTAGTAAACATTTGTATAATAAAATGAAATCAGGCTTATTATCTAAATGCGTCTGCGACAGGCGATAAATGCGAAAAATTTGTGCCATATCACACTAAATCGTATCACGTAGCTCATAACACTGTGAGGGCATAAAAATTAACGATTTATTGCACAACCTGTCGCTCAGCAGAGGCATTTAGATAATAAGTCTGCGGGATGGCATATGTGTATTAAATTTAATTTGATTTCATATAAAAGCTAATTCGAATAGCATTTTCTCAGAAGAAAACAAAGCAAGCTAAAGTGGAGAGAGTCCTAAGGATTAATTCTTGTCAAAGTAAACGGAACAGAGTTAATTCTGTCCGAAAGTTGGTCTCGCGTAAAAGAGGCGACAAAGTCCCCGGCAATAGCTTGGAGACGCGAGATGTAATCATGATATTCAAGTAGGTGTTCAAAGTTCCCCGAACTGCGAAATTAGTTGGGAACGAGGTGGGAGATGAGGCTTTGTGCTAAATGAGCAACTTCATATAGGTACAGTCAACCTCGCAACTTTCATGAATACAAATTGCAAATGCGGTCCGGCAACTATATCTTAAGAACCATTCGGATATTGCAGTAGAAAATTTTCTCAGATTATCACACCTGGGGCCTACTATCAACTCCCTGGATTGCATTTGCTATTTCGTACCATCAACTTCGTTTTGAAAGCGATTTTGTTTAGGAACCCAAATTAAACTGCTTTGAATTTGAATCGTCTTTTAAAAATTGATAGTATAGGCCCTTGTTTGGGGTATATTAGGGTAATAGGGGTATTATTAGCTTTCATAGGCGACGGTAATCATTTACCATCAAGTGAATCTTCCGCTTGTCTGCCAGCTAACATAGTATGATCAGTCACAAACAATCACACATAGTTCACACTACATAAACAGTTCCACGAGGTATTACGTTTGAGAAGTTTAAGACCTGCTCCCGTAACACACAAGGGACCTTTATTTTATATCGCACAAATTGGAAAGGCAAAGTAGTCCTTGACTCACAACGAAAACATTTCTTTTCTTAAATTGTGTTATATTTTGTGCCTTTTTCGTCCGTTGTCTCAGTTTGGGTTGGACATAATCTATTGTTATTTCATAACGTTTGCTCAGAAGACATCTTTCTTTTAGGTATACCTACATTAAATACTAAACACTTAAGTTTTGACGTACGAAGAAGTTTTTTGTTTTGTTACAATATTTCAATCCTAATAAATGCAACAGTTTGAATGTTTGAATTTGAGGATTGAGTTTGAGTTTGAGGATTTGAATAGCACACAGATAGTTTATTGTCTGAATTAACATAGATGTTACTTTTTATCTTGTTCGGTCCTAAGGGAATGAAAATCCCTCGGGACCTGACAGGCCTAACTTTAGGACAGTCTAAAAATATAAAAAAACTGGCGTCACTGTCTTCAGCAATAAAAAATTCAGGAGTTACTGTCACCTTTAGGATTCGCTCTAATGCATTTTTTACACAGATGCATGAACCTTCCTCGTTTAACTCTTTTTCCATCAGTGAAAACCTTATCAAAATTAGTTGAGTGACTTAGAAAAATTCAGGAGATAAATGGAATTTTGTTTTATGTTTATCTATAAACAAATAAATAACGTTAAAGGAGCGGACATACAAAACAGGCAAATAAAACTTCCTGTATTTATTCCACCTGAAGGTGTGCTAAAATTTATTCCATCAAGCTTTTATGAGTAAAACGGATGCTCGCAACAGCTCGACAAGTTAATATGACCCCACTAGACGTCAAAGGAGCAGTTTCTGGGGAACTCATTAGCGTCAAAAGCCAATAAGAAATTCAATGGCCGGCGCTCGAGCAGAAATTAGACCTTTCCGCCACGTTATTAGGTCTTGATGTCTCCCCATGAATAGAGAAGTGTAATTTTTCACTACATTTACTTGAGATCACTCTTAAGAGACTTTTTATTGCAGGCTGAAGTCGTTGTCATAGTTTGTTTATAATGAACTCTTACAGTGAAATGTTACAATAAAAAGGGATTATTAAATAATTTAGTGTAGGGGGGAGACTTTCTTTTATGGACAGGGATTCTTTTATGGTAGGAAGACTTAGACAATCATTGCTTGACAAGCATTTAGCGCATTTAGGTGCTGACAAGCATGCTTGACGAGGCTTGGCATACTTGTCAAACATCCGCACTTTTAATCAATCTCACTTGCGCTGAAATCTGTGTACAAAAATAAGCACACTGAATGTGTTGCTTGACAAGCATGCATCTAAACGCTCAAGCATGTAACAAGCATTACAAAAATATAATTTTTCATCAAGCATCATCAAGCACTTAAATGCTTGTCAAGCACATCAAGCTCCGTTCTAAACGGTCAAAATTGCTTGACAAGCACGTAAAATTCGCGTGCTTGTCATGCAATTTCGACCGTCTAGGGACATCTTAAGGAAGCAAATTAGCAATCATTGCTTAAAAGTAATATAAATAAAAGAAAATAAAAAAAACGTAACACAACACTCGGACTATACTACACTTTCAAAAAAAAAAATATTTTCAGCTATATTGAATTTTTTTTTATATATAAAGTGAGAATCTGTAATTGGCTATAGTTTATTCTGCGAAATTAGGAATAAATATTGATTTATTTTTAAAACTGCGAAATTGTTTTATTTTTATAAAAGTAGTCTAAGTAGCTTCTTATAAACATGAGCTTTCTGCTAGTGAAAGTGCGGTTTCGGAGATTAGCCGAAAAAAACAAAGAAACACATGAGATACTAAAACCATGCTACCAGCACCCAAATTATTCAAATTCAAAATAATATCAAGTCTAGTGACACACAAAACATGTTTCCGAGCTACGAATAAATAAGTTCCGAGTAAATAAACGAGGATTTTCTTGTCACTTTGAGAAACACAGTCATAAACTGAAGCCTTACGAATACAAATACAATTAGCTGAATATGTTGCGGGCTAGTCCACCTCATAAATATGGAATAGATACATGGCGACATGTCGGATTTGAATAACGAATTCATAACGGCCTCGGCGTGTCAACTCTCGTCACAAAAAAACCCGAGTCTCCCTACATTATGTATATGGTACATTATACATTTTGCACCTACAATTTTGTTCGTAAATTGAAAACTTATCCCCACTAAGGTATCCCCATTTTTCCACTCATCCCTATCAGTAAGGATAGGTGGAATATTTTCTTCAATCTATCCCTAATACGTAAATTTGAATTTTTATCGTCCTACTGTTGATGAACGTTTGATTTCATCATATTTATGTCTAGTATAATATAAATATATATATTTTTTTAAATTTAAAAAAATAATAGCATAGGTAGTTCGCAACGCAAACACACGGTCATTATTTTGCATTTTTTATACAGATTTCCTCTACATTCAATGTATATTTGATGAAACACAAAGAACGGATTATATACATACATATTTACCAGCCGTAACTCTTAATTGAGATTATATTTTCACAAAAGCCGTCAACTTAATAGAGTTTCCGTGTCGACGCCATTTTGTGTTGTTAAAATTTCTGCCTCCACGTAAATATAGTTCGTATTTGCTAAAAAAACGCACATTGTTGCTGGAAATATTAATATGTCATTTGTTCGAAACGACCGTGGACTGTTATTACGATTTCTATCTTTAAATTCTGCTTCAGATAGTTAGTTCTATTTTGACTCTCTCGAAGCACATTTGAGGCAAAATCAAGAATTTCTTGAAGAAGTCTACAAAGAAATCAATCTTGGTCTGTATAAAAAAGGTCAAAATAAAAAAAAAGACCCACTGAATTCTATGCCCTATAAAACATGAGACATCTCGAGGGAGCTGTAAAGAAATACAGGGTCAAAAGCTTGTGTCTTTATGAGACTTGATCCAGCCAGCATCAAGTTTATTTTAGCCTGCTTGCCACCCTTTTATACACAATTAAACACCAGCTGTGTCTCGCTACTTTATTCGTTTTAAAATTCAACTTCTGCCACGAGTTTTTCTCACGAAGAAAAAATTTTACTGGCGGTAATTTTAAGTGGTTGATGGAAGAATGACAGCAAATCCGAGACACATGCATTACCCGACACAGTAACTTATTATGCTTGTATTTGCGACATAAATCAAATCAAATCAAAATATTTATTTATCAATTAGGTTTCTACAAGAAACTCTTTTGATCGTCATACTTAGTTTATCATCAATACTAATAATAAATGTGTAAGTAAGTGTATTGTATGTATGTATGTTCCTCCATAACTCTTAAACGAATTTACTGATTTTCATGAAACTTGGTAGATGAATATTTAGACATACAGGACACAGGATAGACTACTTTTTTCTTTTTCAACGCGGACGAAGTCGCGGGCACCAGCTAGTAATATAATATATTTATTTCACAAATTCACATTAAATATACATTGGTTGGAGCTTCTTTTTGGTTGTAAACCGATTGGAATGAAACAAATACTAAATGAAGTGTTACGGAAACATTTTTAAAATACATCAATTTAAATGATTTTATAACAAATAGATAAATAAAAAAAATAATAAAAAAAAAACGCTTTTAAATCGTTGAAGTGTTTGAAATTAGCATGCACAAATGCACAGAAAAACATACATAAAGTCTAAAATCATTTTTTTACCTCAGTAACATACGGAAAGGCGACCTGAGGCCCTAGCCAAGAGCAAACGTACAGTCGTAAACACTCTATACTCAGGCTACGCTACGTTGGGAGAAAGCTTTGTGATTGGTCAAAATTTCATGTGGGCGTTACAACCACCAATCACCGGGCTTTATTCAAAGGGATAGCGTTTGCATTGGTTTGCTCTTGGCTAGAGCCCCTGATAAGTTAGCGGGTCGTCGGTGAATACGGGCTGCTTCTGACCGGTCCTATTGGAAAGATATGGAGGAGGCCTATGTCCAGCACTGGACGTCCTGCGGCTGAGTGATAAACATAATTACTGACATACAACAAATAAATCCTGAACAAGTTTTTTTTGTTTTTAAATGAACCCTAAAATGGAACAATCGCCTTAGTGGCACATAATATATTGACGACAAGTGAGTGACACTGTGACGTAACTGGATACGTGAATACACCGGGGAAACTCGCTTTTTATCGCGTATTGCACACATTACAAAGAGCGTTTTTGACTTGAATATGTCTCTAAATTTGCTACCATAGTTGGAGGAACTTCAGAAAAGTGATGATAAAGTCGGGAGATACAACAGACAAGTTAATATAGGTATGTTAAGATAGTAACAAGAAAAATGATCTCGAAATAATTATAACGGGTCTATGACTACTTTGGCTACGTGCATTCGTCCTTGCTAAAAAACTGGCTCCCTTCCAAAGCAGTATTGATTCCTTATATAAGAAGGCCTGCTATCGAAGAGATATATCATGGTTAGTTATAACTATATCTACGCAAATTTGAACCTTATTGTAATAAGTTAGATCCAGCAATAAAGTCATTCAGCAAAACACGAAAGGAGCTTTAGTGTAGTTATTTCCTAAGGGTGTAAAGGGTGTAAAGGTTTGAGACCTGAAGACGTTTTCACTCTTCAGGACTGAAGAAGTTCTTTTTTTGGATGATTTTTTGGAAACATGATTGTTACGGTTTATAATTTATTAGCTGTACCCAACGACCTCGTAGGCGCCGTAGTTTGCTTTTTGGAAATCCCACAGATTTTCAAAAATCTGAAGGCGCCTGCGATCCGCGTCCACGACTTCACACCGAGTTGAAATTTTTAAAAATCCTTTCATAGTGGATTGTTACTAGCGGATGCTTAAGTTGTTCCAAATTTCAAATATCTACGTTTAGTAGTTTAATCAGTCAAAAAAACAGATGATCGAATTTACGGTTCACGTAATGTTATTATATACGCGAATACTTCCTTGTTTCATAATCGTTCTTAGCGGTTTATATCGTAAACATGTAACATTTCATAACACCACTCACACATACAGTTACCTACTTTCATTCTACTTAGTGTTAAAGTGGCTCTGTACGACCGTGGTAACTCAGTAATTACAAGAATTCAACCCGCGAAAATGTCTCAAATTCTGCACATTTTAGAAACGAATTACACTAGATTAATATTCAGATAGATAGATAGATTCTATACAATAGATAATTTCAGATTTTTGTTTCGATGCGAACGTTCATATTGGGGTTTTTTTATGTATTTCTACGATGAATAACTAAAGAGTTAGTAGTATGGAATCGGTAAGCTGCTCAAGAGAAAGTGGACTCTTAATGGCGAAGATTACGTTACGTTACTCCAAACTAGTCTGAATAGCGCAAAATAGATCCTGGCAACCTCTCTAGTGTAGTTTGAACGTGAGAATAAGCTTCCGGCTTACCTATAGCCGGGTGAATGACCCGGCTACGGCCCTTATCCGGCGCAACGACCTGTTTAAAACATGTGCTAACTTATATTGCATTATATAGATTCTTTATTGCAACGGACACAGCAAAGGATTCTATACTGAAGTACTGGCGTACTGAGAAGCCTTTTTTGTGTATTTCGGCACACACACCTTTCTATACACATCATTTGGCTGATCAATCCAAATGGGTCAGTGAAGCAAATTTGGAACCATAAGAGAATATTTATTCTTTTTTTATGTTAAATCTGAATACATATCTGAATTCAGCTATGTTGCCTACATACTCGTTATACGACTATATTCGTCCACATCTTTACATAACTAGTCTCCCTTTCAAAACCCTCCTCAAACTTGTGTCAAATTATCAGCCTTGAACATTAAATTCGTCACCTACCGATTAAATTACAAATCAATAATCCGTTGACCCATATTAATTGACATCTTCTCTATAGATAATTTATTGAATCATTATTATGTAAGTTTTGCTTAGAACTTTTTCTTCCATAGTGGGATACAATTAAGAAAAGTGGTAATGACAAAATTGTCTATCTATCATCTACATCCAAAATATAATTACACCACTCGATAGTTAATGGATTAAAGATTTTTTTGGTATATATGACATATTTTAATTCTTCGGATATATACAAACGCTCAAAGAGTACATTATATTGTAACATAACGTATTAACGTAGGTACATAATACATATTACACACGGCCATGTCCACGACACAACCACACGCCATTCATCTTTTACTAAATAGACAAATGGAGGCATTGGAAATGTGGACATGCTGACCATTAGCTGGACTCAAAAGGCGACCAACGTAAAACCATCAGTTGCAAACAACGCCAAGATTGCAAAAAAACATGCACGCGGTGAAGTTCCCAGGCCCTCCTTGAGCTGGTGATGATGGAAAAAGTCGTTGTAAGTAAACCGAAAATTTGGGCTTAAAAAGAGAGTGTTTTTAGCCGGGATAACTAATTAGCTAAAGCAGTTGAATTTTTCCGACAAACAAGATAGCCTAGAGGCTATCGTTCTATCGTTCGTCTATCGTTCTAGGCTGATCGCCAATCTTCATTAGTTGGAAAGTCACCCCAAGAAGCTAGAGCAAATTTCCTTATCTTCAATCATATGTTCGGCAGCGTACTTGCAGCAACTGCGGCGTTACGACACACTGGTATCACCAACTTTTGTTATCATCAATATATTAAGTTTTTCTTCTATTTTACCTTTATTTTCGTAACAATTACATTTATATATGATAGATTTACGAGAGCACATATACCTCTCGTAAAATGATGATTGATTTTGACGTTAAGTCTATTGCACGCATGCCTAGCCTGTCAAGTTTTAATGCAAAGGCATCTGAAATAATACAGACGATAAATTTACGTTTGTTACCGCGATTATGTTCGTGTCGCTGTTGAGAACTCGGCGTAGGCATCGACCTGCCGCTCGAGCCCCGGGTGATCGTTAGAGGCTCAACGAACCCGATATCTATTTCATTCTTGGGTCAAATAAATAAACATATTATAGGCAAAGGTGATAGAAAAGTCCCTATATATTTTGTTTCGGATAATTAAATAAAAAATAATAAATATAACAACAACAAAAATCATTTTTAAACAGTAACTAACCTTTTACAGTAAACCATACCTAAAAATTACAACATACTTAAATATGCGTTTATTTTTCGGTTAATGATAGTAATTGAGGGATGACAAAGTCCATTTACTTTCCTTACTAAGGTCTACAGCTCACATTTGTAACGGTAACCACCTGCCATATAGTTTACCTACTATGATCCTGCCACACATAAAAATATCTTCATTTGTATAGTTTATTCTTTTTAAATACCTACATATTTAAAACAAAAAAAATATGTTTTGAAATGTTTGTTCATTTTTAAATAAACTCCTAAGTTCATTGGCTTCTAATGTAGCGTGACCTCGTCATGGGAAATGCACACCCGGTAATGTCCACTGCAACGCAAGTGCATTTGCACTTGCTACTTGGCCAGTAATAGAGTCGCATTTTTGCAAGCAGAAACTTCGTCATAGATTGATTTAAAACATATTGATCTTCCAAATGCTGCCCTGCTGAATAAAACAAAACTGTTTGCACTTATTTTTTATTCAATAATAATCAATATTTTGATTTCTTTTCATTCTAAGCTCATAAATTAATCTCTTTGTAAATAGTTAAGTGTGACTTCATACTACGTTGACCAAAATGTTAGGACTATAATTTATTTCGGCCTACAACTTATCATGTGCATAAGCATAAATTAACCATCATAGGTAAGCAAAATTTATTTAAACTTACTACTTACAAAATACTATATTATACATATTATTTGTTTACGAATAAAATTGATATGTATTCTAAATTTTAACTGAATAAATCTTATAATATTATATAAGAAATAAAGAATAGTGTCGTAGCATATAAGCAAAAATATAATACACTAGCTGTTGCACACGACTTCGTCCGCGTAACTTTAGGAAAATATTACCTATTACCACCTGATAATGTAACCTTTTATAGATGAAAGAATTTTTAAAATCGTTCCAGTAGTTTTTGAGTTTACGAGTACTTATTATAAACAAAAATACAAAGATTTCTTTTTACAGTATTAGTAGGTTTAATATAGAAAAATGTATTACATTATTAACACATAACTTGTTTGTTTATAAATACATACCTTGCGAGTGTACATTATGTACACAAAACGGCATCTTGCCAATACTCGCTCTAATATTTCCTCTGAGGTCGACGTCTCTTAAATGTTTAAAAGAAACGATACCATCTCGGGAGAGGTTGTATCAAACAAAATGTATACCCGTCTAGCGATCATGCGGGCGGATATTACCGAAAGGGACGATAATATCGCAACTTTTGTTTTTATTTCATCTTTCGGTGTAGCGTTAGAGAAATGTTACTTATAACATAAAATCTTATTTATTAACTGGCTGGCGATCGCGACTTCGTATGCGTTGAAAAAGAAAAAGCCTATCTTGTGTCCTGTAAGTCTAAATGTTTATCTACCAAGTTTCATAGGAGGAACATACATACATACAATACCTATACTTACAGATTTTTTATTAGTATTAATTGATGATGATTACTTAGTTAAAAATCGCAATATTTATAAATATATTACTTAGTTTATATTTTAAAATTTTAGCCAAACCTAACCCTCGACTTTCTATTGATCCCAAACACTTGTCTTTATATATGTTGTAAGTTGCTGAGGAGTTTTGGTATTCCGCAGACTACTTGATGCTGCAGCATCAAGTCAAGGTTACTATGTCATGGAAATACCGCTGAAGAAACAGTATATCAAATTTCACATCAATCGAACCTGTCCTCCACATGGAACGGAGGAATTCCAAAGGAAATATAGTTTTAACTAAACCTAAGGCGATTGTAACCCTTTGTTAACTAGGAAATGGGTTGATGTTCTTCATGAAACTTGGTAGATAAACATTTAGATGTACGGGACACAGAATGGGCTTTATTTTTTCTTTTTCTACACGGACGAAGTCGCAGGCACCAGCTAGTAATTTTATAAGAACCATAGAGTATATTGATTTTTACAAATGAGTTACTTACTCATAGTTAACATTAAATTGGTACAAAAAAATAATGTGTGGATTGTATTGTTTTTATTAATGTAAGTAAACATCAAAACAAAAAAAAAGTAAATGAAACTTTGTGAACGTGACTTATATCTTTGTCAAAGTTTGATTCATGAGTAGGCCTGAATCAATATTACATAATAACAATTTCATATTGAACTCTATTTGTTACTAGAATTTAAGGTAAACAACATTCTCCTATACGTGTATACGTGAATACGTGTACGGTACGTTACGAGTAATATTTTCTTTGAGTGTATTATATGTATATTTTATATATCCAACGAATTCGAATATACATACTTTAAATATCGAGTGGTATAATTAAGTGTCACCCTAAATATTAGAAATGTAAAAGTAAATCTGAATGTCTCTCTGTTTGTGTCTTTTTAATTAAGGTACGGTAATACAAGTCAGCTTTTCCTCCAAACAAACGTAGAAAGATTATTACTCCGCTGTTTTATGTTTAATTTACAAAAGTAAGCATGATACCGATTTATCTTGTCGTTAACTAAGTTTGTTTTCATATAAACTTTAAAAAAAGTATTAAATTAAAAGATGTGATCCTTGAAAAATCCATATTTTAACACAAGTTTTAATGCAACTTTGAGGGTGAATAGGTCACTCTTGTGTACAAAAACTCCAAAATACTTTGAATACAAACATTGATTAGTTATTCAATAGTTCAAATAACTTTACACGAAATGGATATATGCCGTAGTTTTGTCAAAAAGAGTATACACCCAAGGGTCTGTTTATGATTTTTTCTATGCTCATTTTTGGTATGAATCATTGTGCATCTCATTTGACTGCTCTTCCCGCGCATTGTGCTACACGCACCGATGAGTTCGAGCCGCCGACTAGTTTTACCTTAATTTTTGGGTGTAAATTATAGACATATAGACACAGCATCAAACTTTATCAAACTGTATGCTGCACACAACATCAAATTTCTAAATGGCTTCCCACTATGAAATCAAATTTAAAGACCGTATCCGTAGTTAATTCTCGCTAAAATTATACTTAACACGTAAATATCAATTCCTTTTAAGCCATTGTTGTTTACAGGGCTGTAAACTTTTGTACATTCTGTCTTATTCACATGAAGTAATTTACTTGTATAGAAATTTAGTAAAGTTCTCGAAGCTTCGTAACACCATTGAAGCACCGCCGTTTGATCTCCATACCTTTGCTCGCACTTGATAATTAAAAAATTGCTCAACCGTTCCGCGCGCACGACTTGTTTCCGACATTTCAATTAGTGGGACGAGGCAATTTCACGTTATATATACAGAAGATTCTAAACTTGCCAACGGACAGTATGCACTATACAGACAGTAAGTAAACGCGGTATACGTGCATAAAATTAAAGTTCTTTCCTCAACTGAAGGTAACATTTTTTATGTCTAACATAGTACCGGTCGATTTCATGGGAGTTTATAGAACATGCACCATATATTAGACAGTTTTGCAAAAGTGAAATATTGAAAAAATTAAAAAATGGTAAAGTTGTCAGCAAAAAATCGGGTCAATTTTACTAAAAATAAAACAATTTGTGTGTTAACAGTAATTAATTTGTGAGGAATTTGATCAAGAATTTTTTTTTTTTAAATTATAGAAAAATTTGAGCAGAGAGAGGCCACAACGACTTATTACCAAGGTGAGATGTCATATAATATGCGACTATTGTAAAGCTCTTTGACTTTTTTTAATATATACTAGCGACCCGCTCCCGGCTTCGCTCGGGGTGCATTTTTTTTACGTAAGAACCTTCCCTGATTATCCCTCTATCCACGAGTGAAGACAGAATTAAAATCGGTCCAGTCGTTTTCGAGTTTTGCGCTTAGCAACACATTTAGAAATTCATTTTTATTTATATAGATTTTATTTTAATCACCTTTCAACATATTCAAATTCAGCAAATAGATTTTATAACATCCTAGCATAATTTTTCTACTATATTCTTTTATTGGCAGACAGTCTTTCTCATTTACTCGCCTTATGTCGTAGATAGAAGATTATCCTTATTTCTCTTGTCAAAAAAAGTTCATTTTCTCGTTTAAAAAGTTCTCACACCGTATTCTTAACATTATGATGTTATATGGTTTACGGCTTTATTTTGTGGCCTTTGTTTTCACATTCTTTGTTCCCAGTTCATTGTTATTGTATGTAATAACACGTTTTCATTGAAATGTTTGCCATTGAAAGATATAATAATGAATGATAAAAGCGATGTAGGTATAATTTGGATTTGCATATAAAACAGCAGACTTATTGATGAGTAGATACACATACACACAGAGAGAGAAGAAGAATAACGTTGTTTAACTTAGATATGTAAATATTTTCGGAAATCCATATTTTACACGGCGGGCCGAAGTTTCACTCTGCCGTCTACAGGGAATTTTATCTTTAGTTACTATTTTACCATTGGGTGGTCTTCTAAACCACTCAACGGATTTTAATGCGGTTTTCAGTAGTAGAAGGTTTGTGTTTAAATTTCATCCGTACGTAACCAAGTTAGGGCAACAAGGTTGCTAGTAGTAAGTAATAAATTTTCTTTTAAAGTGTAAATCTATGTCTTCAATCCGACCGATAGTTATTTTTCAACCAACGAAAACGAAAAAACAAAAACGGAAGAGGTTCTCAATTCGACGCGTATATTTTTTTTATGATTTTTTACGCATAACTTTTTACAGAGTAGTCCGATTTTGATAATTCTTTTTTTATTTGAAAGGGTGTAATCCCATATAAATTTTGAAAAAAAAAATCCTAGGAAAATAGGGGTGATTTATTGTTTACTGACAGATTTTAATGCTGAGCTGAGTTTGAGCAAATAGTAGATTATAGGCTATAGCCACGAAAAAGTTGAAATAAACCTTTCAAATAAGTTATAATAAGTTTATAAGTTGAAATAAGTTGATGATGAAGTAAATTATTACCTTATTTAGTTTCCTTTTTATAATTTAAAATTAATGTGTTATTTTATACGGTGTAAGAATAATAAGAATAATTGAATATCACATTTAGTCAGCTGTGATCACAAAACAATAAGAAAGCGTCAGGAAATGCCCGTGACACTTGTATTTGCATATTAAAAGGAGCATTGCATTATGCATAGTGAATGCAGCTGACAGTGTATTGCGAAATGTGTTATGTTTACATCAACTGTTTAGGTAATATTACTGGCCTTTGTCTGTGAGGACTGTGATATGAGTTCAGCCGCGTATGTTATTATAAACTAGCTGGTGCCCGCGACTGGACGTGTCAGCCACATAATAATCATATCACTGGCCTTTGTCTGTGATATGAGTTCAGCCACGAAACTCTTCAGCTTTATATATTGGTATAGATTACAGCTTATACGATGGTGCCAATGACTTCGTCTGCATTGATCACGCACGATTAGAGTTTACTATACACATAATTTTGAATTTGATTTTTATTTTTATTTTTTAATTTCGAATTTGCGCATAAGAATTTAACGTTTTATTTAACGCTTGTATTAATTATACTTCTCATAAAATTCCATAACGGGGGCCTTATATGAAAATCGATTCTTAAGATGAATCAAGTCGGCGGCCCGAACTCATCGGTCTCATGGCTAAAATGCGTCCTGTCTCACACAGCATAAAGCGCAGAAAGAGCAGTCGACTGAGATGCACAATCATTCGTACCAAAAATAAAATCGCAAACAGACTCTTGGGCCAACGTTTTTTTTGACAAAACTACTGCATATATCTATCTCGTGTAAAGTTATTTGTACCCTTGAATAACTAATCAATGTTTATATGTAAAGTATTTTGGAGTTTTTGTAAACTAGAGTGACCTATTCAACCCCAAAGTTGCATTAAAACTTGTGTTAAAATATGAATTTTTCAAGGATCATATCTTTTAAATTAATACTTTTTTTAAAGTTTGTATGCATTCCAACCTAGTTAACGACAAGATAAATCGGTATCATGCTTACTTTTGTAAATAAAACATAAAACAGCGGAGTAATTAGGGTTTTACGTTTGTATGGAGGAAAACTGACTTGTATTACCTTAAGAAGTAAACTCCAATAAAAAATACAAAATCTATAAATTTATCGGTTTATTAATGTCTACTTAAAATCATAGATTAGTTACAATCATAGCCTTTTAAGTAACCGTTACTTAAATGACTTGAACTTAATATTACTTAAACGCTTGAGACGTACAGCACCAAATAATGCTATATATGTACATATTACTATAATAACAAAAGGTATTGGAGAGGTGGTACCCTATGTTTACATTTAATTAAACGACCATCAAACGGACGGTTCGTTAACACTTTGTTTGTATGTGTAAAAGGTTCCCGGCAATAGATAAATAGAGGGCGATAAAAACAATTCAGCGGTTTTTTTTTAATTTTATTTATTTATTTACACAAAACAATAAATGGTATACAGATAAGGTGCACTATAAACTCGGTTAAGTTTCTAGCGTACACCTGAGTTGTCCATAATAATAGAAAATACATCATATATAATTACAAACATAACACAGAAATACTACAAAAACAATAAGTACATAATTTGTTGGCAGCTATTAATATTATTACATCTTTAATACATCCAACGCACCCGCTTGTCCCACTCCAACCTTCAGCCGATGATGTAATTTTTTTTTTTTTTTTTTTATTCTTAATATTTATTTTATTTATTGCTATCACTTATATATAAATATATACACACATGCACATACACATACATACATATACATACATATATACATACATATATATATATACATTGCCTATATTTATTTTTTATATCGGTACATCGATGATTTTTTACAAGAAAATGTAATAGACTGGGAAACGTCACTTCTAAAGGCGAAAGGTTATCTAGCAAGCCTCTGAAAGGTCAACATTTATTATGATTAACTGCGTCTTCACTTTTTGTAACTGTTCGGAACAGCTGCAACATAATATAATAATAATTACAAATAGTAAAGTAGTGTAACAGATATTGTAAACGTTTAAAATATTGAGCGCACTCATATTTATGAGTTCATTTTATTCCTTATATTACATATCTATCTATACTAAAATTATAAGGAGGAAAGATTTGATTGTTTATTTGATTGTTTGTATTGAATAAGCTCCGAAACTACTGGACCGATTTGAAAAACCGATTGAAGCCGACATTATCCGTGATGAACATAGAAGAAGAATCTAAAATACGGTAGATGGCGTTTTATACTTTTCTACGTGGACGAAGTCGCGAGCACCAGCTAGTTGTTATATAATTTAAAAAGACGGTTTATTTTAAACCATAAACAATTAGTTAGTGATGTCTAGACTTCATTTACTGTCAGTGTAACATGATTTTAGTACCTACTTATATGACACTGGCAATATTACACGTCTCAATATATAAATAAACATTTAACTGGTTACATCTTATATAAACCAGTTAAATGTATCTTATAATACCTGTAAGTTTCCCTAAAATAAAATAAATAAATATATTGAACACATTGCAAATCCCATAATCCCGAAGGCGACCCCTACTGGGTCGCGATCACAAGGCTGAGGACTAAAGAGTCTTAAAGATATGTCCACAACAATCATACAAACTTCCTAATTTGTGCTAAAATCGACCTAAAGCTCACGCGTTAGATTGGATTTTCCATCGCTTGAGCGATGTTGTATAATTTTCTCAATAACTGACGCCTTGCTTATGACATAGCACACACAGTTAACGAGAGAGACGCTTCAGTTAGTTAATAAGTTAAAGTTTACAACACGATAGTAGAAGGCTACAACATATAGCTAATTGTGAACGAGCCAAAAAGCTTGTTATTGTGTTAGCGACTTACAGTTAAACAATTTAACTCGTACTCATTTTGTTGGTTAATGAGTTACCCATAGTAATTAAGAAAAAGTCGAAATGATTATGTCCCTTTCAAGGTCTGTTAACTTCTAGAGCATGGACAACAACATTAATAGGACTTTTAATATTTATAATTTTGGTTTTATACAAAATTACCAAAATAATTAATCAGTTTTTTATTTTGGTAAATTTTCTTTTAAAGAGAATGAGGTTCATTCATTTATTCATTATTCAGAAGTAAATTTTAACATATTTAAATGACGTCATTTCCATATGATTTGAATTATTCAGCAATACATACTCGTATATCGCATCTCCTTTGCGGAGAACCATGAATCAAAACAAGAACTGTACAGAGATATTTAAAATGTTTCATTTTGTTTGCATAGCAAACTCGTGTCGCGAGTTCTATTCAAAAGAACAATGCTTTAGAGGAAAAGCGTTATGACACATAAAATTCGGGCCAGTTCCGTTATCTTTGGCCTGAATCCAACTTGACTGTATTCCGCTTAGTGTGTGCGGGTGGGTTGTTTTCAGACATCTGAGTCATAACCGAAAACTACATTTGTAACTTAATATCACTGTTAAAACTAGGAAGGGGGAAGCCTTTTAGAAACTTTATTTAACGGCCCGCCCACGCCCGCAGTTTCGCACAGAGTTGAAATTATCAAAAATGTTAATATAAATAATCAGATAAGACATTAGATACACAATTCATACACTACACATACATCTCTTCCGTTGGATTTTTTTTATAATATAGTTTATTAAATATTACTAAATGCTGGGAAAATAGAAAAAAATAGCCTATTCTGTGTCCTGTATGTCTTAAATGTTTATCAGCCAACTTTCATGAAAATCAGTTAATTCTTTAGAGTTATGAAGGAACATACATACAGAAAAAAGTTCTAAAAATTGGGTTCAGTATCATGTATAGAGCCTATAAACACGATATCTCTGAAAACAACGTAACTTACTCCATGACCAACCGACAGATTTACAGATTTATTATTATTAGTATTGATTACATTATAATTAAGGCTATTTAGCGATATTATTATTATTATTATTGTATAGTGTTCAATGTTTTTTTTAAAAAAGTCCGTTATTTGCAATATGATTTAAACATTTATGCACATGATGTATTTATTCTTATATCATTTTTGTATCGAGTGCTGTGTGACTATGTTTCAATAAAATAAATAAATAATTGATGTTCCAAATTTAAGCTTTCTACACTTAGTATTAGGGCTTGTACCCTTGTAGTCCTTCTCGTAGGCCTTCAGAGATGTAATTGGTTTACCTACATGTAATTTAGAAATACTATCCAATACATTCGATTACTAAAGTTTTTTTTATTTAATTCTACACGTCTGAGAGCTTAATTCTGTAACGTTGGCGTGCAGTGCAGCCCTTGTTTTCTGAAAATAGATAATGTAATTTCGTTTCCGTTTTTTTTACTCAACAACTAGGCTACGTGCAATGTTTACGATATTGCCATCAGATAGTAGAAAAGACGAGGTAAAAATTCAAATTACGGTCATTATTGTTATCGCGGACCCATTTCACGATGTACGGGCTATCGTTAACTACTGAACTTTCAAAGGATTTCACTCGGAATGGCTATTGGAATATGTAAATTGGACATCCAATGAACTAAGTTAGTGAAGTCAGACGACTAACTTATGCGACGAAATAAAGGTATAGTCGGCGGCACGCGACCGCACACATAAAATGAATAGACATGTAATTTCTTATATTGAAATACTAGCGACTTGCTCTCGTCCTTGCCCGGTGTGCAATTTTTATATATAAATATTTTCCTCGTTTATCCCTATTTTCATATTTGACTGTACACTGACTAGATAGGCTACTTTTTTCTTTTTCAACGCAGACGAAGTCGCAGGCAGCAGCTAGTTAAAAAATTAACTTAGCGAGGGCACTTCAACAGAAATTTGTGCAAATATTTATTTGAATGTTTCTGCGTGGAATTTGTAATTGCATACTGCAACTTAATCTACACTGTATCACTGGATAGCGTTCCACTGAGTGCAGTAATAGCCCAATAAAAATAGTTTAAAGAAACATTCGCATGGAACGTGAAAGCGGCAATCTAACTGTTAGATGATTAGAGAATTTCCACTGTCGTACTGATTAAACTATGCAATAAGAAATCATGTGAGCAATGAAATTAAGACAGTCTGTGTGTTCATTTTTTTTTTTTTGTGTAAAAATTTATTTGTGTTTAGTATATTTTTGAGAATGTTATGTATCAAGTATTTTAAATTAAAATATTTTTTAATAAAAAAATAAACAAATGATAATTTCTATAATAATGTAAGCATATTCCTCAGTTTTTTTGCAAAGCAATTTCTTCGGTAACGTCTGGTAGCTACACAGACTTTAGTCAATGGGTAGTATTATATTTCGCAATAAAACTGGTAAATTAATTGATTACTTGTTCTTTTATTTTATTTATTTCCTTTACAGTCACACTTAACTGACAGACTCAAAATTAACACGGGGTTGCCAACCCAGTCCAGTGAGTACAGTGTTGTCAGGTTATGACACTCTCCTCCCCTCTAATGATAAGTATCTTAGGACCCTTTTCTTCTAACTACACCTAATCCTAACTATATTCTAAAATTAACCATGAAATTTAACTTAAACGTAGGAACTATATATTAACATAACTGCTTAATCATCTCTGATAGATACTTGAAAATAACAAAGTAATTTACAATTTATAAATCTGGTTGGCATGTCTTTTCCACTGTAGCCCATCCACCTCGACCAAGAATGTTGACCCAGGTACCACCACTTTTACTAGGCGACCCTTAGACCATTTCCTTCCTTTCCTGAAATCTTTTACGTTTACTAAATCTCCTTCTTCCAGTACTAAGGTTCTATTCCCTTTTTCATAATGTAATTGTTTTTCCTGGGACTCCACCAGATTTTGATATATAGGTGCTGGTCTCAGAAGTGAAAATCTATTGCGCAATTCCCTACCTATCATTAAGCGAGCCGGAGTTACTCCACTGCTTTTGTGAGTGGTGGTTCGGTAATCTAACAAGAATATGCCTATGGCATACTCAAGTGATTTCCCACTCTCCACAATTTTTTTAACATGCGATTTAAACGTCTCAACAAACCTTTCTGCCGCACCATTGGTTGCGGGGTAGTGAGGCGAAGTAAAGCTATGTTTTACACCCGTTTTGTTGCAAAATTCTTGAAATTCATGGCTAGTGAATGCGGTGCCATTGTCTGTTACTAGATGTACTGGAAAACCGAAACGTATGTACAGTTGTTTAAATTTAGTTATTGCTAGACTGGATCCTACATTAGCCACTTGAAAAGCTTCCGGCCATTTGGAGTAGCTGTCTACTATAATTAGAAACATTTTTCCTAGCAGTGGTCCCAGGTAGTCAGCATGAATTCTATACCATGGTCCAGGTGGAATAGGCCAACACCTCGGAACCACTTTAGGAGGATTGTGCGAGTTTTCCAAGCACATTTTACATGATTTAGTTATTTTTTCAATGTCTTCATTTAATTTAGGCCACCAGAAATATGCCCTTGCCATATCAATCATCCTAGAGGTTCCGAAGTGTGACAGATGAAGTTCATCTAGTACCTTCTGTCTTAAATTGTCTGGTATAATAACTCTATGTCCCCATAATAGACAGTCTCTGTCCATACTAATTTCATGTCTTTTGGAGTAGAAAGGAGCTACTTTATCATCGGTAACCCTATCTGGCCATCCATCACGACAATACAGAAGTACCCTTGCCAATAGTGTATCTTTTTTTGTGTTACTTTGTATCGTTTTCCAATTTAAAGATGGTAAGTCTGACTCCCGTATGTGATTCACATAAACATTATCAATATTATTAGTACATAAAGTGTGATATTTTGTGTTATCTTGTTCATTAGGCTGTCTGGATAAGAAATCAGCGGGATTTCTGTTTGTACTGATGTATTTGACTGTATAGTTAAATGCTGATAAGAAGATTGCGTAATGCTGTAGGCGTTTTGCTGCCATTCTTGGTATAGCCTTGTATGGCCCAAAAATGCGAGTGAGCGCTGCATTGTCCGTTTCCAATTCAAATGATCTTCCATAAGTATAATTGTAAAACTTAGTTATGCCAAAAATTATAGCTAATGCTTCTTTGTCTAAGGCTGTATATTTTTGTTCAGTGTCACTTAATTTTTTACTTGCAAATGCAATTGGTCGGACAATGCCATCCACTCCGCGGCTTGATAAGATAGCGCCAATTCCATAGGCTGATGCATCACAGGTCAATATCAATTGGCAATTAGGGTTATAATGTGTTAGATTTTCAGCTGACGCCAATTTATTTTTTACAGAGTCAAATGCCTTTTGGCAATCATCAGTCCAAACAAAACTCCCCTTTCTAGTACATTCGTACATTGGATGTAAAATTGTAGCCAAATCTTTCAAAAACCTCCCATAATAATTAACTTTACCTAAGAATGAACGCAACATGGTTAAATTTTCTGGTGGTGCTAACTTTAGTATCGGCACAATGTTTTCTTTTATGATTTGAATTCCTTGTTTATTAATTCTATATCCAAAGACATCAATACTTTTCCGGAAAAATTTGCATTTTTCTACTTTAAGTTTAAATTCACACTCTTTTAATTTAGTTAGCACCATCTCTAGAAATTTCAACATTTCATTTTGCGTTTTACCACACATGTAAATATTATCTATAAACACTATTACATTAGGGATTCCTGACAGTTTTTGTGACATGAGTCTTTGAAACGACCCCGGTCCCGTACTGACACCATATGGTAGATATTTGTATTTAAATATACCTGCCTCCGTTACAACAACTGTCAGTTCCTGTGAGGCTTCATCCAGGGGTGCCTGTAAATATGCTTCCTTTAAATCCAATTCGCAGTAATACTCTGCGTCTCTTAATGTATGAAAAATGTTTTCTACATGTGGTAATGGAAAACGATCAATTTCTAGTTGTGGATTTAAGGTGACTTTGTAGTCGCCACACAAGCGAACTGTACCATCTGGCTTTACTATTGGCACCACTGGCGTTCCCCATTCACTGTACTTAACTGGTTCAATTCTCTTATTATCTAATAACCTTTTTATTTCTTGATTTACTTTATCTTTTAAAGAAAAAGGTATCTGTCTTACAGGTAAGCGTTTGGGTCGTGCATTTTCTTTTAATTTCAAGGAAATGCAGTCCCCTTTAAAGTTGCCCCAACCTGGACTAAACACTTCAGAAAATTTTTCTTTTATTATGCTCACTACGTCTGTGGTCTCTATTGTTTTTAAATTTAGTGGCCACATACCAAATGAATTCAATACATCTCTTCCTAACAACCGTGGCATGTTATTATTAACTACAAATAAGTCTACCTTTTTAATTTTATCATACAATGACATTTCAATATTTTTTATTACACCCAGTGGCTGTGTGATGGTTTGGTCATAATTTTTAAACTTTATGTTTGTTTTATACATTTTATTCATTAAGTTCATTGATTTAAGGTCTTTTAACAAAATAGTTGTAGCTTCAGAGCCTGTGTCTAATTCAAATTTTAAATGAATTCCGTTCACACTGCCACTAATGTAACATGCAGGTACCTTATTTGTGGTTATATTAAAACTGTATATATTATAGTAATCATCATTATCAGGGAAAAGTTTTTGAATTGACTGTTCAATATCTAAATTGTCCTGTTGGTACTGTTCATTTTCCGTTTCAAGGGTATTCACTTTACGATTTTTGGGACACACTTTAAACAAATGGCCTCGTTGGCCGCACTCTGAACAAAACTTATTTTTCAAACTACATTCACTTTTTAAATGGCCATTTTTACCACAGCAAAAACACTTTATAAACTTCCCTGATCCTGATGGTCTTAACTCGGTTCTTTGATTTGGAAAAGCCTTCGCTTTGTTTGGGTTACTCCGCTTGACTTGAAACATACTTGTAGGTGTTTCTTCAGAAGATTGCTTTCCTTTACAATGCAATAGGGCTGACTCCACTGTCCTGGCTAAAATAATTAAATTTTCTAATGTTCGTTCTCCATTTTTCAATAATTCGAATTTTATTAAGGAAGAGTGTACACCATCAATGAGTTTTTCTTTGACTTGATCATCATAATCTTTAAAGTTGCACTTTTTTGCTGCTTTCTTTAGTCGTATTACATATTCCTCAATGTTTTCATCTGGTTTTTGATTACATTTTCTAAATTCCGCACGATCTAAAGGTACCGATGTTGACTTTTCATATCTTTCTCTTAAAATTTCAATAAGCTGTAGGTAGGTCTTTTCCGTTGGTTTCACAGGAGCACAAATATAATTCAAGGTTTCAAATACCTTCGCTGACAATTTTGTAATTAACAGTGCGACTTTTTTTTGTTCCGGTACATCATTCAATGTTATTAAACACTGTAATTGTGTATTAAATATATCGAAATCACGTCCATCAAACGTATCTATGTTGTATATGTTTCCTGACATGGTTGGTAAAGTTGGTATATTTTGTCGTGTGAAATTTTTGATTACCTCACGTAAACTTTTTCTTAAATCTTCTATATTTTGGTTGCTAGTTTCCACCTTTAACTGCTCACTCAAGGAAATTAATTCACTTTTACTAAGTGTTTGTATGAAACCTGTTTTACCTTTTTCGATTTCCTTGGCAAATTGTTTGAGTGGTGACATTTAAGGTTATAATCGATGTACAAACTACAAAATAACAATTTTGTCAATAAAAGTTACGTTACGTAGGTACGTAGGTAATCCTCGTCGCCATTTTATTATATTTCGCAATAAAACTGGTAAATTAATTGATTACTTGTTCTTTTATTTTATTTATTTCCTTTACAGTCACACTTAACTGACAGACTCAAAATTAACACGGGGTTGCCAACCCAGTCCAGTGAGTACAGTGTTGTCAGGTTATGACAGGTAGCTATATGGCAAGCGTCGTCGCCCCGTAGCTCAAGGAAAACCTCCTTACCCGGAGGCTTATTATCTAAATGCCTCTGCTGAGCGACAAGCGCAAAATTTGTGCAATATCACACTAAATCGTATCACGTAGCTCATAGTTAGTCATAGCGGGCCCCGGCCATTACCCACTAAAACTCCCCGGTGCCTCCTTGCCCTTTGTGCGGGGGTGGACCGGGCTCTGTCGAGGCAACAACTCCGATCCACGCCCAGGGCGCCCTAGCCATTACTGGCTAGGCTAACGCCGATGGGGGATTGCCCGGAGACACCGGAGCAATCCCCAGACGGGGGAACTGAGTGCAGGCACACACAGCTAGCCACAGCTGTGCGTGCAGGTCCCCTAGGACATTTGAAGACGTGCTAAATGCCTTCTCCTTCCCAACCGCCTGCGTCTGAGGGAAGCGAGACCTGCCTCTTCCTCTCGCTCCCTCTCGGCTGCCTCCTTCTGCGACATTACGAATTCGCAGAAGGAAGCAACCGCTTGCCAGGTGGTCACACTGCCAAGCATGGCTTCAACCATGCTTGGCAGTGTGACGTCTCCACCCCCCAGCGCCGCTCTTAGTTCCCGGCGCTGGGGCCACGCATACTTCAAGCGTATGCTCGGCCGTATCGTCTGGGTCGCCGCAGTGGTGGCACTGGCACCGCGGCGACTCCTCTCTTTTGATACGGTGCAGATAATGACCGAAGCACCCGTGTCCGGTCATTATCTGCACCATAATTTAGATAAAAGCCTGCCGGTCACCGAAACATCACAGCACACCTGCTGTTATTTCAAGGTGGTCTTCTGTAAGGCGGTAATTACTGGACAAATTAGACGAGCTGTTCAATTAGTGGCTTTTGAATGTAATGTATGGCCACTAAGTATGTAAATAAGATAACATGATAAAATAGTAGATAAGACAAAATAGACTCTATGGAAACGTTAATAAAATATAATTTTAGACAATCCATTATAATTACTATGAAATGCGGGCGTCGGGTTCATTAGGTATCGATTCAGAATATCGTTATCGCAAAACATAACAATAGAAATGTATAAAATTATACCAGTTGTATTTCCCCTGCTGAAAGGTATTTTTGCAGTTCAAGACATAAGTTTGTTGTGTTAATAGGGGACAATTTATACTCATATACTATATACTAGCTGGTGCCTGCGACTTCGTCCACGTTGAAAAAGAAAAATGTAGGCTATTCTGTGGCCTTTACATCTAAATGTTTATCTAGCAAGTTTCATGAAAATCAGATGATTCGTTAAAGACTTATGGAGGAACATACATACAATACCTACAGATTTCTATATTGATTTAAGGAAAAAAATTTGATTCTTATCAAAATTTCTTATATTGATTGATTATAAGGAGAGAAGAATTTGTATGTTTCTAATGAATAAACTCAAAAATACCATATTAGGTAAACATTGTATGATGTTACATAACATGTGTATGATTATTTTTTAAATTTGATTGTACGTAATCGATTTTAGACAAAACTTGCCACATTGGAATCGTAATTCACTTTAATAACTCCAAAAATGTGTAATTAAGCTAGGGGAGTGAGCGTTATCTAATTACCGCGTCGTCTACGTCCATTAGCACCAAACATTCCTAAGTAACATTTAAACATCACATGACAGTGGCGTCTCTGTACTCACACTTGTAGGGGAACTAAAGATTTGTAACAACAGCAGACGATGTGATATCACTTTTGTGGTGAGCGATTGTTGTTGGCTGTTGGCGTGGCGAAGCCAACATTTAACCACACTTTGGCCATACTTTGGCCAACACTCTAAAAAATTTCGGGTTGATTTAAAAAATTCTTCCACCTATAGAAAGCTTCATTATCAGCGAATAACATGGGCTATATTTCATAAAGTTACGAGGACGAAGTCACGTGCAACAGCTAGTCTATACTTACTAATATTATATATTTTTATGTTTGCAATAAATTAACTCAAAACTACTGGGCTGATTAAAAAAATTCTTTCACCTATAGAAAGGTAACATAGACTATATTTTATAAAGTTACGCGGACGAAGTCTTGTGCAACAGTTAGTAAATTATGAACACGAAAGTAAGTTAACACGAAGTTTGTTTATTAAAATTTCACGCCTTAACTACTCAATCGATCATTAAACTTTTCGGACATCTTGTCAGCGACACAGAAAATGGCATAGTGCCTTTAGAATTGAAAATTTCAATCCCTTACAAAAATATATGAGCAATAAATATTGAATAAATGTTTTAAACACTTAAAAAAGGTGCGGGCAAAACCTCCCTAAGGTATAAGTATAATTGAGATATCACCTAATGACCTGTGTAATATTACAAGGGTTGTTGCGATAGCAGCCTTAATCACACCATAAAAAGTTTGGGGAGAACATGAGATAAAGGGAAAGGAAACAATAAATGAATCGTCTCCACCTGGATATAGCCACAGTACTTACGCACTAACGCACATTATAGGAAAACTTATGTTATTTCAGTATTTTAGTGTAGAGTAATTCCACGAAAATAGGGTAACTTTTGACGATATTTTGTTTACTGTAATTTTTAAGTCAAATTCCTACAAATTCGGGTTTTTAAGATAGCTAATCTAATGCATATATATTGTTCCAAATCGGACCAGTCACTTTTTAAAATAGATTTTGAAATGTTTCAAACACCTGGTTTAATTAAATGACTTGCTATCCACTTCAAGAAATAAATTAAGATACAAAAATATATCACTACCTGGCGAAATACCTGACAAAGAACTGACGCCAACGAAATGACGAAAAAGACATAAATTTGACGTTATTTATAATAAAGAGTTGGAATTGGGTGGCCAAATAAAGGACTTTGAATTGTTTTAAAATAAAATGTAATATCCATAAAATATAATAATACTTCGTATCTATTGCCTGGTGACTCAATGGAGTTACCCTATTTTTGTATGTATATTCACCCTGTACTTATACTTAGTCTGGGCACTTATACTACTTATACTTGTCTTGTTACTTATACCAATGGTAGATTTAAATTCTTTTTTTAAAGGTCGTCAGACAGGTCTATGGTCTACTTGATGGTAGATGGCTACTGTCGCCTCCCCTCGAAATAAGGCGCTCGGGCATCCCTTTTACACACTCACTGAAACACAACAGCACACATGCTGTTATTTCACGATGGTCTTTTTAACTTCTGGGCTGCCCAAGTGACTGTGAAATGCAGTGTACCCGGCCACTACTTTCCAAATCCAGACCAGAGCTTTGAAAAGTTAATTTCCACCGTAAATCGAATCCAGCGCGCTCCTTGAACCAAAGCCTTAAGGCAAGCACCCTAACCACTCATTCCACAGGCTCGTCAAACACAACAGCACACATGCTTTTATTTCACAGTAGGTAATCTTTGGTAAGGAGTTGATTACTGCCGCTAGACGCAATAAAAAACTAATAAATGTATAAATGAATCGCAAATTAAAATTAAAATGTATATATTCATTTTATTCCACTTAATATTTGAACCAATTAAAAATGAGATAGAAAGCTTTGTGTCATAATTTTGATTTACTCATGCATACAATAATCACATGAAGACAAGTGAATGAAATCAAAATGTTATGAATTCGTTGAAGTGGTTCAATGCGTTAGTGTATCAAAATATTATGGCCATGTAGAATTTTTCCCTTCGTCCATATTCGTAACTGATTAACTGTAATATTTTTCAGCAATAAAAATATCAGTATTTACTGAGTGAACTTTTTAACTTTTATATACCTAAAGGTCGACAATCTAACATAGGCAGCACACTTGCAGTACCTGTGATGTTGACTTGTGACTTGTATAGGTGACGGTAGCCACCTAACAACAAGTGGACCATTAGATTGCCTGTTCAACTTTACATTATTTTTTATTTTTTATTTTAAGGTCAACATAATGGATAGGCTGACAGTGCACTTGATGTTAGGTGGCTACCGTCGCCTATAACACAAGCATCGCCATTGGTGCTGCAAGACAAGTGCGCTGTCGACCGTACTTAGAAGGATAAATGATAAGGATGGGCTCTCACTGAAACACAACAGCACATAAATGCTGTTATTACAAAGTAGTTTTCTTTAAGGGGCTGTTACTACCGCTAGACAGGCTGCCCAAATGAGTACGAAATACAAATCAATACGAAAGGCACATTGTCACTACTACAAAAACAAAAAAAAAACGAACGTTGCCTTCTGAAAACTCAAAATAAATAATGTTAAAAATGAGTTAGTACAGAACTAAAACGACGAAATAGAGGCAACACAGTCACTTAAAGTTGCCATTTTAAAAATTTCGCTTCAGTTTTGCTACAGCTAAAATGGTAATAGCTGTTTTTGAATGTTCTCTAATTTAGCTTATATCGGTTTAATGTAATTATTCTGTAACGTTTGCCCTCCGCTAAAAGCATTTTAGAGTTTAATGTAAAAAGGTTTTAACAAAATTAAGGTAGAACGCTGCATACTTACAAACATTGTAATTATTTTTATGTTCCTTCAAAACTGGCATTTATATGCAATTGTGTTTGTTTTCCCTAATAAATAAAAATAAAAATATTATGATTAAAACTTGTATTGCCTGCGACTTTGTCGCTGTGTGTACTGTGTCTCGTACGTCTTAATGTTTATCTACAAAGTTTCATAAAAATCAGTCAATTCGTTTAAGAGTTATGGAGGAACATACATACATACAATACCTACACTTTCAGATTTATTATTAGTGTTGATAATAATGTGTTGTTTATTTAGGGATGTGTAATTCTACAAACAAGTACAACAAAGATTTCTCCGTAATGAGGTCTTTGTGTAATCTTAGCTTGTAGAGGCGTTAGGTGACATGCGTTCAGGCCAAAGTCTAAAATTTAAAGGTATAAGTACTTAAGGGTAATTCCTCAAAATTGTACATATAATAACCTGAATTATTATATTAAGGTTTGAAGGCGACACTTGTGGGGGCAATCGGCGCATGTGTACAATTGCGCACAAAATTGCTAAGGAAAATGACTTTTTTTTCTTATTTCGTAATTTTTCACTTCACTAACTTAACATTACAGGCAGTGTTGATATTCCTTCCATAAAATCATCGTGCGATGTCGAAGAACGTTTTTTTTAGGCATTTATTCACCATGACGTATTACTAATACGATAAAGCAATCTGTACGCAACAGTACCCAAGAGGCTCGAGACACAGAGTCGAGACGCGCGAACGAAGTGCGGAAGGGGAAGAGCGACTGTGTCTACCAATAACGTGTCGGCACACCGATACGCACCCGCCCACCACGTTCCCCTGCCCCCTCAAACACCTAACAATAGAATTCTGCGCACATTTGCCGAGAAGTCTTTATTCGCTGCACGAACTATACATACCAACGAGTATCAGGTTAATGTTCAAATCTATATATCTATTATATAAAAAATATAAAATATAAAAAAATATTAAAAATAAATAAAAAAAAGCTACAAAAAAAATTATATAAAAAAACTATTAGCTATTAGCTTTAGCTGAAGAATTTGTTCGGTTGTACGCGCGAATCTCAGGAATCTACTGGTTCGAATTAAAAAAATATTTTTGTGTTGGATAGTCCATTTATCGAGGAAGGCTAGGCTGTAGAAAAAGCGGACAAAGTCGCAGGCACCAGTTAGTAATGAAATATATTTGAGACGGTAATTTTTACTGTCACAATTACAACCGTTCTGTATTTTTTTAAGATCTATGATCGGTGGAGTGTTAAGTAAAAAAACCTTCACATTTCTAATATTATAAATAGTATGGACAATAAATGAGTTATAGGTAAAATTGCGGTTTATACAGTCAAAAATCACTATCAAATCAAAATATTTATTTATCAACTAGCTGGCGCCCGCGACTTCGTCTACCAAGATTCATGAAAATCAGTTAATTTGTTTAAGAGATATGGAGGAACATACATACCATACCTACTGTTACAAATTTATTATTAGTATTGAATATTGATGATGATTAGTACGACGATAGGTACTATATGTAACTTGTTATAATTATCCGATGTGCCATCAATTATAGTCCCAATGGAGTATTAAACGTAGCCGCAGCCAGCAGAGTTTATGGCATCTTGTTCACGTTAATTTTATATTTATGTATGCCAGGAAGCCGGCCACTTAACCTTTAGATACACTGTTGATTTGTGATGCTGGATACTTTATACTATATCTATGTGTATACATATTATAAAACAAAGTCGATGTCCTCTTCTATCTATTTCAACGCTTGTAAACCTTGTCTAACTTCATGTTTTAACCCATTGGCGGATATTCCGTGCCAAGCCAGGGCCAGCAAAAGCAACTTAGAAACCATAAATTGGGCGGTCAATCTATACTAATATTATAAAGAGGAAAGATTTGTTTGTTTGTATAGAATAGGCTCCGAAACTACTGGACCGATTTGAAAAATTCTTTTACCATTAGAAGCTGACATTATTTGTGATGAACATAGGCTACTTATTACCGCGGGAAAATGCTTCATTCCTACGGGAAATCTTAAATTTAAAGTAAATACCGGCTTGGCCCGGGAGATAACGAATAGCGCCATCTATCCAAAATACGGTAGATGGCGTTTTATACTTTTCTACGCGGATGAAGTCGCGAGCACCAGCTAGTAAAAAATAAGATTAAAAATAGAATTGTGTTCTAACAATCTTAGCAACAGTAAAGATCATATAAAGTGGCGATACATTATTATTAACTAAGTATCGACCCCTTCGCCCGTTAACTGCAGAACTTGACTAAAGGGAATACATATTACTTTGTTTTATAATATGTACAATTAATGACTAAAGGGAAGCCTTCAATGTGACATGTAAGTCGTGTTTTATAACTTGTATACTCCATAGGTTAAGCGATTAGAGTTAATAAACCTTCTTGGTTATATGAAGGTATCATGTACGTACACGGTCAAGCCAATATCGACCTTCTTAGCCTCGCGGAACCTTAATACTTAAATCTATATATACCTGTACTATCGGTTGCGTATACATAACTTGTGGAACAATGTCACGTAACAGGTGGAAAGGTCAAGGGTGTACGGTGGGTTTATTCAGGCCTAATAGCCCTTGGGGTTGGGCTTACAAAGTTCTAGTACTTCTAAAGTAAACCATAGAAACGTTTTATAGTTAAAACGATAATTACTCGTACATCTGCGTTTATTCAATTATGTCGCTTACATCTATACTAATATACTAGCTGGTGCTCGCGACTTCGTCCGCGTAGAAAAGTATAAAACGCCATCTACCGTATTTTGGATAGATGGCGCTATCTGCCGGGCCAAGCCGCTAGTATTTACTTTTATTTTAGATTTCCCGTAGAAAAAAAAGCATTTTTCCGCGGTAAAAAGTAGTCTATGTTCATCAGCGATAATGTCGACTTCTAATGGTAAAAGAATTTTTCAAATCGGTCGAGTAGTTTCGGAGCATATTCTATTAGAGCAAACAAACAAACATTAACAAAGAATCAAATCTTTCCTCTTTATAATATTAGTAAGTATAGAAGACGTTTCTAATTAAATATATAAGTTTTTTTAACTTGCGGTTTCCTATTCGCATGTCGTAAATCAATTTTCGATTTAAAGGCTAGTCAGTTGAGTTGTCTCGTTGATTTTTTTAAATTTTCATTATTTACTAATAAAACAATAGAATGTCTACAAAAATAACAATTCATAGTATAATAATTAACAGTACTGTATTTTTTAAACATTTAATTAATATGGTTTTATCTATATCGGGATTAGAAATACTACTAGACCGATTTCGAAAATTCTTCATCTAAGAGCTCCATTATCAGCGAGTAAAATTGGCTATATTTTATAAAATTACGCGGGCGAAGTCGTGTGCAACAACTAGTTATGTATAAATATATACAGAGTTTTACGCCCTGCATTATTTTGAGCTATGTTCATGGACTCAATACTTCAGAATTAATAACAAATTACAAAAATAATGTGAAATAATATAAAAAAAAACCATTCTGGGTTAAACACGATCGGCCAAATGATAAAATCACAGAATATGTTGTTATCGTGCACGTGTTCGTGAATTTAAGTGATGTGATTTTTATTCTTATTAAGATAAAACTCATTTTTAATGTAATGAAGTAAACGGCTACCTGGATTAACCATTCTATAATAATTTCTATCCTGAAAATATGCTAGGTTTTCGTGGGGTGGTCTAAAAATATTAAAAAAAACACAGTTGTATTAGTCAATATTTTCTTAAAAAGGTCTCACTATTTCAATTGATTTGTACGACCGGACTACTGGGAAAAAAGTCTCACTTGTTCGGTCAACCGGACTGTTAACCGGACTGGGAATGGACCATATTTTTGAAGTCGTCCGCCTTCAAAAATATGGTCGTAAATAATTTAATTAGTTTCAGGCATTAATCCCAAGTCATTCAATGAGTATATGACTCAGTCGTAAAGTAGCATGCCTATCGGTTTTCTATCGTCTACACCATGGAGAATGTGCGTCTATCCTATGGGATCTGATCGGGCCAGAGCCGTTCCACTTGCGGAACACGAGGCGCTGGCGGGGGTTTCATCCCTTCGTGGTTGATGTTCCCCGGTCACGCACGAAGCGTTATAGTTCCACCTTCCTTGTCCGAACTGCTAAGGAGTGGAACTCATTGCCTGCGTCCCTGTTTCTCCAAAATTACAACCTCGGGGTCTTTAAGTCTAGGGTAAATGAGCACTTACTAGGTAAGCGTGGTCCATCTTTGGCCGCATCTGCACTTAACATCAAGTGAGATCGCGGCCAAGCGCTGCCTTGGTTACATAAAAAAAAAAAAGTCAATGACTCACTCTTTACTCAAATGATGAGTCCATTATCGCAACACTATTCGTTACCAATTGGTTCGATCACGCTATACGCACAACATTTCGACAATTAAAACACTCCGATAAAATAAACATTCTATATACATCGTTCGTTACCAATTATTTTATTCAGCGTATTATTCCCTGCGTATCGTTTCGGTAATATTCCGAAATAATTTGCTTTTCAAACATATCAAATTACTTAGGAGGCATCCATAAATTACTTGAGGCGATTTTGGCGATTTTTCGATTTATATTTTCTTGATCGCCTGGCAGGTAGAAAGTCCAACCAAAATTATCTATTTTTTTTTTTGGAATATTATTTATTTTTCATCAATATACTAATACTAATAATAAATCTGTAAGTGTAGGCATTGTATGTATGCATGTTCCTCCATAACTATTAAACGAATTAACTGTGGTTTTCATTAAACTTTGTAGATAAACATTTAGACGTACGGGACACAGGATTAGGTCACATTTTTCTTTTTCAACGCGGACGAAATCGCGGGCACAATAGTATCCTGTAAAAATTTGAAAACGTGTAGTATGCACCGACATGAACCGCATTAGCACGTGTACTGTTATTTCAAGCCTGTGCATAGTGTCGTTAAAGGCTGGTTATTGCAAAGCAGATATACCAATTCATTACTCCATGCCCAAGTCATATAAGTGTAATGTATGAAACAATATTTCATTATTTAATATGCGATATTTTGGGTTGATATTTTATATTTGTACCTACTATGCAAACAAATGACTATCGATTCCCATATCATTACGTCATAGGGGCGAGCCGCGCCCAACAGAGTAAATTATTATTGTCCTAAATGGACGCGGTTTTTTGTACCTGAATATATAGTTACTGCAATAATGGATCCCCGAAGCTTCGGTTAAATGTGTGTGCATATTTTTAATTAATTATAATGTTTTAGTGTTACCTATTTTTTCTTTTTTTTTGAGATTTCTGTTTTAATATTTGTCATACTTACTTACTTTTTATTTGTTTATTTTTACTCTTGCTCAGAGTCCGTGAAGTATTTGTACAGGCCCTGACTGAAAAAGCGCAGTGGGTATTTATCACAGCACTATGCCGAGTTCCTCAAAAAAATGAAAAGACTATATCTATAGAGACTATAAAGAGATCAAGCCGCAGAGATAGAAGAAAACAGAGATTTTTTGCAGAAAATTGTTAATAACAATGTTATAAATAAACTTGAGTGAAAAACATGTCAGTATATCATAAGAAATTATTCTCCACACAATAGCGCAGTTGGTTTTCTTCTAAGACTTTTTACATGTCAAAACCTAGGTAGCTTGGCGTAATACTTTTTCGATAAGACGGGACATACAAAAGACTAGCGGGTCAAACGGACACTTTGGATCGTATAGTGGGTCAAAACTTGGGGGTCTAAAGGGTCCGACAACGAACTTCCCGTCTTCACTTTTCAAAGAGTATATTTCGATATTTTGAATTACGATGAACATAATTATGGATGACTCTATCTCTTAATCATTCTATCGTCGGCAGCGGGCTTGCATAATTGATTTATAGGCGACGGTAGCCAACTACCATCAAGTGGACCGTCAACCTTAACATAAAAGAAAATTCCTATAATATCTTACCTTGTGTTTAAACTATTTGATAGAATTTTACGTATTTTTCTCATAAGGTGTTAGTTTTATTAATCTGTAAAAGCTCCCTCCAGCTTGAAGCGCAGATATGAAACCCTGCTTATAAGAATATAAATAAGGGTTCGTATATTATTTCACTTTAAAAACATTTAACATTTTATCAAGAAATGTCAAATATTATGAGATAGAATATCAAAGGATATTAAAAAGAACGTTATGTTTGATTATGTTATATTTTTATTTTATTAATATGCAAAACATACTAAAAACGTTCGACGTTAGATTGAAAAAATACATTAAATCGACGCAGTAATATTAGGTGGAGTGGCGTTACTGAAACTGTATATCTATATAACTAGCTGGTGCTCGCGACTTCGTCCGCGTTCTCTATAACCTATAGCCGTCCTCGATAAATGGAACACAAAAATAATTTTTCAATTCGAACTAGTAGTTCCTGAGATTAACGCGTACAAACAAACAAACAAACTTTTAGCTTTATGTATTGGTTTAGATAATAGAGTTATAGGACATCACTGAATATTCCAGTGCACCTGTAATAAATATTTGTTCTACTATATGCAAATGACAAGCTTTAAAAGCTGCATGGATTGTATCGACAGGAATCCTCACAGGAAATATGAGAGAGTTCCTACAACATGTCACAAGTCGAAGAACAATGTGAATACAAATAGCCCTTTACTTCATACAATTTAAATAAATATCCGCTTAGGAGTTATCGTAAGTTAAATCAATCAATACTCATAATAAATCTTTAAGTGTAGGTATTGTATGTATGTATATTCCTCCATAACTCTTAAAAGAATTAACTGATTTTCATGAAACTTGGTAGATAAACATTTAGATGTACAGGTCACAGGATAGGCTCCTTTTTTCTTTTCAACGCGGACGAAGTCGCGGGCACCATAATACTTTTCCGCATACTTTTCCGTATACATGTAATCCCCTCCATAATACTTTTCCGGCAACAGCGCTTGACTTGAAGTTGACATGACATAACGAGACAAGGTTTACTAAAAGTAGATAATATTGGATAAATAAATAGTCTGCTTAGCTATAAATCATAATACTACATTTGGAAGCAGATATACCTAATCATAAGTAACAAATAACAAATTTAAAATTGTCAGTGGAAAAATGTGGAACAGACTGGAAGTGTTCCAAAAAAATAAGTTATGTCGCGACATGTCTGCAATAAAACAAACTTATAACACAAAGTGAAATATAGAGACAAAGGTCTCTGATGGGGTCACGCGTTGACGTCATATTTTTTAGTATTTGTGTCATATTTGAGTCACTGCGAACATTTTTTAAAGGGAAATAACCCTTGAAATATAGCTTACATATATCGTGACTATGAGCATTAAAATTCAAGCTACACATTTATTTTAATATACTAACACTTCAATGTTTTTCTGCAAATTATTATATATGTATTCTCCGTTTACAACTCTTTCCATTAGTGAAAACCGTATCAAAATTTGTTGAAGAAATTAAACTGTACAAAAACAGCTATTGTGAGAAAATTAACGCACTGAATAATAATAATTTTACCAACTGCGGTGAACAGAATGATGATTATAGGTTTATATTTCTTTATTCTCATTAAAGCACAGAGCCACTAACATGAGAAATATAATAATATAATATAAGAAAACAAAATTATGAAACATCAAACATGCAGACACTTGACATAAAATGTTTAAATAGCTCGGATTTGAATTTTCCAAAAGACTTCGCCTGCCTTATTTGCAACGGTAATTCGTTAAAAAGCTGTGCTCCCTCAAAAGTAACCATTTTTTTGCCATGTGTTGTTCTTACCTTTGGTAAGACAACATGGCTTGCTCGCCTTGTTATACACTTGGAAATATCTTTTTGTTTAAGCAAGGTAATATCGGAATGATGATTATGATCTTAATTAAAATATCTAAATGAACGTTTCATCAAAATCTTTAGAATTTAATAGCGTAATTTAGAATAGCGATTTTGTTTTATAAAAAACTAGCTGTTGCACGTGACTTCGTCCGCGAAACTTTCTATAGGTGAAAGAATTTTCAAAATTTGCCCAATAATTTTGAGTTTATTCATTACATACACACAAAAATACAAATCTTCTCTCTTTATAATATTAGTATAGAATATAGATTTAATTTTTTTTTTAACAAAATTATCGATCTGAATATGTGTAAATACTATAGAAGTAGTATTTAATATTTATACAAACTATGTTTGGAATAGTTTTAAATTCTGAACCAGTTTCGGGATGTGTTGCCAACAAATAAAATTGAGAAAATTATACAAGGAGGTTGTAACAAAGATAGCGGGCATTTAAATTGTGAATATTGCCACATCTCGCTCGGTGTTGCCAGACCGTTTGGCGGGATGCCAGTTCGCAATGACTGTGAATAAATGAACATGAAAAACATTTGTTGCTGAGCCATTGTTGGGACTGTTTTTTCCGGTCGCGTACTGTTTTACGTTCTTTCTTTGCCTATACTACTAGACTGTGAGATGTTGTTCGTTTATTCTCCGTTTTGATTTTCAATTTATAACTTTTTATTTGTAAGCTTTTTCGTCATTTAATTACCGGCGGGGTCAACTTTGGAAATTTTAATATAATTTTCAAAATTGGATTTGGTCTGGATTTGAAAAGTAGTGGTAGGGCACACTGCGTTTCGCAGTCATTTGGGCAGCCCGTCTGGCGGCAGTAACCACCACCTTACAGAATACCACCGTGAAATAACACCCGAAACACTGTTGTGTTTCGGTGAGTGAGTAAGGGATGCCAGAGCCCATTACCCCATCCCTCCCTTATTATAGGGATAATCTTAATCCTTCTATGGTCGGCGGCACACTTGTAGCACTTGTGTTATAGGCGACGGTAGCCACCTATCATCAAGTAGACTGTCAGCCTGTCTGTCGACCTTACCATAAATAACACAAAATATAACACTATAATAATTAAAAAAAAAGTAGATATCTTATATCTTATGAGTCTAGTAGTCAAGACACGTAAGTACGAAGAGCCGACGGCTTCCGTCCGGAAGCTATACGGTTTTGGAAGCGCCTTATATGACCTCCCTTCACCCACAAGGTGATAAGGCCCAATAAGGCACGATCTGGTAAGAGCAGTATGGACGTCCTACGTCTGAAATTATTCGTGTTAATAATAGTTGAGACTATTTCTATATATTTATTACTAAGAGAAAATAAAAATAATTTTTAAAACAATACATCTGTCTCTTTATTTTTGCAACAGTCGACGACAACAATGCCGGAATAAGGGAGGATACCGTCGCGTCTTAATCATTCATCGCTGTCTTACAATTGGAAACGCGCCAACACAAAATCATATTAAATTATTCAACAACAAAACTGAAGAAAAGTAAAGGGAAACTTAATAAGTATGCAGTTCTATGCCATACCGTTAAAGAGTATTATTTTCGTCGCCTAATTTGATTTCTTGAAATAAAATTATAATTTAGATAAGAATACCACGAAAGACTATTTTACAAAAATATTTAAGTCGGGCAGATTTATAAAAAAAAACTATTTTCAAAAAAATTTTTTTATTTGTATAACCAAATTCTTAAATATAAACAAATAATATTTTTTTAGAAAAAATAAAAATTTAAATGTAATATAAATTCCAATGCTTAAGTGTTCCCTGTAAACAAATACTGGTGTGAGAGATGATAGCGATGCAATATAGACATACTTGGACTTGGCGAACCCTTATTGCGTTCCTACGTGAAGCCCAGTTTGATATCAAAATCAATATTATATAGTTCTAGCTCTCTATTTGTGCACAACTCGATTTAGTGTTTGATTTTAGCATCAGATAAACATGATTATTTAAATATTTTGGTATGATTTTGATAGATTCCTTGAAGATTGTCATGTTTCATGTAGTTTTTGCGTGAAAATTACTGAACCGATCATCATAATCACAGGTTAGTATTTTATAAAGTTACGCGGACGAAGTCGCGTACAACAGCTAGTATATAATATTATTATACGCATAGAAAACTATAGTTACGCCATTTGAAAACATTGGTAACAAATCACTTTATTGTTTCAGCTGCATATTAATTAACCGCTTACTATACACCGAATAATTAATTAGCGATTTCAATGATACAAGGGAAATTATTTCACATATAAATTCGTTACATGTTGCAGTGTTTGCATCAGTGTTTCCCAAACTATATTTTAATCGATTGAATCGTCTGGATATATGCATAGATTAAAAAAAAAACTGGAAACTTGTCCGTATACCTACTCTTTAAAATTATTTAATTAAAAAAAAACTGGCTGTGAAGTCAATTGTCATAGCCGCGTCAATTTTTGAGTCTATTTTAAGCCTTTTTTTAAGATTAACGTACACAGACAAATAGACAAATATTCTATTTTTTGGACCTCATTAACTACGTGTAATTTCTTGAAAAAAATATAATATACATACATACACGGATTTTATTATATATATATATATATATATATATATATATATATATATATATATATATATAGATTTATTGTAGGTACAAACAATTAAATACCAAAAAATAAGAAGTTGCGGAAAAACCAATACAGATTAGATGAAAATTTAATTCTCATTAATGGAAACTCAGATCTTCGTCTATTTGTTTGTACTAATGAATCCCAATAAATCAGGAATAGACTATTTGTTATGTAGCCGGGTTAAGGGCTTTAATAAATCACACAAAGAGGCTGAACTCTGTTGTAGTTAATCATTTTTATTTATTAGTGCGTTATAAGAAGATTTTATAAGATATACTTACTACTACTAGAATATTAGATAGTAAGCATAACCACTAACAAATTACAACCTAACCTATGTTTACCATAATATGAGCAACATTAATGAACATCCATTCTAAACCTTAAAATTTTATATATTAGGCACAGATTATGCTTATACTAAATAAATTCAAGTAAAAAAATACGTGTTTTTAATTAAAAACAGGTTTTCACTTTAATTACTTTAAATTTTGAAAACACGTTACGAGGGATACAGGAAAGAACTTAGGATAATAACATTTTCATCCAAAAAAACATCCAAAATGTTAAAAAAAGCATGATCCAAGAAATCATCTAAAAATATAAAAAATATATACTTACTTTTTAATGAAAGAACATAGTTACTTTTCTCTACCCCTGATAAACGTGTGTCCGAATTTCATGATGATTTCAATTTCCATTGACTTTCAATTTTTTACAAACGAACATTAAGTTTTGAAATATATACTTACTTATTAGATAACATATACCACTTATGTTACTTATTAAGTGCTCCTTGTTTCGAGGAGACTGTTAAGAAACGTTTTCTGTAATTTGTTACGTTCAGAACAGCTTCGCTTCGCTATAATGTGATGCATTACCTCATCAGTCAAAGGCGGTGTCAAAATATTGTGCTACTCTGAGCAGGGGGCGTGCCGAAAAAATAATGCCCATTTTTTTTATTTTAACATTTAACCAAATCAAATTGACTTCGTATTACGTGAAAAGATTGAAGAACATAGGAAGATTGAAACCTAAAATTAAGAAAAAAATATATACTCAGATCTTTATCTTGAGACTTATCCGCGTTGGAAAATGAAAAATATAACACTTTAGAAAATACATATATTTTTAGAATTCTATCTCTCAAAATAATGACAGTTTTCTATGATAAATAGTATCCTATAATGTTAGTCCAGGTAATACTATCGGTATGCCAAATTTCACAAGCCCCCATCCTCAAAGCCGCCACGCCTCCCCTCGGTTCTTTTCGCCCCTTCTCTTCTCCAGTTAGCGTAATCTCAGAACTGTTCCACTGGAAAATTGTGGGGCAGGCCTATGGTTGAGATTATAATGAGACGAGATTATAATTAATTAATTAATTCCATAATTTAATTTCCATAAAGTCTTTTTTTTACATTTTGTCTGAATACTGTCTAGATTTTGCCAGTTATTACTCTATACTACTTTTCTACTTATTTATTAGTCTTATGTGTGTGATGAATTTTAATATATATAAGGCATTAGGTAATTGGCACTGAAGAAATTTTGGCATTAAAGAGAGTTTTTCAGAACAACAAACGTTGAAATATTTTTTAAATATTACCAATTTAACAAATGAAGCAGTTACACCGCCAAGAAAGTAGTTAGCTAAATGAAAATTTAAATTTGATTAAAAAGATTTATGATCATTCATATTTTAAGGCGGAAATTAAGCGGTAACAATTAATTGTCACTGTCTAAAATGGACATCATCTTGAATTAATTAAAGATAGGGGTTTTAATTTTATTATTTGTACTAGCTGGCGCCCGCGACTTCGTCCGCGTTGAAAAAGAAAAAAGTAGCCTATCTTGTGTCCTGTACGTGTATGTTTATCTGTTAATTCGTTAATATCAGTTAATTAGCTTAAGCGCCTCTTTCACCAACGTCAAGTAGGCTAAACCGTCACTTAAAGTCACTTGTCACCGGGAATTTAGCTGATATACCTTTGTTTGTATGGTAAACGTCCCTAATACTCGGAAAATACTTCGCTAAATATAGTACACAGTTTAAGATTTGAAACTGGTTTAATTTGAAAGCTCCTAAAATCACTTGACATATCTAAGGGAGCTGGTAGTGATATGATCCCTCCATTATTTTTCGTTAGATGTGCGGATTCCCTTGTTACACCTATCACAAATATTTCCAACAGATTACTTCATGAAGGCTGTCTCCCACCTATATGGAAAACTGCACAAATCGTTCTTATTCACAAAAAGGGCTTGAAAACAGAAATAGAAAACTATCGACCGATTTCAATTCTTAATGTTTTGAATAAAGTTTTTGAGAAGGCGGTTCACCATCACGTTTATCCTATTCTTTGTAATTCAATTCCTGAGCAACAACATGGTTTTGTTAAAGGACGATCTACAAACACTAATTTAGCTGTTTTTACCAATGAAGTTCTTCGCGGAATGGATGGCGGTCATCAAGTTGACGTGATCTATACGGATTTCGAGATAGCGTTCGATCGCGTTGACCATATGATATTACTGCGGAAACTCCAGGAACTTGGAATTCGAGGTAATCTGCTTCGGTGGTTTTAGTCTTACCTTCGTAATCGTAGTCAGGCTGTTGTAGTGGGCGGTTTTTGCTCAGATTACATCGAAATCCCATCTGGTGTGCCACAGGGATCAGTCCTTGGCCCTTTGTTATATGTAGTTTATATGTATGATATAGGAAGATACCTGATTCATTCTAGGTATATCATGTATGCGGATGATATTAAAATTTATAAAGTAATTAGGAGTAAGACTGGCTGTGATAACTACAGGAAGACTTGCATCGACTTGAGACCTATTACAGACAACATTTAATTGGTATTAATGTAAATAAGTGTGTTCATGTTACTTTCACACGTAAGATTAATAAATTATCCTTTACTTACAAAATTAATGATATAAAAATTAAAGAAACGAATTTAGTTAAGGATGTAGGTATTTTACTTGACACTAAACTAACTTTTTCGGAGCACATTGAATTAATTGTAAATAAGGCACATAAAAACCTGGGTTTCATTCTGTGGACGTGTCAGGCTTTTCCCGATGCTGAATGTTTAAAGGTCTTGTACTACGCTTACGTCCGAAGCAATCTAGAATATTGCAGTAGCATATGGAGTCCTCAGTACAAGACACATATTAATAGCATTGAGCAAGTTCAGTCAAAATTTTTAAAGCACGTCAACTACAAGAAACGTCATAGATATGTAAGCAACGCAGAATATAATTTGTTTCATGGTCTAATGACACTTGAAAGTAGACGGGGACTACTGGATATGCTCTTTTTATACAATGTTTGCCACGGAGTAATTGACAGCCCCGAACTTACAACTTTTTTCCTCCAGCTGCGTGCACCTCTTGTCAGAACTAGACACACTCCGTTATTTCATGTCCCCATTTCATACACTAACTATGCACAAAATTCTGTTGTTTGTAGGATACACAGAAATTACAATAAATTATATTCATCATTAGATTTATTTTACTTAAAAAAGGCAGTGTTTAAGAGTCAATTAATAAAGCTTATTAACAATAAAGATTATAATATAACACACACACACACACACACGCACGCACGCACGCACGCACACCAATGTACAGGCGTCTCTTCCTCTGAAATTGTGTTTTCTTTTTGTTTGCTTACTTGGTTTTCTTTTGGTTGCTTTTATTGTTTATTAATTTATTTATTTTTTAATGTGTTCATAGTTTTCTAATGTTAAAAAAATGTAGTCCGTTATTGGCATTAGGTCTTAAGTATACATATGTATTTACTCTTATATTAGTGTCGTATGAGTGCTGTGTGACTATGTTCAAATAAAATAAAAAATAAAATAAAAATAAAAAATAATATTAAATAGAAAATAATAATAACAATTCGCCTATCGAATGATGCAGTAAACCGAGTGCATAATTCAATAAAACAGAAAATGATTTCTAAAAGTAACTAATCAACACTTTACTTATAGTTGGTGAAAGAGGCGTTAAGATTATGGAGGAACATACATACATACATAGCGCCTGACTAAATGTGTAAAGCAATATAACGCGCCTGACATCTTTGCTGTTATAAAATTTTCAGGGGTTGTATCTTTATTTTTAGTAGATAGCTGGTGCCCGCGACTTCGCCCGCGTTGATAATTATACATTAAAACCTTCCTCGAGAACCACTCTATCCATTGGTGAAAACGGCATGAAAATCGGTGCAGTAGTTTTTGAGTTTATCGCGAACAAACAGCCAGACGTGGCGGAGGGACTTTGTTTTGTAATATGTAAGGAAGGATAAGGATTGTGGGCATTTTAAGCAATATTTAAAACGCCTGGAATATACCTACATAGAACAGACGATATCTAGCCTTGCTAGCACGCAGAAGGATTAATTTTGATTAATTTTATTTTCAATTCAGTTATAGATTATTCAAATCACTATAAGTTTTCAGTCTGTTTGTTTGGAATAAAGCCTTTTGAATATTATATTACTATTGCTATGCCGCATAGAAACTATACACAAATAACGCTTTGTCCATTTGTCTTGTCCACTGAGTCACTGAGTCTGTATTATAAAATATGTATTATGTCAATATTGTCATAAATGAATATTATTCAGTCATAATAATATGATGTCAGTAGATTTTAACAATCTGTTCATTTTAATTTTGGTCTTATAATATATTTGTTACTTAAATGTTTCTTCACTGTTTCTACTCCACTGTTCCATATTGTACCGGTATAAACATCAATAGGAGTACAAAATAAACAATAATCAATATAACTATGGTAGCGGAGTTAATTATGTTGACGAAATCATTCCATTCTTTCAATATTATATGCTTAGATTCTTCTCTATCATTATCTGTGTCGTCAAACTCCCACCGAGGAAATACAAATATTTTTGCACGACTACTAAATACAGATTTGTTGATTGAACCTATTAACACTGGGGGAATCGTTTCTTTATCACGTAATGATTTTAACAAAAATGTCAAAAGAATAACGCATGTTGTTAATACCAGAGAACTACGTAAATATAACAGTATAATCGGTACATCCGTACTGTGTGTAGGGACATAAGAGTCTGATTCCATTAAGAAAATAAAATGACAATACAAACTGAAGCTTAATAATCCAAAACGTAGATTACTATCATTCAAATTCAAGAACAAACACGACACAGTAATAATAGTTATAACAAGAGAAGGTATAACAGAAATTATCGGCAGCTCAGATAAGTTTCGCTCCATAAAATAAATTAGTTTGAATTGTTGTGAAGAATCTGGTTTCATATCGTGGTAGGATTCTACTATTCTCCACCCGGAAGCATCCCTTACGTCAACTTTCACAGCACCTTTATCATCAAATATATATTTGGCCTTTCGATTTTTCCATATCTTGGCTCGAAACTTCGGCTGCTCGTACTGGATATCACATATTTTTCTATCATATGGCCAGTTGGAGAGATTTGACCTGCACGATGCTTCTTGATTAGTCCAAGGCATACACAATACTGAACCATTATATTTTAGTTCGCAAGGTGACATAAACAATTCGTCTTCAGACTCACCTTTATCGCTATGTACACTAAATTTTGGTGTCCAAAATGGCACATGCTCGTCCAGAAGAATTCTTTCAATACCACCATAATCAGATGGATTCCATTTCAGGTTTTCATCTTTCCACTTCAAAACTAGAACATTTCCCAGAGTTAAAATCTCTTCACTGTCGTCCATGTTGAAAAATTTTGTGATAAAACTAACGTGCAGTGTAAAATTTTCTCTCAAATCATTATTCGATCGTGAGAGGTCATAGCAGGCTGACAAATGCTTAAACAATTTAATTTCGTAATGCTGTTCGAGTGGTTTCTCAATTACACAATCTAAGTCTTCTGCTTTAGATTTAGTTGTATATATCAATAAGCACACTATTAATGCTACCCAATCCATGACTGTATCATCAATGTGGTGGATTACTTTGTTGTTCATTAATACTCTGAATCCGCCCCCTTTTTCAAGTGAGGTATATCGCGTTTTTATTGGTAATTGGTATCGTATTTCTGTTAGATAAATGTTTGCTTTTATTAAGGCAAGTGTTACATTTATGCAACATTAAATCCTATTAAATAAGCCGTTTGCTTGCCTATGACATAGTAATCTGAACAGATTATTGAAATAGTGTTATAAATATTTTGGTTTTACAGATACAGTAAATATTTAGATAGTTATAGAACATTAACGCAGTAACTTTTTTGTTAATTCAACAATAAAACCTTCCTCGAGAACCACTCTATCCATTTAGTTTTTTTTTTTGTAAATTTTTAAGACCCCGAGGAGGTTACATATTTGTAAGGTAATTTGTATTGAGTAAGTAAGCAGAAAAGAAAAGGAATTGATATTTTTTTAATTATTTGGAAGCTAACTGTACTATCTAAGCTAACCTATAATAAATCTTATCAAACCAGAAATTTAAAAAAAAGGATTTTTTTTTTAGAAATGACAAACACATAACCTATAGTATACTGATAATGTGCATAACTGATATATAACTCTTTTCTCGTGGATGCCATTGTCAGAACTGGACCAAATGGGACCACACGGAAAGCACTAGCTTTCAAATAAAAAAAGAATCGTCAAAATCAGTTCACCCAGTCGAAAGTTAAAGGTAACAAACATTTTAAAAAAATACAGTCGAATTGAGAACCTCTTCCTTTTTTGGAAGTCGGTTGAAAAGTGGATAATATTTTTGTATTGTGGATGTAGAAAACTCGTTAAGTGTGGTTGGAAGCAGCCACGTTTTTGGGTCAATCGATTCGGATTAGTTTTCAAGCAGTCTTCGAGTTATTTGCCCCTATTTTTATTATTCACTATATGCCACAAGTAAGGTACTCGTCATGACTTTAGAAAAAAAAAATATTTAACAAAAACATTCCCATTGAATTTTTCGCTTCAATGGGAAATTTTAAAAGTTACTTATTTTAAAAAAACATTTAAAAAAACAATGATTATCTTCCCAAAAATAACCCTTGAAACATCATTTTTAAATTCAATTTTAGTGTGAAAGTTATTTTAATTTTGACGTGAGCTTTAAGCTTTAAGCTTGCTTCCATATAGTGTGGGAGTCAATTCACAAAGTGTTAATAACAAAATAGAAGGAATACTGTTTGATGCTGTAGCTCTATTTAATTATCTATTATAGATCTACATCCCAGATTTAATTACACCACTCGATATTTAAAAGATCAAAGAACTTTTTTGGTATATACGAATTCATTGGATATACTCGTACATATAATATATTCAGAGAAAACACGTTAGTAGTCATAAGGTGAAACGTATTCACATAAAACACGATACGTGTCCATTGACTCCATGTAACTCGAGAACATCTGGACCAATTCGACTAATTTATTTTTCAAATATTCGTTGAAGTTCCACGAAGATTCTCACGAAGAGAAAAATTGAATCCGGGGACTGGTGGCTAGTCTATACTTTTAAACTAATCTATACTAATATTATAAAGAGGAAAGATTTGATTGTTTGTTTGTATTGAATAGGCTCCGAAACTAGTATACCGATTCGAAAAATTCTTTTACCATTAGAAGACGACATTATCCTTGATGAACATGGGCTACTTTTTACCGCGGGAAAATGCTTCATTCCTACGGGAATTCTAAAATACTAGCGGCTTGGCCCCGCAGATAGCGCCATCTATCCAAAATACGGTAGATGGCGTTTCATACTTTTCTACGCGGACGAAGTCGCGAGCACTAGCTAGTATTAGGTATAAAAAGAGATTGGTGTTTTTGTAATGAATAAACTCAAAAATTACTGGACTGTTTTTAAAAATTATTTCACCTATAGAAAGGTACGTTATCAGCGAGTAACATAGCCTATGTTCAATATACTAATAATAAATCTGTAAGTGTAGATATTGTATGTATGTTTTGTTCTTAAGTCTTAAAAGAATTAACTGATTTTCATGATACTTGGTAGATAACTTTGCAATTTTAAAGTGATAAGTACAAATTTTGTTTATAAAATAAATGGCATGTTTTGTTCTCTTGGAGAGGAACAAATCAGTCAATCGTAAATCGGTGTATCTGTCCGTGAATTCCGTGATACATCCGCGGATACCGGAACAGGGAGCGCCTGGCACAAGGAACGGAACATCGCCGAAAACGTCAACCGAAGGGGTACAATTTCCTGCGGCGGGGATGGGTTCTATTTCATGGTTGGGGTTCACCTCCCTGCACACCAGAATATAAGAAAAACTAGTAGGGGAAATGACATTTTAAGAAAAACAATATTCACATTATAATTGATCATGATATATCTTTTTTTCTATACTCCAAGTACATACTGAAGCCTGTTTTCTTTTAGAATACCAATTGATATTTCAACTTTAAATTCCTTTATATAAGTCTCAATCTTTAAAACTTATTTACTTATTTTTTTGTAATAAGTAAAGGCAGGCAGACTTGTGAATCCTACTTCATAGTAGATGCTAGATGTGTACGAAACACAATCATCATCACCTTTATGGATGTTGTAAGTGCGATTCGAATAATACCTATTTGAATGTGAAAGTGAATGTGTGTGTGAATGGAATCATTAACTTAAGGAAATTATATTTGCAGAACTCTAATAATAAAATCTATTATAATATCGTCTGGTATCGTGTTGTAACGGACGCGATCGAGCTGACATAGCAATTTCACAGCGTCGGTAACGACTGCGTCGCACACTAGTGACCAGTACCTGCCTCTACCATGACTTATAATGACCGCACTCGCTAGCGAGAGCGTAAAATATTTATATGGAAAATTGTCAATTTGACATTTTTTCATATTATTATATATGTTTTACGCTCTCGCTAGCGAGTGCGGCCATAATAAACTCATGGTAAAGGTACACTTATCTCTTGCACGTCGTCCAATTGTAAATATGCATATATTCAACACACAACCTGAAGCTGAATAAGCTTCATAAATACCCACTTATTACAGTATAGTATAGATTAATTCCCTACCAGTACAAAATCAAATCATAGAACAGTAGTCAAATGAATTTCAAACTTTTTAAATATATTTCACAACTACAAGTATATCTACTGCTTTACCATATTGTGCAATACATGTTTCCATTTTCATGTCGTTCTATGATAGCTTTTGATACTGCCCGTATTTAGGTGCAATACAGTGACAAATTATGCTTTAATGGTTACGAGATAAGGTCTCAGATGTCACAATCAGACGACTTCTCTACGTGGTCTATGTTTCGTTTGTTTGAACTAAAATATTAAGTATGTTTTTCTTTCGCTACTCTAGGTACGAATTCGTCTGAGAATAGTAATTGTCTTTTTGTTTTATGCACACGGTATATTAGAATAATGGGACATCACGAATATATAATTGCAACCAAAGAAGTTACAACGACTTCTCTGTGAAAGTGACTTTCTCTGTCTGTTTGTCTGTTACCATAATGAAATTTTGCATACACCTTGTCTGGGATACAGGAAAGTACTTAGGGTACTTACCTTTTACCTAAAGGAAACCTACCTAAAGGACCATCCTAACAATATAAAAAATGTGGCGGCGCAACCAACGCGGACGAAGTCGCAGGCACCAGCTAGCAGTATTTTATAAAATTTTATATATACCATTATACTTATGATAAAAGAATGAGGTCAAACATCCCTAACGGCACTTATTTGCTGCTTCGTCTATTTTGTGACTGCCGTGAAGGCTAAATAATCTAATACCAAATACTTTTGACATATTATGTATATTCAACAATCCAATATTATATGTAATAACAATATTATATAAACAATATTATGTAATAACCCGATTTTCTCTGTTTTTTTCAGTTCATCTGCAATTCGACGAGCCAACGCTTCGCGATTACGTCCTTTACACTATTGTCGGCAATTTCATCCGCGGCAATTTCACACCAACCAACCCTTCTGAACGCCCTTGCAGCGACGAAGAACCCCTACCTTACTTCATACCTAAACACCAGCGGGCGGCGCGTTCCAAACATTTCAAACGCAACTGGCAGTTATTCGACAGTGATTATAGAACGTTCGATGATGTTCCATTCGGGAACGACCAATACGAATACAGGACACATAGACAAAGTGTAGATAGTGAAATTGTTAGTGATTTTGATGGTTATTACTTTAGGCCGAGACTGCAAGGGTTCAGAGAGGAGAGGTCTGTCGCCGGGCTCAGGAGGATTTCGAAGAGTTTGAGATTCAGGAAACGGTTTATGCCCGCGAGAATTGTGAGCGGACCTCTTGAGGGTAGAAGGAGCGTTGTGCTGCAGTGGTCAGTGACTGATGCATTAGATAACGAGGAAACTAGTGTTGTTTTTAGGTAAGTGAATGATTTTTCATAAATTATGGTTTATTGAAATAGATAAATAATAAATAAATAAATCATTTATTAGACGTAAGTTTTTACAAAACATTTATCTTCGTCAACATTTTTTACAAGCTACCACCGGTTCGGAAAGCTGTTTCTAGGGGGAAGAACTCGGCAAGAAACCCCCTAGTTGCTCTTTTCATAAATAAATTACAAAGTAATACGTAACAATACATAGCAATCTACATAACACAATAATCAACTATATTTGACTCCAAGGACAGTCATCATTTATATAATCTAATATCCTATAATAACCCTTTTTGCACAGGATTTTCTTAATATAAACTTTAAATTTAGAAAACCCTGTGTAGAATATATGTAGAATATATGAAATACTTACAAATAAATCAAATGAACACACATATTAAGTATGCTATGCTCGACTATGCTAACAGTGTAAGCTACAAATACTAACTGATAAATGAAACAATAAATATCTTAAATTATATATACAAATAAACAGACAAATTCAAACATCGGATATAAAACATCAAACATTGTCAGTATGTGCTTCCGTAACTTGTGCGTGTAAAGGCAAATAAGGTAAAGATTTAATCAAACTATTGCCTGTTTAGGACCAATAAAACATTGAATAAAATGTTATAACACCTAAGAACAGCTAATCTATACAATAATATTATAAAGAGGAAAGATTTGATTGTTTGAATTGAATAGGCTCCGAAACTAAGTACTGGACCGATTTGAAAAATTCTTTCACTGTTGGGAAGCTTTATTATCAGCGAGTAACATCTAAGGCTACATTTTATAAAGTTACGCGGACATCAATCAATCAATACTAATAATAAATCTGTATGTATGTATGTATGTATGTATGTATGTATGTATACGAATTAACTAAATTTCACGAAGGATAGCCTACTTTTTTCTTTTTCAACACGGACGAAGTCGCGGACGCCAGCTAGTCTTATAATATTCGTAGTTGCTATAAGTCTTAGCAAAAGAAACAATAGTAGGTACAACGGACAATATAATGTAGGTATGAAATTATCTCTTTTCTGGGAAACAATGTGAAAAATGAAACAAAAGAAAGTTAGGGCGAGTGGAAGTTTCAAACTTAAAACTTCTTTTCTACATTGTTAAAAGTTGAATAAATAGTTTTGTAGAGAAAGCTTTATTGTGACGTTTCTGGTTTTAAATGGAATATTAACATTGTTCGTGCGTTTCTTTTGCAAAAGTTTGAGACAATGAGGCCGTAGTAAAAAGAAAACAAATACAACGTATAAGTTACCAGAAATAATTATTTGTTCAACAAGTGAGCAAAGTTGTTTTGACGTGAACACGTCTTTAAAGCTACCATACGGGGGAAAAAATCGGGGGATATAGTTTGGCGTTGTAATTTCGAATCTATGCTCTACATAAAAAAATAAATTATACCACTGGATAGCTAAAGGATCAACGAATTTATATTGTAGCACAATAATGATTTGTTTTATTTTATTTAAAAAATATAACCCGTTACATATGTATAACACACGGCCGTGTCCATAACACAGCCACACCCCAATTTTTTGCTGCGAGTGCCGACTTTTAAATCATAGCGAATTACTTAGTTTACAATTGATAAAATATACTGAGCACAGTGAGTGATTTAAAAGTAGAACACATAAAAAAATTACCTCTCGTGTGAAACATATAACTTTTCACCTCTACCAACGATAGCGCTGTAGTTCGTTTTTTGAAAATCCCACAGGAACCCATATTTTTTTCAGGATAAAATCATAATCATTGATATATCAGAGAAAACCGTATTCAAATCGGCTAAGCTGTTTTTTCTGATATTAGCGTGCGCGTGCACAAGCGCATAGACAAAAATAGACAAAATATCTCAATTTTTTTACATAGGCTACTAATGTTATTCTATATTTTTTGTACGATTGTGTTTATTAAAAAAATGTTAAATGGACACACATGACTCGTTTACGCTTTTATTAAGTGTATTATTTTAGTATAATACAAAATATGCGTCCCATTTCTGTAATGCCAACATTATGTTTTACGTTTCATTAATGAACAATAAGCTGAAAATGTAGAAGAAAACCTCTTTGTCCTTTGTGTGCCCCCATTGTTTAAAAAGCTCACGTGAAATTTAAAAGGGAATATTTAAATGTAAACAGACCTCTTTTAAAGTAGGATATCAAAAACTAAAGAGTAAACGAGTGTCTGGCCTGTAATTTTGAGGTGTTAAAAATTATTGAAAACTAACTGGTGCCCGCGACTTTATCTGCGTTAAAAATAAAAAAAAACGTCTATCATCATTATGTATGCATATAATTAATGATGATATTATGACATTATGTAAAAGAAAACTACCAAAAACTTATTGCTGTTAACAGAGTTGTAAAGATAAGCGGACGAAGTCGCGTGCAACAAATAGTCTTTTAATAAAGCACGTGTTTGGTCGTCAAAAAATGTTATGTCATTTTAGATTTTAGTGTGCTGTAAAAAGTAAACAGCCTTCACCTTTTCAATAATGTTCACCGAAGGCCTTGACTGGAAGCTTCAAAAACGTAACACTATCAAACCGCCATTTAGTCCGCGCGGATACTTTACTAAAAGCGGTTTAAAGCTCCATGACGAAGACAAATGACCGTTTTACGTAACTGACGTGACGTACAGACAACTAGGATGTAGAGCGTATTAAAGACATGATAATTTTCACACAAATTCATATGCAGTTACCTCAGGGAGACCACGTCATCAAGGTGTCACGTTGACGTTGGATAAATGATTTATAGGTTGCTTGCATTAACGATGGTTAGGGTGATTTCCAAATATACAGTTTCCACTATCAATAAAGCCTAGTACACACTAGTAAACTATGTTGCGCGATTTGTCCATAGACGGTCCCAATCTAAAAACGGTACGAAGCTATTTTTTCAGTCTCATCTTCACATTCCGCTATGGAGGACACTGTTTTGTGTAGAATAAGTTCATGCTAAGATTGGTTTTGGGACGTGTCTCGCTTTTAGATGTCGAGGAGTGACGAATCAACTATCAAAATGTTGCGCAACATGTCTATAACGTTGCATACGGTCTCCCATTCTGATCGGGAGACTTTAGACTTGTAATTTTTGGTCTCGCAACAGGCCCATAGACGGGGATTGCTCTATAGACATGTCTATGTAGACGTGTTTCAGTCCCAGAGACTAAACATCTCTACTAGTATGGACTAGGCTCTACAATATACTGCCAATCGTATCCGTCTAACGCAATAAGTAGGTACAACGCAACACCAAATAATATACGAGTAAATCCCTAATTACCACCAAGAGGACGTTCAACCATTATGAAGATTTTCATTAAAGAAAATATTTTAAAATAGTGTCTCAATATTGATACAAAAATAGTAGACTATTTTATTGGGATAATAAACATAATTGTGATTTTGTCCCGAATTTAGGGCGAAGTTCTCAAACATTGGATTGTTTGGTTGCAAAATAATGGGTTTGTAAGAGAGTGAAGACATTATCTCCGGTTAACCGTAAGACGGGAACGAACTTTTCCCATTTCAAAGTTTCTGACTGCGACACATGACCAGGTTTGTTTGTTGCGCAATTTTCAATTAGTTATAAGTAGAAACTACTTAACAGAGTGTAATTGTTTCTAGAACCTTGTTAAATCTTCTTCAAGAGATAACGTCCATCAAAGATAAATACCGGAAGAGTAGCTTCGTAGTTATGAACTTTCCATTATAGATCTGTCAAAAATTTATACAAAGATATTTCTTTATTTATTCTCTTTCCACCCGAGCTGTATGTTATTTATAAACTTTCTTTATAAACTTCAAACAAGTAAGTTGTCAAACACAAGAGAGCTTACCTTTGAAAAACTGTTTTAACCGACAAGAAGCTCTGTCTTAGGGGTCCCGGGTTCAATTCTCGGCGGGATCATTAGACCATTTCTTTAGCCGTCTGTTCACCTTAACATTAAAAATATAATAAGAATTTTTTGTATCTATTAAAGTTTTGGCAAAATACTGCAAAAACCGTTAACGGGGACAAACTTTGCGATGTGGGGGGATGAAACGGCAAGTGGAAAGGGGGGGAGAGTTGTGGATCTTGATCAGCAGATCCAAAGGTATAACCCACATAAGTTTCAAAACTTTATTAATTTGTTTGCTTCCCCCACACATTGCCTGCACAGAATTCCCGAGAATTCTCATATAAAATATCTTAAAAAAAACATCTAAAACCTATTCATAATTTATTAATAGAATAAAATAGTTAAACTATAACAATAGGCCAGACAAAAGATACCTTTAACGGTACCTCCAATTAACGGAACGGTAGTAATCTATGCCTACAATAGACCAGAAGCGGTGGTCGGACGTATGTAATTTGTCTGTATCGAGCCAATCAATGATTTGGTTGTGGTCTGACTGTTGACGAGCAGAATCGACCGTTTAACACACGGTCCAATTACGAAAATTAACACCAGAACAACAAAGGTAGACTTATCTTTGGTGTATGCAAAAGAAAAGCCAAAACTTGTTGAGTACAGTCCATTGTTGTGTGTAGTAGACCAGTGGTCTTTTAGTTTAAGGAATTGTCTATACTAATATTATAAAGAGGAAAGATTTGATTGTTTGTTTGTTTGTATAAAATAGGCTCCGAAACTACTGGACCGATTTGAAAAATTCTTTTACCATTAGAAGCCGACATTATCCGTGATGAACATAGGCTACTTTTTACCGCAGGAAAATGCTTCATTCCTACGCGAAATCTAAAATAAAAGTAAATACTAGCGGCTTGGCTCGGGAGATAGCGCTATCTATTCAAAATACGGTAGATGGCGTTTTATACTTTTCTACGCGGACGAAGTCGCGAGCACCAGCTAGTATTCAATAAGGAGAGGCTAAAATTAACTACTTAATTTAAGGCTTAATTTACTTGTGATTTTGCACAAGAATTTTGCTTATTCAAGTTAATACTTGCCAATAATAATATTAGCGGTCAGATAACAAAATGGGGCGAAGTCGCGCGCAAAAGCTAATAATTTATAGAACTAGTTTAATTAAGAAAGTACCTCTACAACTTCAATCACCGCTAAGCAGAATTTTGGAACGTAAAATTTAAAATCAAAAGCATTTACAGGGTTTCACCCCTAGTTCGTCGTCCACTTCACATGAAATCCGAGGTTATAGGGTTTGTACATGGTTTATATTACACAAAGAAAATCTATATTTAGAATTTCTCATTTCAAGACGACTGTATTCGATTAGTATTATAATATATTATGTCGAATGTACATATCCGTTTACCATCAAGACCGCTGAAAATACTTACTAATTAGTACAAAATTATGTCAATAAATATATAAAAACTTAGAATAACGAATCTTAACTATTCGCTACGAGTTTTTAGGAAAAGACATAATTATAAAATAAAAAACTAACGCCTGGCCAAAATTTTATAGCAACACTAGCTGGTGCCTGCGACTTCGCCCGCGTTAAGTAACGTGTAGCGCCTGACTAAATGTGTAAAGCAATATAACGCCTAACATCTTTGCTGTTATAAAATTTTCAGGGGTTGTATCTTTATTTTTAGTACCTAGATAGCTGGTGCCCGCGACTTCGCCCGCGTTGAAATTATATACTAAACCTTCCTCTTGAATCACTCTATCTATTGAAAAATCGCATCAATTATTTTTTAATTAATTTTTAATTAGGTACTAGCACTTTTTTTTGTACTTAGAAAATTTAAGATGCCTAACCTTGTAATAGGCTATATAAAAATATAATCTATTTTATATATTTGTTAAATATGAAATGCTGTAAGGTTAGCTATTAAATAAATAAATAAAATAAAGTAAAATCCGTTGAGTAGTTTTAAAAATCTAAGCATACATAGGGACAGACAGACGGGAAGCAACTTTGTTTTATACTATGTAGTGATATTTCTTACTATTTTTTTTATTTTTTAACGCCGACGAAGTCGCGGGCATCAACTAGTTACTAATAATTTCACATCGATCCTCGATCGTTAATAATCAGGGTAATCGATCCTGTCTGTAGAGGCCTTAATGTAAAAAAAAAAAATTTTGAATTGAATATTCTGCATATTTTTGCATGAAAATGTATTACTTTTGTGTATTTAATTAACTGACTGTATTGAAAGTTTAATCTGGTAAAATATATGTGTTGAGCATGTTTGACCTACATAGAAGTTCATTATAGTCGGCACCCGCTCTCGCGGAACACCACAAATCAATATAACACACTATTACCCAAAGCAGCTAAAGCTACAAGTAATTTGTGCTCTGTTCAACACCGCATTAGTGAATTAGTAGAGTGGAATGTAACGAACTACTTAATGTCTTCACTTCATCTAGTAAGCGCTTGTGTTAATTAAGTAAGAATGTACAGTCGGCCGCAAAAGTCGAGTAACACATTCAAAAGTGCAAAACAATTGAACACTCAATGCGCAATAAGTCATTGTCACAACTAGAAAACAAAATAAACTTCACGTATAAACGATCGTAAGTAAGTAATTAAGTTGAGTGTTCAGTTGTTTTGCACTTTTGAATGTGTTAATCGACTTATGCGGCCGACTATACATTATTTAGTTATTAAACCAACAGCTTAATCCGTACTTCAGATGTTCAGTACTAATATTATAAATGCGAAAATTTGTATGGATGTTTGTTACTCTTTCACGCAAAAACTACTAAACCGATCACCATGAAATTTTGCATACAGGTTGTCTGGGACCCCAGAAAGGACATAGGGTACCTTTTATCGTTCAATAACGCGGACAAAGTCGCGGGCACCAGCTAGTATTACAATAATATAAAATACATTGAATAGATTCACATATAATAAACAAAAAGCGCGGTTCTCACGTGGCAACGCATCGTCACTAGTCTTATATTTATATAATTATCTACATCTGCATTTTTTAATACTTTCGCAGTTATAACATAAGTAAAAGTAGGGAAGTTAAGATTTATTTGCATGAATGTGATTAAATTCTTCAGACACTTACATCAGTTATTAAAAAATTAGCAAGTATTGGAAAGGAAATTTAGCAAGTAATTATATCGATGTAAACGAGCATAAGGAAGCGAACCGCCAACGCTAGATCATCCATCACCGAAGTAAATCACGGACCAGCTCCATCACGACGAGACTGACACCTGACTGATTAACAAACTGTTGTTAATTTTATTAAACACTCAGCAAAAATTTTGGGCCATTAACTAATTGGGGTAAATACGTAAATAGGGTTTGAACATTTTAGACTAGAATATTTGACCTACAAATATTCTAAATATAATAATATATATATAATAGTTAAATTTAGAGTTTTTAAAAATAATTGTAACAAAAACGATATGAAGCGATAAACAAGAATGCTGTATTTTTATGAGATGAGAAGAAAAAAATTAATTCGTAACACTTTATCGTGCTTGTAAGGTGGAATTGTTTCCTAGGATCTTACCAGCTTAAGAACTGCTTCGATTTCGACGTATACGAGTATAATGAAGGAATTAACTGCTTGCGCAACTTTATTGATGGTTATATTAAGATTAGCGGAATTTTGATTTTAAAGAGGAAATCCTTTTTAGTTCGTTTTTAAGATATACCTATCAAATTGATCGCTTTACAGCAAACAACTCCTTAGGGGTCGTAGGTATGCGTAGGTATTTCATGGTGGCTCGGTTACTGCCGCTAAAAGATTTGCCTAGTTTATAAGTACGGTAGGCAAAAACTAATTGTGGTACGTGACTTGACCCTGTCACTTTATTAAATATATACTATGTTACTCGCTCATAATGTAGCTTCTGTAGGTGAAAGAAATTTTAAAATCGGACCAGTATAGTTTTTAATTAATTCATTATCAAAATCAAAATATTAGTACATATAAGTATATAACATATGTGTTTGTTGTTTCAGGTTACGTTATAGGAAAACAACGAGTGCCACCATATACCAAGTGTTCTTTACTAAAAATTTAAGAGTAGGTGAGTAATTTCCTTACTTATATTATAAATTTATATACTTAATAAGATTATAATATGTACTTGTGTCCCACTGTTTCACCTGCCTCGGTTTCTAAGGGTCATATTGTCATAACTTTCGTTTTAGAATTGGGCTATCAAAATGTAAAAATAATTTATAAAAGCCGTCTGGTTTTGCGTTTAACTACACAAACAAATAAACTCTTCATCTTTATTTTATTAACATAATTATTGGATAAAACATTTATTGCATACACATGACACACGCAAATACATCTAAATCTAAAAAATATATACAAACAAATAATAATGTATACAAATTTTTTACATTTCTTATATTATAATATAAGATATATTCTATAAAAAGATAATTCTTTTATAAAGAATTATATATTCTTTTTTTTTTTTTTTATTCTTTTATATATAAGATATATTCTTTTATAAAAGGCGATGTAAACAGAATCGATTTTGATGAAACTTTCAGACAATCTTCAGATTAGTCCAGCGGGTGTTCCTGTGAAGTTTGGTAGCGATCGGACGCGGACGAAATCGCGGGATAAAGCATTAGTACCTAATAAAAACCCCATTAAGTGTGCGCAATGGCAGCGAAAAAATATCTGGCTCAACATAAGCTGATGCAAAGCACAAAGCACACTGAGACGTAAAATGCAAAGCTGATTTTACGTTTCTTTCTAAATTTAACTAAACTTCCACATTTCGCTTACAATTCACATTTAAGTAATTCGTGACTTTTTCATAGCTTTATGTACTGGCAAAACCGACGAGATTCAGTTAATTTAAAAAATACGCAACACAAGAACATCTTTATGCGACGCCATATTTCATAAGACGTATAATGAGATTTTTCCTCTTATCTTTATCCAAGTTTTTCTTAAGCTCATTTCAAGTAAATATAGTTTGAAGAAATACATAAAAACAAATTGCATTGTCTCAAACGAGAATGGGAATGTTCTCTATAATATTATAATATCTGCATCGTATTCGCGTCGCTTCCCTCGGCTCCCGGGGGACGTGGGTTCATGAAAAGAGCGAAGTTTCGAACGACGTCATGGGATCACTGCGAAATAATAATAATATAAACTAGTAGGTCACACTCACAGTGGAGATGATCATGGCAAAGCAATGGTTGATTTTCATTTAAAATATTTTGTTGTAATTAATCTATATATATATACCAATATATATAGCTGAAGAGTTTATTGTTTGGTGGTACGCGCTAATCTCAGGAACTACTAATTCTTTTCATTTTGGATAATCCATTTATCGAGGAAGGCTTTAGGCTATTTAGTGTGACCTAAAAGGCTAAATATATATTCATTTTATCCTTATTTAGATTAACGTCATCTATCGTTCATAGAACTATTGAGACAAACAGCTTTGACTCAACAAATCGGCTATTCACCGCGAGAGGGCGCGATAGTGTTGAATAGTCCATTTATCGAGGAAGACTTTAGGCTATACTAGCTGGCGCCCGCGACTTCGTCCGTGTTGAAAAAGTACCTAGCCTATCCTGTGTCTTGTACGTCTAAATGTTTATCTACAAAGTTTCATAAAAATCAGTTAATTCGTTTGAGAGTTATGGAGGAACATACATACATACAAATTGCATACAGTTACAGATTTATTATTAGTATTGATAACATTTTGAACGCGATCGTAGTCGCGGGCACCAGCTAGTTAAATATATGTATATTATATATATTTTGAAGTAATTATTATTATTGATATTATATAGTAGTTTATTAGAGTCACTAGTGGGCTGTGGAGGCCACAGACCGGCAAGGGTAGCGCAAGACGTCACATAGGATGGGGGAGGCCTATGTCCAGCAGTTGACGTCCTGCGAAACGATGATGAAGATGAATTAAAAATATTGTGGCACTGTAAACAGCCAGAAGTAAACAACGACTATTTTTATGCCATTTATTATTATTATACTAACACTAAATAAGATTTGATAGAGAAAAAACAAATATATCCGTTCTACAAATAAACACTTAAATCACCGTCTTCCCACTTAGTACAGTCAGCAACAAAAGTGTATCATTAATTTTGTTTGTTACTCTCACAAAATCATTTATTTCAGTTGCATTAAAAATTGACAAGGCTCTTCGAGGATGGTCTTGAAAATATCGCTTCAAATACGAAATAATATTTATTTAAAGCTGAAAATCATATTTGCTATCAAAATGAAACGTACCATTCATCACTCACGGAAAACTGTAGTAAATAAGCAGTCAGATACATTACAAATATGAGACGTTCAAGTAAAAGTCTGTGCTAGGTATTCAGATATAAGGTCGTAAATATGTTTATATATGTTACGTAAGTGTCCGAGCTAGGGTTGTCACAGAAGCTTTGTTACTCACTTTTTTTTATTTCGTTAGACATCCCAATACGGAAGATAGCTCATAAATAAAAAATCTGAATGATTCTCGCGCGTTTACGTTTTATGAATGTTGTTTTAACACCTGTTGTGTTTTCATTATATCGACGAAATACGGTTTTAAAAACGAATACAATTTATGGCATGTATAGGTATTGCGTATCGCAGTCATTTGAACAGCCCGCCTGAACAGCAATCTTAATAAAATATATTTATTAAAATTGGTAATATATCTAAATAAATGAAATGATAATTGATAATTTGGTGTTTTTTTATTTTCACTTACTTTTGTCTTTAACTTGGACCGTTTATCTTACTATTGACTAATTTTTTAGCTGTCGTCTTTTCTTATTCACAATATTCCATATTGATAAAATATTACTTATAAATTATCCCTGTTTTATTGTCATGTACTATAAACTATAGATAAACTAAAATTATAAACTATAGTACTCTAAATATTATTCAACAATTCATTAGTTTTTGTATTAAAAATTAACAAACATTCAAACAAACTTTCAAATTTATAATAGTACAAATAAGGATTTTATAGTAGGATTAGAATTACATAGAATAGAGATCAGTCTTGTGACCAATTTTATGACTATCAGATCATATTTTAGACGTAAAAGTTACACTCGCTGTATAAAATATTTTACCGTATAAATTACCTACAGTTAAGTAAATTTTATAAATATTTTTATATTGCATAAAATATACGCACGCCAATTCAGTACGGTACGTCTAAATGGCTGCACTTGAAAACCAGCGTTGAACCGTATAACGTCAACCCTTCAAATGCTGAGTGGACGACCATTTCAATCATCTAGTACATTTCTTGTGCCTTAAAAAATTTTAATTGGTTTTTCTTTGATGAGTGTATATATATTTTTCTATCTAACTGACAGAATATTTCAAATAAGGGAAGCTAAGCTGGATATACATCAGAATTCCATGACATAATAGCCAGAGCAGTACCACAAGGTTCTGTATTGGGCCACGTCCTATATACTCATCATCTCAACTGCGGAACGTCCACTGCTGGACATAGGCCCCCCCCATAAATTTCCGATAGGAGCGGTCAGAAGCAGCCTGGATCCACTGTCGACCCGCGGCCCTTATCAGATCGTTTGTACACCTTATTCGTGGACGTACTCGCTGCACTTGCCAGTCCGTGGCCTCCACTCAATAACCTTCCGGTCCCAGCAGCCTTATTATGTCTTGTCCACTTCAACTTACTGATTCACCTTCTATCGGTGTCTTACGTACGTCTATGGATTTAGTCATTTCTGTTTCGATACCATATAAAGATTGGGGATTAGGGATTGGAAAGTTGAAAGGAAATTGGCTTATCTTAAGGTGGTACGAAGTTCGTCGAATCATCTAGTGTGATAACATAATTTTAATTATGACACTTAATCGCAAGTACAGTAAATTCAACGTAATTCTTAAGTAAGTAAAGTCAATAGTAATTTTGGTTTACCAATGTTTGACAGCCCTAGAATAAACTGCTGCTTCGCAAGGAATAACAAATTTATGAGCTATATAAACATTGATAAATTCTAGTAAACGTTGGCTCTCTTATCTGGAGCAAGTGTGTAAAATTGTGATATAATGTCGGTCCGTCTGTACCCGCACGAGTATACTGTGCTGATTCAATTTGTGTGTGTTTTAAAATACGTATCTTAGATAAAGTTCATTGTGATTTACGTGAATTTCAAAAGAATAAGAAATACTTCGACATTTCAGAAACAGTTTATATTCATAATAATATTACTATATTTGAATTGGCGATGACTTAAACTCACGTATGTATGAAAATGGAATTTTCAATAATTTGTTTCTTTTTGTACTGGAATGAATTTAATTTTTATCTGCGAAACAAATGAAATTAATTATGAAAACAGGTGGAAATGTAGCCGCCTGGCTGCTGTAACCATTCTGTAACAAGACTACGAGATATTGCAGAGTCTTGTAAGAGCAAAATATAGACTAATTTTGAGATATTTTTTGAATAATTTCAGTTTCATAACTTCAGTGAATTGTTTCGTCCACGACAAGCAATATGAGTAGCGCTCATATTTTGTGTCAATAGTAAGAACAAAGATAAAACTTCTCATTGTTGATCTCATCGACTTCGGAAGAGAAATAAAGCTGTGTGTGGGCATATACAGCCCGAACTTCGTGTATTCTTTGTATCTGTTTTATCTTGAACAACGATGTGGGGCAATATTTAAAAGAAGGCATAATAAAAGAAGAAGAAATTTCTTGTGTTTAGAGATATTCCCATTGAAAAGGAATTGAAAAGGAAAACATGACTGACTATGACGTTTTTAATTAGAAGTATTTTTTATAATAACAAGTGCCTCTTGCACCATCTGTCAAGTAGGCTAACCGTCATTTAAAGTCACCTGCCACTGGGAATAATTTAACTAATATACCTTTGTTTGTACGTTAAAAGTCCCAAACATTAAATAGAAAATAATGAAAGTAACTAATGAACACTTTATTTGTAGTTGGTGAAAGAGGGCCTTACAATTCATATGGTGCGGATAAAGCTAATTACTACCATTGCCTTCTTCAAAGAAAAATGAACATCCATGTTTCCCCGCAAGCGGGCATAAGTCGATAATAACGTTAAAGAAAACAAAAGAAATGATCCAAAACTTCGCCGGTGTTGAGATATCTTCACATAAACTTATTTTATCCCATTTAACCGAAGTCGTATCTGTAAAAGTTGTCCCATCTTTATTTAAGTATGTATTTGAGCATCGTTCGGGTTTTGATAATTTCACAACGATTTATTGCCTGTTTATAGCGTTATTTATGGATCGTTTAGGTGGAGATGTGTCGTTTTAAAGGTATTATTATACACTGTAAAGACGATGTTTCCTTCGAGCGTTCATGCGTAAAATTGTCTGTGGTTACGCTTTACGTCAATCTTGTCAATTTTGGCACGAATAGATTATTTTAAAACTGGCGGCGCGGCGGTGACTTTTATTTACCTATATTATTACTTACCATTTTATTAAATAAATTAATACCTATATGTACTTAGGAGATTTTGAAAAATATATAATTGAATTGATTTAATATCTATAAGTTAGCATTTAAACTGAATTACCCTTTCTATAGTTTGGTATTTATTCTATTCAATATTTTACTTATGTTTGATCGACAAACAGGCTGACGGTCCACTTGATGGTAGCTTTAATACAAGCAACACCATAAATACAAGTAGTACCAAAGACAAGACATATTAAGTTGCAGTAGCCACTATTGTATAGAATAAAATATAAAAATAAAAAAAATATATTTTATTTAAATTGGCTAACACAACAGATAAAATACCGAATAGAACGTGTGCAAAAATATTATACGCTTTTTATGCAAACTCTCCAGCGTTGTATGTATATTATTCTTTTATGTCCAAACGTTGATTCAGTCCATCCGACAGTACTATGGTCATAAAATGCAAAGTATTTTCAATAAATACGGCAGCAGGTAGATGCTCTACCGACTAATGTATCGTCAAATATTGTTTCAGCTAGCGTAATGTTCGACGCCATATTATTTGTTTAATGCTAACATCGTCACATAAATTTCAATTGCTATAGTTCATACGTTTCATGAGAACTAAAGAGAAACTTTTATAGGTCTCCTCGGTTTTGTTAATTTTTTCTGTGTTCTGAGACTGCAGTGTACCGTGTCACTGCTAAAACTTAGCCTCTTAGCCCCCAGTGTGTAAGTAACGATGAATTTAAACACTAGTTTTAATGAATGTTTTCAAAACGAAGCATTAAATAAAGCGTAACCATCTCTTTTATGGTGAGGCTATTATACATTGCTTGTTTTGTATGAAACACAACGGGTAAAGTCCCAAGTCATTAGTCCAAATCCGTAACCACATGTATTCTGATAGTATGTTATTATGTCACGAAATCGCAGTAAGTTGTCTACAGTTTTAACTAAGTATTTGTAATGAAGACATTCTAGTCGCTTTTATCGTCGCTAGTCGCACCTACCTTAGGTATTATAAAACCTGCATATTAAAATAAATCGTGTATTCAATAAATACAATTCTCCGCAATTACTTACTTCATCGACCATCGTAAAATTTTGATTACATATTAAAAGAATTAACAAGCAAGGACATTTCATTTAGAAAACAATACTAAGAAATTATCTAAAAATAAAAATAAACAACTAAATAATGAGCAATAAAAATATTTCAATTCCTAAAAAAGGGGGCGCGGACGAAGTAGCAGGCAAAAGGTAGTCATACTATATAATGTGCTGAAATAATCACATGATAGGTATTCTAAATTTCTTTTTTGTCTCGAAACTTGTACTTGTCTACACTACGAAACGAATGGACCGATTTTGAAGGGACTTTCATTGGCAAATAGCTGAAGTTATAAGGAGTAACTTAGGCCACTTTTATTTTGGAAAAAGATTTAAATATAAGCAGTGTCCAGTACCGCGCCCGTTCCACGCGATCTCACCTCAAAATTGTTCTAATAACAACTGAGAAAACGAATATTAACGAATATCCAAACATTACAATATGGTTTGCGTTTGCGGCGATGCTGTATCATCACGTCAGTATCCCATACCTATAACTTTTATGCGTCCTCCGTTTACTGTAGCCACGTCATAGATAAGTAGGTAGTTATATTTGCGAACAAAACATTATATTCGTATATTAATTTAATTCTCTTTGCGACTGTACGCTCAGATAGCGTTTGAGTTGAAATGTTTTTAATTATTCACAACTGTTGAAATGTTTCATGAAATGCTTTGGTTTGAAATGTCGTTTTTTTTAAAAGCCTTTTGACATACTCTTGAAAAGCCTTTTGAATTTACTCTGTTTTAAGTCTAATGTTTGATTTTCTATATAATTATCTTATTTCTAAAGAGGATACGTGCTGACTAAAACTTTTAGAGATATGATTTTTTAGTTGTACATAGCGAAAGGGACAACTGCACCATAGGGCGATTACTTATACTTATGAATTTTATCTTCTAAATCTAAACTGATTTTAAACATTTCTGTGACATGCCGCGTAACGCTACGGCTTCTTAGTATTGAAATAAAGTAGTGTGAGTGCTAAAACCATTGGAATAATTTTAAAAATACGCGATAACTTGCGAAACATTGGTAAGACTAACTTCATCAGAAGTCAGCTCGCGTAAGAAAATGAAGCCTCAGGGGATAAGCTTGTCCTGTGTGTAACCAAGTATGTAAGGCTATATAGATTTTGCTCCAATATAGAGCTTTTATGAATGTAATATGAGCTTATGCTCTAATATGAGCTTATGTCAACGTAAAATTTATGTTAAAATTTTACATTCACATAAACGCATGGAAATAAAAAATAGAAAATGAATATAGATGGACGCGCCTACAGGAAATTGAACCAGTAATTTTGAAAGAGTCGAATACGTCCGGTGGGGCTCTGGGGGTATTAAATTAGGGAAAATGATTCTCATGGGTACTGAAAAAATTTTGTCCGGCCAAGTGTGGTCGTTAAATTGATGCCAATTTGCATTCCAATTTGTATGGACATTTAACACTTTTATTTTTCACTTTTAAGCAAGATATGTCTGTGTTACATACTCGTAAAAACATATGATAACTTGCCAAGTTTTCTACATTAATATTCTAAAAAGAGATTTTTTTTTTTTTTTTGTTTGTATGTAAAAAAAACTAAGAGTAAATAAGAGATTTTTTCATTTATTTTGATATATAAACGTGCCTTTTTATTATGTATCTATTCTGGAAATACTGCCTACGTTTGATCTTCCTCTTTGTTATCCACTTTAATATGTTTGCCCGAAATTGGAAACAATTTAACAGTCGTTGGTTTTCTTTGAACTTACATGAAGGAAACTGCCGATGAAAAACATTCGGGCTCTGTTTTTTCAATCGTAAACTAACGTACCACTTCAATAATACTGTAAAAATAAATAAAAGAAAAACATACGACGCTTAAATTTGAAACCAACCGTCCTCGCGTTTCGATATTTATTATGTTTCTTTATAAGTATTTGTTGTGTGATGTTAATAATGTAAGACTTTTTGTCGTTTCTAACAGGCTCTCATAGATCATCGTAGATATCGTAACTCTGCGAGCCTTTCCTACTTCCTCCAAAGTTTCGCATTTATAATATTAGTAAAGTAGAATCTCTACAAGATATAATAAATCCCAAAAATCGCCTTTAATAAAAAAAGGAATCTCTTACAATTTGTACAACCCTTCCTAATTTTAAAATAATAAGTAAAATAAATTAATAATAAAATAAGTAAAATCTTTTAATATTTTACATTTCAAAATGTTCAGCTGTTTGTTACTCATGCTTTAAAATCGCGAATTTTAACGAAATCAGTCACAAAAAAATGTAATTTACAAATGAAATTTCTTACATGCTATCTGTCAATTATAACTTTAGTTATTTCCTTAAATAAACGCAAACGAATCCTCTGCCAACGCCTACTTAAGTTGAAATATGTAGCACAGGAACGTGTCGTGTGTCGTCGGACATGTTTAATATATTTATGTTTGTCACTCGGTCCGACAAAATAGAATATAGCCGTCAAAATAATTTAGCCGCTCGAAATACGAGTAACAATGTCGCTTTGAAAATTGTTTGAATTCCTACCTTTCCGTCCGCTGGGCAGGAAATTTCTCCAACCCGTGACCTTACGTGCCCCGCTCAGTAATCCACTTAGTCACACTGAGTTACAATTGCTTTAACAAGTGCTTTGCTCTTAAGCGTAGGTAAAGCCCAGCATAGACGTAGTTATAATAATATTAATATATAAGTGATCATTCCAAATAGGTCAGTGTAAAACCATGTAATGAGAGGACAAAATATTTTTAAGAACTACATTTTTTTCTGTGGATCATAAGGTATAAATTTTATTTTTATAAGGTTATTTATATTTATTTATTTTCATAAGTATGTATTTGTGTAAGTATATAGTTTCGTGACCTAACATTTTTTTTTGCGTTGCTTAATGCACCCATCGCTGATAAAACGTTCAGCTATTTAGAAAAGTCGCCATAAATTATTCAAAGTTTAAAATTTAAAAAGATAATCTAGAAAACTGTCACAACTGCATTACAATTTTTGTTGTCCCATTTTAGTGGAGTTCAGCTAGAATACAAATAGACATGAACGGCTGCAACTGAATATTTTAAATGTCAACAGAGTTGCGGATAAAAGTTGTAAAAAACTTACTGCAGAGATTTTTACGAGATACCCAACGACTAAACAATTGATGCTGTGTTCTGCGTTGCTTCAGCAATTTTTCTTTTTTAACTCTGGATACAATTCTCCTTATTTCATCAATAATGTTTAAAAGAAATCGCCTTCCCTAGAGATTCGTTCGAAGTTTACCTACAAAAAGTTACTATAGTCATTAAGGAATCATCGTAGTGTTTCGTTGGGTTATTTTTTCGTTTGATAACTTTGTAAGACCAATAATTTTCTTTGACCTACGATAATATTCATATTATTCATTTTATATTATTTTAATAATTCTAGCTGGTGCCCGCGACTTCGTCCGCATTGAAAAATGTAAGCATAAATGTGTAAAAAGAGCAGTACTCTTTTTTTAGATGAAAGATACCCTATGTCATTTCCCGTATCTAGGGATAACGTGTATGCAAAATTTCATGATGATCGTTTGAGTACTTAAGGCGTTAAAAGGTAACAGAGTAGTTAAAAAGTAATTTGGATAGCATAGCGCAATTTAATTAGGTGTAAGTTAGGAAACGTTAGGGGGTGATAGCAGCCCCAAATAAATTGGTACTCGTTAAGAACATAGCGGAAAAACAGTTCTAAGATTACCTAAATAAAGAAATCATTATAATTAATGTTAAAGTAATTATATTTGGAGGTGTTTTTCTAATATCAAAAAAGTGTCGCCGTATTTTATATTCAATGACTGGACTACTCGTAACATTGAAATCTCATGTTTGTTTCAGAATGTGCTTTACGATTACGAGCGATGCGATCCGGACGCGTTCACTCCGGACACCTTCCACATACACACGGATGTCGACTTCTCATACCTCAACCATCATCAAAAAACGCTTTGCTCATCGAATTACACAAACTAAATGTGCCATGCACCGCTGGCTTTATTCGATTTGCGCCGAATACACAAGCTCTTTGTGGTAAGCTTGAGCAGATACCAAATCCAAATAGAAAATTTCTCTACTACTCCAACTCAAAGAGTCCTGCAGTTGAGCTCCATGGCCGACCTACGTTCGCCGCGACCTATCGGATAGTAGACCATTGTCACGATGTGGTCCTGACTGGTAGAAACGGCTCGTTCGAAGTCGGTCCAACTACGAAGCTGTTCTGCTCCTACAGAATCCACTTGCCTTACGGTAACCGAGTCGCTTTACGCCTTCAAATGGGTACGGGACCAATGACGATGAGAGAGAACGACGTGTCCAACATCATACATGAGGATCTTCGAGACATATGCAAAGGGATGGAGTTAAGTTTAGAGGACGGTGACTCTAGATGGAAACACTGCTCTCAACCTGGTGATCCGTTGAGAAGTGTACAAATAGTTTCCGAAAAGAATTCTGTGAGGTTAAACATAAGTGTTATAGCTAAAAAGAATTCCTCGGCTATGTGGCTGAAAGTGTGGTGGATGGATAAAGCTATTGAAGAAATAGTCGGTCACTGCGAATACGGATGGGTAATATCGGGAGACTTCTGCATATCATCGTTCAGGGAAGCTAAGAGACCCTGGCGACAGGCGGAGGCCGAATGCGTTAGACTCGGGGGACATCTGATAAGCGTACAAAATTTGGCCCAGCAACAAGTGTTGGACCAACTGCTTTTACAGAGGTGAGAGTTTAATTTGTAATTATATCAAAATTATTTGCCTTTTCATATATAAGGTGAGAATTTAGGTTTGCAGTGATCGTAGTAAGAGTTCATGATTTATAGTATTTTTATTTTTTCCGCAACTTCACACGTGCTATTTTCGTATGTTTTGTATTTCGGCATTCAATATAACTTTTTTGTTTGTAAACCGATTGGAATGAAACACACACCCAATGTTACGGGAAGCCACTAAGATTTAAATCACAGATGCGCCCTGTGCTTCTGAAAATTGTCCACGTAATATATGCAACGTGCACGGCTCACCGCTTTCTACAAGCGACTAAGGCGGGAAGAGTGAGCTCACTCTTCCCGACGATGACACATTTTCTGCCGCCTGAAGTATGGCAAGGAAACATCTGAAATTTAAATCTTTGCGGGAAGCTTGCTATAATACTAAGTGAAAACCGCACGGGTATTAATGCAGTTTTCACTATAATGCAAAGAGCGTTAAACGAGGAAGGTTTATATATACAAATTGCAGAAAAAAATACACACTCGCTAAGCCGGAAGCGGTTTGCTAGTTTATAGATTAAATATTCGTTACACTTGAATAAGGTATTTATTAGTGACTCCAATTTTTTATTCGGCCTGAATTGTTGTGTGCATTCACAAATATATTATGTTTGATCGTGTATAGAAATTATTCTATACAATCAAGCAACTTAAATTGAATAGGGAAAACGTATTTATCAGCTCAAACAGTCGATTTGAATTAACAGTCGAACAAATCTATTTGAATTCAATCGCTTCGTGTTTATAAATGCTTTTGAAAAGTTTAGGCTTCGCTCGCCGAGTTTTAATTAAAATATTTAAAATAATGCGAAATCTGACTCGTAAATATATTATATTAATTATTATACGGTATATTACTAGCGATCCTACCCCAAGCTTCTAAACGGATGCTTTTTTCTAGAAATTAATTGTTTGTTATTTATTTCTTTTTGTGACGTTATTTTTTCGATCTATCCAGGCTAAACATTAAGTTCAAGTAGTATAGGCTGGATGTCACTTGGTTCAGGCCTTTTCGTTACAAAGCCATTTACTGATTTTCACTTAGTTAATTATTTATATTGCTACCATAGATTTGTGTTGTGTTCAACGTAGTAATATGAAAATTGTCAGCTTTTGATTTAATTTTAATTTTTAATCAACCAATTTTGTTATAGTCCTGGCACTGGAGTAGACGACGTCTACTGGATAGGAGCAACCGATACCATCACTGAAGGCGATTTCCAATGGTCCGATGGGCTTCCCTTCACATTCAGGCGTAAGTATTTTTAAGTATAGGTCAGTAGGCAGGCAGGCAGGAGTGATAAGTACGTTGCTTACTTTGAAATAGAATGGGATAGGGTGAGTGGTGGGAGACGCAGAGTGTTCTGTAACCAAAGTCTTTCTAGCGTGTTCGTATATGAGCGCGTTATGGGAACGTCCGGGGAACACGACATCCGCTACCCAGTGGTGGGTATTCCTGTAGGAACATCAGCGTGCCCGAAAGTGGAGGTACTCCGGCCATCTCAGGAGACATCTCGACGGTCTGTTATCTTTTCCTTAGACTACCGCCCAGGTATAGGCAGACATAAGCCATCTGACTATGTCAGGGCCTCTTCCGACATGCAGTCTAATGATATAATTTCGACGGTTTTAAAATAGGTTGATTATTATTTTTTGTAAATATCTTAAAACAATAATAATATTTCAGGTAGAGAGGATTTTTTTAAAGTCTACTAAGAGAATTAATTCAACCCACATATAGGCCTAACTGTAAAACAAAAATGTTTTCCAAGATTAGTCTAATGGATAACAAGAGATATATGGGATTGCTTAACACAATTTACGACGTCCAGTTTTATGGGACATTTGGTGGATTGTCCAGAGTGATAGTCACTTGTAAAAATTACATTCACTCTAATAAATGCAAATTAAACAGTATATTTTTACTTCTTATTTATTTGTATGTATGCAACGTACTTGTATTATGATTATTATGTAAAATAATTATTTCTATCTTGATTTGGCCTTAAGATCAAGCGAAGTATAAAACATGAACGGTTTAAATACAGCTAAATAAATTACGATTTGCGTTGAATTTTTTTCAAATTTTTTTTCTGGTCATAAATAAAAATATATAAAAAATTCGTGACATTTCTTTGTGTACAATTTATCAGTAGAGCTAAATAATCCAAAAATAGTCTGGGCTTCAATTAATTTGGTGCAGTGCAATATATCCACTTTCATTGCACTACAAATTGAGCCCGGAACTTCCAATTTTGAAACTCAATAATCGTAAATTTCACGAGGCGTTAAGAGCGTCGTTGCGTCGCGTCGTGGCGAGCGCGTAGCAATATTGTAGCACAAACGTAGCAGCGCGTAGCAAATTTCGTAGCATCGGCGTAGCGGGGCGTAGCAATTTTGTTGCTACAACAATGCAATGTTTTAGTAATTTCGGTTTATCTCCAGTGGTTAAGGGGTTACAACGACGCAACTAACGGGGCGATGGTATCTAAACGCAAAATGCATAAATTTAATTTATTACAGTCTATATAGCTAACTGTAGCATAATAGCTACAGAATCGTAGAACTTCGTAGCAACATTGTAGCATTTATGTAGAGAGGTTACGCGATGTTAATTTTTACTGCCTGTTTGCTTTGTCCGTGAACATATTCCTTTTACATTTTTATAAGAAAGATATAAATTTGTTACAATTTATTTCATAGGTCACTACTGTGGTCTATATGCTGTGACATATTATGTCCTACAGGCTTCCACTTTGTATGTTATTTGTTATAAGACTAGAAGTATTTAAAGTATAGGCTGATAAAGCCCATTAATAGCTACAAAACAAAAAAGGAAAACCGGAAACGGAAGTGAAGTTTTCATGTCACGTGTTAATACATTTATTTTTTATGGGATTTCTACTTTAAACGAGACGTTAAAGTGGCAGTGGTTTTCGACGAGTCTATTTTCTTATCGACATAAATAATAATAGTTATATTATAAAAAATATGTACAGTGAGCAGATTTAAAATTTCAAAAATAAATTGAAAATTTCCTTCGCTTTTAATTGATGATTTACTTTTCTACTAATTGCGGTCTAAATTAAAGCTTCGAAGAAAATGGAATCGGTCCCGAATCGCTTTTCCTTTATTAATTTCCAACACTTCTTAGTATTAATTAATTTTACATTAAATTGAATTAGTAATTTAGAAATTCATAAATTATATTTTCTTAGGGGTTTTCAATTAAGAAAGTAATTTTTTGTTTTAAATAAAAAAACATCCTGTACTGAAAATACTTGTTTCAGCAAATTAAAGTACATTCTTAATAGGGTATGTAACTATGTGATTGGCATAACTTTTTCGTATCTCAAACGTTGCTATATTTTTAAAATGGAAATAAGTATATGCTTAGAAATTACTATAAAAATAAATACATTATATTTATTTTTTTATTATTTTGATTTACTTATTTTGTATCATTGGATTCCTTTTATTTCAGTTCTATTGTTGTATTAAAACTTTATTTGATTTTTATTAATTATATCTTACTGTCACTTTGTTATCTTACGGTCAACCGTCAGCCCGTCTCTTGAGGTCAATATTTAAAAAATGTAACCTTTCGTCTGTCTGTAACAAATTAACAGGGGAAAACTTCAATTACGTTGAAGCCGTTATAATTGAACAACTACACTATAGCGTAACTTTCAGATTGGTTTCCCGAATGGAGGAAACTGAGCAGCCAACCTAACGATGACGGCACATCAGGCCAGGATTGCGTGGAAGCGAGAAGGGAATTCCCGCCACGGCCACCGTCAGCCATCCCCACTTTCATGTGGAACGACCGGGGTTGCAGGGAGCACAACTACTTCGTCTGCGAGAAGCCTGCCACACACGGTAAGTTGCGACTCAATTACATCACTTTTTGTAGCTATTATATAAAAATTAGCAACATTTGTTGGGACATGTTAAAACAGCGCAGTTTCGAAACAATAACATTACCAACTTTTATTAGTTTAGAGCCCTTTTCTTAGTAGTTTCTTTTTAATCTTATAATGCATTGTTTGTGTTATAGTATAGGCGACGGTAGCCACACCTACCATCAAGTGTGTCAGATTGACGTATAGAAAATAATAATAATAATAATAATTTCTTTTCTTTCTTTTCAAAACATGCAATTAATTAAAATAGAAAAAATATAATATGTATAGGTATAATTTAATAGGTATGATTTTAATTTTGTTAAAATTTCTTTCGGGGTTTCTTCTCAGGATCATCATCTTGGCTTTTTTCCGAAACCCTGGTAATTATTTAAATTTATAATGACGATCTCTATGATATAACCTTAAATCTTTATGCAGAAACGTATTCTACTACATAAAATAAGTAGTTCAAAACATCAGCTTTGTGCATAATATATATATTCTCATTCGAAACTAACTTTAAAGTGTCTTGGGAACTAATACTGATCTTTTTACACTAAGTAATGCGTTAAAAGACATAGTATAGTATACTTAGTTTCAATGACAAAGTAAGAGATTTCGCGTGTATTAAGCTCAAGTGTGGTAAACTCTAATGTCTCTCGAGCAAACTTGAACGCTTTTCTATCCAAGAATGTAGGTAATGGTGCAATCACAGAATCTCAAATTGATGGCATTGTTAAAACGGTCGTTACCCGAGACTGAGTCCTAACAACATGCTCAAGAGAATGTTCACTGTTAGTTGTGAACGCTGTTCAACAAGCACATATACGCGCCACACAGCCATATGTAACGTTACAGGGTTAACACTATGACAACGCTCAATATGCTATGACCACAGACGTATTAGAATATGGAAGCGACATTTGATGTTCCTAAAAATCCGTCTACATTATTTACCCTGATCCTGATTCCTGATTTCTTATATTTGATCCAACTAAGACAGCACTGCTTGTGATAAGGGTGACGGTAGCCACCTACCATCAAGTGGATCGGGAAACCTGTGTGTCGACCTTAATATAAAATATATTTTTTTAATTATGCATTTGTATTGTTGTTAGTGCAAAAAGTTTTTTTTTTAATTACTTATTATTTTAATTCTACTTTTTAATAAAATTTATTAATTTTCTTTAAAATATTAATCTGTATAGAATATAATTTAAATTAATTATTTAATATTTAGCATTTGTTTAACCTTTTATTCGTGTTCTCAGTTTTACACGCCGATTAATGAAATTACAAGAGCATTCACATTTCGCACACCGACAGAATTTTAATTTTAATTGATTTGTTCAATAAATGTCTTTTAATCTCTACACTTGCCGATTTCGATCTGATCGTAAAAATTTAATGAAGAAATTACTTTTGTGACAATAAATTCAAAACGTTATGTTTAATTCAAACCTACTTTAAAAAAATAATAAACGTATTCCATTTAATTTAGATCTACGTTGACGAGTGTTCTATTCAAGTGCTTTCCTTCGCCGTCCATAAAACATTTAACGGCTGATGGACCTCGTAACAACATTTCTATTACTGTAATAACGACTTGTGCGATCTCCTACACACATAACAACTCACAAATAATAATTAATCTTAAACCCAGTACCGTTTTCGCTCTAAGCCTATAACGACTGTGTTTTGAATATGGTTCAGGTGTGAACCTACCATACATACAATGTCATAAGGATTTTACAAGATCACCAATATAGAGGTGGTAGAAGAATTGACTTGTGGTAAGATTTAGGCATGTACTGAAACACAAAATCGTACGCATTCAAAGTTATTTACTTCTGAAGAGGTGGTGACTGCGGCTAGATGGGGCTGCCTAGTTCTTGTAATTTAGATAGACATGGCAAGCACACTTTGGAACGCAGTGTGTGTCATACATATCCTTTTTACGTGGGAAACTCTGAGAACCAGATCCTCACCGACCTTGGGGAGATATCCACTTAAAACCCACTGCGTTTCCTCGCATCGTCTACGGATGGGAGTTAGGGAACATTAAGACACGTTCTCATTCTCCCCCTTCTCTTACCTTCTCCTCCGGTGTGTATCATACCCTGCAATTTACGGCACAAAGTGCAAAATCCCTTAAGTTATAAACTCATGGTCTTTTGTGACGCGATAGTTACTGCCAACAAACGGGTTTCCTAATTTATGAAGCGAAACGCGATGTGTTCTGCCAATACAAAACTCAAATAAATGTTATTCCTTAATCTCCATAAAGGTATTATGTTAGCAATGGGTCCAATCCATATCCTCATATTCTTTCTACTAAACACCAATCAATAAAATCCATATATTTTCAGACTCTTTGTGGAAAAATGGATATGCCTTCATGCTTGTGGAAGGCTACATATTATCCTGTTTATACCTATTCATTGAGCACAATGCGTTTCCAGCCATACACAAATATGACTATAGAACGCCGTTGAGTGCGTGTTTTGTTTGAAATACTCTAACTGGGTCGCCGCTAGGGTTGTCACTTGACCGTTAGCCGGAACTATACTTTTTTTGCTTAGGAACTTAGGAAGCGAAAAAAGCATAGTTTTATGGAAGGTTTCTCAGCTAAACATTTTTTTTACAACATAGAACATTTATACATTTATACAAAGAACATTTTGACTATTAAAGCTGTAATGTGGTAATGTCACAGTCCACATTGCGTTCCATAGTTATAAATTGGGCAGCCTATCTAATAACAGTAACCAAATGAGCCTTAAAGAATACTACGATGAAATAACAAATAAGTGACAAATAAGTGTGACAAAAGATGCTAAAGCATTTACTAACTAAGTTGCTTACTATTTCTTTTCTTAAATGTATTGCAAAAGTGCATTGCATTGTATATTTTTTCTGGCAACCCTAGTAGTAGTTGAGGTACACGGCCATTATCTCCTGACCTCCCATTCTCGTGTCGTTTAATAATAATAAAAGAGAATTTTATGTAGCGTGCTAGATCTTTATATTTCGGTCTTGTGAATGACGTATAAAATTTTATCAAAAAATAAATTATAGTAATTTTGTATTTTTTGAAGCTTTAGTTGAGCGGTTGGATTAAATTACTTAATAATTCTACTCAAAAAAAAAAGAAGAAAATAGAAATCAGAGGTTTTCAATAAAAACTAGTTTCCATCACCGGACTAAATTGCAAGTAATTAAAAATACTATTTTTCTTAATCGAAAAATAGCGTGCCTTGGTGCATAACTCATAATAGCAGTCTCACATTAGCATCAATAAAGGCCTTACCATAAAAATAATATATTTTGCAAGACAAGTTCGCTACATAATGCTACGTCAAAAGTAGCATGAAACTTTTAAATTCTTCTTCATTTTTGAATAAGGATGATAGCTCGAATATTCTTTATCGCGTCCGTTATTGCCAAAGTTTTGTCAATAAAAGGGTGATAAATGTGCCAACAAGTGTATTTACATTTCTGTTTTACAGACAACTTTTTTCAAGCGATTTCTCTATCTACGTGTCAAACTTTACTTGAAAACGAAAACTTACGGGTGCTTTTATGCTTATTTGTACTTAGGTACATGGACATATAAGAGTAATTTTAAAAATATGTCACTTTTTTCTTTATTGTGTAAGTAATTAATTAAGTAATTAAATTTAAAGATATTGTTTTAAATTGTGTTATTACCCAAATATATATTTTTATTTTTTTGAATAATAAAAAAAATATTTATTTCCATTTTTCATGTTTTAGTGAGAGGAGATTAATTAGGTATTGCTAACATTGGTTCATACATATTTTTTAAATTTATGTTTAAAGCTAGTATAATTATATATCTGTACTCACAATAAAAAAAAATCATGTTAAAAACATAAACAAAACAAAAGAAAAACGAAATACACTATAAATAAACCAAATAAAACCTAACATACTAAACAATAGGATTGGGCCATGTGATGTCATTCAGTTTCATTGTATTCGAAGTTTGTTCCGATATTCCCCTTTGTGCTTGACAAAATTATTTCGCAACTTTATTGAAAGCAAAGTAAATAATCGAAATATTTAAAATTTCCTGCATTGCCTGTATCGAATTTCGACCCCGACTTGAAATCAATCAAATAAAAACGTAAATCAATTTACTCTCTCATAACAAACATTTCCAAAAATTCCAACATTGTCAAAAAAATAATTATAAAATTAAAAAGCGTTTAAAAAAAATATTCAATTTATTCAGCCAAAGGTCTAATTTACGAAATGTCATGTAACTTGAGATACATATCAGGGACTAAGTTATGATTGAAAATAACTGTGTTTGACTTGTTTAAATTACCAACAATATTATGCAGAGTATTTCAAGGGCAAATAAATATGAGAACACAAAACTTGTGGCGCCTTAAATGTTTAAGAATTTTACCTAAAATTACAAATGTTCTCTTATACCTAAGCAGAGATGGAGTGTACCTATGGAGTCTATTGATTGAACAGACATAGTTTGAATAGTTAGTGGCTAACTGAGATCTGTGATTTTATGTGAGTATTTGAAATGACCAACGTTTGCGAAATCAATCTTCGTCTAAAATGCTCTAAAAGACTATCAATCTTCAAAGACATGTTATGTCCTACCACTCAACATTGTGCTAGTTTGATGGACTGAAGGTGAGGCCTGAGGTGAATATAGTTAATATATCAAATATTATTCTTGTTTGTCTAAAACAATTATACTTTGCTAAATTAATTTGTTGCTCTTACGTTATTTTATCTCCAATATTCCTAAACAGATATTGTGTTAAAATGGACTCTATTATCACAATCAGAAACGTTGAAATCGTTTTATTTTTTTTGTTTTCTCCACTTCTGGCAAAACGTTAAGACAGTTACGACAGCACTAACATAAATGGGCTACATTAGCGTTTTAACAAAAAGTGTTAGGTTACTTCTTTTAAAAAACATCGCGAAAATGGTTCAAGCTGATAATGGACGTTTTGGCGTTATTACGACAGCTTTATAAATGAATACAGTACGGTATCTTAAAGCTTTTATGGTTTTATTGCAACAGAAGAACGGAATTTTAAAAAAATAATACGCCAAAACGTCGGCCTAACTCGTTAACCTGCTAAGTCACATTTTGCATAGTGTTCAGGAGGAAGAAAAAATGACATGACAAAACTTACTTAGGACAATACAAAACTTAGCAGATTTAGCAGGTTTTCTTTGTAAAGATTTGCTATTAGTCAGAAAGCAATTTTTCATTTAAGAAATTTCTCACCTTTTTAGTTTAATAATCGTCGTTATTCCTTCACCGAACTAAACATGTCTAAATCGTCTAAACTTGTCGAAAAGTATAAAACGTAAATTGCCCAAAAATGGACTTAGCAGATTAACGAATTAGGCCTACGACAACTGAAAATTTACCCCTCCTATGTATGACATTCATTTATCAATTAGGTTTCTGCAAGAAACTCTTATATGATCGTCATTATGAAAAATTTATTCCACTTTCATTTTATTTGTAGTTATTGAATCGAAGATCCCGGCTTGGTTCCTAATAATTCATTTATAGATACGTGATTATTCCCTGAATAGTATGTGCGATCGTAAGCACTATAAGCCGTTAAAGCAGTAGTACATTGTCAATTCTAATAAAATCAGTATCACGTTCGAAAATAGTATTGCCCAAATTAGTTTCCCACTCGACCTACTTCGGGGGAATATTCAACGGGGAAGCGCAGTCGATGCCAAGTTATTAAGCTGCCGGGAACGATGTCGATAGCAAAATATTTATAAAAGGTTTGGGTCTTTAAAATTTAAGATACCAATTGGGAATTGCGTATCGACAGTTCAGCAGCGTATTTTCAATTATTGAGCGATAGGTACAGCGATAGCGATACCTTGAATTGTGAGAAATAAAAAAAAAGTTTTGCGATAATTTTATTTAACCATAATAACTAAGTTCTTAAACTAATGTAAGTACACCTAAGCCACCGGGCACCACGCTTTACGTAATTAATTAATTAATTTTCTTGTTTAGCGCCGACTCAAAATTACTTAGGTGTACTTACCATTACTTTAAGAACTTAATAATAATAATAATAATAACAATAATAATAATAATTTATTTGCTGAATATAGGTTACATACAAATGGTCTTACAAATAGATGTTTCTCGCTACATTCTACCCTTCCAGGTTATTAATAAAATTATTTTTAGCTTTTCAGTTTTTTCGGCGGTTTAATTTTTTGTTAAATTTTTATTATTCTATAATTTTTTGTGAATATAATCTACTAATTACTATGTATGCTTAATTTTTGATTACTTTTGTTTAATTGTAATACACAACCCCGCATTAAAATCTGTGAGTGAACAATATATCACCCCTATTCCCCCTGTTTTGCTACCCTTAGGATTGGATATTTTTTTTTTTAATTTATATAGGACCAGCCTCGGGATTATACACTTTCCAATAAAAAAAGAATCATCAAAATCGGTTCATAAACGACGAAGTTATCCACGAACACACATAATAAAAACATATATACGGTCGAATTGAGAACCTCCTCCATGTTTGTTTTCGTCAGTTAAAAAACTACAAATTTATTTCACAAAACAAAAGTTACAAGACCTTAATATGAAGCTTGGTAATAATTTATAATCTTTTAACTCATAATTTATTAATAATTTTATAATTGCGTACTCTGAACTAGTCTTATAAGCATTCTGTAACCAAACATTACATACCCAAATATCAAATAGAGGAACCAACAAAAAGGCTACTAATTCACAGTAATACCGAATGGCCAACGTTACGAAACAGTTACAAATTGAGAGGTATAACTAATTAAAACAATTTTAATTAAACGTTGAACACACAAAATGAAGATGAAACATTGTTTGGACGAACTCAAATAAAAAGTATACACAAAAGCAAAGAGTAATCACAGTTTGTTCTGGACTTAATTAATTAACCTTTGGATTTTCAGAGCGGCAGGTGTCTCTCGTTAAAATTATACAGCTGCGTTGTATTATATTGCAGCTCTTGAAAAATCCCAGCGTTTGTAAATAAAAATAACTAAATCTAATTGTAAATCTAAAACTCCAAATGAAAATGTCCCTACTTTGCGGGATATAATTTTATATTACTAGCGACTCGCTCCCGATTTCGCCCGGGGTGATTTTTTTTTACTTATGAACCTTCCCTGATTATCCCTCTATCCCTGAGTGAAGACAGAATTAAAATCGGTCCAGCCGTTCTCGAGTTTTGCGCTTAGCAACACATTTAGGGATTCATTTTTATTTATATATGGATATTATTCTATATTACTTACAACACAAAAATAAATTGCTGTGAATTATCTAATTTATTATTATTAATAATCCTGTGCCTATGTTTAAAGTTAACCTATGTTTTATCAAAATTAGAAGTTCACTTGTATTCTTCCGAGAGTTGCTTTTTTAATCTAAATTACTGTCAACCTACCTGCTAATTATTATAAATAGAAAAACAACTTCATGGGGGCGTCAATTTGTTTTTTTTTAAACGATCACATACATTCATTAATCCACACTTTAGAAATTTTAGCACTTTTACAACTCTGAACAAAGAATTGGGACGCGGTATGAATGTTGAATATCGTTATACAAGTCAATAGAATCGGCTTGGGCGCCTTTTGAATATAAAATAAGCACAAATCAGGAGCGACAATGCTACGCTGAATCGAAGTATAAATGCTGACTTCACAATGTACAGGATAGGGACGCTGAAACAAATACTGGTCAGAAGGGGAAGAAATAAATAGAGACATTAAGTAGGGAAGAAATTAGTAATAAATAAATATCTCAGCAATGCGTTATCAACTATTTTTACCAGCTTTTAATTACAAAATTTCAAAATATTTATATAATTTATCACGAATTATATTAATTATATCACGAATAAACGAATTAATTGATTTTCATAAAACTTGGTAGACAAACATTTAGACGTACACTTTTTTTTTTCAACGCGGAAGAAGTCGCGGGCGCCAGCTAGTTATAAATAAGAATAAAAAAATATTAGGCGAAAATCTTATAGAAATCGGTCGAAATGCGCCTCATACTTGCCTCGAATGTAAATTTCGAATGTCGATTTAGTAAGAATTGCAATCAAGAGTGCTTACTTGTCCACGTATGTATAATCAGCAAGAAACACTCCTATGAATTACAATATTCTACTGGATTATCGTAACTGATGAGTATCGTAGGCCATAAATGCAGCATCGCAGAAGGTTAAAGGCTTGTACTATTTTTAGTGCAATCACATGAGAACTGATTTATAACGAAGAAAACTGAATAATTCATTCGACGATGGTTGGTTTATTGCTTGTTTGTGTCGGCTCAATGTGGGTTACTGGGTTAGATGGCATAGCATAATTGCCCAACAAATCGACGAAAAAATAAACTGAATAATTTGTGAATTGAATAAGTGTCTATACAATAGTGTCAACATCGAACAGATGATTATCATCTATCCATAGCTTCATTTATGAGTCATAAGTCATACTATTCATAATAAGTAATTCTATTAAGAGTGCGTATAAAGCAAACAAAATTTCTAATTTCATTCGCGTGGCCCCTTGGACATGAGTCATGACAGTAACACAAAATACGTAGAACTACGCACAATATGTGACAAAAGATAGCGCATCTCGCTGAATAAAAATGTTATAAGTGCCAAAAGTATTAATTATTAATTATTCGTAAACTACAAATTTTGTTCGAAATTTGATGTAGATTATTTTTCACCTGGGCACTTTTGCGCTAAACCGCATAGTTTTCGAAATTTTTAAGAAAAACTGATGAAATAGAGCTTCTTCCCAACGTCTTAACTGGAAGTGTATTCCAAGCATATTTCTCTATTAATCCTACTATGGTTGGCAGATTTTTCTGAGTCATATTTTTATCTGAGAATTATAGTTAGAGATAGATATAGTAAGTAATAGAACTGTCTCTATTGGATATTTTTAGTAGAACAGTTCCAAAATGAAGGATATTATGTCTTCGTAGTTTACATATTTGATGTTTTTAATTAACAAACAGTGCACATAATTCACGAGAAACAAAGTTTTTACGAGAGAAGTACTAATAATGTTGGCCCTTAATATGAAACCAAAAACTTTGAACATGAACTGCTTTATATATACCCCTCGGTCTCCTCCTTGAGTATTCGAGGGAATGAATTCATTATATATACGCCAAACGTTTTATGTGAAACATTAGAATTTGTTATTGTTTCCCAGTTCTTGGCTTTTAAGTACGGTCACGCGTTCCTGCGCACATTTTTCTTATACACTCATATTTTTATAAGGATTTAGAATTATTTTCAAGCATTCTTCTTAGGCGTCCAAGCATACGATGTTGAATTCTAGACTCTTCACATACGTGCGCAACTTAGCAGGAGAGTTTTAGTGGTCAATGAGATTATAAATACCATTAAAATATAATAATAAAATTAAAAATATAAAAATATAATTTTTACTATAACTAAACGTAGCGTCCCCGGGTGGTAATAGAGTTCAATATCAAGTACAAACTATGTAAGAAATTTCAGTGGGTACATTGGATGAACGCCATAATATAATCTTAAATATAAATTTCATATGAATTTATATTAAGTTTTCGAGTTTTGTGGGCACAAAATACGTTAGCAAATTTATACCTATACGTAGATAAGATTATGATACAAGTTAAGTTCGGTGGCAGCAGAGGATGCAAAAAAGCCGATTTTACTTTGACAATCAATTTGCTTATATAACTATATACATTAAAGTGACACCGGTTGATATTAGATCCAAAGTACATACAAAGAACTTCAAAATAGGTGATGTTCTTTCGGTGGCTCTTGTATAATGAAATCGTAACATACGTTGTTAATATTGATAATTTAGAGGAAGTTGTTTCTTACGATATCTACATTTGATCGTGTGAATACATATTCAGACGGCAGCGTTTCGTCGAACACGAAATGCAATTTGAATATTGTAAAAGCACAATGTGTTTGCGAGTGGTGTAATGTGAAGGCATTTGTGTAGGATACACCGTGGAGTATTAGATTTATCGAAAGCTCTCTGTACAGTCTCTTTCTTTTCATTTTGTTTTGCAAATTTAAAACCCTACTTGCGTATTCGTTTCGACATCATTTTAGGAAGTGTGGATTTCACGATTGATGATAGGGTATATATTGAACCAAATAAAATATTTTAGTCCAAATTTTACTTAATAAACATGATTTTAGAATAAACTAGCGACCCGCTCCCAGCTTCGCTCAGGGTGCTATTTTTTTATCAATCATCAATTACTTATAATAAATCTGTAAGTGTAGGTATTATATGTATGTATGTTCCTCCATAACTCATAAACAAATTAACTGATTTTGCGAGACTAACGCACGACGATTGATTTTGGGTTGCCAATGCAACACGGAAGTCTATATAAAAATCAATTTCGTTTCGCTCTAATTTATAATCATATACAAAAACCTTACTCGTTTAACGCTCTTACCAATAGTGAAAACCGCATTAAAATCTCTTACATAATTTAAAATATCTAACAGAGTAGGTACAGTCGGCCGCATAAGTCGATTAACACATTCAAAAGTGCACTTACAAACGATCGTAAAAAGCTTCAGTAAGTAAGTAAATGAGTATGTAAGTTGAGTGTTCAGTTGTTTTGCACTTTTGAATGTGTTAATCGACTTATGCGGCCGACTATACATACAGAGGGACAGACGTCGGGAACCGTTTATACTATATAAAGAAGAAAAGATAAAGACTGCTACAGCGGTACTCTTGTATTAAAACTTAAAATTAAAACTTGTTAATTTCTTCTAACTTGATGTTTGTCTTTTACAGAATCGTACACGGCCTCCACGATTCAATGCAACGAGACTATATTGTTGTCTCACTCGCACTCGCATACCATACTGTCTTCTCCCGGCTTTCCACGTCCTTACCCAGACGACGTTGTTTGCGTGAGCGATATTCGAGCACCGCCTGCGCATACGATTCGGTTACAATTCGAAGAGTTGCTCACGGAACATGAACCACAGTAAGTAAACAGACAAAAATTTTAGAAAATGATTTAAAAATAAAAAAAAGAACAAAGAGACAAAATTTAAAAAAATATGTAGGAACATTTAGTAAAAAGCAATTATTTTGAATTGTAAATTTTGTAAAAAAAGAGTCTTATATTTTTTATTTTTTTATTCTTATATGTATATTTAAACATATAACACGACATTTTGACAGCAGTCTGATACGAACACATTAACTTTATAACTTTATTTATGAAATATGAGACTGAAAAATAATTGCTTCTAGAAAATTATTTCGTCATTTAAGATGTACGATGTAAGTGACATTTAGTTAGATAATATTTAAAAATGTTAATACTTTTGACATTAAGAATCCTCCAGCAATAAAAAGTTGCAAGAGATTAATGTTTATTTTATTTAAGAAAGCGAAGAAAAGGCCAAAAGAAAGAAATTAAATTTTCGTATCGTAAGCTTTTCATATCGCTTCGGGATTTCTGACTACGTTTTCGGATTAAGCTCATATTTTTATTTATTCCCCTAGTAAAGCTTATTTTTATTTATATCCTTTTTCTACTTATATATTGAGATATATAAAACACACACACTTTACAATCTCCGCTAATAATAATTAGCTAAAATAATGAAACTTATTCAAATCCTTACTTTGTGATAGGGTTTTCGGAAAATATTCTCCTTTTCTTTATTCGTCCTCGAAGTATGTATATTTTTTTTAAGTTTTTACAAGCAATACGACTGTATGACGCAAGACGGTAATCCAAACAATAGCAGATAAAGCCATATCATATTATGATTTGAAAGATGATCTATTTGAAAGACCAGAACATTTATTTTAATGATCTATTGAACGATTGTACAGACGATCTATATTAATGACCGAAACATTATTAACAGGTAAATTCGTGCTGTGTCTGAGCTCATTCCAGCCCAAATATAACTCCTATTGAACATTTCATTTCTAATTACACCTGCCTAAATACGTTAGGGTCACGCCAAAGGAAAAACAACTCATAAAGTGGAGACGTAAAGTGCAAAATTGGCTGCGTCAAATTATTTAATTTTCGGCAACATTTTGTCGGTTGTCCCTGATGATTAATTAACTCAAACGGGTTCCCTGTTGCGCTAATATTGGGCTCGAGAATAGTAGGACAGCTTTGTGTGGCAAGGATTCCATGGAAGGGACTTTGACCTTTGTGTCTAATTGTCTATATAATGTAATATGATTCTACTATTATTAAAAGTCGGAAAATAGGATTATAAAAATTTCGTATTCATAATAATCATATTAATTTCGTATTAGGTACTAATCATAAAAATGAAATAAAAATGTCTATGAATCTCTATGCCTTCCTCTCTTCTAATCTATAACGCATTATATCTGGCCAACTACATACTTATATGTCTACTTCGCATTATGACTGGTGGTTAGTAATTGACTGGAATTTTCTAGCCAAATAAAACAATGTCAGAATTGAAATGAAAACAGGGTTCGTGTGAACTCCATGCTTGAAAATCCCGCGTCATTATGTAAAATTGCTTATGATATTATGGTAATGTTCCATTTCGCCATGTTTGCTGAGGAAATATTAAAATTTGAAAGCAAAGAGATCTCTTTAGCGTCGCGTTGTCGGCGCAGCTATGGACAACGGTTTTGTAAAAACAAACAACGTAAATCTAGACGAATTGAGCTTTATCCTAGCGCTTCTTTGTGGATTTGTTCGCTAATTTATATGCTGGTGTTGAAATTATAAAAAAAGGTTTTGTAACTCTTTAGCACAAAAAACATCCGAACTTTCCGTCGTGGGCAAATAAAAAAAAACATCTATACTTCTATACTAGTATTATAAAGAGGAAAGATTTGTTTGTTTGTTTGTATAGAATAGGCTCCGAAACTACTGGACCGATTTGAAAATTTTTTTTACCATTAGAAGCCGACATTATCGCTACTTTTTACCGCGAGAAAATGCTTCATTCCTACGGGAAATCTAAAATAAAAGTAAATACTAGCGGCTTGGCCCAGGATACACTTTACAGCGCCATCGATACGTGAAGCGACTAAAATGACAACTGCTTGGTGATATTTTTAACGATCCATTCCACGGTAGATGGCGTTTTATACTTTTCAACGCGGACGAAGTCGCGAGCACCAGCTAGTAAGCAATATAACGCCTGACACCTACATTGCTGTTATGCATGTGGCATTATGCTTGAAACACTTTGCCCTTGTCCATCCTGTAATTCTATACTAACAATTGGTGAAAGAAACAAACACTATGTCAAGCCGGGGACTATAGTAATCTATACCAATATATAAAGCTAAACGGTTTGGTTGTTTGGTTGTACGCGCTAATCTCAGGAATTACTGGTTCGAATTGAAAATTTATTTTTGTGTTGGATAGTCCATTTTGCGAGGAAGGCTATAGGCTATAGGCTATAGAGAATGCGGAGGAAGTCGTGGGCACCAAGCTAGAGATATACCTATTATACACTGGACCGCAAAGAAAAAGGGTCGGTTTGAAAATCTTCAATGTCTTCAAAAGTACCTAGCCTATCTTTTATGAAATAAAGACTAAATTAAAGCTAAACTAAATAAATTTTATTTTTATTTAAGCACATTAAAATATTCTTTAATTTAGTCTTTATTTCATAAAGTTAGGCCAGGTACTTTTGAAGATGTTGAAGATTTTCTAACCGACCCATTTTCTTTGCCGTCCAGTGTATTACGAGTACGTATCTATATTATTCCTTAAAACAAATCCTCTTAAATTTTAATTTTCTTACCTAGACACTAGAGATCTCCAGGTCTGAATTTCTTTGTTATGTAATTAATATTTCAAGCTTCGTGGCATTGATAAATATAATTATGAAAACCTTTTTTGTCCCCGGCATTTTTAGGGTATCCTTAGTCTTATAATGCCCTATTCTTACCAATATTGTGTCTGGGGTAAAGTCTGAACAACAATAGATATATAAAATAGCAAGTGTCAAAATTTATGCTTTCGAAATATTTCCAAACATTTCGCATCTCGTTTATCTCTAAATATTTGCGTATTGCAATTCGAATGATGCTTGAATTATACAGATGTACGTTCAAAGTAGATTAAACTATACACGTGCCGTTATAAGAGTAATTTTGCGATTTCATACGTTAACCTATGCAATATTATGCTCACGCTGCATCCAAAATACAATACATATTCATCGCACTGTTGTGGTTTAAGTTTCAAACTTTAAATTACTTACTTAAAAACGCTAGGACACATTTCGGTTATCGTCACTTTTGTATTACCTATTTGTTTATTATTTATTGAAAATTTTAAATATAAATGTGTAGTCTTATATAGAACTTCTTGTTTCGAATATTACAGAAATCGTCTTATAATCTTATTATTTTCTCATATTTTTCTTATTTAAAAGTCGTCAGACAGGCTATCGTCACAGTATTACAATATAATATAATTCCCTATCATCGTCGGTCGTCTAAACACATGTGGCGTACATGTGCCGACCTTAGTAAGTATAGATCAAGTATAAGGCATTAAGAGGGAAGAATAGCACGCACTCGTCCATACAAAAAGAGAAAACTTTTTTCCACTTTTTTTACATTCCATATTTTCCAATCTCCATGATTTTTTGCATGGTATTGACACAGTGAAAGACTAAGTTTATAGGTTTTCCTGTTTTCAAAATTTTCAATAGATTCAAACATATTTAATCTCAAATAACTTAATTTTTGTGATTAAAACTTTGTCGAATTAAATCATTTGTTTTATAAAAACAATCTAATTTTTAAAAAAAGCGAATGCTATAAACCTAGAATATATTATGCTGAAACGATCGACATGCAAATCAAAGTGATTTGTTAAGATTTAGTTAGTGGAAACTGTTTTCTCCCGAAATTAAATTTCATCAAAAAAAGTACTATTGTCAGTCGGAAGCTGCAACGCTCTCTATCGCACGACTGCCCCGAGGCTAGAGCGCACAAGCGATAGCATGTGTTTTCCTAAATACCTATCGCATAGCTATACTTCCCCCTTCAGATGAGATAAGGAAAAAGACTATGTATGGCATTACTTATTTACTCACCGAACAGCACCCGTGCTGTTATTTCACGGTGGAAATGATCATCAGACGGGCTGTAAGGGTTAAATCGATCACCCACTGGAGGTATACATTGGTCATTGCTTCGCATTATAAAATTCTGGCATAAATGCTTTAAAATAAGACAAATATTCATAAAAGTATCCATTGTTCCTTATCCTATGTATGGGCTGACAATTCCATGAATTTTAGGAAGGTCATACTGCGTCCAACTGTTACTAAACCGCTCTCGCTTACGCTTGTAACTTAACAATAGAAAGTCTGTCGTGATAACAGCACAAATAATTATCCAAAACGCAAACTTCATGGGTTGTCGTTAATAGTTAAAACTTGGCAGCGCAGTTTCGAGTTTCAGTTCGCCATTCAAGACTTTAACTACTGTTTGTGTTGTGTTTTGTGTGTGTACACGAGAGAGAAAGAGATGGAATGATAGAGAGTGTATATATACTTGGATTCAATTAACTAGAAACTAACGAAATGTAAGTCCTGCATCTCGTCAGTGTAAAAGTCAATTCACGGACCCTTGGTCCGTGAGTCAAATAGACGAGTCTTGGAATGGATACCTTCCAGGACTCGTCGTAGTTAAGAATTTTTTGTTAAAGACTAACTGAACTGTACAATGTACATACAGCCAATACTAAACTCTCTTATATGTCTGCATTCTACAATGAAAGCGTGCTTAAGTGCAGACGTTGTGAACTAAGATGCAATTTGTCATTGCCATCTGCGTCTTTCTCAACTAATCCTCCTGAAAGGATATAGATATATGTTTAACTAGAATTGTTAGAATATAACGATAGATTGGGATATTTTTATCCTATTTTTTTGTAAGATTGCAACTCTAAATTTTATAAGTGGACCATGAAAAGCACTGCAGACTTTGATAGGACTGGCGGCAGTAACAAAGTTCTTATAGGAGACCACCGCGAAGTAACATCATGAGTGCTGTTAAGGAATGTCAAAAAATGAAAAAAATATTATAACTTATACAATTGAATCTAATACTATAATGCGAGTTTGTGATGTGATATTTGTTTCTCTTTCACGCAAAAACGGCTAAACGAATTTAGATGAAAATTAACACACAGATAGTTTATTATCTGGTTTAATATATAGGATACTCTTTATCCTGGAAATTTTTTAATTCTTTAGGGGTCGTCTAAAAATTAAAAAGTAAAGTTGTGGCGCCACCACCATCGTCACAGCGATTAAGATGTCAGTTACTTATACTTATTACTCACATGGGGGATAATTTTTACTTGGCTATAAACGAATATGGTAAAAACGAATATGACGAATGTCTTGTAAGCTCATATATTTTCTCAATTAAAGCATTACACAAATTACGGACTTCAGAAGTAATATGAAAAAAGAACTCTTAAGCGTTTCTAATTTATGTATTTGACTAAAGAAATCAAAACCATTTAATTTGGCAAGACGTTGACTCAGTGTTACGTATCTACAATAAAACAGCTCCCACTTGGCTCTACGGCCAATACAAACGTGTGCCAACTTCACCAACGCCAAAGTATTACGCCGACAAATTACTACAACTCCTTCTTCGTTAAAGTAGATTTCCAAACGTTGCATTAGACGCTCTCGCCAACAAGAAATGTGCAAGGCATTTCCTTTTTTTACATATTAAGCTCGACCAGACAGGCTGACGGTACACTCGATCGTTAGGATAGTGATTGATTAGCAATGTAAGGAAATAGGCTTACTCAAGATTTAAAGCTAAAAATTTAATATTAAAAGTAATATACTTAACTTACTCAGGTTATTAAATATATTAATAATAATAATACTCAGGTTACTCTTTATAATGTTGGAATTGATCAAAAATTGAGTTGTTTTAGAATTTTATACATTTTTTTAAATTACTTTACAAAATTAATATGTATGTACATTCTATATCGCTGTCCGCCTCTGTCTATTTCTCTGCTAACTTCTTCTAGAGCACTCAACGGATTTTGATACAGTTTTCACTAAAGGAAAGAGCGACAAAAAATTGGGTTAGTAATTATAAAATGAGAAAAAAAAATGTTTCTGTGTAAGGGGAGGGTTGTATGGAAACACATTTTTTTTTATGACTAACTATAAATAAGTCATCTCGTCAATGTGAGGAGATATAATATTATACAAAATTAAATGCACCATTAACGCAGTAATCTACACTTGTTTTTTGTTTTTAATTTTGTTTCACACTCAATATTCTTTACAGTTGCAGTTATGACTTTTTGGAAATCATCGAATTGAACGACAACGAAACTGATCACTCCGAAGAGTGGCCTCTGCATGATCATCACTACGGCTCCATTAATGAGGTATTTAATGGATATTATAGTACCCTATCCTATGTCCTGTACGTCTAAATGTTTATCTACCAAGTTTCGTGAAAATCAGTTAATTCGTTTAAGAGTTATGGGAACATACATACATACAATACCTACACTTACAGATTTATTATTAGTATTGATTACATACTACTTTTAATAATGATTACGAAACAAAAGTGTTCCCTGGCCTGAGTAATTTAATACTGAGTATTAAATTAAAATATACCAAAAACAAAATGCATACAAAACTTAGTTATGTTTTAATTAAAATATGTATTCATTTTTTTCCACTTTATATTTATTCAGTACAAATTAAAAATATGAGAGAGAGCTTTGTGTTATAATTGCAATTTACTCATGCATACAATAATATCATGAAGACCAGTGAATGAAATCAAAATATTCAGCGGTGAAAATTTTATGGATTCGTTGGAGTGTTACTGTATCAAATAATGCACGCCTATGTGTTTTAGCTATTTTCAACCGACTTCCAAAAAAAAAATTCGACCCGTATGTTTTTTTTTTTTAAGTTTGTTACCTCATAACTTTCGACTGTGTGAAACGATTTTGATTATTCTTTTTTTATTTGAAAACTGGTGCTTCCCGTGTAGTCCCATTTCAAATTGATCCATTTCTGATAATGGCATCCATGAGAAAAGACCATGAGACTGTTTGAAGTCTATTTATTTTTTGTTAAAAAGAGTTATTAGTACCATTTTAATTGGTAATAGCAGTAACCACTGCCGCGAGACTGACTGCCTAAGTGACTGCTAATGCAGTGTGTCCTGCAATTATAAACCAGAGCAAACTTTAAAAAGTTTACTTCTAAGTTGTCCCTACCGATAATCAATCTCGGGATGTGGCAGAGAGTTGAAGCTAAGCTTCGCATTTTTGTTCAACTGTAAATAAATAATTTCTTTTTTTATTATTATTAAATTTTAATCTAATCTAAGAAGGAATCTAGAAAAGAAAATACATTTTGTTCAAGACGGACACAATTCACACATTAAAAGTTTCAATATGAACATTTTAATGCCAATAGTATATTCTTGAAATTGTTTGGACCAGTGCCTCGTCTGAAATGGACACCCAACTCACAAATAACCCCACTCTATAAAGTCGTCTACCAATCCACGTACTCGTTCTCCGTATATAGGAGAACACTCATATTTTAAATCACTAACATCGCCATTAGATAAATCAGGAACTTTGTTCTCATCGAACATCGTGAAAAGAAACAATTGTAGACTCAACATCAGTCCAAAGTACCGATACTTTTTAAAATCACTTTCAAATGTTTTCCTAGGAAACACTGATTCAACATCAATGTCGAAGTAATCTAATATTTTCTTCAAACTTGTGTAGTATAGATCCTTCAAATGTATTAAATTTTCTTGTCTAAATTTCCGATCTGTTGTTGGAAATATGAAGTACATTAAGTCGTACAGAGGCGATCCATAGTGCACGACCTGGTAGTCTACTGGGATCACGTCGCTTATTTCTCCGTTCTAAAAACAAAAATAATATAGCTAAATATAATCAAATATAACATAATTTATGTTCGGTATGTTTCGGTGAGTAAGAAGGCCTTGCCCCATCCCTTCCTGACTACCTGGTGCCCGCGACTTCGTCCGCGTTCTGGATGAAAGGTACCCTATATACCAGGTGCCCCAGACAACGTGTATTCAAAATTTCATAGTGATCGGTTCAGTACTTTACAAACTCACGCATTTATAATATTAGTTCGGATCTTTCTATCGTCGGTAGCGCGTCTGCAACACCTACTACCATCAAGTGGCATATGAAATTGAAAATTTCAACTAAGTGCAAGCCGGGGGAGAGTCGCTAATTTTATATATAAATAGCCTACATGCTCTCGGCTTCGCCCTGGTTTAAAATAAAAACTATCCTATCTTTAAAGTTGGACCAAATTACACATAGTTACGAAGTTTTATCAAAATCGGTTTAATAGTTTAGGAGTTCATAGGCCTCAAACATGTGACACGTAATTTCTATATAATTGAATAGAGATTTATAGCTTGATAATTTGCCTCTAAAGGAACTGTAAATATTATAAAGATAAAAATACTTACTTTTTCTGACATCAATATATTATTTGCTCTATAATCACCATGTATCAAACAACGTAAACATTTATCATCACTAAACCACTCCATAAACTTCTGTACGATTGTATCGGCATACGGTTTAAACTTAACTTTTTGTTCGTCATTTAATACTTCCATTGCATTGTCACACGAAGTTTTTATGTACTTTTTCCATTCATCATCAAATTTTATTGCAAAAGTCATCGGTTTCAAATGTTTTTCGAAATAGTCTGTTTTTGTCTTTTCTATAACAAAGGATAAACCGTGTAATCTTGCCATCTGGTTTACAGCTAACTCTGCAAACTTTAAAGGCAATATTTCTAATCTATTCAAAGTGTTGTACCCTTTAACGGCGAGATTTTCCATTATGATGGCATCGTGATTACTCTCTTCATAACTTTTGACCATTTTGAATCTTTCTTTTGGAGGAATCAATGCCTCGTCTTGTAGCTTGGCTATTACTTTAAAAAGATCATTGTAAACAAAAGCTTCTTTCACATATACATCTTCAATGTTTATTAGAGTACTTGGAAAATCAGGTAAAATTATTTTAACAAATATGTTCGTTTCTATTTCGCCAGAACTAGTTTTACCTTTTACATCTACGGTGTATATATCTCCTAAGTAATTGCCACCGTTGGAGGAAATGAATTTTGATCTTATGTCACTAATAAATACATATCCATCTTTCTTTGCAATATTTTTAATCGATTCTAAAATCGATGTCGGCAATTTGTCTTTATCGTCATCGCTGGTTCCCATTTTAGTCTTTAAACTTGGACCAATCTTTTCTCAATTCTTTATTTGAAACAATAAGAAGCAGTGCTGCTCATAACAGTAATATTTAAATGAAAATCATTTTATTTTGTTTTTATATACGACTTACTCTCTGGCTGCTACAAGATTATATGATGTTTGATAAGACAATATTTATCGGCGTCGTCAGTTTGCATTGTAAGTAAAATATTTACAACTTTTATGTTTTGTTTGAACAATATCACAATTGTTAACATTTTATGAGAGAACTGATTGTAATGTATATTTTATTATGCAATAAGAATTGTTACATAATATTTTAAGCTATTTGGTGTTATCAATGAAAAATAATTAACTTTAATTAGGTTAGGTTTTAGTATTATATAAATTCCGTGAAAAATTATATAACTGATGGTGAAAACAGCATCAAAATCAGTTATGTGATTTAAGAGAAGTTATAGACGCGGAAAGTGACTTCAAATACTTTCATTAATACTATGAAAAAATGACCAAAACGTAACGAAAGAACCAAAGAAATCAATTAAATTAGGTACCAAAAAATATTTTGATTACCTGTTGGGAATCAAACCCGGGAACCCTAGAACAGAGCACTATAACCACTTATCCAACAGGCTCGTCGAATCTCGTGCTTGAATCTCAAGATAAAACTCATTTGATGTTATTGATTAAAAATTTATAGCTAAAAGTATTGCTTTTGCAATTAAGGTTAGTTACTACAATAAGGAAATAATAATAGTAATAGTAGTTGACTAATACTAGATTATGTGCATGATAGTAATACTAATAATATGAAATTTATTTCTTCAGTGTTTGGTATATAATCAAGCAAAGTTTTTTTAATATATTCCTATAGTTTGGAGTATGATAACAGTCATGATTTGAACGCTAATGTACAATTTGCTCCGGTTCCTTAAGATCCAGCATTTACCTGTCCTCTCTGCATCCGACCTAACATCAAGTGTATTAAGTATCAATGTTTACATATATTTTCTGTATAGCGCGCTTTACAAAGCGCTTTACAGAGGCGGTAATCAATCAACTCTTCGCACTCCTCATATAATGAGGCAACATCTTGAATTGTTAGCTCTTGATCGGGGTTGTTTTGTTAGTTTTCCTAGAAACACATATATGTATACCATAATTATTTTTATATAAAGTTCACAGACAGGCTGAGGTCTGGAGGCTACCGTCAGGTCACATAATAACATAAAATATGTAAAGTGAATTTTGATGGGATAAAGAATAAGGAAAAGGAAGGATAAAACACGCAACACCCCTGTAGCCATTTATGACTGTAACTAATACATAAATAAGTCTTGCAAAACCGTTTCCGCTTTTTAATGTGTCGAAAGATCCGCATATCTTTTATTAAATAAAATCAAAGGCAACGTTGCAACATAATGTTAAAAAGGTTTAAAAGTGAAGTACCATATATAGATAATGGTTTAATTCTGGTAACATACACTTGTGTTTTCCGTTAGTGAGTTAGGGTTCTCTCTCAGAGATAATAACATTTTCTCTTACTTCCAAATTGTATTTCGGCTGATCAAAGGCTCCCTGGATCCCCCAAGTACAATATATTTTTTAAGGTATTTTTTTTATTTATTAATTACGTTTTAATATGAACTTGAAGTGAAAAAATAATACACTACATCTGTGACTGCAATTCATTTATTTACTAGGTAAAATGTGTAAAATGTGATAAATAAGCCTTGTTATCGACTTCCTGTAACAACAATTGAGAAAACCGCATATTCATTTTACAAATAACCCCATTCGATGAAATCTTCAACGATTTCTTGTATCCTCTTTTCGTAAACCTCGTCCAAATTAAATTTCCAAGAATTGAGATCTTCGCCGATAGTCGGGACATCATGTTCCACGACCAAACACAAAGGCAACATGTGTAGTGCAATCAATATACCATTGTGTAAACATTTTTTGTAATCTTCCTCAAAAAGATTTTTTGGATAAACTTTTTCTGAGTCGATGTTGAAAAATTTTAGAAATTTACCCAAACTTTCCATGTACAAATCTTTTAAATAGTTCAAATGTTCTTTCCTGAAACGTTGATCTGTTGATGTGAAGATGAAAAATAAGAAATCGTAGATTGGACTATTGTAGCACACTAATTGATAGTCTAATGGAATCACGTCGACTACTTCACCGTTCTGAAAGAAAGTAAAATTAAAAAAATCAGTAATAAAAACATTTTGTCTTATGGAGGGGAATCTGTCGGCGATTAATTAATGACACTTATCATGAACAATGAATGAGTTTATCGCGAACAGACAGACAGAGAGACGCGGCGGAGGACTTTGTTTTATATATGTAGTGATGATGATGATAATAATAATAATAAAAACGGATAATAGTAATAATACAGTTGTAAATTGTATATGAATTGCAATACTTACAACTTCCCTTACAAATAAATTCGATATTTTAAAATCTCCATGTGTTAAAACCTTTGTCGTCCATGTGTAATTGTAAATAAATTTCCCGTACCTCTCAGTTATATTTTCAACAAATGTCTTTAATTTTTTCTTGGATTCTCCTTTCAAACATTTTAATGCACAATCTGACGTGATTTTGAGAAATCCGCTAAGTTCTTCCAAAACAAACGGACTCTTTATGGTCTTAATTTTCTCCTCAAAATATTTAGGTTTTAATTCTTGTAAAGCGAACGACAATCCGTGGAAGCGTGCTAATTGTTCAATAAATAATTTAGCTTGTTTCAAAGACACTACCTCCATTCTATTTAATGTCTTGTAGCCTTTGATTGCTACGTTTTCAAGAATTACAGCTTCAGGATTATATTCTCCATACCCTCTGACCATATTATACCTTTCGCTTACAGGAACATTTGCATCGTCTTGTAAATCGTTAAACACATTGTAAAGTTCGTTATAAATAAATGATTCTATTGAATACAATTTATTAAGATCAAAAACTTTTATATCAGCATCTTTCATGATTTTTTTTATAAAAAGATGACTTACTTTTTCGTCTTTTGAATCTTTCTCAACAATATCAACTTCGAACAGTTCTCCTAAATAATTACCACCATTCGTACAAATAGGTCTCACAATTATATCATGATTAACAAAACCCTCCTTCTTAGCTATGTTATCTATTGTACTTCGAATATTTTTCGACAAATAATCAAATTTTTCGGTGTTCCCCATGTTTATTTTTTAATAGTGAATTTAATTCAGTCAATTCAAATACACGACTTCCATACGCAAAGTTTCATACATAAATATTTTCAATATAAAAATAATCAGGTTGTTTTTTTTTACATTTTACTTTTTATCACTATTACAATATTTGGAAAATCTTATTTTTGTGTCTATAGACATTTCGTGGAGATAAATTTAAAGATGAAACTGAATTTTTCTTTGGAATGTTATCTCCTCAAACGGAGCACTATTACTGTAACAATGTTATTTATATCAAAAATTTCCAAATTCTATTTACATATCGATAAGGTGTTGCGTAGTTATATCACAATAATTTAATTATGCTTACCAATGTACACATTTTCAGGGTTATACAAGGGCAACAACTTGTAATGGCCGTCATGTAACAGCATATACCTAATATACTGTTATTTAAATGCATTAGTAGATGATAGAGCCCATTTTCCTATCTTCACTTTTCTGTAGGCTATCATAGGCCATTCCTTTCATCCTTTCGTGGTTGATGTTCCCCGGTCACGCACGAAGCGTTATAGTTCCACCTTCCTTGTTCGAACTGCTAAGGAGTGGAACTCATTGCCTGCGTCCGTGTTTCTCCAAAATTACAACCCCGGGGTCTTCAAGTCTAGAGTAAATGGGCACTTACTAGGTACTTTAGCCGCATCTGCACCTAAAATTAAGTGAGATCGCGACGAAGCGCTGCCTCGATTTTATAAAAAAAAAAAAAACCTGAGAAAGGATGGGGTCAGCTAACTCTACCCTTTCTCATAAAAAAACGTAGCAAATTAACTCATAAAAAATATTACAGGTATGGGAAGAGACAGAAACACTCTTACCAGACTCAGACGCAGTCAGCGCTGGTTGGCTACTGGAAACACACTCGGCAAATGTCCGAAGACTGTGCGGCGATTGGGGAGGAAAACTCAAGCTGCTTCGTTACCAATCTAAAGACAAGTCGTTGAGGCTCAGGTTCAGAGCTGACCATTCGAGGCATTACGCTGGATACAAAGTCAAAGTCACTATTGCCGACAGTAAGTATTTAATGTTACTTGAATATATTTAAACTGCTTTTTTAAGCATCAGGCTTCATGTCGTGAACAACTTAATGACGTCTTTTGTATTAACTTTATGGATATAATAGATCCATACCATGTTTTTGAAGAAACATCATTTTTTTAATTAAATACTTTGAAAAAGTTATCTTTTTATTGATTGCGCCCGCGCAGTTCACGAAACAAGAATTTTCTCTATACTGATTAAAAATAGTACCTATTACACTTTGACGAAAATAAATATAATATAGTATATATATAATATAATAATATAATATAATATAGTAGGTAAGTATTTATATTTATAGGTAGTATTTTTTTTGCGCCCTTACCATACTTCCACCGTCCGAAAATGTGTCATCATTGGGAAGAGTGAGCTCATTTTTCTGCAGATTTGCTCACCTTATTAAAAAACTCATACATATAAATTACTTATAATCAATTAAATCTCATATATAAAATATCTTCAAAAGCAGCTTGAAGATGTTTTGAGCTTGAAGACACTCATATAACACTTAAGAAGCTCGAAAGAATGTTTTGCATAAAGCTAATTTCAAAAATTATAAATACCATTATAAAATTATAAATATATACCATAAAATTATAAAACTGTGTCGAAGTTTTTACGCGGCTGAATTCCATTTCGAGCGAACAAAGCTGCCATTGTCCTCTCTCACAGCTTAATAGCTTTCTATTTGAAAATCTCTATAAAACTGTGTCCTCTGTTTTTCAATTTTAGCTCAATCTTACAAAACGTACAAATCATACAAAACGTACTTTAGCATAGCTTGTCTCAGTCATAGTATGAATGAAAGAATTGGTTCTGAAGACAATTATAATTTTCTTGATACAAAAGTATTTTTTGTTTTAACAAGTTTTCAAATCACATGCATATTCCTATTTAAACCTACTATTAAAAGGAAAATTTATCATAAAAACGCGCCTTGGCTGCCCTTAGTCACTCACCATAATATAACAGCGCACACGAATTTATTTCACGACAGTCTTCTATAAGGCGCCTGGTTGCTTCCACACATAGGTTTTATTAAGACATCTATACTAATATTATAAAGAGGAAAGATTGATTGTTTGTTTGTATAGAATAGGGTCCGAAACTACTGGACCTATTTGAAAAATTCTTTTACCATTAGAAGCTGACATTATCCGTGATGAACATAGGACACTTTTCACCGCGGGAAAATGCTTCATTCTTACGGGAAATCTAAAATAAAAATAAATACTAGCGGCTTATCCCGGGAGATAGCGCCATCTATCCAAATTAGGTGAAACCTGGCAGAGATATAGTATTTCGGTGGGTGACTAATATGACAACTGCTTGGTGATATTCCACGGTAGATGGCGTTTTATACTTTTCAACGGGGACAAAGTCGCGAGCACCAGCTAGTGTATTATAAAGTACTACTATTTAAGTAACAATATTATGTATTATAGAGATAATAATATTCTCCATAATAAAATCTATCCACTATATTATGACTTAGGTACACTAATAAATGAATGTGTCCCCAGTGACCAAAGAATCACCTTTAACCTATTACCTTTCGCTATTAGAGCAACACTGTTAAAATAGAGAGGAAATTTTATTCACCCACTAACAGTGTTACGATTTCGAAGTGGGTTTCTGTAAACTTTTGTTGCAGATCCTTATCACTATTATTGTTCAGAACATAAAGTATATTATTGTTTGACTGAATCGAATGGAAACTTCTAACAAAGTTTGATAGAACGAACTAATGTTAACTGTTGGAGTTGGTACTAGTTTTTAATTAACTTCAAGACAAGAGCAATGCTTGCGAGCGATCTTTTTTAAAAATGTGTTGGTGTTTGAGTTTAAAAAAAGTTGCTTCTCGAAGTCTTGCATAGTTTTATAGTTATCCTAAATTATAGAAAATTTAATAAAGAAAAAACATAAAAATATAGAAGAAATGTTCCATTTTTTATGTCTACAGTCGCCTATAACACAAGCAACGCCACAGGTGTTGCTGCTGACCATAGTAGGATTAAATTAGAGGGCAATGGACTCCCTTACTTCCCTTACTCGCATCGAAACATAACAGAAAACAAGCTGTTATTTCACGGTTGTCTTCTATAAAGGTATTTTTTTATATATGTATACTAGCTGGTGCCCACGACTTCGTCCGCGTTCAAAATGTTATATAATAGCCAAAGCCTTCCTCGATAAATGATCTAACACAAAAAGAATTTTTCAATTCGAACTAGTTATTTCTCAAAATTTAATTTTCTATTGATTTTGATGAAGTCAAGTAGTTCACATCGTAAAGTAGATGTTAATGAGTAAATGAAATTGAAGCCAAAAATGTACTGAGAAGTATTGTAGTAAAATTTCATTCGTTAACGAGTTACAGCAATGGGAAAAGTTAATGAGGATGCCTCGACGTTCCACGAGTGGCTTTCGCCGGAACCTTCACAAAGAGCCCAACGTCAGCGAACCCCTGTTTCAAAGCTTTTCAGTTATTCAAACGATTTTTATGATAGCCCCACATCCCGACCGCATTAAAAATAGAATCGGCGGAATAAAACTGAAAAGTGCATATTTCTTTTTGCACAGAAATGATCGTGAATATTTAAAAAGTTTTAGACTGGTCGCTTTTTTCTTTCGTATCGGATATACCACATTGATTAGGGGGCGTCCATAAATTACGTGAGGTGTTTAGGCAAGTTGGGGGGGTGGGTCTCGGAAAATCTCACGTAATATTTTTTCCGCAAGAAACAGTATAAAATTGCGAGAAAACTGAGTTAAATTAAGTAAAACATGGAAAAAATCTCCACTAAAATATAGGTAAATCCTACACAATAATATTGGAATAGTTCGAGTACTTAATTTAATAAAACAACCAATTATTGTAGCAATAATAACACTACAATCAATCAAGCACAGATTATCACTTAAAATACGCATTTTGAAAAATCTCACGTGAGATTAGGGAGGGGGTTGAGCCAAATCTCACATCTCACCAGGGATAGGGTCCCCCCCTCTCCCCTGGTCGAAAAATCGCCAAAATCGCCTCACGTAATTTATGGACGCCCCCTTATGTGATTGTTATATAACCTTCATATCATAAAGGATAACGAATAGGGAGATAATAAGCTCCCTTACTCACTCACCGAAACATAAGTGCTGTTACCTCACGGTAGTGGGCGTGGTTACAGCAGCTAGGCGGGCTGTCCAAATGACTGCGAGTGGGCCCTAAACACAGTGGCTGTCTAGTTTATGAATTCGTACGGCATCTATAAGAATTTATAGCCGTCAAAATATCAAACCTATCTAATAAGTTTTAAACAAATATGAAAAATAATATTATAGAATATATTTTATGTTAAAAAAGAAGTACCGACTTTGAGCGTAGAAGCAATCATATTGTCCATGTATATCATAGTATTCATAGTGTGTATAATATTATTCGTTTTCTTGTTGGACGTGAACAGCTTCATCTTAGCGTTTCCATATTATGTATATAGAATGTATCGTAGCGTAACATATGTATTCCGTCGTGCGGTCAAATATCTCATGCAACATTTATTAGATAGCATCCGTTGAAAGCGAGGAAGGCCCTGTAGTTGGCGGGTAATGGTGCGTTCAAAACATATGAACCGACGATCTTATACTCGTATATCGAACATGCGTAATATTGCCTTCTCCATCTCCACGACTTCATTTCAAAGTATTGGGCTTTTTTTTAATAAATTTGCTTTAATGTAATACCTACGTAGTATATTTGTATCTAATTTTATTAGAAACTAGCTGGTGCTCGCGACTTCGTCCGCGTAGAAAAGTATAAAACGCCATCTACATTATTTTGGATAGATGGCGCTATCTCCCGGGCCAAGCCGATAGTATTTACTTTTATTTTAGATTTCCTGTAGGAATATGAAGCATTTTCCCGCAGTAAAAAGTATCCTATGTTCATCACGGATAATTTCGGCTTCTAATGGTAAAAGAATTTTTCAAATCGGTCCAGTAGTTTCGGCGCCTATTCTGTACAAACAAACAAACAATCAAATCTTTCCTCTTTATAATATTAGTATAGACTAGCTAGCGCCTGCGACTTCGTCCGCGTTGAAAAAGAAAAAAGTGGCTCTATCAAGTTTCATGAAAATCAGTTAATTAATTCGTTTAAGAGTTATGGAGAACATAACACAGAAAAAAGTTCCTAAAATCGTCAATTTAGTTTCAGTATCATGTATAGAGCCTATAAACACGATATCTCTGATATCAATGTAACCTACTCCATGATCAATCCTTACAGATTTATTATTAGTATTGATTTCATTATAATTATAACAGTTGATAGGTGTAGAACAGTTCTATCGTAGAACTAATAGTAGAACTGTTTGGACTAACTCTAGCATCAGACTCAATCCTAACGCAATCAATTAGCCTAGACTGGCAGCATAACTAATCTCAAATAAGTAATTTGTTCGAGAATTCAGTAAGATGGATGAAAGATCGTTAAAATGAGATTAAGGTAAAAGCGTCAGAATTACGTAGTGTATTTAGTATTCTATTTGTAGAACCCTTTTGGTATAAATACGTTTTTAACTTACTTTAGCGGAACCTTCTATCCTATAAAGAAAACAAGGAAATATAAGTATCATAAGTGAGTAGCAAATAAACTATCAAAGCAAGCCAGTTATGATAAGTTATGATAATTTATTATGTTGTTATGATAAGTTGTTATATTCGGTTATGATAAGTTGTTATATTCGGTTATGATAAGTTGGATTAATATTATACAGAGCTGCTCAAATACTCTGTTTTATTTTGTTTTGTTGTTATCGAATTGACTTATACAGCCATCTTTTATAAACTTACGGAACTAAGCAAACTTTTGTTCCAAATTGCCTGATTCCCACTTCGCCTGAAATCCGAAATGTCTTAGTACCAAATTGCCTGAAAATTTGAAGATTGAAAATTGAAAATATTATTAGATGTTATGCATGTTTATTATTTATCAGAGCCAACTTTGTTATTTGAAAAGTTGCAATTGCAAAAAAGTTGCAATTTTTTTTTTATTGATTTTTTTTTCTTTTTCTAGCTTTTTCTTAGAAGATTTTTTTCTGGCTGAAAGGTTACCCTAATGTCGTTTGCTGTATCCCTGACAACGTGTATGCAAAATTTCATGTGATCTGTTAAGTAGGTAGATCAAAGCGTAGAAAACAATCAAAGAAACTCACTTTCGATAAAAAGGTTGTTAAACTTGAAAAAATATTCTTTGCATTTGATAGTTCAATTCTTAAGGCAGCTTGTAAGCCTATTAAAGATCACGCTAACCCTTAGGAGCCGAGAAAAAATAGAAAGCTAAGCGAGAACTAAGTAATAACTAAGTAATCTCAGATTTCCATGAGAACCGGTCGGTCGATAGCCGACATCGGCTTCTTTACTACAATAGAATCGAGCATTACTAAGAGTGAGAAAATAGAAATAATAGAGTAATTTCTAATAAATTTCTAATATAGGGCGTGAAAAACCCTGTAAAACCCCGTAATCTTAGTACTACGTAAAAACCCTGGGGCACAGCTTGCATTATATAATATAGGTATCATTACAATTAAACTATAGCAACATTTCAATCTTGTTTTCAGCTCAATCGTGTGCTGATGTCAAACAAATATTATTCAATGGCCACTGCTACCTGTTTTCCGGATATCCGAAGGCATCATGGTCTACTGCCAAACAGGTGACAAATCGATTCTATTTTCTAGAATAGGAAGGTTTTATAAAGCTTTCATGAGATGTCATGAAACTCGAGAATGTTTCAATAGAACCCATCATAAGCTGTCTGGATCCATTTGATATACACAAAAATAATATCTATATGGTATAAATTGGATAGTATATATTCTTACATCTTCAATATATATCATCTAATCCTATGATTTTTGTGAGTTTAGAAGGCATATAATGCACAATTATTTTGAAAATAGCAAATTGTATCATTTCAGGTTTGCGAAGGTATCAACATGCATTTGTCTTCCGTACATTCTTCAGACGAGGAGAGGTTTATATTATCCAACATCAGACAAAGTAACGACTACAGCGCTGGTTCAATATATTGGCTTGGAACTCGATCTACTGGAAACAGTTGGGATAACGTGACTTGGGTTGACGGAACCATTATAGATTATCAGAGCTGGACTTCCATTAACGACACCAGTGATGTGGAAGACGCTTGTTTGGGTGTTCAGGTAAATTTTTATTTTAGCCATTTTAAACATTTTCTGTAAAGGTATGACGAATTCTTGAGAGCTTTAACGCAAAGCAATATCAGAAAGTACAAAAATATTTTCTTATAAATCAGGACGATTGGCAATCAATATCATTGCACTTAAAGGTCTAGTGACTAGTGACAGGATCTAGTGAGAATTTATAAAAAAGTAGGTAATATAACATACTTAGGATATTTCATATTCCTAAGTAGTGTCCCAAGCCAAAACGCATTTGGGTTGCACCACAGTCAGGGTAAAATAAAAATTGATATAGGCCCATATAGGAAAACCTATGCCATTGTATGTACAGAATAGTATTTAACTATTTCCTCCTCACGATATTTCAGTGGAAGACTTCACCAGTTCCCTCCCAACCGAGCGGATTGTACTGGACACTCCATAAATGTACTATCACCGGTGGATACGTATGCAAACGGAAACTCAATCCTGAACATATCATGAAAAATAGGACCGTTGAAGGAACGTCTGGTGAGATTTCATTTTAAGTCTTACTCGGTTTAATTTGTGAACAAATTTACTATGGATTCTACATCACTTTATTATCCCTTTTCCCTAAACTTACTATACCGATCTAACTAAGATTACTTTCAGATGAGTGACTTTTCAGTGCAAAAGAAGGGCTAAATAATGTACTCCAAAACTTTGACTTTGACAACATCTCATTAACCCCAATATCCATATTTTCTTTTCCGCTTTAGTTAATGAAATTCGAAAATACGACAACATCTTTTCGAATTTATTTGATAGATGTTGTTACTAAAATTAATTTTTTTTTGTTTTTTTTTTTTTCTCCCTTTGGACCAAAGCTCTCCAAGCTTTTTGGATTAATCTTTGAATATAAAAAAGTAACGAGCTTACTAATAACTATTTAGGATAGCGATCATCCAATCATCCAAATACTCGGACTCAATACGAAATGTTTTAAAATATATTAGTGTGCGTTAAAATATTAGGTAGTTTAAAAATATGATTTTATTTTAATAAATGGGTACTTTTACCGTATATTTACCGTATACAAGTAATTTTTTTTTTTTTTTTATTTTACAAATCCATATTAAGAGAGCTTTTTTTAATTTTTTAACTATATAATTATCAAATAACTTTTATAACTGATTAAGTATTTGAAGTACAACCAAAAATGTTTATAAATATTTTAATTATGTTTCAGGAGTGCTGACTAGTCCAAACCATCCACATTTATACGACAACGATTTGGACTATTGGGTCCACTTGGTTGGTCCTCCTGACACTAGACTAGTGCTCGTCTTCACTACGATTGATTTGGAGTTCCAGAAAGATTGTTTATATGATTATATTGAAGTAAGTTCTTTATTTAACATGGTATGTTTATGGTATGTTTCTATCTCAAAAAAAATTTTTTTTTGTAAATAATTTGTACAGAAAATTTTTTACTATACCTACCTCAAAACTCTAAATGAGACTCGAATGTATTATTAATGGTAAATTGTTCTTATAATAGCTCCAAGACGGTCAGAATATGAAGAGTTCGCGTTACTGTGGTACTCTTGGGGAAACGAAGTGGGTGGCGTCCGGCAATGTCGCAGTATTACACTTTCATTCTGATTACAAGTAAGTTCGCCATTACCTTTTACACAAACCAATCCTTGCAAAATCTCGTTTGAATTATGCATTTTTTCACGCAAGTATAAAGGAAAATTTACAAGACGCCAATGCTTCTATAACTGTCCGATATCCGTGATAGTGCTTTGTGGAAGAAGTCAGTGCAAACGAGAGATTTTATTCGCGGAAGACAAAAAATTCTCGAAGTATTCAAAACTTCTATTGTTAAAATTATACCGTCGAATTCAAGTCATAGTGCATAGGATTATGGTAATCCATGGCATAGGTATTTTTAACCACTGCGTGCGTTGATTTTTCTTGTTGTTGGCACATTAGTTCTATTTTCCGAAGACTTCCACGTATGTGCTTTTGTCTCTCGATGTGTACGTACTTTAAGGGATTTTAGTGACCGTGCATTTTATATAACTAAATTAGATCATTGTAAATTTATCGAGTGAGTGAGACATTTGCGCTCGCGTTAACCATGTAAAATCTTAACCTGAGCTAGGAACTGATCAGCTCTTAATAGATTGTAAAAATATTCTATTTCAGCACCCAAGGGTTGGGGTTTTCGCTGTCATGGCGTGCCGTGCAACTGATAGGATGTCCGTCGCAAACGTTTACTTCAAAAGAAGGAGTGCTTCGCAGCCCTAACTATCCATATTTTTTGCTGCCTGAACTAGATTGTACCATTGACATTTTTGCTCCTACAGGTAAAAATCTATTAGTATGTTAAAAAGGACAGTGCTAGGAGTCGGCAAAACACTTGCAACTTCAATTGACGTTTGCTTGTATTAGTTACTTGCTTTTTTAATACTTAAAAGAATAAAAAATAAGAATCAATTTACGAGCTAGATCATTACCACTCTTTGTGTCTTTACAGGGAAACGCGTATTCTTGAACATCAGCCATTACGATTTCGGTTACGGAGCTTTTGAAAAAGGCGTACCTTTGAACACAACCGTAACACCTCATGACGATTCCTTTCTTGAAATCCAAGTGGATCTCAGTAAAACCCCGATACGTCCCTTTCAAGACCCAAGTGTGTTAACAAATGGCCTCTTTGTGTCTGAGGCAGAAATCATGAGACTGAGATTACGTACCGGAGAGAATGTCACGGGCAGAGGGTTTTTAGCCCATTTTCAAACTGGTACGAGTAAGAACTTATTACATTTTTTAAAATTTCAGATATTATCAATCATATTAGTTACGCAAGATTTTCTAAATATATATTTATTTAACCGAATTGAACTTTTTTTTATAAATTAATACAGTTTTGTAATGCAAACCAATAGAGTATCATACATGTGGTGAATTTCTAGTAAGTCAGCTAAATGCCACTCACGTGGTGACGCTGGCTAACGTCAAATCCGGACGCGTTCCGGAAGTGAACTGGCCTCAAACGCCGCCGGTTCGTTCTCGTCTGCGCACGCGCTTGTTGGCGCCTCAGGGGCACTCGCTGGCACTCGCCGCTAACAGTGCGACCCTAGCTTTAGCCGCTAATGGATACGAAAACTGGCCATGCGGACAGGGAAACGGATGGGTTGAGGTAAGCTTCAGAATCAACCTCTGTCTTTCAATCTTATTTTACTATTATTCTAAATTACTCATACTTTTTTTTATTTCAAAGCCTTACGGACTTTTTAGTACTTGCATATCATAGAATGTTTTTCTTCACCATTAGAACACACCATACTTGAAAATCCACGATTGAATAGAAAAGTCCCAAAGCATCTACCTATTTGTATCGGTTTCAGGATCTTAAAACCCAAATAGAATCCAATCAACACGCCTACTTTCACGGCAGCTACCTATTTAAATAAATAGATGTTTCTGCATTACTCTAATTCAATTTTAACGGCTTCAATGTAGTTTTTAACTAAGACTACTCGATATGTATTTTTTTTATTTGCTCCAATCTTACATGACATTTGCTTCATCCTCAACATTTTTTCTAATTCATTCATTTTTACCTACTAATGTTATAAAAATAGAAAGTTACATTATCAATGAGTAATGTAGACTATATTTTATAATGTTACGCATACAAAGTCGCGTGCTACAACTAGTTTTATTATACTTCAGAAAAATATATAGAATTATAATGTTTTATTGATAGGTGAGGGACAGCTATTCGGAGTTAAATGGCACAGAGTGGGTACTGTGCGCAGCCCCCTCACGGGAAACGCCACTGCTTGTGCAGTCATATCTCCACACGCTAACAGTGACGCGTGTGACCGGTGATTACCCTACGCGCATAGACATCGCACTCACTGTACACAAAGGTAAATAAACAACCAAGAAACAACCTCATCATCGCTTTTCATTTGATCCATTTCTGAAAATTTCTCAGCTACTAAATATCTAAATCAGCCACAAACTAAATATCACAAATGTCGTTTATAAAATCTGATAATAAAAATCGGAAGAATTAAAAATTTTCATTTTCAGATCTACAATACCTCAACAAAATGATTCTCCTTACGGATGAAACGAACCTGGAGTCGTGTTATCCCAACCCATGCTTAAACGAAGGTCGTTGTATTAGCGACGAGAAGAGAAAATTCTGTCAATGCAGTGGATATTACACGGGTGAATATTTATTTATTTGTCTCAGGATTCACTATTAAACAGTAATGACAGAAGAATTGAATAAAAAGTTGTTTGAACCAGCGTTGTTGCGGAAATACGCATCCGCATATGCGCAACTTCCGCAATGATTTAGGTTGGTTTCAGTGCTCTCCTGACGGTCGGTACTGACGATACGCACTCCTGACCGTGCGACCGACGCTCTTGTCATTTCTATGAAAATTCACAAGTCGTTACAGAACTTGCCTGACCGTACGCACGCGTATTGCTACCGCTGTCGGTCGTGCGTATCGTCAGGCCTGACCGTCAGGAGAGCACTGAAACCGGCCTTAGAGTTTTAGACGATCGCAACCGTATTCGTATCCGCATCCGCACTGCGAATCTTTTGCGGATGCTGATAAGATTGGCTGTCCTACTTACTCTTAAGTTTGGCAGATTTCCCCAGGATGAATTATTATGAAATTTGTTCATATTTTTTTTATTATTTCAATTTTCTACTAAGAGCTTAATTACTTAATAATAAATTTCAATTAATTTATTTAATTTATTTCTGTATTAAAAATTAAATCTATTAAAAACTTGAAATCCGTATCCGCATTCGCGGATGTAATCCTCTAAAAACTCGCATGATTTGAAACTCCATGCCAAAACTGTTTAATATATTTGTGTAACTATGTGTGGAGGCGTGTTCTGCGTGCTGACGGCGTGCGAGCGGTCGCCGTGCGTGTTCGGCAACTGCACGCTGTCGCAATCGGAAGGAGTGGCTGGAGAGGCGTTTACATGCGCATGCGCTCGCGGCTACAGAGGGCGGCGCTGTTCCGAGCGCGTCCGAGCATGCGCTGCTAAGCCCTGCAACAACAGAGGCGCATGCAGTGAGAGAGACGGCGGCTTCCTTTGCCAATGTAACCCTTCCTGGAAAGGAAAACGGTACGTTACATATTTTTATGTTAAAGAGAAGCAACTAAGCAAATTATCACAATCTCTTAGTGAAGAGATAAATATAGTGATATTCTTCAAACCTAATTTTCTTGTAATACTTGAATAAAACTGAAAATCAACTTATTTGTTTTAAAGGTGTGAGATCCCAAACCCCTCACCAAATATCGTGAGCCTCAGCACGCGAGTACTCCAGGAGCCTTTTTGGCTCGGACTGATTGCAGTCGTGGTCGTCCTTGGATTTATCGGCCTCGTGTGGTGCGCCAAGAGACACTTTCCCGAGAAAATCGAAAAACTCCTCGCCGAAGAAGCCGACCGATGTGCCAGACGTAAGTCCCTTTACAACCTCCTACAAAATCTTCTTGGAGGACAAATCTTTAGGCTCTCTCTCACCAGAAATCCTTAATCTATTTCGAACTCTCATAGCACACTATCTATAACAGCTTCTCACTATGGAAATATACCTACACACTATCTGATATAAACTTTAAATAACGACACAGAGATCAAAATTCGTGTATAGAATTTTATTTTTAGCACTTTTGAAAAGCAATTTTCCCTATTAGCGTGTGGTACTAAAAATAAAACCTCGCTCCATGAACATACATTTGAAGTAATTAGTATTGAGCAAGATCTATGTGTTGCTATTACCTAAATAAAGTTTTTTTTTAATATGAGAAATAATTTTGTAACAGCTCTACTATTCGTAATTCACCTTAATTTGATAAGCTTAAATATTGTCAAATTTGTTCCGCTATATTCATATGTTTTCTCGGTAACGCACTGTCACTGGGATGGTAAGGACACGTTTTGCGTAATTTTCTTCTTAAATTTCCAATATTTATTCTCTATTTTTGTCTCCTTACAATACAGTTTTAGAAACATTGTATCTAAACCATAAAATAAGTGAGACCACAATCTATGAAGTCGGAATAATTTGTTGTACTCTACAAAATTCTTCATACTACGGTTGTAGTATTTAAACTAGCCATTTTCAGACCTTGGCGCTATACAATATTTTTTTTAATGTAATGTTTTGCGATGTTTCTAAAACCTGCAGCAAGTCATACGATATTTTAACTTGGAAACCCTAGTCACAGTAGGTATCACCAATATTAGTTTGAAACTTATTAAGCATTTTCTTTCGCTTCTTTATTACTTATAACAATAAATGTGATCTTCACTTCTAGTTTAGTGAAAATTGAAATAAAAAATAAAAATAAAACTTTAGTATAGAAAACACTGAAGTAAACCATAAAGTTTGATTAGCCAAGTTAAGGTAAACGTTGATCGAGTGTAAAATGAGAGCTAGACATTAAAATAAATGTTACTTATCGCCATTTTTACAATTTAATATAATATGTATGTTTAATGTTTTACTTTTTATAAATAAGCTTCTTTTTAAATTGTTTGTTATTTTAATTATATTTATAGGAATACATGTTTTAAGGGGCTTTAAAGTTTTCATTGTTATTGGTGTTCAAATAACTGGACATTTTCTTCAAAAATTCACAGCAGTGAGATACTTGCTATGTGCTGATATCCAAAAATATAGATGACGGAATACATATCCACTTTCCGAGGTTTCACTCCTCCTTACTCCTTCCTTGAAATTTTCCTGATCCATTTGGGTTTCGGGTAATAAATTCTATAATAAAAAAATCCAAATAAATTTTGATTTTCTGTTATGCATTTTGACGCATATTACTCTGCTCTCAAGGATAGACTGATCACCATCAGTCTTGTCCATCGGGTTGACCGGCCGATGAAAAATATCTGGCAACAATAAATCAAATATCCTTTGACTATAATAAAAAAATCCAAATAAACTTAAATTTTCTTAACAGAACAACTGCTATTTTGACGCATATTACGCTACTCTCAAAGAAATGTGTCCACGATCACCATAGCATACTTTTTAAGTGTATTACGTTAACTTTCCCTTGGGGTTGTCCGGCCGATAAATATCTGGCAATGGTATGTGTGTGGGGGCTAGCTGTGCGCGGCGAGAAGAGCGAGAGGGGCGAGCGGGGCGGGAGGGGCGGTCAACGGTACGCCGCCGTGCCGCAGGCGGACCGCTAGCGGCGCGCAGCGGGTCGGCTCGCTTCCGTGACGTCAGTCGTGCACGTTTGTCCACAGCGACCCACAGTGTGCACGGTGAGCCAGCGCCGCCGCCACACCGCACGCTGCTCACGCGGCTCGGTATCCGCAAGCCGTCCGTGACGGGGCTCACGGGGCGACCGCGAGCCGCGCGCACCTTTAGCTTGGACGATCTGTTAAAGCCGCCGCCCGGACGTAAGGAGTGGAGCGATGTAAACCGACGGGCCCGCGCTCTCCGCACCACACCACACACTCATACTCATCACCAGTCACTCACATCCGAGCGTATTCCTGTATGTGTCCGGACTCGATTGCTGTGCGATGCTGTAAGACAATTCGTTACATCGATCATCGATTCGTACCCAACATAGAAATTACCCCTTTCAGACGATGTAATTTTAAATTTCGGATGAGTATAATCGATTGAAATAAAAATGTACTTCTTCATCATCATGGATATCTTAAGGCCGCTACACAGATTTGAGATTTATGAAAACGATCACTTCGTCAGGAGTGATTATGTTCATATCATACGACTGAGAAAAAGAAGATCTCTTAAAAGTTAATGAGGAATTATTTCGAAATTTTGACATTTTATGTATCTTTTATAATATAAAAAAGCGAATGAGATTGCGGATAAGACAAAGAAATTAATTCTATATTGAGTGCGAGTTCATGAATCACCTTACAGAATCGCGCGCTTGGTGTTATTATGAAGACTTTAATAAGTGACACTGTAATTTAAAATTAAATTAGCTGTCAAGATGAAGGCTTTTTGTGCGCTTATATGTGCGACGCCTTCAATTATTATTAGTTTGTAATTTGATGTTATGGATAGAGTAGACGATTGCAAGGGAAGGAAGTTCTTGTTTAGTTGTAGATGAGAATGTATGAGAAGTTGAAAATGGTCTACTTTGTGTTTCTTCAGCGAATTGAAGTCTAATAGCTTAGAAATTCGCTGTAGAAACTCAACTTCGAGGAAAATAGTGTTCATATTCAAATCCAATAAAATCATTCAAGTTCCATTACCTGCGAAGGCATTTCATTCAACATCAAATTAACTATAAGTATAATTTCATAAGTAAATTGCCCATGACATCGGAACAATCATTAAAGACATTTAGTAGTCTATGGTTGCGGAGCGCGTGGTGAACCCGAGCACCGTGCACTGGATGTGTCATTGTGACCCTGCTACCTGAATGGCATTTGATGTGGAATGCTATAGACCGTTACACTAAGGTCTTTAACTATCTTTTCAATCTGTGCACACTTGGCCATGCACAAACACTAAGCATCTTCAATGTAGACGCTCCTTCCTTCGTTAGCACCTTTGTAGATCGTCCAACTATTTCTATCTCAGCTTTTACACTGTCAATAATACTGACTTCTATTTTTTTCATTCTCGATATTAACTCCTTAGTAAACATACACCATGAGACCAAAGTCACTTTTACTCACAGTGCAAACGGCTGAGTATCTATTGAATGTTGCTTAAGCATGCTTTTAGAAGTTTTTTGAAATGATTTTGCTACTCTACCCTTTACTGTAAATATGGTAGACTTCATAGTTTTCTAAACTGTTGCAAGGCGATATAAATCTTTAAACAGATCTGCGCCTCGTAGTATGATACAGATATTGGATAATGTATACAATTTAAGCTATTTTCCAAAATTTGTATCATATCATCTAAAACGATAGGTTTCGAATAAAGTAATCATTATAAAGAAACACCAAACAGATTAACACATTGATTTCGACATATTAATACATTTAAATTCATTATTCAAAGCACATACTTATCCTAAAGAATTGGCTTCCATTAGATGCACTAAACATACCTACAAAATTATCAAAAGGGCATGGTGATGATCTCGTAAATATTTCCTGTTCTTTTAAAACATTTTGAATTACTTTTTCTAAATATCGTACAGCTTTTGTAATGAACCTTCAATGTTGTGAAGTGCTTTAAGTAGAACAAGTTAAAACTGTTTAATGATTATGTACAACCAATTTTTTTGAACAGGCACACCATCACCAAGAAAAAAACGAAACAACTCTACACCAACAAAGAAAAATGCAGCTGAAAAGAAACAAATTTTACAACACCTAATTAGTCCGGCATCAGCTAACGATCATACAAAGAAAATAACAATGGGTGAACTTATACAAATGTCAGAGAAAAAAACTCTAAGTACCGTTGAAAGTGCTCCCGCCTTCGTCGATTATTGCTCAGAGAATAGGGAAACTTCTTTTGCTAGTGAGGGTTCTTCGCCGTCTACATCACCATCCATCAAACATGTATCAGATCCAAAATTAGAAAAGAAAGTGACATTTGCAAGACTATTGAATAAAGTATCGGCAGAAATGAGTTCTAGCTCTGACGCTGACATGGTGAACACCATTGCTATCCCAATGGCAGTTATAGCAGATAGAGGAATCAGAGCTAAAGCATCTAGTACTCCCCCATCACCCGGAGTAGAAATGAGATCTCCTCACAGTACATCTAGTAACCAAGGAAGTGATTCTATGTCCAGTCTCGACTTCACCCTAGCACATGCAGCATTAAGGAAATATTCTAGGTAACTGTTTAATGAAATTTTCTAATATTTTATATATTTTTTACTTAAAAAGACAAAATGTAGGATATTTTTTCGTTTTTATTGTGGTTGTCATTGCGGAAGATTGAAATATTTTTTCTTTTTTCAGAACTCCGAAAATTTCAAGTGCAGATTCCATTCTGGCAATGTTCAGGAATTTCTCGTCTTCCTCGGCTGCAATAGTCTCCAGAGCTTCTTCGGGCGGTATATCAATATCAAGTACACCGACCGCCTCATCTCCGCAGGACGATACTGTAGACGCAGACGATATTTCATTGGCTTCATCTCTCGTACCATCATTAGCACCGGACTCGCCTGTCGCCAGACCTCACAACACAATCGAAATACAGGTATCTTATGAATAATTCTATGCAATATACTTGAATAACAAAAGTTCAATTAGTTTCCAACGACTACACGTATTATCTTTGTTTCGCAGGTTTTAGATCCACTCACAGCTCACAAGTCTACTTCTACTGGCAGCAATCTCTTACATCCACCTTCGATTCTTCTGGAAGTGCCAAGTAGCATTAATAAATGCTTGTCTCCGATTCGAGAACTGCCTACTCCATTACCGACTCCTCTCCCTACTCCTTTACCTACACCGCTTCCTTCTCCTCGCATGCCTCGTTCCAAAATAGAACCTGACGTGAAGAACGAAATAATTGCTGTGTCACAAAGCGAGGATGAAATGGAAGATATAAAGATGGACGTTAAACCGGATAGACCAAACTCTGCATTGAGGTTAAAGGTATGGACTTGACTCTTTCTAATATCAAATATATTTAGTAATTTTTATTACAAATTTTATTTGAAAGATATTTTTTAAATTTCTCTAATTCATTTTTGCCGTATAAAGTATTATATCTGAAATTTATGAATACATAGTGGCAAAGTAATATTAATATTCCCTCGTCATTTCATTTTCAGTTGCGACAGCAGGCAGTCTGTATTGATACATCAACTCCCTCAACGCATGTTACAGAGTCGCCAAGTCCAAGTTTTACTCATAGTCAAGATTCGGAACGGGAAATGTCCTCCCCCTCCATCGCAACCCCAACTTTACGAGTGCCAGTGCTTACAATAGAGAGACCATCTCCAGGTTCACCGCCACCTAAAAGAACTCCACCACATTTAGAATTCCAACCACCACCCTTGATAACTGTTACCTATAATGCGAGTGAAGAATCTGATGAGCCCATTTCACCGAGACCTCCTCCACCAACGGCTAATATGTGTTACCTCAGTCCTTTCTCAATGGGTGGTCGAGGTGAGAGAGCTCCTTCCGAATCCAACCTATCTTCTTCTGGATACAGTTCTATGGCAAGTCCAGGACCTTCCAGGTGCGGTTCGAGTAACCCTCTCTGTCCCTCAGAAATGGAAGATCCGGGTTCTGGTGGTGGTCCGTCATGCTTTCAATCAAGAAGACGTCCTTTAATGAAAACCAACTCCAGTCCAGCGGCTTCGAATGACGATACGAATGACAGAAGACGTGGTAGATCTGATTCTGAAACTTTGTCGGATGATCCTTTACTGGAATCCAATGATGAAGGAATAGGAACTGACGAGAGAGTAGACGATGTGCCGTCCAGTGCAAAAGAAATGGAAACAATGGTAGCTCTCAAAGAATCATTGGACGTTCCTCAAACTACACTGTGCTCCCCAAGCGGTGTAACGAAATGTTCAATTGTTAAATGCAACAGCGTTGAAAGAGGATTAGATGAAAAAATCAGCTTGAGACCACCCTCATTACTTCCCGAATGCAATCAACTTAGTCCGGTCAGTTCAAGAAGTGAAAGTCCTTTGAGTGACAAGACTGGTATGGGAAGATTTTCACCTCAATTCTACGGTCGTCAGTTGCCATTCACAGATTCCGATGGTCTTTATGATTTTCCTAGCTCAGAATGCGTGAAGGGTGGTAATTTGAAAACTGGAGCTGGCTTCCAAAAGAAAACCGGCAAGAAACGTGATAGAAGAACAACAAGAACAGTGTCTCATGAAGCCACTGGAACAGCTAAATCTACTTTACCACATATGCCGCATTCAATGCATAACCTTCTTGAAGTAAGTTACAAGAAATAAAAAGACACCTTTATAGTTATTAATATACATTGCTTATAACTTGGCTTTCTATAAATAAAGCTTTATCATCAAGTAGTGATCATGTTTCAACAGGCTTATCATCATCATCATCACCATCACGGTAAACATCCATCGACCACTGGATGTAGTTCTCTTTCTCCACTTGTAGACCATTACAAGCTCGACTTTCATCATTGTAAGGTACTATCTGTTGTGTCCTCAATAAGTGCAATAAGAAAGCAATTTTAAATCTCAATTATTACCATTTACAATTATATAATTGTTTTCTGTAACATTATTCTTATAAATAAAATTATAATATTGTTTGTAAGTGTTCGTACTTTATAAAGTTGTTCGTATATAAAAGCGTTATTTTGTACCATTAAAAATACAAATAATTATAATCTAACCAGATGATCAAAAGATAGCTTCACATAGAAATCTCATATGAGTTATTGTTTATCCTGAACGTTTATTTCTTACTTTTTATCCTTTTTAAAAGATGTGTGTTTTCATCATGCAGGAAACATCTACGAGTATATAGGCACTGTTTTTATGGCATGCACTGGTGTTGGCTCTTATTAATTTCTAGTTAGCTTTTCAGTTCTCATTTGGTAGAATATCTATTTTTATTCAAGCTCATTTATAATATAAATAGAAATAGAAGTATTTGCTCAAAATGGTATTTCTGTTTATACTGTTTTTGGAAATAATATCACGATTAAGTAAGCATATCTAGTACAATATTAAGTAGCAGAGATAACCGTAATAAAATTAAACTTACTATTTGAAATAATTAGTGAACATTATATCGTATTATCCACAAGTACAATTGTTTATATATACAAGTTAATCTATTCTCAACTAGCTAAATTAAAAAGTTAATTTGCTTTAGTTTTATGGTGTTGTTCTCATTCTTTTGTTTTCGTATTTTCGTATTAAATATGTGTAAAGCTTTCTATGTTAAAAACCAATGTACCAATTCGTGAAAAATGTCGTTGTTGCACTATTACCTCAATTTATGTATGTTTATCTTTCTTCAAATTTACTATATATGGTAATTGTTTGTTTTCCCAAATAATAAAAAAAAACGGAGGCAGTCATGAGGACTGCCGACAGAAGTGAAAACTTAAAACTGAGCGTCCAACGCACACATACAATCGTGTATATGGAATATGTTGGCGTGATCGCGTACGTAGACAGCTGCGCGCGCAAAACTGTGAGCATTTAGCACCATTAGCATGTTGTTGACGCGTGAACTGATACATTTTTTCCCTACCCAAAGTCGTATAACGCGGCTGTAGAAGTTTTCACTTCTATAAAATAAAATAATTATAATAAATAAGGGCTCTGATGACGAACAGGTACCCGGTAGCCGTGAGACAAGTTCACGGAGCCGAAAAACAGGTCGGCGCCGCTCGCGCTCCCAAGCGCCGGCTCCTACAACCTCTTCTTCTTCAGAGGATTCCGTATCAGCAGCCTCGGTGGCCTCAGTCGCATCAGCGAGGGAATTAAGGCTTCCAGATTTAGAGATGCAGGTAAACGATTCATATTGTACATTTAAAGGTCTCATCTCATCTGTTATCCTAAAACGTGATCCGAACGACAGAACCACGTTGACTGTGACCAATACCAACTGCTAAAGGAAAAGTGTAAAAAAAAGCATAGATTTAAAATAAATAGAATGACTATTCATTCCTATATCGTTTAACTATATCTTTGATAGTTCTACAGTACTTGAAGTATCGTTATAAATGATGTTCTCCTTGTTATCCTTACTAGGCTTCGCTCGGGCCAATGAAAGGTTTAAAGTTTTTTACATGTAAGAAAGAAAGTCTATGAAACATTATTATAGAAAAAAAAATTAAGAATACTTTAATTTATAAAACGAACAAGCAAGCAAAAAAACTATTTACTCGACGAATTTTCTCGAAGATAAGACCTTAACAGGTCGATTTCTAGACCTAAAAAACCCCTAACCGTAGATTTTGGTCCAAATCGTTAGAGCCGTTTCCGAGATCGTCGTTGCATACAAGAATTTCTCTTTTAGTTAAAGATAAGATAAGATAAATGTTTTTTTTTTTATTTTCATAGCTTCGATTAAGGATAGGTGTAGAAATAGAATATTCAATTATTTTCAGCCTGAGACGTCGCGTTTGAGGAAACCGCTAAGGAGACAGAAATGCCGTAGTTCCGAGGTGATTTTTACCCGCTTAGAGAAAATTGTTTTCATGTTGTGAATGATTCATTACACAGGGGACATATTCCTCATTTTTCATTGACGCCATTTTTGTTTTCTGAAATATTTCCCGTAACACGTCAACTAAGAGTACAATGTAGATTTTTAGGTACAAAACCCCTCTATCCAAAGCTCCAGGTAGCTCATTCTAAGTACCTACATTTTCATTGAATGATTGATTTGTCTGGTAGTTATATATTTGAATGCTTAGTATAAAGTATGTTGGGCTCAGTCGAAGACTTTCTTTTTACTTATTTTTTACTAATTCAAAACCCTAAAGGTTAAATTATTTATATGGAAAAATATTTATCAACTTACTTTTAATTTCTATACATGTTATTTTAGAGCATTTTTCCTGAGACATTTTTTGTAAATTATTACAAAAAATATTGAAACATTCATAGGTGACAAAAAACCAGAAACCAGTTGGATTAGACATATTACAGTAGGTATTTGGAAAGCCTTTGAATTAACTTCTCTTTTGTCGAGAAAAAGTAAGGAAGGGATGTTTTTAGTGTTGATTATTTGTAAGTAAAATGTCTAAACATAGAGAAAATACATACACCAACACTTCTTCAATTAATTTTTATTTGTTTTCAATATTGATCAATTTCCTTGCGTGATCAATGGGATATACAATCCTCAATAGGATAAAACATAGTGTTAATTATTGGTAAGTAGTTAAAGCAAATGATCCAAATGTAATTATATTTTCATTACATACTTACCTTTAATTAGGTTATAGTAAGTAGTTTAGTAAATAAAAGTGTGAGTAGTACATTTAGTGATAAGGTTTCCCGAGGGTGCAAACTATTTACACACGGGAAAGGCAAGAAAGAGTTCACTTAGTGACGGACTGTGCATGAGTTCTTTTAGTGAAATTTTGGGAAGTGTCGCTTATTATGGTCCATGAGCCAGCGACAGATTTTCATGACCAATTTTCTCCCAGTCGATAACTCGTAAAATGACTGAGAGAGTTGTATCATGAAGCGTTGTGAACGTCAGCTGCGGCTCCGATGGTGAGTTAAGCAGTAGAGTGGTAGCATAATAAAAAAATTTTTTAATAATTTATTCCCGATTAAAAATTCATCAAATTATAGTTAGCCTAATATTTTGAAGAAACAAAATTGTCAGCTATTTATAAAATGGTGGATTATGCATCTGCAGGTCACACGAATATATACGTGTTCAGTGATTACTTCCCAATAGCAAATTTATCAGATGAAGTTTATGTATTACTGTTAATAAATAAAAAAGTCAGCTGGCTATATCTTGGTAGAATGCTTGTCAGCTGATGCTCTGAAAGTGTAACGGGCTACCACTGCTCAATCCACCATCGAAGCCGCAGCTGACGTTCACAACGCATCATGATACAACTCTCTCAGGCATTTTACAAATTATGGACTGAGAGGAAATCATTGACGAATTTAGTGCCTGGCTTACGGACCATTAGGTACGTAGTACGCGATACGTTTGAATTGTGGCGGTTTTAATAATTTTCATTACATTGTAACGTGTGCGTCCTTCAATCCGCACACTCACGAATTTGACTCTTATCGTGTAGTTAATACGCGATACGTTCGAATGAATTCGAATCCTCGCGTACGTAATACGCGACAGGAAGTGTCAGTAAGGGTACATCCGCACTTAGTGGCCAGGCAGCATGGGCCAAGCCAAGGAAGAGAAAGTCGAGTCGATGAAGCCAACGACCTAGCCGCTAAGTGCGCATGTAGGTACGCTAAGGGCAGAGTTATCTTAAACATTGTTGTTACAAAAATAATTCTTAGGAAATTGTCCATAAATTTATTTAGTCATTTTACCTTGACATCTTCTTTCACAAGTTGACAAGAAAAGAATACAACATATTACACGTAACACACTTCAAAAGTTCTGTAAACAGAACTTTTTTACACTTTTTACGAATTACTAACTTACCCAGTGTAGGTATTTTGCAACAACGTCTTCTAGATTAAATCTAATAAATTAAATCCCAATGTGAATAGAAACTTGAAAAATAACTTTCAATCAATTTGATAAATTAATTTATATTTGGTCTCGCTTTTGTATTAATTTCAGGATACGACATCAAAAATATCATCTAATTTGGACCTTACGGAAGATTCCCGAAAACCGACCAAAATCAACAAACTGAAAACTATAAGCAATCAAATAAGGTATTAATTAAATAAATATTTCATTCGGAAATCTATGATGATCATTTTATTTATTGATAGTGTTATTTAATATCCGTTATCTGATAGTGCTGATGGAGCGAGAGCAGACGAGGGTGATTTTGGTGAACATAAATTGGCTTAATCTTTCCAGTCGTTATATCTTTCTACGGGTTGTTATATCTTCCCCAATCTTCCTCGGTTTTGTCTTTAAACGCCCAATCCCAACCGATTGTGCGTCTATTGGGAGTAACACCAACTCATTTTAGCCCCTCATTTTAGCTTCTGAAATGGGGAGACGAATAATATTAATGGGACATAATTTTATATACTAAGTACCAGTGCCCTCTTTGATGCACTCTAGAACGCACGACATTAAATAGCATACTTTCTATTATTTTACTGTGAGTTTTCTGTAATAGAAATAGAACTCAGATTGCCCTACAAACTATTAATATTTTCTTCCTTGAAGGTTTCTGCGCCGTTTGGAGCGTAGTCTAAAAATGAAAGAGTCGTATCCGGCAATCTCTGATGATGAGGGTGATGAGTCTTCGAGCGTGACGTCACCGCTACTCCAGGGAAGAAAGGAAGTGGGTCGTGTGCCCGGACACGCAATATCCGCGCCTCTGCTCGGCCCAAGACCAAAGATCGCGAGGCAGAGACGATATGATAGGTCATTGTTGAGTGAAGAAACTAGAACACTCAACGCAGCTATTGGACAAGATAATTCTGATTAAATTCGCAAGGATCTTGTGGGTAAAATTGGTACGAAATAAAATAATTTCTAATGTTGTATGATGTAACATAGAGAAGAATGCAACACTACCGAATATACTGGCCAGTTTTACTCGCACAATTTTGAACCTTTATTCTATGTTTGTAAAGTGTACAATGCAGTGTACCTACTGCCAGACCATATCAGCTCATAAAAACTGCAGGCGAAATTGGCCTCAAAACACTTTTGTACTGAAAATATTTTAAAATAAAATGTGCATTACTTTGTACTCGTACGTTCATACTCATGTTGAGTGAAAAACGTGAAAAACGTCATTTGTGAAACTGTCCGGATTTGATAGAAGTCATTAAGTACATAAAACACATATACCAAATTCTAATCCAATGTGATATAATATTATTATAAGCTGGGAAAGTAGAAATGCTGTCGATTTTTGTAGGTATAGCATCTAGTATGTACTTTACAAATATTTATTTCTTTTTATTTTCTCTTTTGATGTCTTAAACTATTAGAACTCCACCTGTATAAAATATCGTGTTGTAAATAATAATTTCTTATAGCAATAATTTGTTTTGTAGGATAAATATTTTAAATAACATAGTTTAGAATATATGGAGATCCACGCGGTTAAAGAGTTTAATGTTATGTTCCTTTCTTTATTTGCGATGAAGTATATTTTTAGTTCCCATCCCACTTATGTTGCTGTGTCTTTTATTGTTCTTTAATTCAATGTCAGTGATAATGTTAATTAATCTGTTTAATAACGCTTTTTGTAAAATATAATTCTAAGCATTGCTCAAAAGCATATTTTGTGAAATCGTTTTTGTGCAATTTTTGCTGTTGTATATAGATAAAAAAATTATTTGTAAATACCAGATCTCGAGAGAATTTGTCTTTTCATTGATGTCGTTTATAAATAATTGTAGGTAATAAAAACAAAACGAAAGGCCCAAAAAAATTGTATACCAAATGCACAATTAATACCTATATACAAATATAAATTATATAACTACAAGCACCCACTTTGTAGGTATTGTTACTTTAACTTGTCTAAAACAGTAATGTTACTCATATTTATCGACGCACTTATAGCATAGATGCTGCAATATATTTGAAGAAACTATATTATAAAAATATAATTATGTCTAGCTCATTTTAGTTGATAATTCAATAGAATTGTTAGCTATGTAATACATATACCTACTTATCTTATGTAAAACTCCTAAAGTAACGTATCGATACTACACTACATTGCAATACAATGTAATGCTATTTTTTCTATATTTATTTATTTTCAGTGACATATTAATCTAATGATCTGTCCTTTAACCTGTAGTGATTCGTAGCAACGACATTGAAATAATTTATTCTTTAGACCACACCTGTTACGGTGTGTTACAGTGTGGTGGTAGTCTTGTTAGATTACTGTCAAGGTAACTAACACCTGTTTCCAGGTTCTATCAACTTAACGTCAATAACCACCTAAGAGTAGCTAAAAGAAATATATAAAAAAAATGTAAAAACTCAATTATTTATGATTGTCTAAATTAAAATATCCTTTATGAACCGTAGTAGAGGATGAAACCGTTATGGAAAAGCAAAAATGTAAGTTATAGATAGTTATGTTTTTTTTTATACTGATCCTGTATAATCTTGTAGGTGTCTCTTTAAGTAGTTTAGTGGCGTTAGTAACAGTTCCAGCAATAAACTTTTGTGATCAACTGTCTAAAGACTGACGTAAACTGTTTGTCATTGACTGTGTGCAAGAACCAATTGTGTCTGTCTTTAGTTATGGTGTCAATGTGTCTTTGAAACTTAACATGCTGTGTAATTTATATATAAAATAAAAAAGAAACAGTGAAGTGTTATCATATAATTGAAAACGGGACCTTAGTGCGAATACTCAGATACATTCGCCTATTTATTTAATTGTACATCTTTATTTTATTTTTCAAAATATTATAATTTTCTTATTGATCAAATAATTCTTATGGTCTTTCTTATGGGTATAAAATTCTTATGGTTTACTTAATATAAACTCGATCGTTTGTTAAACAATTAAAAATTTAGAAAATGTCTTTCAAATGCATAGATAAATAATGCGAGTTTGGCACAAGTAATTCTTTATACATAGAACATTATAGTTATTTCTTAGACACCTAAATTATCTATTTAATAAGTAGATACAAAGATAACGTATTCATTGCTTAGGATGTGTCTAAATCTAGAGTCATGCGATGTTTGTATTTTCTAATTGGATATTGCTTTTGTTTTGATACCTAATATAATAATTATTTATATGTAAGTAAAATCAGTAAGGTGCATTAAATAGTTCAAATAAAAATGTTGATTCAGATGGTTTAAACCTTAATTCAAACAATTTGGTATTCAAATAACTGCTTAACCTATTTTCCTGAAATATAAAAATACAGACACGGAGATACAAGCATCGTTTGTATCAAATATAAATATAAAATAGTTTAATATGTAGCGTATATATTAAATAAAATTAATGATGGCCTGTTCATTGAGACTGATTTTCTAAAATATAAAGTGTAATCGTCGCGTCGTCTATCGCAAGTTCGATGCTTGAATAGAGAAGTAATACGTGTATTCCACACATAATTATTTGATTTGATCTTACATGCTTTAAATTATTTATATTCCTTGTGTTGGATTATATTTTGAAAATGTTAATGTGAGTTGAAGTAATTTTAACTATGTTGCTATATTTAATTATTTGAATTATTTTTTTGATTAACACCCACCATAAATAAATCAAGGTTAGGTTAGTTAAAATAACTAATATTTTCCCAAGAAGAAAACAATAATTTTCCAGAAATTTTAGTAAATCCACTATTTCAGAGTTGACCTACAGCATAGCCGACATATACAAGCGTAACACAGGCTAAAAGGGCTGCAAATTTTTTCATACCTATATCATATATTTTATTAAGAACTAATGTAAATAAAGCAATGAATACCCTATTTTATTATTATTTTCAGTTCTTATTACTTTCTATAGTAAAAATGTTAGTAGGAAGAAAACTCCTAAGTATGAGCAATATGGGTGTTTTATATATTATTGAGTATAATTAGGAATGTGCCTACAAATATTAGTAATGACACTCACTTATCTATTTATTTATTTTCTTATACACACATACCTACTTAAGCTTTACCAACTTAGGTAATATTTTTTGTACTTATGCGGGTACTTAGTAAAATTGAATGAACGAACGCCTATAATAGCTAAATTAAAATACAAAGGATTTATGATATATTACCTACCTAAATAATAATATGAAACAAAGCGTATCATTCTTCAATTGTCTTTGTTTTTTTTTAGTAAATAGCCAAGCGAAGCAAATAAGAAAATTTCTTAAGATAACTGATAGCAGTCAGCTGAACAAACTTTTTGGACCCTAAAACATAAATATTAAGAGTGCAACACAGATTTAAATCACAGAAGCGCCCTTGCCATACTTCAGGCGGCCAAAAATGTGTCATCGTTGGAAAGAGTTTCTCGAATTCGAGAATCCGCTATTTGACTAATTTTAGAAAATCGTTTTAAATTATTCTATATTACATAATAAACACACTACATTGATATTTCCGAGATATACAGTATTATTAATAAAAAATGATAAAGTTTGAATTTAAACAAACAGAATGAATGATGACACAGAGAACTAATATTAAGTGAATAAAAACTATTTACTACTCTATTACCTAATATATTTATATTAGGTAGTAGCTTGAACAGCACATATACTTTGGTTTATGAGAGGTTCACCAGAGGCCATTTCCTCTTACCTATCCTCTTACCATATCAAGTACGACAGTGTCTTCATTAGATTCTGGTATTCACCATTTGACGAGTTCCATTCGATTATAATTAAATAAAAGAAATAATATTTATTTATTTCAAACATCACTTCGCTTAGTTGCTATCCTATCACATATAATAATATATGCTATTGATTACGTGATTGAAATTTTGCTTCGCTTGACTTTAAAACTTCCAAAAAAATTGATACTACTTAGTTATTTTGTACTTAATTTAATGTTATTTTTGTCTTCACATTACTTTCTAGTGAATGTATTTGAAAGTTCTTTAATAACTTTACTAGGATAGTTGTAACTTAAACGAGTCATGTAAATATATGTTACACCATGTGCGTTACTTATAAGTATTAAGATGTATATTCAAAATTGACATCTATTCACAGACAGTGTAAGAAATAAAAGTACTTTTTGCTTGTTATTCTATGTTTTTGTGTTTTATTTTTTGGATTATCTCGCGTTCGATTCCCGGCAGAGCCAATTTTTTAATATAACTTTTCAAAGTTACAGTGTTTCGGTGAGTGATTTTAGCGATGCCAGAACCCATTCTTCCTATCTCTTTTTTTATTAGGCAGCGAAGATGAGGCCTATGATGGAGCGAGCTCACCCAGAAAATGCCTATCATATTCACTCGAACTTTGAAAAGTTCATCATCCCTTATCCATAATCCTACTACTAAAATCAGCAGCTCACTTGCTGCACCGATGGCGTTGCCTATATTATAGGCGACGTCAGCCTCTTCTCCTCCCTTCAATTGGATTAAAATTAATTGAAAGTAATTGTAGGTACAATTACTTTGGACATATGTAGTAAAAAACAAATAGTACGTATGATCCTACCGTTTTGGCTTCTTAACTCTGTAAATAAGGCTTACGTGGTCTTAATAAGAATTTCTTATGTTACTAGAGTAAATTTGCAGTTTGAGTAAGTAGGTAAATAAAAATGAAGTTATTTCGAATCACGTTTTGTTTCACATTTGTATTTGTAGCCTACTTACATTAACGAACAAAAAAAACATTAAGTAACAGTATTTCTCATATTATGAAGTTTTCAAATAGATGTATGTAATGTAATATGTGTATGTGTAGGTATGTAAATAAACTATTTAAAATTACAAGTATACAACTTAATATAAGGTAGGTAAATAGCTAGAAGTAATTTAGATTACATGAATAAAATTTGTCCCTTTAAGACCCACTCTTAAATATTATACAATCCCTATCAACCTTTATTTACTTTTCGTTTAGTAAAACTGTAAGAAATATTTTTTTACATTTTTTACAATTGTGTAGGTATATTGTGTACACCTATATTAATCTAGATACCACCACCGACTCAATTTGAACGGCAAGAAGCCTCCGTAATTTTATTTTTATTTTTTATTTTATAAAATTTACTTATTTCCTTTTCACGCAACCTTTGTCGTAAGTATAGATTATCGTTTAAAAATGTTATCCCACATACACACATGGACGTCTACATTTCCAACAATTACAAATATCCCCACTTCAAATAGTCATCAATGAGCTCTTTCATTCGTTCAATAAATGTTTCACTCGGTTTTATGTCCCAATACATTACATCTACTTCAGTCAAATCCACGTGATCATCGTTAGATACGAATACAAATGGAAAGAACTGAAATGAAATGAGCAAGCCGTAGTCCCATTTCTCTTTCACATCTCTATCGAACTCTTTTCTAGGATAAACATTTTCTATGTCAATGTCGAAGTATTGCAGGAATTTTCTCAGACTAGTGAAGTATAACTCCTTGAGATGATTCATGTGTAGTTTCCTGAATTGTTGGTCAGTTCCTGTGATTATGAGTAAGAGGAAATCGTAAAGAGGACATCCATAGCTTACTAACTGGTAGTCGATTATATTCACCTTTGCAATTTTCCCATTCTGAAAAGCAACATTTTATTATTAACCAATTATAAGTTAAAATTAAGCGGAAATCTTCAAAAGAAAATGACGGTGTAGGAATAAAAAGCACTGCGAACTGAGTTTTTTGATAGGCATGTACAGTCGGCCGCATAAGTCGATTAACACATTCATAAGTGCAAAACAACTGACCACTCAACGCGTCAAAGTAGTTGTCACGACTAGAGAACAAAATAAACTTCAAGTACAAACGATCTTAAAAAGCTTCAGTAAGTAAGTAAGAAAGTTGATTGTTCAGGTGTTTTGCACTTTTGAATGTGTTAATCGACTTATGCGGCCGACTGTACCTATAGTGTGAAAAATACTATACATACTGAAGAAAAGAACAATATTAAATTAAAAAAATATCGCGAATTAAAATAATAACGTCGATTTTTAAACATTTGTGGTTCATCCACACTACCTGACTTTCCCTCTTGCAACAATACCAATAGGCCTTGAAGCAGTTTCCATGCGAATAATTAAACATTCATTTTACTCACAATTTCTTTCATCAAAACATTACTTTGCCTGAAGTCTCCATGACACAGACAATTTACTCCGGAAGATGTATCAAAAACTTTCGCGTAGATTTTATGTTCTATATTTTCAACGAAAGCTTCCACCTTCTTTTTCACGTCTCCATCCAAAAATTTTAAAACCGTCTCGACAGAATTTTGCATGTATTTGGAATATCTCGTATCATATCTTATAGAACTGTGCATGGTTTTAATTTTTTCTTCAAAAACTCTAGGTTCTTTGATTTTCACAACAAAAGAGAGTCCATGATATCGGGCCAGTTGCTGTACCATTAACTCTGCACGTTCAAGAGTCAATACCTCTTCTCTGTCGAGAGTTTTGTAACCCTTCACACTTAAATTTTCAAGAATTATCACTGCGTCATTACTCTCTTCATACATTTCTATAGCATTGAATCTTTGATCTTCAGGAACGCCGGCTTCTTTCTGCAATTTCTCATAAATAACAAATAGCTCTCTGTAAACAAACAATTCTTTCGTATAAGCTTCTTTTACAGATACCAAAGCATTATCTTCGTCTGGAATAGATTTTTTGAAAAATATGAATTCCTCTTTGTCCTCGTTATCAATGAAACCTTTTATATGTATTTCGTATAAATCAGCTAAATAATTATCGCCTTCGGTAGCTGTTGTATTTATATCGATAGTGAAATCCTTGTAGCCCTTTCTTTTTACTATACTAATAATAGATTCTTTTAAACAGCTAGGAAGTACTGCATCTCCATTTAGATTGACGGGCATTTTGATTGTAAAGTCCTTTTTTTTTATATTTATAGTTACTACTGAAGGAAATAAAATTTTATACTTGTCTTCTACTATTTTAGACAGAAATCTAAAAGGTATGTAAATACTAAATTGCTTATACCTACAGATACGTTATTGAAATAAGCTATCGAAGAAAATGCATCTCAATAAATATACTTCTAATACTAAAAACAAACATAATAAAGGCATAATTACATTGGTGCTACAGTACCGTTTTGTAAGGAGTTACATAATAATTATGTTTTCAGGTTTTGCTGTACTTCGAAGGTTCAGAAAATCCGCATTCGAGTTTCAATAGGACCTACTTTAGAAATGCAATTCGGTGAGTGAGTGAGTAAGGGATGCCAAAGCCCATATTCTATCTATAGGTAATTTTCCCACTCAATATTACTAGTTGAGAGCGGAAGAGCAGGGCCGAATTTAGGGGAGTGCAACCGGGGCTACAGCCTCGGGGCCTCCACAAAAGAGGGGCCCCCTTAATAGAAAATGAAAATTACCATAAAAAATAGGCTACGAACCACAATGGGACAAAACCGTCTATCAAACCTTTCTTGAGCATTGAAAGTGATTGAAAGTGATCCACCGGAAGAGGCTCGGCCGCGCTAAGAAAGAAGTTGAATTTTAGCCGGTAAGAACTCGGCATAACTCCGCAGCGTCCACGGGTATGCCGAGTATCACTGCCGAGTATGTATGAGGATTTCCCAACGTTAAAAAAGCTTTTAAAACACGGGAACGGGAGCGTATTTTATTTAAAAAAGTTACACCTGTGGCTGTGGCGTTGCTTTACTTAAATAAAAAAAACATAATACTTAATGTAAAATTATCAAAATTGATTCTTTCCAAATAGGATACCAACCGTCGTTTTATAGACAACCCTTTGTTCAATGTAATTATTGTTTCAATACACACACCGATAAGATAATGTCACAATGATAACCTTTGTTAAAACCACTAGGTATAGTATGGGTACCTAGGGTAAATATTTAATGTGGTATGAGACGTATGTATCAAATATTAAAGGAATTAACTTTTACAGGCTCCAATAAGTCTTTAAGGTGACATATATGCATTTCTTTGTTCGTGTACTATTAAGTATTATCATTTAAATGTTATCTTATATATTAGCCCTTAAAATTGTAAATAAATAAATAAATAAGTAAAATCAATTCAATCCAAATTCACTTTAATTGGCAAGAAGAAGTGCAACGGAAAATTTCAAACTACCTTAAATCGTTGGCTACATTACATTATTTGTTCACCTAAAACAAATACACACAGCAAGTTCATTGTTACCTGTAATTCAACAGAGCACGCTATTTGCATAAGGATACGTGCTCTGTCAAGATTGTAATTAAAAAATATGACATTGTAAGCGGTTGCTGCAGTAGCGATGTTATGGTATTACCCACTGATCTCTAATATACCTCTGGATAGACTGCTGTTTATTTTATTTTTACGTCTATTTGAAAATCGCCATTTTGGCGCTGTAGGCTATGAAGTGTTAAGTACATGGAACTAAAACTAGTGATGTCCGCATGATAGGGAATACACATTTCTTCATGTTTCAAAACTCAAGCGGACACAATTAAACTTAAACAGTCCCTAAGACATCAACAAATAGAATAAAACGTGAATAAAACAGACACTATTTACTTATCTACGGATTAAAAAACGCAAACGTCAAAATTAGTTCCCGTACGGCGGCGCTTCAAAATGGTACACGAAAGTATCTGTAAAAATTGTATGGAGTAACCCATCCAGAGGTAATTAGAGATCAGTGGGTATTACCAAACACGCCTATTCTATAGCAGCGATAGAAAGCCGTTGGGTTCAAGCCGGTAGGAGTACGGCATAGCCCCTATTAGCTCTGCAGCTGCAAAAAAGGCTATCCACACCAACCGATCGTTAAAATATCGATGTGCAACCTATCTTGTACGATTACGGATTAGAGGTTGTAGCAACTCGCAACTTGGTGGCCCGGCTACATTGGGAATTTTTACAACCGATGACGATGATCCACGATTCGAAATAGGCAATAACAATACAATGCACGTACGTACCTTGGACTGCTACTAACACTCGATGATCTCCACCAGATACAGGAATTTCTTGTTGGAAAATGGTAGTTCGCGCGCGCGGCAATCTTTCACCGTTGGGAAGGCCGATATTCGAAAAAGTATTTTCGCTCCAATATTTTGACGGGAACGACGTGCATGACAACTGATTAGAGCTGTCATTGTCACTGTGCTAATCCGAACGTCAAACATCGTTCATCGGTAGCGCGAAATTTGAATTTGGACGAGAGTCCGTTGCGGTGACGGAACATACCGCCCACCAAAATGCCTATGGCATTTTCTGGTTAAAAATAAATAAAGAAAAAAAACGATAGAAAGAAAGAAACGGTAAAGAAAACAAAACTGTAAAACGTAATGACAATGATAAGAACTATGATAACGATACGTAACTTAAACCTAAACTAAAATACGATTAAAGAAAGAAGGAACTGATTCAATTTAGTCCTCTATTGGTAGAGGGCACAATTTAACTAAGGGTCGCTGCATTTGACCACTGGTTGCTGTTTTTTGAACGGCGATCCGAGTCACTCCATTACTACTAGGGATTAGTTTTATCACACGATCGATAAGCCAATGAAGTAGAGCACGACTTTCGTGTTTGATGATTACCATCGACCCCAGGTGTAATAGTTTGGAATGCTTAGTCCGTTTGGCAGGCCGAAGCTCCGCCCACCATAGTGGATTGTGAAGGATCTCGCCCAGAAATTGCCATCGTGAACATGTGTCTGCCGGATGGTCACCCGATGTGATGTGATGCCACCATTCGGTGGGAGCGATATCTTGTATGTGACTAATGCGACCAGCGATAAATGTTGCCCATGACCAACTAGCGAGCAAAGGGGATGAAGCCACACCAAACGACACCGTATTAAAGCGAGATTCCTGGAAAGCCTCGTGTGGTGAGGCTCTCCAAAAGATACGTTGAGAATCGCGATGAGCTGGAGAGACTAAAATTTGTCGGTACATTTGACTGCTGTCAGCCATGAAAACGATGCTATGTTCCCGAAATAGCAGAAGGATTTCAACGATATTAGGTTGCCATTTCGGGCCGATCAGTTGAGTATCGTTTAACGAATACGAATCAAAATCTTTGACGGACGAGTCGAACACAGTGCGCAGACGAGTAGTGGCAAATTCAGGACGCAAAACACAGTGGTGAGGAATGCAGTATTTTCCCCCTACCATTTCATCAGTGGGGACTAACGACAGATGTTTAGTTTTGAAGTATTGACTGGCCAAAACTAGGTCGCGCGATCGTCCACGTCCTGTTGCGTGAAATGGCCAAAGGGCAACCTTACGTGATCCAACGAACTCAGACTCTGACTCCTCCTCAGAAGGTAAACGCAATATATATCGTCCACTGTTAATATGCAAGTGATCACAACTAGATTTCTGCTCACACAATGATTCGTCTGGAGTTAACAGTCGAGCTTTAGATAAAGACTGCAGATCACATAAATCCATGTCTGTTTCTGATGCTTTCAACAACGTGGTCGATGTTAACTGCGTTTTGCCTACAAGAAGCCAGCCGAAAATCGATTTGAAGGCAGTGGGTTGATTCAAGCTTCCTTTTATTTGCTCGCCTAGCAACGACTCGGCAAATACATCCGCGGCAAACAAAAGGTCAATTGGTCCGGGAATATCGAAACCAGGATCGGCTAATGGCAAATCTGCGATATGTGACCATTTTGATGTGTTCAGATTTGCGATAGGTTGATCGCCACATATTTTTGACAACACGTGCAAGTCCAACTCGAAAGACGCTCCGTTATTAGTAACTATACTACAAGTAACATCTCCTACGACGGAAGCGTCTGCTTCACCTAGTCCACTAACACGTGCAGCTGTCTGTTTACAATTGAGTTTTAAACGGTTAACTGCTGATTCGGTAATAAAGTTGCTTTGGCTACCGGTGTCAAACAACGCACGGAAAGACTGCATACTTCCTGACGCGCCTCTAACCTGCACGATGGCTGTAGCTAGCAGTACAGTTGTGTTCGATGGTGACCTCGAGACTAAAGATGATACGGTTTCGCGAGGTTCAGCGGACGTGTGGCGGTGGAGCAATGAGTGGTGGTTGCGTTTGCAGGTGCGGCAAGAGAAGACACTGTTGCAGTTCTTCAACTGGTGTGAAGATTTTAAGCAGTTAAAGCACCAACCCCTATCAGTTGCAATCTTCATGCGTTCGTCGATTGATCTTTTCAGAAATTCTGGACATAAAGAAATACGGTGAGATTCGTCGCAAAAGGAGCAAAGGACAGGACGTGTCGCGGTTATTGATCCACTCATTTTGGCTTGACTCTTATTTGATGCTATGAGAGTATACGATCTAGGCACGCGCTGGGATTGAGCTGATTGAGAAGAAATCTTGTTAACTTGTTGTTGCTTGTTTTGTTTAACTTGTTCGGTAAAATGTGTGTCACGTACTAGCGCCTCGCATTTAGAATGTAGGAATTCTTTGAGTTGTGCATATGAGGGTAGTTCGGTGTTTGAATGCTTTTCTTCAAAATCACGGCGTATAGTTGTGTCTAATTTCGATAAAATATGGTACACCAATACGAAGTCCCAATGATTAATCGGTAGACTAACTGATTTTAAAATGCATAAATTTTCTTCGAAAAGGTCAAGTGATTTTCGGAACTCGTAAGCATCCTTGAGGTTAAAGCTCATATTTAGAATTTCTCTCCAGCACGTGAAGGCCAATTCTCGCTTACATTTATAGCGCGCGATAAGCGCAGCATATGCGTTGCCGTAATGTTCACTGCTCAGTGGGAAGGGTTTTACTACCATCAATGCATCACCGCTGAGAGAAGAGATCAGGTAATGAAACTTCTCGGTGTCGCTGAGCGAGGTGGCGTTATGTATCAATGCGTTAAACGCATCGATATATTCGGGAAAACGTTTGAGGTCTCCGTCGAAAGTGGGGAGCTGTATTTTCGGTAACCGAATATTCGACAATGAACTAGGCTGCGGGTGAGACGAGCAAGATTCATTTTTGGTTAAGCTGCGATAAATTGAGATGACCTTGTAATACATTTCGTCAAAACGATCCTGCATGTCAGAATCATCGCTTTCCGGGTCATCTAGAATCTCCAGAATCGCGAGATGGGCGTCTTCGAAATTAGAAGCAAATTTCTTAATTTCTTGATGATATGAGAAGAACATGTCCTGTTGAGAGCTGTCATTGACAACCGAGATTCCGACCTCTAATGCCTTACACATTCTCTTATAAGCGGTCGTACGTTGCCTACGCAGTGACGGTAAGTTCTGTGTCGTGTATTCTACGTCTTTAGACTTCGATCGCGACTTTTGGAGAAGGCTCGATTTGCGAGCGGAATGCTTTTTTATAGGAGACATTTTTGAAAAGTATTATAATTGGAGATTATGCTTTATTAATATTAATTTAAACGATAACAGAATATCACTCGACTCGATTTATAAAATAGGTAAATTACGTAACAATTAAAAGAAAGAAGTCGCTAACATCCAGTGTACCACACAAGTTTTGTTTCAATTTGTATGAAGCGGCATGCGAATTACGGAAAACCTGTTAGACGAACTGTACGCACAGCAATGAAACAGCTAGTATGTACAGCACTCCCCACAAGTTCTCTGAAAACTGTATGAAATGTGCGTCGGTACGCTTGAACTTGTGAGGTGAACTGTACACCCCACAATGAATATCGAGAACAACGACCATAGAAAAATAGACTTTATTTGTTGAGCAATTAGGTCGATATGATGATGTAAGTCGATTTGACCGTTGAATGATGAGTGTCGAGTGATTTTAAACTACGCATACAACCTACCCCCGGCACTTTTTTCCTAACGCAAAATTATAATGTAAAATTTTTAATTTTACGTAATTTAACGTTAAATATGCGCTGATAATATGTTGTTACGATATGAAAATTAATATAATGAATTAAAAGATTGAATCACCGTAAGCCGACTAGAAAATAAACACCGATATGTTGAGATGATTGTTTATTTGTTCCTACAGTAATTCAATACTTTTACATTGAATACGTTGAAATCCCTGTTCGATATGATTCAATCTATGTAGGTACTATCGATAGGTGTGTAATTAGGCTATAATGGAGCAACTCAGATCACAAGAACGGAAAATTGTTGAGTTTAAGGACCCGAGCTACGACGATACGTTTAACCAGAAATACCATACACAAATTGATCGGTGAAATAGGTGGAAATCCCGGGTTTCGGCACCATTAAATGTAGCAACTCGCAACTTGGTGGCCCGGCTACATTGGGAATTTTTACAACCGATGACGATGATCCACGATTCGAAATAGGCAATAACAATACAATGCACGTACGTACCTTGGACTGCTACTAACACTCGATGATCTCCACCAGATACAGGAATTTCTTGTTGGAAAATGGTAGTTCGCGCGCGCGGCAATCTTTCACCGTTGGGAAGGCCGATATTCGAAAAAGTATTTTCGCTCCAATATTTTGACGGGAACGACGTGCATGACAACTGATTAGAGCTGTCATTGTCACTGTGCTAATCCGAACGTCAAACATCGTTCATCGGTAGCGCGAAATTTGAATTTGGACGAGAGTCCGTTGCGGTGACGGAACAGAGGTACTTATACTTATAGGAGCTTTGGCATTGATGGTCACAGCCTTAACACAGGTGACCTAATTTCTTTCACTACGTTATATATAGTCATTCGGCGTATATTTTAGACAAATTCATTCCGCTGTTTCATTTCAGGAAGAGCCTCCAAAATTGTGTCCTAAAAAAAGCATATTTTTTCCGAAACTTCTGACTGAAATGAAACTGTGTGGTATATTTTTGGAATCAGCTCATGCAATACTGTCATTAGATACCTACCCCACTCGATAGGTTTCTGAAAAATATTGACGTACCAGCAGGCAGACAGCGGATAGATCCAGTCCACCCAAGCTAAAATTTCCTTAACAAAATTGTGTATTCCCAGTAGTTTGGTTAACAGTGCAGTTGACTGGGCAAGTCTGGGAAAAAAGTCAGTTCGGTCAACCTGACTGTTACCAACTACTGGGAATAGTTAAAAAATTCTCCATATTATGCTAAACATGGGATTACAGATTTGATTATACATTGACCAAATGAAACTGTAACGTTATGGGACCAAACTATTTTTAATGTAAAAAATAGCTGGTATGTTTTTATGGAAAGCATTACTTACTTTTAACCAGTAATTACAAGAATACAAGCTGCAAAAATGTCAAATTCTGCACATTTTAGAAATTTATTTCAGTTTTTAGTTTGCATCTAAACCTATATCTTAGAAATGTCATGGTTTTTTTATGTATTACTAGAAGCCTAACGGAACGGCAGTAATACTAGATCTATGCTAGAACCAATAACTAACGAGTAATCATGGAATTACATAGTATGGAAGAATAGTTGGTAAGCTGCTCCTGTTGGCAAGTGAGCTTTTAAGTTAAGGTGAAATCGTAGGGGGGAGAAATAAAACAAGGAATTAGAGGGTGGTCCTTATATAATTAGACATTGGAACGACGGCTGGGGCGAGCGCGCTCGTGGCCCTTGGTGCGAACATAGGGCTTGGTGTGCGAACGTGGAGCGCCTGGCGCCGGGCCGAAGTGGCGCACGGCCTCGCGAGCGTTGCGTTGCCCTTGGATCAGCACCGTCTTGCGGCCAGTGGGCGCGCGCAGAGCCAGCTGGTCGAAAGTCAGAATTTCCCCTGCAAGTGGAAAAAACTTAAGGTAAGTGCAAACTAGTCGGTGGCTCAAACTGATTGGTGCGTGTAGCTAAGATTCATTCTGTCTACCACAGCACAATGCACGGGAAGAACAGTCAAATGAGATGCAGATTCATACAAAAAAAACAAGTCATAAACAGACCCTTGGGTGTATACTCTTTTTGAAAAAACTACTGCACATATCTATTTCGTGTAGTTATTTGAAATCTTGAATAACTAATCAATGTTTATAATCAAAGTATTTTGGAGTTTTTGTACACTAGTGACCTATTCACCCTCAAAGTTGCATCAAAACTTGTGTTAAAATATAGATTTTTCAATGAATCTTTTAAATCAATACTTTTTTAAGTTTGTATGAAAACGAACCTAGTCAACCACAATATAAATCGGTATCACGCTTACTTTTGTAAATTAAATATAAAACAGTGGAGTAATAATCATTCTATGTTTGCATGGAGGAAAGTTGACTTGTATAGTATTCATTATCATCATCATCTCAGCTGCAGAACTTCCATTGCTGGACATAAGACCTCCCCCATAGTTTTTCAATAAGATCGGTTGAAATCTGAATCCACAATGGACCATGAATACTTTTGTTTTGAAACACTTCAGGATTTTGGACATTAATGTCTCTGACCTTACAGATGTACTCTGGTTATAGATAATATATAACTCTAGTTATAGTTATAGACATTATTATAGAGTTAACCTAAAATGTAGATGTACATTTTAGCGGGTGAGCATCTATAGAGGTTCAAAATGTTTTATGTGCTATATTTTAAAAAATCCTCCATATAATCGTTAGATTATGAATCAGCACCTGGAATCTGGAATTCAAGCTGAACTGTCTGTATGAAAATCTAACTCACTCGAATGTTACCCCAACCCCCACTAACCAAGCCGGCAGATTAATACATATCCGTTATCGCAGTCACATGGGGAATATATATTGGCAATATCTAATGAGCTAACGAGTATCTAACGAGTAAATCCAAAAATCCCATCTTGGGCGCCTTACCACTACTCATATAGCAGTTATGAAACAGTGAAGAAATATTCCATTTTCAGGCAGTGATTTGTTAAAAATTAACTCTTGTTAAATTTTTAGCACTGCTAATACCATTATTAACATTATTTTCTAATAAAATAAAAGAATATAAGTATTTTTGAAACACAACATTGAATTATAGCTCACACCCTCTTGAATTTTGTGTTATGTTCAATACTTCACAATTAATAACAAATTACAAAATTTGTTTAGCAAACTATTTTATATTAAATCTCGAAAATGTTTTTTTTTTTTTTTTTCAAAAACTACCATTCTCTTAATTAAGAACTCACAATATTGTCAGAAATCTGTATTTTTCTGTCATAATTATTATTATGCTTTTTTTAATAAGCAACACATATTGGTTAGAACATTTAACACTAATATAAAAAGCAAAACTTCTAGGTATAGTTAGTAGTTTTGGATGTGCATTGATAGGACAAACGATTTTATAAGTACAATAGACAATATTCCAAGTATATTGTTTTGCAAGATAAACAAACATACCTCCAGCTTCCAAGATGCGAGCACGAGCCTTCTCTGTGACGTGAAGAGCTGCTACAGTCAGTTTAGGGACTTTGTAAAGCCTCACATCGTTGGTGACAGTTCCCACTACGACGGCAATCAATCCCTCGCGTGTTGGCTTCTTCATGTGACGAGCAACACGAGACAAAGAAATTGGAGGCCGGTTGATGCGGCTCATAAACAAACGCCTCAGAATTATCTGATTGAACTTAGCATTTGTACGTCTTGCCAAGTATCTGTATAGCTGGAACAAAACATCAAAATCTAGGTTATGTGTGACAAAATTTCACAAAAGTATAACACTTGAATATGAAAGATAAGCGATTTTATAAGTTAGAATAAAAGGCATTGCACATATTCCATATACTTACTTTCACTAATAATCTCAGGTATACATCCTTCGATTTAACTTCGGTGCGCCTAACTTTCCTGTCGTGTTTATGATTGATATCGATACCCTGAAATAAACAAAGTAACACATTTTGATCTCACTATAATAGTTAAATAAGACTGTATAATTAAACTAGGAATCATTGTCGTCACGATTTCCATTGATTAAAATTTATTTTATTCGAGACGACACTCACCATCTTGCTAGACAAGCGGAAGGAAAAGACACAGACCAAAAAAGACCTAATCAACAATGCTATTTCAACATTCACACAGACAAAACCACACAAGATAAAAATAAACCGTCATCTCAAGCTGTCATGTTATTTGACGTATAAGCAAATGTTGCCATGTTTTGTCAAAATTGTCAAGTATAGAAATTAAATAGTGGCAATACTACATAGAATATTGTTGTTTCTTTCATGTCAACTCCAAGGTTAAAACGAGACAACACAGTATTGCCACTTTTTAATTTCTACGATTTCTACAGATTATTGACAAGCTGTACTTTATGGGTACATATAAGGAGGTTAAGATAATGGCCATTCTCAAAATGAGCCGAAATGCCATTATACATAAAGAGGAAGAAGAAGAAGAAGAAGGAGGGTAGAGATCTATCCTCCTTGGGTACATACTTTATATTGAGTTTTGAACAGAAAATAACACAAATAGGTGACTGAACTTGATAAATTAATATTGTGGCCATTCAGAGACCAAGAGAGTATATATATTATGTTCTTTGGACTATACATAATATAGCTTTGTTGCTATCTTAACTTAGTTTCAAATTATCAATTAAATGAAGACGTGAAGGTGGTATGTCGCAAAATTCCAATTTATAATAAATCGAGGTTATAGTTTTACTTTTAATTTTTGAGATAAGTCGCCACGGAATTGATTTTTGTACTAACTTACGATGAAAAGTTGTGTAAACAACCTAAAATATTAATGTTATTATAACAATTAAACACTTTTATTATTTAATAAAAAAAAGTGAACATAGCTCCCTTTTCCATTGACAAAAGTAAACTTTCCTGCACTCTTTACTTTTTAAAATTAACTGTACATAACACCTTTTTCAACTTTCTATTTCCAAAAATGTCTTAAGAGGGCGTATAAAGGCCCTACACTAGCGCCACTCATTTAAAAAAAAATTATCTCGTGACTGAGAAGGAATTATTAATAACGGCTACAGAAAGCCCTCGGTAAGTATGTCTACAATTTTTTAAATGAGTAGTGCTAGTGTACCTTTATACGCGCTCTTAAATCGACGATCTTAAGGTCTGTAATTATTCATAAACAAAAACTAAAAAACCCAAAAATGCGACATAACTCCTTCATCCACTCACGTCTTAAAATAGCATAAATTGCTTAATTCTATTTTTATTTTTGTTGGACAATTTGTGGCCAGTGCCTTAGAAAGGAATTATTATTTTATTGTCTATTAAAAATTAATAAACAAGTGAATAGGTCAGTCTCTAAATCTGTCACCGCGACAGATAAGTTTCGACCGCCGTATTTTCGAAAAGAATGGATTTTAATGCGAAACATCGAAAATTAACCAAAAACAAAAATTCTGTTCGTACACCAGTAACAACGAAGTCTCGTCTGACAAAAAGAAAAGTTTTGACTAGAAAACGGAAATGTGTGTGTCTTCCTGAAAATTATTCGGTCGTAGAATTTCCAGCGGTCTGGAATGATTTGAGAACAAACGGTCAACTATGCGATGGTGTGATAGTTTGCAATGATATGAAATCGATTGGAGTGCACAGAGCGATACTTTCAGCAGTTAGTCCATATTTCAGAGCTACATTCGTAAATTCTCTAAAGAAAGGGAAACCAGAAGAAACTGAAGTGTACGTAGATGTGCCTAGTTATTATATGAGTTTGATTCTCGACTACGCGTACACAGGAACTTGTTCAGTAACTGCTGAAAATGTAGAGCAACTATTGCCATACGCCGACCAATTCGATGTTGTTGGCGTAATTCAACTGTGTTGCCAATTCTTATTAAAAGAGCTTAGGCCACACAACTGTCTCGGCATATTTAAATTTGCTCGCTACTATTTTTGCAGTGAATTAGAAAAAAAAGGAAAATTGTTTATACGACAGAATTTTAGCAAAATACTTAAAGAATGTGTCGAATTTAAGTCGCTTTCCCACGACGAACTAGAAGACATATTACGAGACGATGAACTGAATGTTCGTAATGAAGAAATAGTTTTTCAAGCAGTGAAAACTTGGATAGAACATGATTTGGAGAACAGAAGAAAATATATTCCGTCCATGCTTTCGTGTGTGCGCTTTGGTCATATAAGCTTTAAATATTTCAAAACAAAAATAATGCAATGGCAACCTGTGATTGATGATGATGTTAGTACATATTATGACACCCTATACTTATAAAATATGATATTATGATGCACCTATAACACATTCATTTTGTACATGATGTTGTTTGGAAACTACAAACCCAAAAAGCAATTTTCAAACATTAGACAATGAATGACCACATTGACTTCGGGTAATGTTAAAATTAAAAAAAAAAATTACCGTCGCTTTTGTTGTTCAAAAATACAAAAATATTTTACTAATAATATTCATTCATTAAATCCTATTGTTCAAATAGTAGACTTTAATTAGTTTAGGCGATGATGCGGCTGGCATATCTTTGTAAGGTGAAAGCCAAGGAGAATAGAGGTAATGAAAGCCCCAAAAGTATATAGACAATAAAAAAAAACACATTATCTGTGGTGTCCAAAACTGCAATGAGCGACATCTGTTAATTACATTCTACACTATTACATTTGTTACAAGAACAAGGATTATCAATACTAATAATAAATCTGTATGGAGTAATTTACTTTGTTTTCAGAAATATAGTGTATGTAGGCTCTATACATGATACTGAAGCTAAATTGACGATGTTTAGATTTTTTTTCGGTATGTATGTATGTTCCTCCATCACTCTTAAACGAATTAGCTGATTTTCATGAAACTTGGTAGATAAACATTTAGAACGGGACACGTGATAAGCTACTCTTTATCTTTTTTAACGCGGACGAAGTCGCGGGCAACAGCTAGTAAATTATAAATTATACTGGCTGGTGCCCACTACTTCGTCCGCGTTGAAAGATATAACACTGAGTAACGCCTGACTTCTTTATCGCTGTGACGACGGTGGCGCCGCTACTATTGTCGACAGTGGAACCGTTTTTTTTTATATTTTTGTACTATTCCTCGGGAACTAGACATTTTTTCAGGATAAAGTTACATTGTGCGAATGTAACATTGTGTGCCGAGAGGTATAAAGTGTCCTATATGTTAATCCAAGTAAATAAACGATATGTGTGTCAAATTTCATCCAAATAGGTTTAGCCGTTTTTACGTGATTGAGTAACAAACATCTTAACATACGAACTTTTGCATTTATGGTATAATACACTGGACCGCAAAGAAGAAAGGTCGGTTAGAAAATCTTCAATATGGCACGCTTAGTATTAAAGTGACCGAATTAAAAAAAAAACAGTTTTTTGGGAAATCGCAAAAAACGTTTTGCGCAATAAGTTTTCTGGTACTTTTTTTTCCATAAATATAGAATATGAACCACAGATTACTACACTAAAAAAAAATATTTTTATTTTAGCACATTAAAATATTCTTTAATTTGGAATTTAACTTTTGGAAATTTTGAAGACTTTTCTAACAGACCCTTTTTCTTTGCGGTCCAGTGTATTATTATTATAGTAGGTATAACAAATTTTTAATAATTTTAATAATAATAGATCATCAATCACAGGTTGCCATTGCATTATTTTAAAATTATTAAAAATTTATTATTAAAATATATTATTAAAATTATTAAAAATTTGTTATACCTACTATAATAATAATACAACACTGGACCGCAAAGAAAAAGGGTCTGTTAGAAAAGTCTTCAAAATTTTAATTTTAATAATATATTACGAAAATTAAAATTATTTTTAAAAATGTGCAGAAATGCCAAGAAGCTTTATATCCCGCCGTGGTGTTCCTCACGCTGTTGGATTCGGGACCTGGTGTCGAAACTGATCTCAATGATCCACTGGCCAGACCACGAATACCCTACGAGATACTATTTGCAGTCGGTGGCTGGAGTGCTGGAAGCCCTACTAGTTTTGTGGAGACCTATGACACGAGGTGAAACATTTAAAAAACTTGGCTTAGCGTACAGTCTTAGTTTACTCACTGCATTCGTTCACTGACTTCATATTAAAGTAAATAAGTTTTGTACAGAAAGACTAGTAGGTATTTGCCCGCGACTTTGTCAGCGCCTTCACAGGAACATCCGCTACACTAATCTAAAGATTGAAAGTTTCATCAAAATCGGTTCAGCCGTTTCTTTTTTATATGTTAAGGTCGACAGACAGTCTATAAACAAGGTTTTGAAGTCTATAGGAGACACACGGCTTAAATAATTTTTCACAGATTTTTTACATCGTGCTTTTCCTGCGTAACTTCATAAAATATAACCTATGTTACTAGCTGTGATGAGTTGCCGATAACGTGGCTTTCTATAGATAAAAGAATTTTTAAAGTCGGTCCAGTAGTTTTTGAGTTTATTCATAACAAAATATGTACAAAACAAATCGTCTCTCTTTATAATATTAGTAAGTATAGAAAGAAGTATTAGATATAGATAAAACCTAATTACGTTTTTTCCTGGCCGAAGCCGGGAGCGGGTCACTAGTTTAGTAATAAATTAACCACAATTAATTATGTATTGTTGTGTCTCGGTGAGTGAGTAAGGGATGCCCATTACCCCATCCCTACCTTATCCCTTATCCTTAATCCTTCTATGGTCGGCAGCGCACTTGTAGCACTTATGGTGTTGCTTGTGTTATAGGCGACGGTAGCCACCTACCCTCAAATGGACCGTCAGCCTGTCTGTCGACCTTACATAAAAAAATAAATTAGTAGAGGTATCAGAGGAAATTTAAATCGGATAATGGAATACTTACAGGGCCGACCGATGGTTCCTCTCGATCCACATGGATCTAACACCACGCGCGTACCATGGATTATGCTCGTTGAACAATATGATCTATATGATCGGAGGCTTCGATGGAAGCGATCACTTTAATACGGTGCGCTGTTACGACCCCGTAACTAATACGTGGTGTGAACGGGCTTGCATGTACCAAGCGAGATGCTACGTCAGTGTTGTTGCTCATGGCAAGTAGAGATTTTTTTGTAGTAAAACTTATTTTAATTAGGCTATCTTTTGGGCAGTTTGTGTGGAGAATTTGGCAGAGGAGAGTAAAATAACACATTGAGGAATATTTTATTATAAACAATACTAATACTAATAATAATTATGTAAGTGTAGGTATTGTATGGATGTATGTTCCTCCACAATTAGTAAACTAATAATGCGGGCGTCAGCTATTAGTAAATAATAAATATATTCACACATTCCACACAGCACTATCTAGCTCCACAGTAAGCAACTGATGTTTGTACTATTCCGTGAAACTATTACAGTTGATAGATTATTTTTTTTTTATAAATACATACATATTATAAATACAAACATCCATGACTTAGCCAATTTGCCCCTTCTTTTTTACAAGAGGAATCCATCATGGATACCCACCGGCCTTTTTTTTTTTTTTTTTTTCTAAACCTCTTGGCGTCCTCCACGTCCGCTATAAGGTGAAGTTGCGAGGTCGGACGAACACTCTTCCGCAACTCCACCGCGGGGGTCCAAAACCGGACACTGCTTATTGGGACGGCGCACCCGAACTGCCAAAGTGCACCGTGCCTCTCAGAATGAAGCGGGCGGTAGAGTCCCCATCTACCGCCCTAGTCCTGTCAGGGATCCAGGTGGCGAGCGTACGCCAGCCGCCTGCGTCCCGTTCGTCGGCGACGGAGCGGATGGGACAGGATGTCGTCCTCCCGTTCTCTCTCCGCCGCCTCCTTCTGCGAGATGACATCTTCGCAGAAGGATTGAGTAGCTCGCCAAGCGGCTCTACTGCCGACCATAGCTTTTACTACGGCCGGCAGAGAGAAATCCATACCAATGGTTGCAGCGAGCTCAGTTCGCTGCGCCGACCATCTAGGGCACTCCGCAAGAGTGTGCTGTGCGCTGTCCTCAGCGCATGCACATGAGTGACACTCTGGGGTTGGCTCTCTACGAGCCACCCGGTGGAGATAGCTTCCGAAACAGCCGTGTCCCGAGAGCACCTGCACCAGGCGGAACGTGAGAGCCCCGTGTCTCCTCTGGAGCCACTCGTCCAATACTGGACGAATAGCCTCCACGGTGCGGTGGCCGGCACTAGGCTCGGCCAACCTCTCACTCCATTTCAGGAGGAGGTTCTCGCGTGCACGCGAACGGATTCGCGAAACGACTTCTTGCGGAGGCTGAGCTCCCCGAGACCGTAGATCTGCAATGCCCAGATATACGGTCGCCTGCACCTCGGCCTCGAGATCCCACGGTGGCGTGCCCGCCATAACGCATGCAACCTCGAAGGACACTGTCCGATAGCCCCGGACGATCCTGAGCGCTAACGTGCGTTGCGCGCGTCGCAGGTGCGCCCTGCATTTCTGCTTCAGACCGTCCGCCCAAATTGGGGCTCCGTAAAGAGCCATTGACCGCACTGCCCCCGCATACAAGCGACGACAGGCGGTGTTTGGCCCACCCAGATTTGGGAGCAACCTGCCCAAAACAGCAGCGGCTCCCACCAACTTCGGTTCCAGGAGCCGAAAGTGTCCCTCAAAACTCCAGCGGCTGTCAAGGACAAGGCCGAGGTATTTCATCGTGGGCTTCACGTCCACAGAGACCCCCCCGATAGTAATCTCTGAACCCGGCGGTGGTGCATTCCGAGGCCCGTGAAAACACAAGGCTTCGGTCTTGTTTAAGGCTACGGTGAGTCCCAACCGCCGGATTCGTTCGACAACGTGAGCCACGCCAGCCGTAGCCAGAATGGCAGCCCATCTGTAATCCGGTGCTCGGGCGGTATGGATACCCACCGGCCTGGGGACAGAGTGGGTTATGTCGGACTCCTGCCCCGAGATGGTATTGAGGAAGACCTACCGACTAAACCTCTTGGCGTCCTTCGCGTCCGCTATAAGGCGAAGTTGCGTGGTCGAGCGAACACTCTTCCGCAATTCCGCCGCGGGGGTCCGTAACCGGACACTGCTCATTGGGACGGCGCACCCGAACTGCCAAAGTGCGCCGTGCCCCTCAGGATTAAGCGGGCGGTAGAGTCCCCATCTACCACCCTAATCCTGTCAAGGATCCAGGTGGCGAGCGTATGCCAGCCGTCTGCGTCCAGTTCGTCGGCGACGAAGGGAATGGGACAGGACGTCGTCCTCGCGCTCTCTCTCCGCCGCCTCCTTCTGCGAGATAACATCTTCGCAGAAGTATTGCACCGCTCGCCAAGCGGCTCTGCTGCCGACCATAGCTTTCACTACGGCCGGCAAAGAGAAGTCAAGTCCAATGGTCGCAGCGAGCTCAGTTCGCTGCACCGACCATCTAGGGCACTCCGCAAGAGTGTGCTGTGCGCTATCCTCAACGCACGCACACGAGTGGCACTCTGGAGTTGGCTCCCTACGAGCCACCCGATGGAGATAGCTCCCGAAACAGCCATGTCCCGAAAGCACCTGCACCAGGCGGAACGTGAGAGCTCCGTGTCTCCTCTTGAGCCAATTTGCCCCTAGCGGAATTCGAAGGCCAAATGACGACACGCGTCATTGAATAGAATAGAATAGAATATCAGTTTATTTGCAACAAAGGACATAAATACACAATAATAAAAAAAAATTAAAAAAAACACACACACACATACAAACTGTCACAAACCGGCTCCAACTCAGCATAATGCAAGTTGTAGAAACCTACGCTAGTCTTCCGTTGGAGCCGATGGTGAGGTGGTCACTTATTCACAAAACATACAAAACATAAAAGCTCCAATATACTTGAGGTATCCAATTGAGGTATACTTCGGTAATTTTAACATTAGTCTGACTGTACGTACTGTTCATGTTCAGATGGACTGATATATGCGTTGGGTGGTTACAATGGTCGAACAAGAATGTCATCGGTGGAACGTTACTACCCAGACAAAAATCAATGGGAGATGACCACACCCATGAACAAACAGAGATCGGATGCCAGCGCCGCTTCACTGGGTGGAAAGGTGAAGATATATTTATATTACTTATAATGCTTTATATTTATACACACTTGCAAGGTATCTCAACATCAATCGCCATTATCAACTAAGGGAAACTCGAAGTCTTCCCTTTTTAACAAAAAACTCACAGTCGATGCATAAGAGCATAATTATAGGTGTATATAGAAATGTTTACAGAAATACCTGAAGAGTTGCCGCCATGAAATCCCTATCTTAATCTGCTTATTTATGAATTAAACTTTCTTTATCAATACTAATAATAAATCTGTAAGTGTAGGTATTGTATGTACGTATGTATGTTCCTCCATAACTCTTAAACGAATTATGCTATTTTCATGAAACTTAGTAGATAAAAGATAACAAGAAAAGAGAGACACATGCTACTCTTTATTTTTCAACGCGGACGAAGACGCAGGCGCCAGCTTGAGCTAGTAATAATTATAGAAGTTTAATCATAAGTAGGCAATTATTCTTACATAAAATAAAATAAAAGTCAAAACCTTAATCCTTCTATGGTCGGCAGCGCACTTGTAGCACTTATGGCGTTGCTTGTGTTATCGACGGTAGCCACCTACCATCAAGTGGACCGTCAGCCTGTCTGTCGACCTTAACATAAAGAAATAAATAAAAAAAATTCAGAGTGTCCAGGAATTGTCTCAGTTTTAATGCGCGAACGCTTGAGAAGTGATTTATAATTGGCTCAAAATTGAAACAGATATACATTGTGGGCGGTTTCAACGGACAAGAGGTTCTAAGTTCAGCGGAAGTTTTCGACCCAGAGACTAAGCAGTGGAGCTTCATTAGATCAATGATCAGTCCCCGTTCGGGAGTCAGCTTGATCGCGTACAGGGACTGTCTCTACGCTCTTGGAGGCTTCAACGGTTACAGCAGATTGAACACTGGTTGGTATATAAAACTTAATCCAACTAATAGCCGTTGGACTTGCCTCCCTCCACTTGGCTCCCAAAGATTCTAAGAGTTTTATTAATTTTTTTACATTCCTTGGCCTCCCAAAGGATCATAGGATAATTATTTACATCCTTTGAATACCTACATATCGTTGCTTAAAAACTAAAGGGTCACAAATCAAAATTAGACTTTTTACAGGAGAGTATTTGTATTTTTAAGTAGCATTACATTTTTTAAATACTTACTTTTGTACTAAACTGAATACTAGAGGAGATATAAGCATATAAGTTACTTTATGATATCAAAAAAAAATATCAAAATATACTAAATATTGAATAAATAAGTCTTTCTGCAACATGCAGTATGAAACATTGTGATTGTATTTTTGCAACAAAAACATTTTTGGATATTTTTTTTAGTATTATGACCGTCGATTGACGTTATGACCCTTTAGTTTTTAAGCAGCGATATGTTATGATAACAAAAAAATAAAAATCGTTTTGTTTAAAAAAATAAAATATGAATAATAATTAAGTAATTTTTTTTTCATATCATGGTATTAGGTGAGAGATTCAATCCACAACAAGGCGGAGATTGGCAAGAGGTGACTGAAATGTTCAGCGCGAGGAGCAATTTCGCGACAGTCCTCCTGGACGACATGATATTTGTCATCGGCGGATTTAATGGTAAACTTTAAGAAACATTTTTAAAAAATTTTTTATGTTTAAGCAGACAGACTTTTTATGTTTACCATCACCTATAACACAAGCAATGCCAATTGATGCCAATTTGATGCCAATTTTGACTGAATTTGAATTTTGAATTTCTATTTTTTTCAAAGTGAAAGGTGCGCAGAAGAACATAACGCTTTTTATTTAACGCTTGTCTTCATTTTACTCCCCATAAAATTTCCATACCGCGGGCCGCCTTATATGAAAATCGATGCCTTATAAGGAGCCAAAAACCAATTGGCACGTCTATTTCAGGCTCCACCACGATACCACACGTGGAGTGCTTTGATGGCGACACCTCTGAATGGTACGACGCGGCTCCAATGAACTTGAATCGTTCAGCGCTGAGTGCTTGCGTCCTCGCAGGACTTCCTAACGCTAAATCCTTCTCGTACTTAGCGAAAGCTGTTCCCGCCGCTGGAGCCGATCAAGCGCATCGTCACTGAAACACCATGCAAAAACTGTTTCATCTCAAAAAATATCTCTTTTTCCAGAAACCTAGAAAAACCGTTTAAATATAATCGTACGAAACACTAAAAATGTTAAATTATAAATAATACGTATAATTACATAAAGAAGCAATTCGAAATAATTCCTGTTTATTAGCAAAATTAGTTGTCTCTTTACACAAATACAAAAAAAAAATGTCGAAATTCATGCAATTGAAATTTAAACCTCGGATCAACAAGTGAGCCTAACAATAACTAAAATTTATCGTTTCTGTATATAACCGATGAACAGATAATGATAATTTCACTCACTATTATTTCAACCAAATCCACATCAACTCAGAATTCCGTCGTGTGCGAAATTCTAGCATACCATACTCTTTATTCTCTATTAGGTAGTAAAGATATACACCTAATTAAGTTTGGGGATTTGAAATGTAAAAAAGTAATGTATTTCATTCCAGAAATTATCAATAGAGTCAATAAAACGTACGAAGTTTAATCAAAATTGGTATACCTAGTACAGTCATGTAAACTTAACAAACATAAAGACATGAGTTGCATACATTCGCATTAATAACATTTACTTACAAAATGAGTCGAGAACAGCAAATATCGAAGACCTCGATTTTTGAGTTGGAACAATTTTTGTTACATTAATCGACACTACCACAAATAACTTTCCGAAACTTTTTTCATGGTTGTGCCGAGAATTTAGTTTTTTTCAAATAGGCAATTTACTGCCGTCACCGTACCTGATTTATTTCTGTGATATTTTAAAGCGGTTTAATAATGTAGATATTTTTGAGCGTTTATCCTTCTACGTGGTTGTAAAACGTGTCAAGTTTCAACAAAATTGATGTAGCGGTTTAGTCATGTAAATGTAACAAAAATAAAGACACATTCGCATTAATAAATAATAATAAACGAATTTACAAACGGAGTCGAACAGCGAACGTCGATAGCCTCAATTTTAAGTTGGAACAGTTTTAGATTTATTATTTTTTGTTACATTAATCGACTACCACAAATTACTTTCCGTAACTTTTTTCATGGTAGTGTCGAGAATTTTTTTTTATTTTTAATTTAAATAGGCAATTTACTGCCGTCACTGTACCTGAATTATTTCTGTGATATTTTAAAATATCAATATTTGTAATGTGTATAATAATATAGATCAATTTATTTTTATTTTTTAGTAAATAGAGATCAATTTGAATTTTTGTAATATATTAATATGTCATCGTTTGTATATACTGTAAAAAGTTATTATTTTGTGAAATGCTCTAGAGAAATGTTGTGTAGCAATATTTTTTACCATTTTTTTTTAAATTGACAAGTTTTTGAGTGTAGTTTGTGAAACATTTTATTTTGGTAGTTATATTGTTTGCGTCCGTTAAATCAAAGGTCGCGTTTTCGATGCTAATTGTACCTATGTACCTGTTATGTGCCTAAAAAATAATAATTTGATTGATTCCCTTATTGGATACTTAGTTATTTTGACAACTTTCATTTTGTTATTGATATGTGGACACGAGAAACACAAAAAAATGGAAAATTTTATTTTTTATTGAAAATTTATTGTATCGGACAGATAAAATTGCAAATTAATAAAGAAATAAACAGCTGCATTTATTGCGTTTTATTTATCCAACTAGCGACTCGCCTCCGGCTTTGCGCCGAATGCATTTTTTAAATACATTCCCCGTTTATTCCTCATTCCATAAGTGAAAACCGAATTCAAATCGGTCTAGATATATTTGAGTTTTTGCCCCACATTCCCAGTAAGTAGTACCACTGAGCAGTACCACTGATTATAGTAGTGGCCTTTTTATTCTCATTAGTATCGATTCTGCCGTACACCGCTGGAGGGTCTACACCTACCATTAATTAACCCATTAATTGTACTATTGAGTTTTTTATCCTCATTAGTACCATCGTCAACACGTGCGAGGCTAATGCACGGCGCGGCGATTGATTTTTTAAATATAAAACTGTTTAAAATCTTCAATGATTATGACAATCTGTCTTTTTGCGAATCTGTCCTTATACGAATAATCCGAAAAATTATCTAACTGATGGTGAAAACTGCATCAAAATCCGTTGCTGGTGAGGAAGTTAGCAGATACTAGCCGCTACCCGCATAACTTTGTAAATTATATACTAAAACTTTCCTCGAGAACCACAGACCACTCTATCCATTGGTGAAAACAGCATGAAAATCGGCGCAGTAGTTTTTGAGTTTATCGCGAACAGACAGACGCGACGGAGGACTTTGTTTTATAACATGTGAGGATACAGACTTCAAACTATTTACCTAAGGATTGATTTATAGATACCTATACAATATATCCTCTATATGAATAGATAATACATGTATGTATACGTCATAACTGAATCACCTTACACGAACAGTGAGAGTGGTTAGCCGTGCGTATATTTACTACTGAACCGAATGGAGGGACACGGGGGGAGGATACGGGAACCCTCCCCTTCCTCACCCCGGGAGTTCCCGTCGCGATCGAACCGTACCACGGGAGGCGTAGTGTAGTGAACTTACAGTCGCATTCGGGCGCGCCGATTCCTTTAAATAGAATTTAAAGAAATAAAACAAAATATGGAATTAAAGGGGAAAGTTGCCCTAATAACTGGAGCGGCGGCCGGCATAGGACTCGCTTACACTGAAGAATTGCTGAAACAGGGAGCCAAGGTATGTTTAATTAATATTTTTCAGTCAATTAACTCAATTCCTTTCTTGCATTAAAATTATAAAGATTTTTATCAAAAGCCTTGGAAATGGAATGATAAATAATCATCTTCTGTACTTATAAAATCAGTTTTCCTGACTATCGAAGCACAACCATTAACTATACTGGACTAGAAAGCTGAAATTTGAAACATAGATTTATTTTATAACGAAGTATGCGCTAAGAAAGCATTTTGAAAAAGTGCGAAGCCGGAGGCGCATATCTATTATAGTATTTGAATATTTCTTATAAGGATTATTTACATTAGCGTTGTATTGTATAAACCGGTGTAAACAGTTTATTCAAAGTTCAAGGAAATATTGCACGTTGAATGGATTCGTTTGGATAATAGCCAAAAGGGTTTAAAACGGAAAATAAAGTACATACATAAATATGTAGTACCTATACTACTTACTGTAAGGTTTTTCATCTCTACTGAACTGACCGGCACCCGTATTATTGCATTAGGTAAGATTTTGTATTGATTTTTGCAGCGCCCGGGTTGCGTAGTTAAGTGAATTCTTTTGTTTTCTCCATTTTTTCCCGCAGAGTGACATTCATTTGCTTATTGCAATAGTTATTTTCTTTGATAATGGTCCCTGAGCCAGCGACAGATTTTCATGACCAATTTCCTCTAAGTCGATAACTCGTAAAATGACTGAGAGAGTTGTATCATGAAGCGTTGTGAACGTCAGCTGCGGCTCCGATGGTGAGTTAAGCAGTAGAGTGGTAGCATAATAAAAAAAATTTTTAATCATTTATTCCCGATTAAAAATTCATCAAATTATAGTTAGCCTAATATTTTGAAGAAACAAAATTGTCAGCTATTTATAAAATGGTGGACTATACGTCAGCAGGTCACACGAATATATATACGTGTTCAGTGATTACCTCCCAATAGAAAATTTATCAGATGATAGTTTATGTATTACTGTTAATAAATAAAAAAGTCAGCTGGCTATATCTTGGTGGAATGCTTGTCAGCTGATGCTCTGAAAGTGTAACGGGCTACCACTGCTCAACCCACCATCGTAGCCGCAGCTGACGTTCACAACGCATCATGATACAACTCTCTCAGGCATTTTACAAATTATCGACTGAAAAGAAATCATTGACGAAATTAGTGCCTGGCTTACGGACCATAAAGGATGCACTAGATTCAGGGTCTCAAACAAAATCACAGCGAAAACGTGTACATACACTAGATTTTGCTTTATACATGCTATAAATTTCTCTCGTTAATTTCTGATAAAAAGATGAATGACGTAAATATTGCATGACTGATTTGAACTTTAACATTTAGTAATAATGGTTCACGTCGTAACCCGTGTTCACCTTAAGAACAACTATGTGCAACTAATTTGAAATATCACTCCAAGCTGTAAGTGGGGTGACATTCTACTATGCCATTTTTAGTGAAACAACCCAGAATCTATTAGCTAGTGTATCCTTTATGAAAGATAAAAACCTTTGGGTAAAAAAGAAACAGGCTTCAGTCATGCGTTACAAGTTGCAATAGGTGTGCTGCACACCGTGTGCAGTAGTACTAAGGGGTATTAGAGTACCTAACTACCTATACAATGGTAGTAGGTTATAGTTGATATATAGTCAATATAATGTTATTACTTATATAATTTAATGTTCGTTAGTTCGTTTGTAAAAACCTTTTCAGGTAGGTTTTTGCTTATGTTAAGGTCGACAGACAAGCTGACGGTCCACAAGATGGTAGGTAGGTGGCTACCGTCGCTTATAACACAAACAACGCCATAAGTGATATAAGTGCGCTGCTGACCATAGAAGGATTAAGGATAAGGGATAAGGGAGGGAAGAGGTAATGTGCTCTGGCATCCCTTACTCACTCACCGAAACACAACAGCACACATGCTGTTATTTCACGGTGGTATTCTGTAAGGTGGTGGTCACTGCCGCCAGACGGGCTGCCCAAATGGCTGCGAAACGCAGTGTGCCTAAAATTAAAACTAAGATTGGTATCTTAACAAATAAATAACAATACATTACAGGTATCAATTTGCGACATAGATTCTGAAACAGGAGAGCAGATTTCGGATGAACTCGGAGCGAAATATGGCAGAAAGAACCTGTTGTTCTGCCAATGTGACGTCACTGACTATCCACAATATGAAGGTACTGTACTGTACGATCTTTCGTATATTTTTATTAACAAGAAAAGCCTTGATAAAAAGTACGTTAACAAAATTAGCTTATTAAGATTAAGCAGACGCAACGTACAGACATGTAGGTGTGTCTCGCTGACTTGAACCAGAAAACCAGGTTATAATACTAAATGCATTGTTATAATAAAATGCACGATTTCAATAAGAGAATAAGTAATACATATATAATGAAATTTATGTACAAAATATTTTAGTGTTCAAATTACAGTCAAGTTGTCTATATAGCTAGGTACTGATAGTTGTAGTCTTCTTAGACAGGTATCAAGGAAAAACTTGATACTCGGGTTCACTCAAATTTCCTATGTAAGGGACTTATAATAAACCCCTTACAGGTACTTACACAATATAAACTGTTTTAATAATTCAAAGTAAATAATTTATAGTTTATATTTATTCTATAATAATTTATTATAGAACCTCTTCATTTACGCAGACGAATAGGTAATAGACAAAAAAAAAATATGAAACAAACGTAAAATTTTGGTCGGAGCACCTTTTTTCTGTTATTTCAGTATTTATTTATCTAAAAATATCTCTCTTATCAACCAGCTTCGCATGGATTGGATAGTTTTTTCTTCAAATCCTATATATATAGCTTCTTCGTTTAGATTCCGCTCTTTTCATTAATGAAAGCTATAGATATAAGAGTATAACGGTAGTATTAATAATAAATATATGGTGAAAACCGTATCAAAATCCGTTGGGTGGTTTAGAAGAACTTAGCGTAGAAATAAATACAAAAGTATAGATAAATGTGATAAACAATGTATTGAATTAGCGTTTCTTTAACTGATTACAGAAGCGTTTGAGATGACTATGAAAGTATTCAATAGACTGGACATCGTAATAAACAACGCCGGTGTTATGAATGACAGATTTTGGGAGTTAGAAGTTGACGTCAATTTGGTAAGTACTCATACAAGTGGATATACAAGTGGATACCTACTCGTAGCTAATACTCGGCCAAATAACTAAGGCTGGTTTCAGTGCTTTCCTGACGGTCAGTACTGATGATACGCACTCCTGACCGTGCGACCGACGCGCTTGTCATTTGTATGAAAATTCACAAGTCGTTACAGAGCTAGTGTTATAATAATTTTCAGAATGGTGTCATTCGAGGTACGTTGTTAGCGTATCGATACATGGGCAAAGACCGTGGCGGACAAGGAGGTGTTATTGTGAACACTGCCTCAACAGCATTCACTAGACCTCAAGTTTCGACGCCCATCTACACAGCCACCAATTACGCTGTCGTTGGACTAACGAGGGCTTATGGGGTAAATATTATGTTCAACAAAATAATACCTACTATTGGCAAAAATACTATTGACGAACAATTGTACGCTCGCATTTTCGGTATAACTTTTTTTAATTAACCGATTTGAATGAAAGAAACACTAAATGTTAGCTTGATAAAGAGCAGTGAAAACCACATAATTAACTCGTTTCTGAGATTAGCGTGCACAAACGCACTGACAGAGAAAGACGGAAATTTTAAAAACAAATTGTTTTTAAGATAATTATGTTTAATGTACGTAAAGACATGGCTCGTTTACTATTTACTTATTAACGCAAATTGACATACTTAGTATCTTACAGTGGCTACTGATTTCCGCAGTCATACACTGAGCAGACCGTCTACAGAACTTTTGCACAAAATGCCACTAATTAATTCCGTTTAATAAAACATTAATATTATTTTTATTTATTTAATGCATTCTCCTATCTGGATCCCACCACCCTGTTATTTTAGGTATTTACATCATAAAACGCATTCTCGTTCTAGGATCAGTACCATGTGAGCTTGACCGGTGTACGGAGTATAGTACTTTGTCCCGGAATGACAGATACCGGTCTGGTGAAGGAGATACGGAAACAACTCATGTCTTCAGAATATGAGGCCGCTTGGCAGAGAGACATTGCTAGTAATAAGACTCAAAGGTAATATTATCGTCTTAATAAATATTTTAAACTAGCGACCCACTCACGGCTTGGCACGGAGCCTTCCACTTTGAACGCTTTTTTTCATTATTGAAACCGTATGAAAATTTATTCAGTAGCTTTTTCCCATCTCAAAAATTGTAATTTTTAAAATATTTTAAATTAATATCTGAAAATAATAGAGGTTTCGGTTATGTTACAATACGCGAAAGTGTCGCGAGTTGCCATCTCGAAAATGCCCAACGCTGAAGAAGTCTTCACTTCAAAAATCTACAAACATAAATATTGAAGTAGTAAAAATTAACTTATGGTGTGTTTATCGTTTTCAGCTCGGAACACGTTGGGCGTGCGTTGATAGAAATCTTAACCAAAGGTCAAAGTGGGTCGGTTTGGATTGTTGAAAACGGACAACCAGCACGCGAATGGCGCGGTTAAATCGCTCTATTATTTAAAAGGAAAACGAAACGGAAGCCACATATTCATCGATGGATTATTTTTTACGTGGACATTCATTATTAGCGCGGTGATATTTAGAAGATAAGTGTTTTACTTGGCAACATTGTAATTGCCGAATAAATAATATCTATCACACGGCCTCATCTGCTTCCATTCTGTATCTATCTATCTATCCGCATTGCACAATTTAATTACCTATATTAAATTTATTTATACTATTTATAGGTACTTACAATGGATATGTCAAAAATCTCAAACTACTGTACTGTGGGCTGTCATTTATTTTATATGTTTTGATTCCAGTATAGATAAGAGAAAAGAAATTTGATCTACAAAAGTGGAATTCCTCTCTCACATCTAGGTAGTTACCAAACAGTGAAAAAAAATTCTTCTCTTGCAACTGGTTAGGTATGTAATTTCAGTTACGAATATGGATGAAGCGGGCAAATCATTTGTTTTTTGAAAAAAAAAAAAGGAATGCCAAAAAAATCAATTTGTACTTAATTATTATAAATACCTAGATACGCTTTTAATCAAAGATTTCTATACATAGAAGTGTTTCTCTTTAATATTGTTTGTTGTATGGATGGAGTTAAACCGTTCGTATTTTATAAATAAGTAGTGATAAATAAGTTTTTACGAAAAACAAAAATTTAAAAAAAAAATGTAAAAATATATTTTTGGATGCTCATCGCGCACTGAATGAGTTTCCTCTTTGATAGAAAAGAAGTTGCAAATAATTCGCTTGGTTTTTAATTATCGCTTATCCAGTTATAGAATTTTTATCATAGACATATAAAAATGTATAATTATGATAAACTTTAATAATTTTATAACTTTAATTATATATATAAGTATAATGTCTACCTCTATTTTGTAATATTTTTTCCCATTTAGTGCTTAGAATACTTAATGAGTAAGTAATGAGTTTTCTCAATACTATTCATCCTGCAAAATGATTTTTTCAGAAACAAAACAAGCACAAAAAAACCAAATAGAATAATATTTTATTATGGTTTTGGCCCAACAAGTCTTAAAGTATTTCATTTTTTATTTTTGTAAAAAATATCTATCAAATTAACATTTAAACTGTACATAAGTACTACAAAAAGAAGTATACCTACGTTAACTTAATAAGCAAATCGTTTAATTAAAAAAAAAAATTAATAATGCGCACACTATTTGCAACTCTCCGAGTATCCCATTATGTATAAAATGCTCATTACAGTTCCGCCTACTCATATTGATGATGATCCTTCGATTGGCCACTTTTTCTTATAAGGGATTTTTTTAAATATATGTATACCTACTTACCTATAAGCATTTGTAAGAGTCCCTATGCCCTATCTATGTCATGGTTTCAAAGAGAAGGCCCCCCTAGCCAAGATGCAAACGTTGCATACATCGGAAACGAAGAGAGAACGCCAAGAGAAAACTTTGTGATTGATCAAAATTTTATATGGCTCTTAGCGTTCTCTCTTCGTTTACAAAGTACGCAACGAAGCGTTTGCATCTTGGCTAGGGGCCCTGTACTTAACAAAAGATTTTATTGAGGAATTTGATCCATTAAGGGTCAATTCACATTGGAGGAGCAGCGACGAGCAGGGACGCGACGCGCCTATTTGCATATTGTATTCTGTACCTACTTTATCTTCAGTCAATAAAACGCAATTTTTTATAGCAGAAAAAACGGGTAACGCGGCGCCTCGCGACTGCGCGTTCCCTCTAGCAACAGTGCCGAGAAGTCACCCACCCACTGTCACTCGCGGCCGCTCGAGCCCCCAAGCGCCCTGAAGCGCAATGACTAATGAGCGAGACGCCACGCGCGAGTCGTGAGATGGTGCAGACGTGGTCCAGACGATGACACTCACGTCAAAGGAAGGAAGAAAAGGAACGCGGTGCCGCACGCGGTCTCGAGGCGCCGTGAGCAGTCACGAGCCAGTGAGAGCGTCAATGCTCGCGACTGCTCCTCCAATATGAACCCTTAGTTATTATATCTTAAGTCAGACTAATTTATGAAAAACTTCTTTCTTTACTCGTACTGTTTGTTATTCCTCTAAAGAAACTGATTGTATTACCCTCATTCTTTCATATATAAAAATAATCCTTGTGTATAAATATTTCAAGCTAACCTTACTTAATCTTTAACATGTACTTGCGTTAGTATAATATATATTTACCTATGGTAGCCATGGTACTAAAATATGTTATATACATACATTATATACAAATACCAATCAAAAATTTATTGTTGCTTCATTTTAAACCAACTTTCACTAAATTTGTGATAAAAACCTTATAAAATTTGTTACTGCTTGCCTCATTCCCATTTTATCAATGTCCAGCAGTGAACGTTCTACAGCTGAGACGAATCCAAATTTAAAGCAGGCAAAGCCACAAGAAACACTAGTTTTCTCTTGTTGCTTTGCCTAAGGAAAAAAGAAAACAACATTCATGTTATTGTAGTAAATTTATATTTCACCAGGTACACTTTTTGATTTACTTTTCATACAAATATATTATAGATTTGTGTAGTCAAAAGTGGAGACACTTGGAAAACCTGAGTGGCGTTATGACAACTGTGAACATTTTTAAAACCATTCTAATAAAAACTCCAATAAATTAATTCTGTATGATCCAAAAACTTCTTACGAGGGGCGATTTAAACGCTTGGCCATTTTGTGCATTCTTAAATTAAACATTTTTTTTTTTTTTTAAAGAAAAATAAACCGTTTTTTACACACAATTTATTCGTTAATTGGTACATCAGTTTACCAACAACAACTACAGCATTACAACATTACCTTTTATACACTACATGCGTCCAATCAGACTTATAAACACAGCAGCCCCAACTGGTGAATACACTAAAAATACCTTCGAGTCAAAAATACACGTTCGTCAGTACACTACTTTGAATTTAACTTTTAAAAAGTAACAAGAAAATAAATTTTTTTGTGATGATTTCTCATTTAAAATTAAAATTAGCAGGACTGCTGATGCAACTTAGGTGCAACAACTTAAAAGTTAAAAAAAAGAAACACAGATATACACACATCTCACATATTACGAGTTCGAGTTGCGACGAGACTCTCGTGTGTCGCTCTAGGAAAAAAAATACATTATTTTAATTGGGCAGATTTATTTTTCCATCTATATATATTATTAATATTTATTTTAAATATTAAATACACTGGGCACCACCTGTGCAGCCTCCTTAAAGAGCTTGAGCGACAAACAATTTATATAGACATCTTCTCATCGTTAAATTCAAAACATTCATAGCCTAAGATCTGGGCGTTGGAATAAATATAAATACCCTCATCTGTTGAGCACTTTGGAGCATTATGATTGGGTTAAGGTATCTGCGTTTACTCTATAGAATCATCGTTTAAATTTATTGGTCTTATTACAGGCCACACCTGTATATACTTTTTTTCCCAAAATTCCAACACACAACAGATTTTTTTATAAAAAAAAATATTTTAATAAAAAAATCTGACTGGAACATTTAACGGGTTCAACAAGTATTTTATAATAATATATATTTATTTATTTTCTTCCACATTAAGCATTAAAATTTCATGTACATGTAATGCTTTTTCTACAAATTCAGAGGCCGTTGTCTCTGAATTTTTAGAAAAAGCACAAAATGCAACATTACATAATTTTTTTAACACTCATATTAGATTTAAACTTATAAAATCGTTTATTGCAACAAATAAAATTAGAGAATATTTTTTGTAATTAGCATACTTTTACAAATACATTCCTAATAAGGTAAATGAATGACCAAAAGAGTCTTGATGATAAAATTTAGGAAATGTCGAGAGTTATTTCTAATTTAATATTATTTAACAATATGTATTGATATTTAATTTAGCTATTCAATCCATTTATTATATCTACCAGATAGTCTGTCATATTGAAACAACAGATGAGAGTACAATATCAGATCTCGCACTATCATGGAATATTCATCTTTACATCAATTTAGATGTCTACATGCAAACTTTTTATAATATTTATTGTGTGTGCCCCAGTTTTTGGTTCGCTGTCACTCATTGTCTACAAAATATTCTACATCTTACCCCAAGTTTAATGGACGAAGGTATACATTTTTCTGTTTGTTTATTTGTTTGTCTGTTCTGTCGCTTATCATACGGGAATCTCCATCTGAACCCTTCCATTATAATGGATACAACACTATCACACCAAAAATTATGTCCATTCGACCGAAATACCACAACACTATCCCGTAGAGGACATCATGTAAATGTAACACCATTAAACATTTTCCTTTTTCACTGACATTACAAGTTTACTTCACTTTCCCGTGTTTTTTTTAAATTTTATTTTTGACAGTTCGCGATAACAATTTTAAGATTCTTCTTTTTCATCACTTTTTAACTATTTTGCTGTGAAAGAAAAAAAAGCATTCATTAGAAAATTTAAATTATTATTTATTATAATTTTTACAACCACAAGTCATTAAAGTCAGTGCCTTAACTTTATTCTATCAAGGTAGGCACTAGTTGTCCGTGTTACTAGTATTAATATTCCTACCATCAACATGTTACCTAGCATCACCTTGTCTCTTAGTAATAATTCATTTATAATTACGTAAGACCAATTTTGGTAATTTTTGCAAATAGATTAATTTTACAACCATATGGAACGAAATGTTCACCCAAAGTCGACGCCTAACTAGTTCGGTGCGAAGGCAGCGTTAATGTGGAATTAGTAATATTTACCGGCAGCGGTGGCTGGCTGGGGCTGCGGCTGAGGCGCCGCGGAGACGGGCTGGCCGACGGGGCCAGCGGGCGCGGGTTGACCGGTTGAACCACCGGCGGTCGCGTTGCGCGGACGGTTCCCGCCCGTACCTCGCCCGCGACCACCTCGCATTGACCGCCAGCTCGGGAAGTAAGAGCCCCTGTACAATACAATAGTCAGGGTCAACTTTAACTTTCATTGTCAACATATTATCATGCTCATCACGCGCTCTAATCCAGCAGGGTTAACTTTGGAAATTAACTTTTCAAAGATGGATTTGGAAGTGGTGGCAGACAACCTGTTTAAAGAAGTGTGTGTTGTTGTGAATAAGTAAGGTATGCCAGAGCCCATTTCCCAATCCCTTCCTTGAACCCTACTATGGTCGGCAGGGCACTTGCAGCACCAATGCCTTTGCTTACGACTGTATTATAGGCGACGGTAACCAGTTTTACCATCAAGTGGTAGGTCGAGTTTAACATAGAACAAGTGCAATAATAAACAATAGTAATGCTCACGGCTGATGTTGATGCATGGGGTTGTGCTGGGGGTGCATCGCGTGGGGGTTGTGGTGCCTCCAAGGGCCGCGGCCGCGCCACGCGCCTCGTCGAGCCGAAGCCACGCCGAACGTCTCAGAGTTGATTCGCCGCTCGTTGCGCCAGTCCGTGCGTTGGCTGCGACCCTTCGACCTGATCCAACAATTATATACTTACTAGGACTTTGTCCTCGTTTATTACACCTATGTTATAACCTATTTTACTAGCTGACAATATAGCTTTCTATAGGTATTGTTCCAGTAACTTTTGAATTTATGCATTACAAACAAATATACAATTTCTATTTATAATATTAGTGTAGTTTGATATGAAAGTGTGAAGTTGTGTGCACCACCGAAAATAAAACCCGCCACAACACGACGCTTCTTTCTAACGACTCCACCTCAACGTTCGCTCCGCCCTCCTTTACCCTTGTATAATGTATAAAATGTCTATCTACAACCTAAAGATAAAACATCAGACAACTAATCTCCAAATAGGATCTTATTCATGCTGAAAAATAAAGGATACCTTTCCACAGCTTCACAGGAGATTGAATCAAAAAAGCTCTTGTTCTTGTCATAGGGTGTGATTTCATCGTCCTGTTCCGTTTCTCCAGCTCCCGTCTCGTTACCGGAGTCATCCTTTTTGTCCACCTCATTGTTGCCCTAAAGACACAATATTTATTAACATATTGCATAGTTTATTGCAGATACACAGTGCGTTACATTTTTTAAAAAAAGTATTGTAATAAAGTACCTATCTCAGAAAATCATATAGAAGATGATTAGTTTTTGATATCACATTCATTGTGTGTGACACACTATTTACATTCCTTAAAAATAATTGCGCTGTTTTTTTTTTTAATCATTCCTAATATTTATTGTAAGTAAAACGCTCGCCCCGCTCCGCTCGATTCATAATCACTTGTGGCTTGGACGCGGCCTCAGTAGCCAGTGGGTCTAACATTACTGAAAATCTGACATTTTGAAAGTAAAGGTGAGTTTATGGTGACCTCATTTGCTAGCGAGAGCATACAACATTTATAAGGAAAATCGTCAGACTCGCTAGCGAGTGTGGTCATCATAAACTCAAGGTGTGCAGTCACACTTACCTCTTGCTTGGTGTCGCCGTCGCTGATCTTCGCCTTGGCGAGCTTGCTGCGAAGCTCCTCAAACTCAGTGTTGGCTTGCTCGAAGTCATAGTCGTTCTCAAACTTGAGCGTTTTGTTGTTGCGCGGCACGAAACCCCCACGCCCGCGACCGCCACGACCCCTGCCCCGCCACCCGCCGCGGTTCTGGTTGTAGCCCTGCCCTGCAAAACCAACATTTCATCTTCATCATCATACATTCTCAACATGGGGGTCGCATTCAGGATTATGGGGGGTCGCAGCCGCAGTGTTTTCAAAAAACTGGTAAGAGCATAATATGATATACCCATTAATTTAAATATTTTTGATTCACCAAGTATTTTTTTAAAACCTTTGAAATTGTGAACACGCTCATAAAAGTTTAATAATATATATAAAAGTATCTTAAACTCTTGAGGTTACATTTTATTTGATTTGAGGTAGCTAGGAGTTATTAATTTAAAGAAACCAAGATACCTCCTTGATGATGGTGTTGAGGGGGACCTTGATGCTGTTGCATCGACTGATGGAGTTGGTGAGGTTGGTGAGGTTGGTGTGGTTGATGAGGTTGATGAGGTTGATTGGGCTGTCCGCCGCTGGGATAACGTTGGCGAGTGTGCGAGTTGGGACGATTGTTGCGCACTTGATTCGGCTTCTGACCTCCCGACCCGCTTCCGCGCCTCTGTGATCCTCCGGCCACACTGCCCGCCTATTACAAGAAAAAATAATCCCCTTACGTCAGTATTTTATAATAATGTTTGCATACTACAAAAACTAACTGATCTGGGCGAAATAGTTAATTCAAATATGGTATATTTTTCGAACTATGAAAAAAAATTCACATTTAAAAACTATTGAAAAAACAAATATAATATTAAAATAAACCTTAATGAGTCTACATAAATCCCTACATTTATTAGCTTTGGATGTCGATGACTAGACAAGCTGAAATAATATATTCTTTATTAAAAAATTTAACAAGGTCTTGACTAACATCTTAGGGGTAGGTTCGATTCCCAGCGGGGTCAACTTTGTTTATCTCTTCCTAATTCCTTATCCTTAATCATACTAAGGTCGGCAGCTGACTTGCAGTACACATTATGGTGTTGCTTGTGTTATAGGCAACGGTGGCCACCTACCATCAAGTGGACCTTAACATAAAAAAGTATTCTTGCACATTCTATTCTATGGAACATTTACGGTTTTTTTTATAGTAATAAAATTTAATTTAATTTAATCAATGAAAAAAAATTGATCCTATTTATTGCTTTATGCATGTGTACTGCACATTTGAATTTTAAAAAATGTAGGTAGGCTTTAAAAACTCAAAAAACTAAAGGTGACATAAAATGATACTATTATGCAGAAATAAATGTTCAATATGAAATAACATATTAAATTACCTGAGTTCCTTGCTCGGTGGTGGGACTTTTTCTCTGCGATGGAGTACCGGCCCGTGACGTGCTTTGCTGGGAACCTCCACCAATGAGATCTAGCATCGAACCTGATAATTAAAATAAAGAAAATTTAATACTTGTTTCAATCTCATTTTGTTTGTCTTCTTAATTGACAAAATCACATTGGAATAAATTATCAAATTTATTGATAATAGGTTTATCGATAGGTGCCTGCCTGTTTAGTTTCCTATCAAAAGTACTAATTGAACATCAAAAGAATACACTTACATAGTTATATCATATAATATTACCATTTAATGTGTTGAAACTAACTTTCTAAAAACTTTTCTAAAAAGAAAGTATTTACTTCCATGGGAAATATATTTGTGCAGCATTTTTTTCTAATAAGAACAATACTGGCCAGTATTAATATGAAATCAGACTACAGATGAAAAAATTAAATGGGATGACTACACAACACAACTCACTTTTTTCTGAAAGCCAATTTTTTCAAAAATGAGTAAATTTGAAGTGAAGGATGAATTTTTGGATATACGTTTTTTTTGTGTAAAATAAAATACCTACAAGAAAAAACAATTTTAAAGAATAAAACTGTTGACAAAATATAAAAGTTTTTTGAGCAGACTGTCTCGTGTCTGTCAGAAAACCACTGTAAAATAACAGCATATGTGCTTTTGTTGTTTTGGTGAGCAAGGACCAGTAATACCAAAGCCCATTTACCCATTCCTTCATAATTTTTTATCCTACTATAGTCGGCAGGGCACTTGCAGCACCTGTGGCAGTTGCTTTGACCGTTTTTTGTCTTTGGCAGTATGGTAAGGGCGCATCCTTTCTTGTTTACCATCACTGACTAATAGCATCACTGCAAATGTATGTTAATCCTATCAATACACAAATATTTAATTTAACATTTGTATGTCAAATCTACATTTAATAATAATTTTGTTAAAATTATTTAATCTACAGTTCAAGTTATCTTCCGAAAGAGCTAAAAGAAATAAATCTACCTATTGCATAGTAAATAGCCTATTAAAGCATGTACAAAGCACAATGATAATGATAAGGGGGTACTTAAAAAATAACACATATTATTATACACTATTATATTAAAGTTTCATAAAACAAGCAACAGACCAAGGGAAAAACTATTTGTAAATTTCTGTTTTGTTTGTTAGTGCTGAATTAGTTAATTATTTTTATTTTAAAAAAATATATGTATGTAGGTACCACAACCATTATTTAATTTTAAATTTTAACTATAGAAAATGTCCCGTTATTTAAATAATTGTTTTAATAAAATATGTGTAAAAAAAAATATGTAGGACTGAAAATTCAAGCATTACATTTAGAAGAAAAGAAATAAATATATTATGTTTATATGTATAACTAATAAGTACATGAAATAAATGGTCAATGAATGAATGAATAATCGGTGAGTGCCAACATAAAAATAGTAAGCATGCAGTAGTGATATTTTAACTGACAAAACAGAAATAGATACTTCTATCAACATTATTTCCCATTTCAAAATTCCTCATCAAGTATCAAAACCAAATTCACTTTGGCATACCCACAATTAACTTTTAATGAGTGTTTCTTTTTTTTATCATCAACAGTATAAGGCATCATCTAACTACTTGAAAATTAAAACACAACCTATAGATTGAGCTACATTCCGCAAGAAAATATACTTTATTTACAATACAGTATGGATAGAAGTATCTGTTGCAAGCCTGCAAATGAGTAGCTCTTTGCAAAGCAAAAGCTTAAAAATACTCTTTAAAAAAACCTTGGTCTTTCACTTGGTTGGCATGATGCACCACCCCAGACCCTATAGGTGCAGTCACAGGCGGGGGCTGCGGTGCCAAGTCCAGTGTAGTTTGCGGAGACAACTCACTAGTTTTGTTGATGGGTGCATGGACTCCGCTGGGGAATCCGGCCATGGGTTGGTACTGTGGATACTGAGTTTGATTGACCATGGGGTGATTGAAGGCCCCAGAGAATTGGTTCGCAGTCCCTCCACCACCCATCTGTGGTGGCACCGACATTTGCATAATAGCAGGGTCGTTTGGCAAGGAAGACACATTATTGAGTACTCGGATGTCCTTAATGTCAGATCCACGAAACAATATGTATTCGTACACTTGATTTTGAGGCGCTACCGGATACTGAGTCTCGCGATCTTCAGTTCCGAATGATTGCACTGAAAAAAAAAGGGAAAATTAATTATGTAAACTATTAAAATCAATTAAAAAGGTGTATTTTGTTACTAAGAGCGGAACGTAAGCATAAATACGTCATCAATGTGAAACCGGGCTAACAAAACGTAACACAATTATCAATAACAAACAGAGGGTAGAAAAAAAACATCGCCACGTAGTAAAGTAAGAATAGGTTTAGTTCAATCTTTTAAATACAAAAGAAAACAATGAAAGTTACAACAAGCATCTATTGCCCAATAAACAAAGATCGGAGTCGGCGTTAATAATAAAGGAGGGAAAAAAATGGCAAAGCGTCATTGTAATATTTTTCGTACAATTGGAAGTCCTTAAAAACGATTAAAAAAAGGGGTCTGAACGAAGATAATAAAAGTTTATTATTGGAATCTGATATTATAACAGAATCCATCCATTTGTCAACTTACCTTTAGCCAAAGCGATGGTACATTCCTGAGGATCGACAGTAAAAAGTCGGCCTTCATATCGGATATCAGCCTTAGATATTAGGCTTATCTTGGAGCCCAATTCAGGCATACCAGAACTCATAATGTCACTTTATAAATAATCTCCCGATGATTAGGATTTTTAAAGATTTCGTCCACCATGAAATTACAACCACTAAACAAAATGACTGAAAATGATTGACGGGAAGATGGCAACAAGCGCGTTTACAAACAGCTGAGATAATCAGTGTTGATATTAAAGAAAATATTAATTGAATGTCGGCATAGTGCAAAATAATACCTAATCATTTTTAAATTTTTATGAATAAATATTACGAAAAAACATGTAATGATTTTTAGTAATATTTACGTAATAAATATTTAATTGTGTAACTTTGTGGATTATGTAGGTTTTACATAAAATATATTTCTAGTTGACTCAGCATTTTCAGAAGGCCTTCTCACGATCCAATTGATGGTATAAAAGAAATTAAATCAAATTCAAATATTTATTGCGATTTAAGGATTTAAGAAATAATGCAATAGGAATCATTATGTGTGTTTCAAGAAGTTTACAAAGATATATACAATGGGTATAACTCTCGCTCGCTAGAGAGTATATTTATATTCTTTGGGTATAAATAACCGAGATTGAGATATTGATAAAATTTTCAGTAATATCAGTAATTTCAGTTTATTATCAAATTTCCTAAATTGGTCCTAAATCCTAATCCTTCTTTCCTAAATTGGTTGCCTTCAAATTGAATAGTGTGTTAGCGTTAGCGGTCACGCTCAAAATGCGCTCAAACGTGACGTCCGCTACTCAAACGACCGTGCAGCAGGCTACACAAACCGTGCGCACATTAGCAGCCGCGTCCGACGGTCCGACCGGCAGACTTATTATCACTTATTATCTAAACGCGTCTGCTGAGCGGCAGGCGAAAAATGCGAAAAATGCGTAAATCGTTAATTTTTACGCAAACCACAATAGTGTTATGAGTTACGTGATACGATATAGTGTGATATTGCACCATTTTTTCGCATTTTTCGCCTGTCGCTCAGCAGACGCATTTAGATAATAAGCCTGCGGGTCCGACTGCTGCGTACTCTTTACTGCTAAGTGCTACTGCTACGGCAGTTGGACGCGTCCCGTAGTTAGTTTCCAACTTTAGTCTCCTTGTGGTGAGTGAGTTATTAGTGTTCTGTTCCATCATGAACCTAGAGGTTCATGTGTTCTGTGATTCTGTGATATAATTGTTCTATGCAAAATTAAATTAACGTCCGTTTGTAGAATGTAGATTACATACTTTTTAAAAACCGGGAAAAGAATTGTTTGTTTGTTGTGGCTATTATAATAATTTAGAAAATATTTTTAGACCTTCGTTTTCAACCCACTTAATAAAATAAACAATCTACAATGACGGAGTTTATAACATCCACTCCGGAGCTACCAAAAGCTGTTACGAAACTAAAAAATAGGAATATCAGGAGTCCGATTCGTAGGCGAAGTATTGTACCACTGGCTTCGCATGGAAGAAATGCAGACGAGGTTTGATTTTTTCTATAAATATACATAAAAAATAAACTAAAAACTTTTGGAAATAAACATTTCATTGTATATTACCCGGTCGTATTTACTAATTACTTTATTAGTTTACAATTGTTATGAATTTTTAAAAGAGAACAAGTTGTATTAGTTAAAGATTTTCAGGTTCGTAATGATGATGATGCAGAGCGTTCTTCTCTGGTTGCATCCGAGAGAGCAGAAGCAATAACTACACCAGTTTCATCAACTCGTTTCAGTCAAAGGCAATCTTTATCATCACCCCAAAAGGAACACTTTCAGGGTTGCCTTAAACTCTATGCTGAGAACGTTAGTATATTTTTTTTTAACATAAATTACGGTCGACAGGCTACCATTCCCGATAAAACAATCAATACCCTAGGCGCAAGTGCGCTGCCTTTCGACCATAGTTTGATAAGGAATTGGTAAATGGGCTTTATAAGTATGTATATATTATTAATTGACTTGTTTTATATTTTTAATGTAATTTATCCTAGCTGTTGCACACGACTTCGCCGGCGTTACTCTCTGATAATGTAGCTTTCTATAGGTGAAAGAATTTTTAAAATTGGTCCAGTAGTTTTTGAGTTTATTCATTCAAACATACAAATCTTCTCTCTTTATAATATTCTGTGTAAGCTAAAGTGACACTTTAGCTTTATTTTTTATTTAGCTTAGCTTTAGCTTTACTTACACTTTATTTTTTTGCTTAACTATATGTAAATCATCAAAAGTGTAGGTATTGTATGTATGTATGTTCCTCCATAACTCTTAAACTAATTAACTTATTTTCATGAAACTTGGTAGATAAACATTTAGACGTACGGGACACAGGATAGGCTACTTTTTTCGTTTTTAACGCAGACGAAGTCACAGGCACCAGCTAGTAGGAAATAAATATGAAATATATTTAACAGTAATTTTTATTATACCTCTTTTTTAGAAAATCAATAAGGACAATGCATTCAATCTACAGCTGATAGATTTCATGTGCTCAATGTTACGAAGGCACGATCCTAGAATGGAGAACTTGCAAAGTGCATCCACTATCATGGACGCTTCTGCCAGAATTTATTCTTTCAGAGTAGATGCTATACATCATGAAATCCTAAAAATGGCTGGTGGATTGAGCAAAGTGGCTCAGGTGAGTCATCTATTATTGTTTTAAATGATATTCTTTTTAATTTTAATGACAAGAAAGAATTTGTTTAACTTATTCTCTAACAGACTTTCTCATTGATGTTTTGCAATATTTATTTAAATGGAATACTTTCTATTAATTAGTGGACTGGTCCAAAAAATTAAATATGCATAATAGATATCTGTTAATAAAAATAAAAATTAACTTTAAAAAAAACTATTTTAAAGAACATATTGTTTATAATGAAAATCCTTTTCTAATGACCAATTTATGTGGACCCTTGAAGGTAAGTTAAATCAATTTCAAAAATCAATTAATTACAGAGTAAAAGAGGCAAAAAGGATGATGATGACAATCAAGCTGATGAACAGTCGGAAGCGGGTACTCAAAATAAAAAGAAGAAAAAGAAATCCAAAAGCGCTTTGACCACAAACTTGCAGTTGTTGAATGCAGATTTGGAGACAAATGAAACAGGTCTTTTTTAAATCTCATTTGGACTTGTAGAAGAGGGGAAACTTGAAAGTATTTTTTCAGGAGTATATATACACTTGTATATATACTATTTTGAAAATTTCAACTCTGTACAATTTTTAAGACAATGACTAACCTTAGACCGAACACATTTTTACCAATGTAACCACAACCTAATGTCCTATGAATTTAGGCGCAATATTGCGCAACAAATTCTTGTAACTCTTTGGAGTTAACCTAACAGATTTAAAATTGGAAGGTTTTTTTTTCTAAATATTGTGTAAAATGTGAAAAAAGAAATAAAAGTAGCCGATTCAAACTTTAGTGTAAAACGTAAGTTAATTAATAAGCCTGAAAACAAAAGTAGTTGTCACAGAATATTTTTAGTACAGTAAGTTTGAACAGTAAGTTTAGCATGCACTGTCATGTTTGGCATGTTTAGTCTATTATGCACTGTATTTTTATCTAACTTGTGATTTTACTCTAAGAAGTCAAACTAGGCGATCAAAATAACGCTTTTCTGCTAAGTCCTCGCCTTAATGCTTCTCTGTAGTGTTTGCTTGCTCTGATTTTCAAATTGTAATAGCTTCAATAGTAGGTACATAGCGCCTGCGAAAATCCATTCATGTATTACTATTGCAAGGCTTTCAAATTTTGAAAATCAAAGGAAGCAAAAATGTGCAACAGAGAAGCATTAAGGATAGCAGCTAGTTTATTTTTAAGGAAATTTTAATAGGCAACATAATGGCGATTTATTTTCGCTATGAAAGTCGACCACTTTTCGGATCCTGTACTGATAGCCTCGTTTATTTATTTCTTCTAGATTCGTTCTTCGATAGATTAGCAGCGTCCACTGGTGATGTGATTGCATCAAACAAGGCTTTCAATGCAACTCTCCCCATTGATGACAAGACCATAGGGCTTATGTTAAGGTAAATGACACTATTGACTGGCCAAGCTTCGCTCGAAGTTTCTCTTGTAATTTTCTAGATAGAGTTTTACTGTACATTTTTTTTTTCATAATTTTTCAGTACTGACAGACGTTTTTTGAAGCCCGTGATAGAAGATCACAAAGAAAATCTAGATTTATCATTAAGAAATACTCTAAATAAGAAGCTGTTACATAAGATTTCAAAGGAGGATAAGATTTGTGAACCGTTCTATAAGTTTTCCATAAACAACTGGGACCCAGAAACTGAAGATACGTAAGTGAAAAATAATTCTAGTTTAATTTTTGTAAATTCATTGCACATGCAGCACCTGTATCGTTGCTTGTGTTATAGAGGCGACGGTTGCCACCTACCATCAAGTGGACAGTCAGCCTGTCTGTCGACCACAATTAATATTAAAGAAAAAATCATCTTATGGGTTTACGAATTTGATTCCAGTGAAATCAAAGTGAACAATTGGATTGAGGATAACCATCTGAATTTGTCTCAACAAGCTGTGGCCTTCGATGTCAACGCTGAAGTGGAGCCAATCCCTAATGACGAGGAACACAACGATCTATACGGTATCTATTATTATTTTTAGAAAGAAACTAGCGACCCGCGTAATTGTATTACGGGCGAAACCGGGAGTTTCGCCCGTAATACAATTTTTGTAGTGAAAACTTCTTTAGGAACTTTATTTTGTGGGTATTGAACGAGACAGCTGAAAAACTCGCCTATGTAACTCGCCTTGATGAAGTTTTCACTAGAATCGTGTCTCAGTCTCACACACACACACATGCGCCGTTCCTATTTTTACACAAACCTTCCTCGTTTATCGCTCTTTTTATTAGGGCCATAGTATCGGAAAGTAGTGTGTAAACCTAGCCAACATTGTTACTTTTATCGTTAGATGAGGAGCCGCTGGGCGGCATCTCCAGTGACGAGGAGGCGGACGCGGCGGTGGCGGCGTGCGTGGCGCGGGCGGCGGGAGGCGGCGTCGCGCGCTTGGCGGACATGCGACCGCGCGCCACCACGGACGCGCGCCTCGAATACTCGTACTGCGCCGCCATCGTGTCCGCATGGGCGGGGCCTTCGCACTGGCGCCTCAAGAATAACCGCGCCGCGAGACCCACCGTCACAGCGCAGACGCAGCCACCGCGACGCCGCCCCGGCCGCCGCTCGCTGGATTTCCCGGGCGCCGGCGTCGCGTTCTCGTGGCGCTCGCCGCCCGCTGACTACGAGCTCGCTCAGCCCGCGCGCATCACCATCAGCCGCAAGACGCTCGCGACCGGCTCCACGTGGAGCGAGGCCAACTACAGGACGCCAGTCAGGTACACTCCGCTCGAATGTACACTAGAAACAGGTTACAACGACTAAATAGCAAGTAATATTGAATTAATATTATGTACTTAAAACGACCATCCGGTTATTACCGATCACTGAAACCTCTTTAAATAAATTTTTGGTTGTGTGTATTCAAATTATAACTAAATGTGATATAGGATAACTCATTTTGCGGTAAATTTCCAGGGGCATATACGAGAGTCAGTTCAAGGGGATGTTCATCCGTCAAAACGTAGTGCTGCTGCAGAGGAGAGAGTTGGAGAAGAGCAAGAAGGAGTCGCAGGCTGAGCCGATAGCTGACGACGAGCAGAACGACTACGACTATGACAACGAGAACGACGCCTCCTACTGCCCCAACACCTTGACGGTGAGCTTTACTCTTCCTCTAGACCACCCGAACTGTGACCGTTGTCACCTCGCAACGGGTACGACACATGCAGACTTGTACGCACGAATCGTTGCCTAATCACTTTTTAAGTCATATAAACAAGTATATAAAAATTATTTATAATTTTATTAAAAAGTTCATATATTTTTTGATATAAAGTAAGCCAAGAATATAGGTAACTTATTTAAAAATCTAGACTTATCTAAAAAAGCAGTCCACTTATTGCAGGATAAGGAGAAGTGGGGCAACGAGGAAGGCGCCGCCGCCGGGGAAGTCCACGAGCAACGATCCGCCGATGACTTTGGCGACTTACTCGAACCACCGCCTAAGGTAAATAGATTAATTCTTTTTCATTTCTAACAATAATCATCTCCACACACTGCGTTCTATTTATATTATAATTCACCCGACAGGTGGCGAAAATCTTCATCCCGTACGCGATGCGATCGAAGAAGGTAGACATGAAACAGCTGAAGCACTGCACTTGGAGGTTGTTGGTCAAGACGGAAGAAGGCGACAAGAAAACAGTTCCACCGACTACCTTCACAAGAATATATTCCCAACTACCCGCCATGTTGACAACGAACGCGCGCGAATCTCTGAGCGTATCTCTCGCGTTGCTGTCGCTTCTTCATCTCGCAAACGAAAAGGGCCTCGTTTTGAGGAAAACCGAAGATTTAAAAGACATACATATCGTAGGACTTATCAACAGTTAGTTTGAAAATTACAATTTTTATTCAGAGTACATACTTATTGTAAACTGCCGAGTTTTTTGTTTTTTGCAAATGTTTTAAAGCGTTTAATAGGTACAAAATCTTTTTTCAGAATGTTAAATTTTAGTTTCGAAGATTTTAGGTCGTAGCTCGTATTCTTTGCGTGTAAATATAAATTCATTCAACGCCATCTATTGGCGTGTGCCACAACCGATGATTCGAAAGACTTAATATAGTCGGACTCGTTGAAAATTGTCATTTTTGTTCGGAACACTTGTGAACTTTCCACTTAGTTAATTGTATTAACACGTCTAATGAGTTAACTAATCTGTTTTGAAAATGTAGGTCGTAATGTATTCTTTGCTTGTAAATATAAATTCATTCAACGCCATCTATTGGCGTCTCCAACAAACCGGTTCGTTTATTGCTGATAACGAATGAAATAAAATTGATCTGGACTAAGATTAAAATGAATGTTCTACGGGAATATTATAGTTTCATGAAATAGATTTTACATATTAAAGATGAAATCAATTTATGTAAATTTTAATACAATATTATGTAATGTAAGTATTTTTATGGCTTTTTAATTTTTATGTGTTTGAGTTTTTATTTTAAATACTTAATTTCAATTGAACTGTCTTATTTTTCCAATCACTAACCTCTTTTTGACGTGCATTTATTTTTTTAATTTTAGAAATAACTAACTGGTGCCCGCGACTTCGTCCGCGTTGAAAAAGGAAATAAATGAGTAATATATAACGCCTGACATCTTTATAGCTGTGACTACGGTTTTTTTTTACATTTTTATATGATCCCTCAGGAACTTAACATTTTTCCAGGATAAAGAGTATCCTATATGTTAGTCTAGGTAATAAACTATCTGTGTGTCAAATTTCATTAAAATCTGTTAAGCCGTTTTTGCGTGAAAGAAACTTCGTCATTAGTAATTTTTTTGTAAGTAAAAATGTTAAGTTTTGTGTATGCTTCAAAAACTCGAAAATGAGAAATTTTTCACACATGATATGAGAAACAAAATGGGGAAGATTTTTTTATATATATAAAAATTGCACCCCGGGCGAAGCCGGTAACGGGTTGAATGGGAGCGGGGGCTAATTTGAAATAGTGCCATAGTAAATTTTTTTAGCAGTATACTTTAAATTTAATTAGCAAACATAATATTGTATGTATCACATTTCCAAATTCTGGTAGTTTTTTTTAATGTAATACTTAAAAATTTGTTTACTTGTAATCGTCTATTAGCCTTCTGAACATTGCATGGACAATAATTATTTATTGTAACATAATATGTAAGGTTTGTACTTTTTTTGTTGTAAATATAATTATTGCGTAATAACTAACAAATGTTTGAATATAACCTAAAAAGTCAATAATTTTATAAAATTTTACATAATGTAATGATCCATGTGGTGAGTGCTAAGGGTGCTTGCATAACGTCTCAGTGGTACCGGGTTCGATTCCCGGCGGGGTCAACTTTGGAAATGGATTTTTTATAATAGCTCTGGACTAGATGTGGAAAATAGTGGCAGGGCACAACACTGCGTTTAGCAAATAATAGCATATGTGCTCTTGTGTTTCGGTGAGTGAGTAAGGGATGCCAAAGTTCATTGCCTTCTATGGCAGTTATGGCGTTGCTTGTGTTATGGACGACGGTAGCCACCCACCATCAAGTAGACCATCAGCCTGTCTGTTGATCTTATATATAAAAAAAAATACAAAAACAATCGGAGGCAGTCACGAGGACTGCCGACAGAAGTGAAAACTTAAAACTGAGCGTCCAACGAACACACATACAATCGGGTATATATGCAAATGCAATGTATTGGTGTGATCGCATACGTAGACAGCTGCGCGCGCATAACTGTGAGCATTAGCATGTTGCTGACGCGAACCGATACATTTTTTCCTGGGTGAACCGATTTTGATGATTCTTTTTTTATTTGAAAGCCGGTGCTTCCAATGTGGTCCAGTTCTGACAATGGCATCCATAAAAAAGACCACGAGACGGTTTGAAGTCTGTTTTATTTTTTGTTAGAGTTATTTTATTAGAGACTAGCTGGTGCTCGCGACTTCGTCCGCGTAGAAAAGTATAAAGCGCCATCTACCGTGGAAAAAATATCACCAAGCAGTTGTCATGTTAGTCGCTTCACCGATTCTGGATAGATGGCGGGCCAAGCCAAGCCACCTATCTACCGTGGAGCTAAAGATATCACCAAGCAGTTCTACCCAAAGCCGATAACGTCGCGTGACCCTCTATCGCTTCACTAATTCTATACAGATGGCACTATAAAGTGTATTCCGAGCGAAGCCGGGAGCGGGTCACTTTTATATAATACTAGCTGTTGCCCGCGCCTTCGTCCGCGTTAAAAAAGATAAAAAGTAGCCTATCACGTGTCCCGTACTTCTAAATGTTTACCAAGTTTCATGAAAATCAGTTAATTCGTTTAAGAGTGATGGAGGAACATACATACAGAAAAAAATTCTAAAAATCGTCAATTTCGTTTCAGTATCATGTATAGAGCCTATATATACACGATATTTCTGAAAACAAAGTAAATTACTCCATGACCAACCCCTACAGATTTATTATTAGTATTGATAGATATAAATAAAACACCAAAAAATATTTTATACAATTTTTATTTCAATCAACAATCAAATAAACGTAAGACACAAAATGAATAATAAACATAACTTTAATTCTTAGTTTTTTTTTAATACTAAATAATTCTCTTTTACGTCAAGTACGTGGTGTACGTTCAGGCTGTTGTATGAATAAAAGCTGTCAACATCAATATTATGTGGTTTATTTACAATATAAGGGCTCGTTCGAGACGAAGAAATAGCCAATAATATGTAGTATAAAATGGTTAATTCTTATTATAATCTATGGACAGTCTTTTAGTCTACGAACAATGTGATAAGATTATTTGTGATGTTAAATTTAATTTATAAACATTAGCAACCAGCACCTTCAGTCATCTCTAAAAACGAACAATACTTAACAACATTATGAGTATTAAACATGAAACTCAAACTATTCGTGAAAATGAATCGGATCGATAAATAAAAGTTAGTTTTGTTGGTTCAACATTTCTGTTGAAAAATTAAATCTAAAAATTTGTCGGTATAGAATGTTTTGTTCTCGTGATTTCCGAATTTTTTTTTTTAAAATAAGAGATTGCTCTAATAATGTCTGTACTCGATAGGCGAGAGCGTTGTTACTCATTTACATACATGAAAAATTGTCAATTTTTTAAGTGTGAACAATGAAAATTCAATTTTAGAGGTTAATAAAATTAAGCAATGTGAAAAAGAAATCATATTTTCATACTAAAAAATCCGCAGCATTATCAATTCGAAAACTATTTTCTTATTGGGGTTCGATCGAACGTAGTAGAAGAAATTAGTGCAATTAAAACATTATTTAAAGTAATTTTCACTTTCATATTCAAGTATTTTTTTTTTGTTGTCCTTTGTAACTTAACACGTTTACGCACAATTAGAAAAAAGTAATAGCCAAAAATCAAATAAACTTAACCTAAAATTAGAAATCGCACATAAATGACGCACAACCGTGTACGTTATTCTGACTTAAAATGTTTTCGAACAATAAAAAAATAGTTTGTAAAGCTTCAATAGAGCACTGAGACAGTTAAATGTAGTTATCACATAGGGAAAGCTTAAACCTTTTCATTCACAGTTTCTGAAGTAATTACTTTCTTATCAACTGCTGTGTCTTCATTCGTTTTTGCTTCACACTCTCCTGGTGTCTTCGTGTCAACAATTTCTGGTTTTTTTGTTGGCGTTACATCACCATTGTCTGTCTTCACGTTATCAATTTCTGTTTTTTTTGTTGGCGCTTCATCACCATTGTTTATCGCTTTAGACCCCTTGGGGTCGTCACTTTCTGGTGCCCCTGAGATATCCGTTTTCATATCACTTACAACTTCAACTGAATCTGTAGCGGTTTTACTTGAATCCAATTTCTTTGAATCTCCCGATGCATCGTAGAATTCGTTCTCTTCTAGTGAACTGTTTAAAGGGTCAAAGAAGTTTTTGTTTTCAATAATAGTGTTGGTGCTATCTGTACTCTCGTTGTGTTCCGTCAGAGAGCTGTCGTGACAGTCTTGTTCAATAGATTTGTTTAGATCATTTTCACTTTGGGATTCTATGTTTTCCGCTTCGCCTGTTGCTGCTGTTTCCAATTCATTCTTCTCTATTTTATGGTCTTCTTTTGAGGCATCGTCGTGTTTAACGTTCGGCACATTGTCAACTAATTCTACATCATCAGATTCTGTACAGTTCTCTTGATTTATTTTTATTTCATTTTCATTTGTCACGGTTTTTGCGTCATTCTCGCAGTCAAGGGACGGTTCGTTATGTTCGGAAGACATCTCTTTGTCCACAGTTTGTGCATCATGTCCTTCAGTCGTCTTAATAAGGCACCCGACATCCTCTCCGTTCAGGGACAGTCTTACAAGAACGGGTTGCTTTGTGCTGTCCAAAAATTCAATTTGGAATGTTGAAGTTGGATCGGCCGCCAGCTCGTCAAGTTTATTCTTAGCGACCTGATATTCACTTTCCTCGATTCCAGCTAACCGACAGCTCTTCGCTATGGGCTCTATTGAGGCGAGATCCTCAGGAAGTTTAGTAAACTCCTCGCACTTGGCTTTGTTACCGTAATCTATGAATTGTACATGATAACCACCATCGCAAAACTCCAATATTTTCGCCCTATACCACTGCTCGTCTTCATCCCAAAAAGCGGCACACACCGATCCAACTTTTAATTCGGAAACCGATTCAAAATCGATGGCGTTCGTCAGTGCCTCGGTGATTTTGTTCAACTCCGATTTAGAGTCTTCCAATTGTACATAGAACTCGTCTACTGAATTCACGTAGGAGATTATTCCCGTTACATGCAAGTCCTGTCCAACCGGAGTCGGTCTTTCAGTCGACGGTGGCTCTTCACAGAGATTTACAAGCTCGGCGGTAACAGACTTTCCGTCCACGTACAGTTCAACTATGGAAAGATCCCCCGAGGCGACAAACTGTACGTTGAAAACTGTCGCACCCTCGGCCGTGAGCTCATTGAATTTACTTTCAGACTTGCGCGACCACGATTTTATATGCCGAGGTTTCTGCAGAGCGCACTTCCTAGACAACGCCGGCTTTTGTTTCAAATCATCCGGTAACGTGCGCAGCTCCGTCGCAATGGACGCGTTACCGTAATCCATAAACAACACTTCTGTACCCTCGGAACCGTCTACTATCACTTGAGCTCTGTACCACGCACCGTCTTCTGGATATTTGGCCGCGCACAACACTCCCTCCTCCTTCTCAGTCAATTCGGGAAAGTTTTCCGCGTCCTCCATGGCCGATTCCATCACTTGCAGTTCCGAAACGGCGCTCTCCAGTTGAATCCAAAACTCCGATGGTGAATTCACGTGGCTGGCGAAACACGAGACCAGATCACCGCACTCCTCCTCGGACTTGGTCGCGTGGCCTTCCGCCACCAATTTCTCTGTTAAATTCTGCCCATCGACAAACACGTCCACGTATGTGGTGACGTCGTTCAACACTATCAGAGCGTCCAGCGGATTGTTGAGATCGCCGACCAATTGTGTGAAATAATCGGACGCCGGCTCCGACCACTGTCCGGTCCCGGTTGGTACCGCGTTAACGCTCGACTTGAGGGCGTATCTCTCCACACTTTTCAAATGTTCCGGCAACACCTTCAGCAAACCTGGCTCGTTGTCGAGCACGTCCGTGTTACCGTAATCTATGAACCTCACCGTTGTTATATCGGAGTCAGAGTCGAGTATCTCCGCACGGTACCACTGATCGTCCGCAGAGTACTTCGCCACGCAGAGATTACCCGTTTCTCTATCGACAACGTCCTCGTACTCGGTTCCGTTCTTTTGCAATTCAGCTTGAATCACCTCGATGCTGTCCACTTTCTCGGCCATTTGCAACCAGAACTGTCCGGGCGTGTCTATGTGGCTTATGTACACTTGGGTGCAACCTTCCGGTGAACACTTTGGCTCCTTGGTAGGGGCGTCCAATTTCACTTCATCTGTGACAGACATTTGTGGTGTGGCGAGTTTTTCGGTGACCAGTTTCGTGGACAAATCAACACCGTCAAGATGGAGACTCGCCAGCCAACCGTCCGTTCCGAAGGCCAAAGTGACCTGAACTTCCTGGTCGGTGGTCCATTCGACTAGTTTAGCGGTAGCGTCGTCCTGCAACGCGACCAGACCTAGACTCACGACGAGAGCTAGGGCACACGGTTCGTAGAATTTCGAGTCGAGTTTCTTGAGTGAATCCTTGGGAAGAGTCTCCGTGTTGCCGTAGTCCGTGAAGTGCACTTTGACCTCGTTTTCTGCGGCACTGATAACGGTCGCGCGATACCAGTTGCCGTCCGTAGACTTCGCTACGCATAATGCGTCCACTTCGCAATTGCTCAGTGGTTCGGGTGAGCCTGAAAACAATTAGTTACATTGACATTAAATTTTTCATCGCCACGTTTTCAACTCTTTGTTTTTGTATAATTCGTACAAGAAGGCACTTTTTAATTAATAAAAATTATGGCATTCACTTTGTTATTTTTAAAAATTACTTGCTTCGTCTGGGAATCGAACCAATTTAATTTGGAAAAAAAAAAGTCACCCATATTTTTATGATTCCAATAGAAAGAATGAACAAAAAATAATAATTCTTCTTAAGTAACATAGTATCTTAAAAGAAAGGAATAACGTAAAATGTTTGATTCAAATTTCAAGAATATTAATCAAGAATTCAAGTTATTCAAGTAAAAACTTTACAATCCTCTTTGACTTGCATTGTTAAATCTGAAGTGGAGGATCTCGAGTGTTTTAGTTACTTTTGTACAAACTGTTACAAACTCACCTTCCTCGTAGAATTGAAACAATTGTTCCAAGAGCGTCGCCAATCGGTCCGTGTCGGTGCTTTTCTTAAGGTATACCTCGTTCAGATTCTCCACGTGCGAGATATACGCCATGCCGAAGTTGTAGTTGAAGACAGCCCTCATGCAGAGAGGCACCACCTCCTCGTAAGCTCCCTCGTCGGGATCCACTACCTCCACTTTACGTCCAGAAACTGGGTCGTAAAGGGTCACCAACAATCTGAACCAACATTATTATTTTCAAATTAAGTTTCGTTTAAACACTGCCAACAATTGGCAAAGAAAAAAATTGGTGTCTTGGAAATATATTTTATGCATGAAATCATAAATTTATAGGACAGATGAAATATAGCGCTGAAATATGGACTCTATGGGCCTGATAAGAAAGCTCAACATCGTTCAAGGACTCTGTAAGATCGAAAATGATATTGTTCGAAACTTACGTAATTTCTGAGACATCGTTAATGTATATGATGAACTGGTTCCCGTTGAGCTTCTCCTTGAACTGTTCGAGGGTCATCAGAGTGGTGGAGTCCGCAGTGTAGTTGTTCAAGCAGCACTCGAGCGATTGGTAGAAGTACACGCTCAATTCCGTTGGTAAGATCATGAGCTAGAGCGGAACAAGATATCACAAGTTTAAACATTATCCAGCTGCAATTTCGGATGACACCAAACAAAACTTATGGTCTAAGATTCGACTACAAAAATGCACTAAATCATATTTCTTTATGTATAATTATAAAAGGTGTACTTTTGGTCAGGGTGTTGATTAAAATGTGCTCACTAAAGACTGTCTTAGTTTCACTAGTTATTAAAAAAACTATACTTCATTTCATACCACAACCATAATTATGCACTCCAACCACTGACATATCCAATAAAAGCTATTTTTTTCTGTACATATATTATGATAAACTACCTCTGGCTATGTAAAAGTGGTCGCAAGCTGTTAAAGATCACTTAAGAGTGAAAAAGACTTCCAATAAATCCTTAGGGTAAGATTTTTTTTCCCAATTTATATGGGACCAACATTAAGGTATACCCTATGCAATAAAAAAAGAATTATCAAAATCGGACAACTCTGTAAAAAGTTATGCGTGGTCAATGTGATCATACATTATCCGTGGCCAATCAGTGAGTGAACAATCAATCATCCCCGGTTTCCCTACCCTTAAGTTGGAATTTTTTCCCAAATTTATATGGGACCAACTTCAGGGTATAACCTCCTTTGTAATAAAAAAAAAGAATGATCAAAATCGGACTAATCTGCAAAAAGTTATACGTGGTCATACAACAATACATAAAAAAATATATAACAAAATATGGAATGTCGAACATGCTTCGCAATGCTTTGTTTTGACATTGTTTAAGGATCTCGATATTGCTGTTACTAGCTAGCTTTTTTCCCCAGAGTTGGATACCGTATGTCCAGATTGGTTTGAGTATACTTTTATGACAAATCTGTGGTTGAAAATTGCACTAGTTAGTTAATAGTTAGTGCATTGGATAAAGGTTAAAGGGCGACACTCACTTGGTCCTGCGAGGTGACAATAGTCTTGCCGAGGTCGGGCAGTACGACCGTGAGGTGCGTGGGGTCGGCGTCGTCTCTGGCGCCGAGGATCGCGCGATGGACGACGCCCTCGTGACGAACGGTGCAGTGAGTGCCCTCCGTCACACTCTCACTCTCCAGCGGCGTCAACTAATGCCACATAAACAATGCCTCATTTAGGGTGGGTTGCACTGTAAGGCTTGGTTATTGTTACGGTCAAAGTTCTTCTTCTTCTTCTTCTTTACGTATAATGGCCATTATCTGCCAATGTCATGTCAATGTCGCGTTTGCCAGTGTCATTATGATCCATTGAAATATTACATTTTTTAGGGGGTTACCTTGCGTTTGTCAGAAGACGCAATTGTATTTTTTAGATATGAAGGGGGGTAAAGTTGAATCCAAATTTGTGAGGTTGCAACCCTTGTCACACGGCCACCACCTTGGAAAATATGGTTAAATGGTTTTCACGGTTTATCTGCCAAACTATAGGTCTCACTATAGCCTTTTTTTAAATAAAAAAAGGCAAAATTGAAATTAAAAATCAAAAGTAACAGATCCCGAGACTAGTCAGTAAAGTCAAATCTATAATTTTTCTTAGTTTTCCAAAACAGGTCCGTCAAGTCCAAAGCAGTCAGGTCAAGTCCCCCGTAAAAGTTAACTTTAACGGTGACAAGTCGAAATTAACAATCGTATGTTGCACCATGTTATTGTTCGTCACTGACAAAGTTAAAAAGGTTGACATTACAAAATAATGTAATTTTCCTAGGTTGTTGTACTAATATTTTTTTAATATGACAACATTCAAAGTCACCTTAACTGTAACAATAACTATGACCGGCCAATATCGAGCGTATATTTATTTAGAACTTACCAAATTGGCATCAAAATTTTCGATGGCACTTTCGACCAGCTTTGCCTTTTCCAGATCCAGTTGAACATAGAACTTCTCAAACGACTCTACGTGTGTCACTTTGCACATAATCTGTTGTCCAACGATTATGCTTAGATCGATTGCTTCATCTGAAAAACGAAACGTACATTTTTCATTTGTCTTCATGATTTACCTAATTCATTCAGTAATCTTTTGTCGACCATCGATGGACTATAAACAAATTCACAGTAAGCAACCCAAACGCAAGTTCCTATTGGGGTTAGAAATTATAATAATAATTGTGTAAGAAAATATTGTGAGGAAATCTGATTGCAGAATGAATTATTTTATTATTTTGCAATTTTTTCAAAATTCATTTTCTATTTTATTTTAATTTTTATTAATGTTTTTATAAGATACCCTATGTCCTTTCTGGTGTTGCAGACATATATGCAAAAATTCATGGTGATCGGTTCAGTAGTTTTTGCGTGAAAACGTAACAAACAATCTCACATTTATAATAGTAAGTAAGTATAATCAAGACCACAGCTAGCTACCTTTCAACGTGACAGACGACTGTTGTTCAGACAGTATTGCCAACTGCTTCTCGACAAGCAGATCAGCAACGCTCACACCGTTGTTCCACAGGGACACGTTGTATCGACCGTCGACGCTGTCCTGGAGCACGCACTGGTATCTGGGCGCATTGAAGCACAGATCTATCTCCGGATCTGCCTTCCACTCGCCATCTTTGGGCATCACTCCGACCAGGGAGCAGTGTATCGCCATTTTCGGCAACTCCATCAGCGACCCGTCCATTTGCCATATGTCCTTCGCGTCGACCAACTGCTTGTTGCCGAAATCTACGTAGCGCACAATAAATTTGAAGAAAGGCTGAACAGATTCAACTGTCGCCCTGTAGAGGACTCCGTCCGCAGGGTACCGGGCCAAAACTGTTGAGCCTTCGGCGATAGTGCCTTGAAATGGTCTCACTCCCTTGTACAAGTCGGGTATCCCGTGCATCATGTCCAAGAATTTCTGTTGATTGGACAGAATTTGCATGTAGAAGTTCTCCGGTGATATGATCCATGTGACTGCCACCTCGTGTTGGGCCTCTGCTTCGATGGATACTTCGGAGAATGGAGTGTCCAGGGGCAAAGGATTCGGCAGCTCCTTGTATTGTGCCTCCGTAAATATGGTGCGAGGTTTGAACGATGGCCTGGCACTTCTGTCGGCTCTCTCCTCGGAGCCGAACGAGCGATTTTGCCTCTCGGCCCGTTCTCTCGGACTAAAGTTGCTCCGGGTTCTGTCGCTTCTTTCGCCTCTCTCCCCTCTATCCCTGAAGTCTCGCCTTTGATTCCAATTCTCTTTCTTGTCACCCCAATTGTCCCTCCTCTCCGGGCGTTCCTCGTGTCTGTCCGATCTACCGGACCTCTCCGATCTGCCACCCCAGTCGTCTCTTCTTTCTTGTCTCTCGTCAGATTTATTAAATCTACTATCCCTGTAAATATTCAAAAGTATACATTTACTTTATAAAGAACATTAGAACAAATATAATCTATTTTTTACATGTTAATGTTGTTTTTATATTAAATGTAAAGTTTAAATAATTAAAAATTAAATTTAATCTCATTAGTTTTTTTTTTAGTTTAAGCTAGCACTGTTCAATTCAATTATGAGGTTATTAAAATTCAAATTACAACATATTAGACAAAAAATTACGATTCTATAAATACACAAATTACACAGAGTGGCAAGGTATGCTCTTATGCGAGGAAAAAATATGTGTTTAGTCAAAGTAAAACTCAAAAAGGGTGGTACAGAAAGTGAACAACATAGCTAATTGTTTGCTAGGAGGCTGTAGACCAAAACACCACACAATGTCTTGTTAATAATTATGATATGAGTGTCAAAAGAAACCGAGGCAACGCAATCCAAGCGTGACACAAGCAAACAGAGGTGACTGGGGTGTTGCATTTCAACTACATACGTGTTATGGTGACATTATTTCATAGGTAATTAAATATTGTTGGGGGTCTTGAACAATCTTTCATTTATAATGCATTTGTTAATATGCCCACGTTTTTTGCTGTTAGTACGCTTTGAATGTACGTCAAAATCTTTGATGGTCTTTTTTAAGTTTATATTTCGAGGTACATTGATCCGATTTATACGATCTTATACATTTTCAAAAAATGAACAAAAATCTTGGGACAACAAGAAGAATAAGCTACTTCATGTGGTTTTCAAGTTTTCATGTGGACAAACTAATTTGATTTTCAGTTATACCTACTAAAATTAACTAAAAACCTAAATGAATTCTATCATAAACCAATTCAACTAACACTGTACGTAAGAAGCATAACCGAATTTTAATAATTGATTCATGTAAAAAATCTTAATCGCAATGAACAAAAATCTATATCAATCTAACAAAATATTCAAATCGTGCCTATTTTATGCAATATTCAATACATATCGTGCATGTCTATACATATTACGTATGCAAGCCTTGCAACATTTTTGTTTCGGTACAATAACTTCACATCAAAGATTATTGAAAACAGACACACCAAAAGAAAAACATTAAAAATAACACTAATATGGTAAACAATTCACGATAACATACAGAAACATTTAAGAAATTAATAAAGCATTAAATAAGTGAGAGCCCTAGTTCCTTAAATGCGTGCATAATATTTTTGGAATATTTTTTTAATAAACACTTTTAAGGCGAAATTGTCATGTAAAACCGGCAAATAATTCGTGGAAAAACTCTCAGAGGCTCCATTTGCACCGAACGCATAATTGGCAATTTCTTGCTGGCTTTTAAAGAGCTCTTTATAAGTGTTAAGTTTAAAATGGATAGTGTATTGTCGGTTCAACGATATTTTGAAGGTCACAAGCAACACGATATTATTTCTCACAGAGCGGAGAAGAGAGCACATTTGAAATGGTACTTATTTAGTATTGGAAGTTTACTTTTGCCTGTCACACAATATGCTATGAAACGTAGCACGAGCGATAAAACTGTAAATTGCCTAAAAAATCTTAATACATTAAACTTTCTCTCAAGTATAAACCGTATCATTTTAACTCTGCTCGCCTCTCCTCTCCGGTCTGTGTTCGGTGTGAATGTGGCCCGAATTTTATATCTTTACATTGTATAAAATAGAGTCGCTTTTCCCGCCGTCAACCGATTTTAATGGGGTTTTCACTAATGGAAAGGGCGTTGAAGGAGGATTTTTTTGAAAAATATTAGGCACGCACTATGGTCCGAAAAGTAAGCGGGAGGGTGACGGTGGTGTGCGTGACACGGACAGGCGATTGGTACCGTCTCAGTTTGTCCGAAACGCCTCGAGGCGAGCTCTGTGCGTCGAGCGAGGCAGCCTCGGCCGCTTGCTTCAGCCTTTTGCCAACACCGCTCGACTCTTTGCCTTTCCAACCGCCCCTTGGACCGGATCTCTCATTATCCGTTTTAGCTTTTCTTCTGTCGAAGTTTGCACCCTTTGTTGTTTATTTATTTTTTTCATACAAATTAATCCTTAACACATTATCATAGATCTACTTTAAATTCACTTACAGCTTATTAAGTTCGTTTTACTACGATTTGCATTCACCAGCTATTATAAAATCTCACAATTCATATTTAAAAAAATATCTTAATATTTAAAAAATTGAATTAACACATTGATGGCCTGCTAGGTAATAAAAAAAACTATTAGAAATAAATACAAAAAAAACACCTAAACTATTGTATTGTAGACATAAAAGACATTTTGCATACGAAATCATAACAATATTAGACATTAAATGATTATGTTGATTTGTTGAACTAACCAATTAATAATAAAGTTCACAATACCTGTCCCTTGTGGGTTTATCGTTTGACTGTTGGAAGTTGGAATTGGAAGCGGCACCGGATTCGTCCCACGAGTCCTCTTTCTGTTCGGGTGGTGAACTTTCCCATGGTTTCTGACCACCACGTCTGAAGAAATGATCAGGAAGCAACATTACTTCAAGGATACTTTATAGCCACATTATAAATTCAGTGTATAATTATAATAGGACTGTTTAAACCGATGACATTCCAATAAATTTTGCATTTGATTGTCAAATTCAAGCCTGTCGAACTCTTCAGCCTGAAGATTTGATCATCAACTCCCTGAAAGTGCCACAGTGCATTTCGCAGTCTTTTGGGCAGGCCGTCTCTTACAGAAGATTACCGTGAAATAACAGCACGTTTGCAGTTGCATTTCATAGAGTGAGCAACGAATAAGAGCTCATATTTCCCCATCCCTTCTCAATCCTGGGCCCGTATTCTCTAAGTGTGGTTTTGCTGTGGTTATCGACTCGATGCGGTTATAGACTCGACAATTGTCTACTTTGGTATTCACTAAGCACATGTCAAAATGTCTACGACGTTTTTTTCCATAGTTATACATGTCGATGAAGTTATTGGCGCGTTATTGTGTGGTTTTTAGTTTGACAAAGTATTATTTATTATTTAATGTCGACTTTGAAGTCGACACGTTTTAAAAACCACAGATAGAGAATTAACATGCGCAAACGCTCAAGGTCCAGGGCCCATCAAGTTTTGTGATACTTTTTCTTGCATAGGTTGCACTTATTGCACATCTTGCACTTATTTCAATGATCCCGGGACCCTAAAACTATTCCCATTATAATGACGTGTGATCACAGCAAAACGCTTCTCCTTTTTAGGTATAGTGGCGGTCCTATCGATGCACATATCAAAGGGATTTTGTGCGTTATCAATTACCAAGATAAAAGGAATAGGTAATGAATTATTTCATATACCTATATGTGTGTGTGAAATAATAACAGATAAAATTGCAAGTAATCTCATAATATAATAACAGATAAAATAATATAGATTAGCGCAGTTGGCACTTTCATTCGCGAAATTTCCACTATTTGAAATTTAACCATATATTAAAGATCGTGTGAAGACTATAAAGTTATAAAACACACAAAAATTTGACAAAAATCTATAAATTAATTTTATTTTAGCCATATTTTTATGAAGAGAAAAAATCGTTCTTAAAATAAGTTTTCAAATTTACTAACACAAAAGTTTTATTTGATTTTTTTTGAACATATTTGAACACCCCATACGTTTCTGTGTTTGTATGGAAATTACAATAATGATTCGAATAACTAAAACTTATTTACCTCTCACATCTTTCTGGTCTTCCACCATACTTCTCGCTATGCCTTCCTGGGCCAGACCTCTCGAAGGAATCCCTGTTATCCCTGCAGAAAATGAAAACGCATTAATTATGCACGTTGAACATTTCATGCGTCAAATAATTTGGATAGGTACTTTAATTAACTTCACATGTTAACATCATCGTTATTATTAACCTCGTTACGATAACATCTATAATTCTATATACATCGATATACAACGATATTTGATTGGTCTCGCTGCGCTCTACTAGATACAGCCTTGACAAATGCGGCAACAAACACTACGCCGAATTCGGCGTACCCGAGCTAGCTGTCTGTGATGTGTACGTGCCGAATGTTTTATTAAATTTTGGACATAATAAAATGCCAATTTGCGTAGTGAAACTGTCTAAAAATATAAAGTGACGATGTTTTACACACACTACAATAAAAGGATGCCGCATTCACGGTGCTATTGCTTTTAGGTAGGGCCGTATCTATTCGAGCGCAGCGAGACCGATCATTTATCTATGATCTTATACTTAACTAGCTGCTGCACGCCACATCGTTCGCGTAACTTTTGATGTTACTCGCTGATATAGTTTTTTATAGGTGCTTTTTATTGGTCTAGTAGTTTTTACTTTATTCATTACAAACAAAAATACAAAAAATTACAGCATAATTTAATATATGATTAATAAAGACTGAGTCAATGTTATAATTTTAACTCCCAAGTAAAACGAGCGCGGAAGAAGTCGCCGACAAAAGCTAGTAAGAAACACTACCGAAAATATTCCCCCAAACACAAATCATGGCATATGAATAAATTCTTTTTTTTTTTTTTTTTTTTTCAAGAAGCACAAATTAGTTTAAACTAACAACCTTTTAAAAAGCATTAAATTCTAAAAAAAATAATTACCTGTACCTCAGCACTTTATACATTTTAGTTAATTAAAAAAAATATATCACAATTAATGTAAGATGATAGGTATCCAAATGTTAATGAATCCGAAGCGAGATTCACAAACAATTCGAAATCACACAAATAAAACACTGTTATTGACGATTATAACTGTACATTACATATATATAAAAATAAATTATTTCATCAATTACCATAGCAGTTAGAGAGAGGTAACTATTACATCAATACCTCATCTACTGGGACGAACTAGCAATGAGTTCAATGTACTGCACTGAAGGCCAAATCCAGCCGTGACTCACTGGTCCATTATTTAGTTTTTACTAGACAAAACTACCCGTTCAAATAGCTCACAAGTTTTACTTAAAAAATGTATGTTCACAGTCCCATATTATTTGGCAGTGTTATCTTGGTTAATAGAACTTTCTTTTTTAAGCGAAACTCAACGCTAATAACAACTTTATTACGCTAAAAATTAGTGTTTAGGGCGTAATTGCTAGGTTAAAGCAAATCACGAAGAAGGCATACGAAATATACTGTTTTTTTTTTAAATTATAAATAATTGATAATTATGTCAATCACTAATCAATACCTATTTCAAATGTAAGCCTTAGCGAATTTTGAAATGAATGTAATTTTTTATCGAAACTGGGGCAAGTATCACGTGACTTAACGAAGGCATATGTCAATCCCATACATTTTATTGTTTTCGAACTTCGTTATCGTCTTCGTCATGTCACTTTGTCTAGGGCCCCTGATAAAGCACTTTTCTTGTCTGCCATACCTCCCTATGTTTAAGAAACAAATATTTACCTATTACGAAAACTGCCACCTCTCTGTCCAAACTCCTCCGAGTTGCTGTTGTTGTGTGGTCTACGGTCTTCTTTGAAGCTCTTCTCCCTTTTAAAATTTTTTCTTTTTCCATCGTCAGACCCATTCTCCGGTGAGCTAAAGCTTTCCGGGGCTTCCTTACGACTTGACATGGATGCCTTTGTCTTGAAAAAAAAAAAACAAACGATTTTTTTTATCAAACTAAAACGGTTGTCAGAGAGTGAGTAAGAGATGACAGAACCTATTTCCCTATCTCTTTCTAATCCCTCGGCCTTTAATCCTATGATTGGCGTGGCTTGTGGGGCGACAGTAGTCACCTATACTATCAAGTGGATCTCAGACCAAACACAATTTTTACCAAAATGACAGCAACCTAATAAGCTATAAATTAAGGTTCAATATTGCGCAACAAATTTTTGTAGGTCTTCGGAGATAACTGAACAAAATTAAAATTAGAAGGTTTTTCTTAAATATTGTGTAAAATATGAAAAAAGAAATAAAAGCAGCCGATTCAAACTTCAGTGTAGAACGTAAGTTAATTAATAAACCTAAATACATAAGATTTTTATCAGTATTTTACTATTTTTTTTTCTCAGGTTTTTTTTTTTATAGATCTGTTCGTTTAAAACTTTTTTTTTTCCATAATAATATATAGTCTATTATGTACTGTATTTTTATCTAACATGTGATTTTACTCTAAGAAGTCCAACTAGGCGAAGAAAATAACGCTTTTCTGTTAAGTCCTCACTTTAAAAAATGAATTTTTAAGAGTTCGGCGAATGATTACACACAATATTTACAGTGAGAGTGGAAATAAATTGCTATCGCGTGTGCACATGCCGAAAGAACTTATGTATACACCAATTATAACGTTCTTTACAGATTTCTATGACCAAATAACGTCACAGAAATAAAATAAACAATATTTCAAATTAATACCAGCACGATGTTACTACATATTTATTTCTTTGTTAAAGAAAAAATAGCATTGTTACCAAGAAAACTGGTGAAAGTATTAATTATTTCTTAATTAAAAAAAAAAATCTATCAGATTAATATATATAAGCAAACTAAATTAAAATATAGTATAGGTATGTATGTATATATACCAAGGATACTCTATTTTATTTATGCACTAGAAACAGCATTTAACTGCTCATTTTAAGTTCATCATTTAATGACAATCTCAATCATGGATACAGATGATATTGATTGATTGATTGATACTAATTGTACACCAGTAATACTTTTTTCGTTTAAATTCCTTATATGTATACACCAAGTGTATGCTAGAAAATTCTAAGGAATTTATAAGAAACATTCATTATTGCCACAAAGAAATCAAGTAACTGCACCTGAATACATGAGATGCCTGGAAAACATAATTAACTACTACAGATACTTATGTAACATAAAAAAAAATTAGAATCGATTATCTACCAGCAGTTAATAATGGAGTAGTAGCAATTGAAATTATAAACTTCGCGCATTGTAGAGCATCGCTAATAAAAAAAGAGAAAGTTAAGACTTTTTCGCTCTATTGAGCTCCAATGCAATACAATAATAATTTTAAAGTAGGTATGTGATTTTTATTTTCTTTGAACTATATAATTTACATACATGATATAAACGCAACTCACTTATGACATTAGCTTACTAGCTAGAGCCCGCGACTTCGTCCGCGTTGAAAAAGAAAAAAAGTAGCCTATCCTGTGTCCTGTACGTCTAAATGTTTATCTACCAAGTTTCATAAAAATCAGTTAATTCGTTTAAGAGTTATGGAGGAACATACATACATACAGAAAAAAAAAAATCTAAAAATCGTCAATTTAGTTTCCTATATATAGATAGTATAGAGATATATATAGAGCCTATAAACACGATATCACTGAAATCAACGTAACTTACTCCATGACCAACCCTTACAGATTTATTATTAGTATTGATTGATATGATACAAAATAAAATCTAAATAAAAATTAACCAAAATATATATTAGTTTAACTATACAATAAAACATTGTTTCCTAACGCGAGTGAGGTAGGGATCCTAGACCCTACAAGGGACAAGTAATGTTTTGAAAAGTGTTATAAATAAATAAAAAATCAATTGTCAATGTTATTCCATTACCTGTGAATGGCACAACAAAAAACCAAAACAGATTTTTTCTTAATTATTGTCAAATAATTATTGTCAGGACAAGGTTTGTATTGAAAGAAAATATTTTAAAAAGTCAGATACTTGGACGGTATTTTTTTATGAAATTAACGGGGTTATTATGACACCCATCAGGCACATTAACAGTTATAATATAAAAATAAATATTTATTTTTAAAGTACATACCTCTAAATTGCTTCTCGGCTGCGACAACTGATTCATTCGTTTTGCCACATCCAGAGGCGGAGAAGTAGATTCATCAATAAGGGTAACCAGCATTGTGTCATTGGAGAGTTTACCTGTAATGTGTGCTACGAGGGTCTTCTCGAGAGCCAACATTTCCAGTTGATTCGATGTCTTAGTCTCCACAGGTTTGCTCTCAAAACCCTACACAGTAAAAACATACCTCATTATTGCCAAAGAAAATGTTACAACCTTGACAGTTGTGTTTAATTTGACCATTATCATTTTGACGGCAGTTACAGAGGACCACATTGAAATAACAGCGTGTGTGCTTTGCTTTTATATTTGCAGTTAGTGAGTAAGAGATCCCAGAGGCCTAATCCTTCTATTGTCAGTGGCACACTTTTTTTTTATTGATATTGTTGATTTGCTATCAGTCAAATGATCAAATGAGCTGAAGGAAAATAAAGTGGCACACTTGCATTGCACCATTTATGGCATTGCTTGTGTTATAGGTGATGGTAGCCACCTACCATCAATTGGACCGTCAGCCTGTCTGCTAACCTAAACATACAAAAAATTGACTACATACCTTCAAAGCACACTTCATAGCTTGTGCAGGTAAGCTTAGGAGTTCTGGTGTGATAGTTCTAAGATCTGATATTTCAATCTCCTGCTCATTGCCATAATCCACATAATCTACTGTTACTTTTGTGCCATCATATTTTTTCACACTAGCCCTGTACCAATTGCCATCATCCGGGAATCTGGCACAACAAGCGGAGCCCACTGGCAATTCACCCGGCGATGTGCTGCTCTCGCAATGTATTTTTACAGCATTCATAACAGCGTTCAGTTCATCAATCATTTCAGTCAATTGCACAAAGAATTTGATGCAACTGTCCACATAGGAGACTAGTACTGTATATTTGGAGCCTAGAGGTAACATTTCCATGAATTCAAATTCAAGTTTATTCTGGGCCGTCATAATCATATCCAGAACACTTTTATTTTCATAATAGAGTTCGCAATATTGTATCAGCGGTGGCCCCTCAGGTGGCATAACTTTTAATGTAAAAATTTTCCCTTTTACCAGTTGCTTGAAGATTTCGTTCAAATTTTTTGTATTGGTAATTTTCTTTAGGCCGGACAGACAGAATGTTATAGCAAAAGCTGGTTGCTTCAGAAATTCCTGTGGTATGTCAAATATATCATAATAGGACACAGACTCCGTGCCACCATAATCTACAAAGTACACTGTGCTTCGTGTGCCATATAATTTTGTAACAAGAGCCCTATAAATGTGTTGGTCCTTAGGCATCTTGCTAAGGCATATTCTGCCGTTTGACGCTGGTTCTGTAAGACAACTAAATGGCTTCCTGTTTATGTTATCCATCATTTCCTCCAATTCACCTCTTGTTGCCATTAACTGTACAGAGAAGCTTTCTGGGCCTTCGTCGGCACAGGAGACGTAAACCTTGTGCTGACTGTGGATATCCAGACGATGAGTTTTGAAACTTTCCTTTTTCTTTGGGGATATTGGTTTATTTCCTGATATTTGAGGTGGGGGTGTATTTTCAATTGTTTGTTGTTTAGGAGCAGCCTGTTGTGGTTGTCTTGCAGGAGCCATGAGATTCACTTGGGATCGTGATGCCCTGTTTATAATAAATCTTTGACTCATTGCCTGAGGAATTCCCGCAATAGGCACATTCTGTTGGAGGCGCATCGCTGAGGCGGGATTGGGAATATTATAGGACTGGTTGTATAAAAATGGCACAATGTCCGTGTAACGTGTTTCATTCATCGCTATGCTTTGCTGAACATTTACATTTTCATAGTTTTCATCGGGTTTTGCTCCGCTTTGTTCAGCAATTGTCACTGCTACACCAAATCGGTTCGTTACTAGATATAATGATAAATCCGTCCCCCTAAACTGCATTGAAATTAATGGAAAAGATTGAACTTGCCCTTCGACGTTAGCTACAAACGCTGAAAAGCATAGCAGGCTTTGAAGCTTCAATATAAGAGCTTCGTCCCAGTTTCCAGATGGATGTATTAGACGTGATAAATAATATTCAGTGGCCTGACCAGGCAAATTTAATAGCAACGGGTCATATAAGTCCAGCAACCGTATGGTGCTTAATGATATAATATCTTTGTTGCCGAAATCTAGGAAAAAAACACCAACCAGTCCGTTGGACAAGTTTGCTGTACTCGTAACTTTAGCGCGATAGTAATTACCATCTTTATACTTAGTTACACATATTATACCTTCCTTAATAGATATCGGTGTCGCCGCACCTATGCCATTTTCCAATCTAGGTCTGGCTTTTTGTAACGAATTTTCCAGTAGCAACGTAGGCGATTTATCAAGCTGGCCACTTATTCTCAAAAAGGGACCATCACCATCCACATGCGTAACGTGGAGTTGGAAAGGACGATCACTTATAGTTGCCATTGCGGCCTTTTAATTACAATTGTTAAAACACAGTGAGGATTAAATTTATGTAATATGCACTTACATTACATACTTATTCGAAAACAAAGAAGGAATTAGTTTTGTATTTGTAACTTACAACAGACGAAGTGAAAGAGACGTTCGTGAGCACCGATTACCACCACAGCATACATAAAAAACATAAAAAACAGTAATAAATAACAATCAAAAAGTCTTTATAATCTATGACAATAAGTTTTAATCCCTGATCTCTAATAAAGCATTGGATGGGTTATCCCCTACAAATTACACATACTTTCGTGTACCATTTTGAAGTGCCACCGAACGAAAGTACGAGAACTAATTTTGCGTATTTTTAAACCATAGATAAGTAAATAGTGTCCGTCTGTTTTATTCTATTTGTTGACGTCTTAGGGACATGTTAAATTTATTTGTTTCCACTTTTGTTTTTAAATTGAAACATGAAGAAATGCGTATTCTGTAAATGCGGTAAATCACTAGTTTTAGTTCTATGTACTCCATAGCCTACAGCGCCAAGATGGCGATTTTCAAATAGACATAAAAATAATTTGACTGCAGCCTATCCAGTGCTTTATTAGAGATCAGTGATTGCAATAATAATATCGTCAGCCAATAATATCTGTGGACCAATAAGGAGGTTAGAGATAAAGAGGACAATCTTATATGGGTGTTAAACTAAAAAAGTGGCAACTAAAATCGACAAATTGAGATGGCGCTGGTGTGTCTAGGGCAGTGATCTAGAGAGTTTGAGAGTATGGAGAGTATGAAATGAAACGGAGTGAAGTGCGCGCTGAGTTGAATTGTTTACTATCACTAGCTGCACCAGCGCCATCAGTTCGTCGTCTTTCAACGGACACTTTTAATACACGGAGCTTACGCTCCTTTACCTCTATTCTCCTTGGTATATATGTTCCTTATTTTCCAAATTTTCCAAGTTGCCTGAGCACAAACTACATAGAAGATACTGTGCCTGAGCCTGACAGACCCTTGACAGTCAAAATGTTGATTTATTTTTTGCATATGATATATAAATATTAAAATATAATATATATGTATGTATATATTTTTTTCTAAATTGTGATGTTAATGTGATTGCAAAATAACTATAATATAATTTTAAAATTATTTAGTTAGCTTGTGAGTTTTGACTACTATTATCCAAATTGTAATACATTACACATAGTACCTATAATACATTTATTATAATGGTATTTAGTATTTACTAAAATCGAACTACTTATATATACTATATATGAATGAATACCGTCAGTAGTTGAAGAAAAGGAGAAATGATCGAGACTTGTTCAAAACGATGTATGCTTCTTGGAACTGTTTTTCTTGGAGTGTATGTATTTTATTTGGTTTGTGGAGTACAGTACATATTTATGTTCATACTGTTTCTATTTCATTAAATTGTTTTCATCTTTAAATTTCAGATTAACAATTTTAGTACTCATATTAGAATCACAACTTGCTGACTCTTTATCTGGCAATCATAAAACAAAAAATAAAACATTTCCAACCGAAAATAATTCAACTTGTTGGTTACATCAACCTTATAAAATTATCAGTGAATGTCATCCTTGTTCAGGTAAGTAACATTGTATGATTTAGATTTGCGTCTATTCCTCTTGACTTCTAGGTTATATGACTTTGAGCAAAGTTAGTAACACTAGATTTTATAAACGTAATATTACTTAAAAATGTGTATTTTTTTCTTTTCAGATTTTGAAATTAGGAGTAAAAGTATAGGAGTATGTATTCATACCAGTTTCAAAGAGATATTAAAATGTGAGAATGGGGAAACAGTTACCAGAAGGTAACTATACTTAGTAAATATTTAAAGCCTCTAATGTACATCTTTAGCAATGATAATTAAATTATTTTGCCATTATACATGATATATTAAATGGCAATGAGGCTGTTTCGTTGTAAAACTTGTAAACAAACCTGATCAAACTGAGTTTTACAACTTTTACAACATCAAGTGTCCTTTTCCCTCCCATTAAAAACATTCCAGCATTATCTGTTTCCTACACTAGTAGTAACAATAAGTAAAAACACTAGTGAAAAATTAGTAAACTAATTATTTTACATTCCTTGCGTTGTTTCCATGGCCTGGCTTTAGTAATTATTTATATTTAACCTATCCTAGTTTTCCTAATAAGCCATTTTTAATTTTCAGCTGTGACCGTGTAGCTTATTTAGAAGAAAGAGCATATTGGAAGTTTACAATTTGGTCATTTGTAATAGCAGCTGTCTCATCTTTATCTGTAATGCTAAGACTGCGCGTTTTAAATCATAAAGCTAAAAGACGAGCAAGACAGGTGCTTGCTAATGGGTCTATTTAACTTTTTTTCTAATTTAAATTGTTCGAACATGAAAAAAGGAAATATTTAAAAATTATTTAATTTATGTTTTATGTTGTATAATCAATAATTTTTATGTGAAATAAAAACTTTTTAAGCAAAAAGTATTTTTATTAATTCACTGATAACTTTAACATTTAAACTGTTCCCTAGTAATCTATAACATTGCTTTTTTGTAATATTCTCTGGAAACGTGAAACTATTTGGAAAGCTCATCAGAGATAAAACCTCTCTTGGTGTGAAAAATCTCAATTTAAGTTCCTTTATGACATTTACATATTCTACACTGCCAACGGGATATTTATTCGCTTCTTCATACAACTTTTTAATTGTTTCTGGATTCAAATTGGTGAAGACAGATCCTGTGCCTTCAACGTAGTGTGTATAGGCCTTTGTGAAACAACAAGACCTATTTGATTGAGAATGGCATATGTCTAACAGATTTGCTTTTTTCAATAATTTTTCAGGTATTAAAAACGGTTCTGTTTCTATTTCGGTGTCAATTATATCTTTTAATGAGATTGTTTCAACATTTTCCACTAGTAAACTCTCCATCTGAAAAAAATAAATTATGAACCTCTTTTTTTATTACATAGCTTGATTGATAAAAAGTACAATTAAGTTAGAGGAGCCTGTTGTATGAGTGGTTAGGTTGATTGCCTTAACACTCTTTTTTTTTTACAGGGGTCCTGGGTTCAATTCCCAGTGGAGTAAGTCAACTTAGCAATGACCTTTTAGTTTGGATTTGGAAAATAGTGGCGGGCACATTGGGTTTCATAGACATTTGACCTAATTATTTTAAAAATAAAAGGTGTTAATGTTTTTTCAAGTCTAATCCTGAAATAGGTTGTAACCAGATTCTTGCTTCTTATTTTGTAAATCCAAAAAAGATTAAGTAAAGCTACTTACAATGTCAGAATTCGGTTTAAATTCCCATGGTGTATCACCCCTCCTAGCTATGCAATAATACCGTAGTCTCGAATTAGGTATACCCATAGACGAAGGACTCAAAAGAAACTCTTGGTAATCAAATTGGCATTTCATTAAGGTCTCAATAAAATAATTCCGCACTGAGGATGATTCAAACCCTTTAACATTTTCCATTAAAATATATTTCACATTATCTAAATTTTTTAAAATTCCTATTAAATAAATAAAGGAATTACTTCTTGGATCTTGTTCGTCTAAATAGTTTCCATTTCGCGTAAATGGTTGACATGGAGGAGACATGAGTATTGTATCAATTCTCATTTTTTTAATATCGTCAATTTTTAATGATTGGATATTCTTATTGAGCAATTTAGTTTTAGGAAAATTATTTTTATACACTGAATTAGCAATTGTATTTATATCGACTGCAGCAACTATTTCTCCATGTAAACCGGATTCTGAAATACAAATTACATTATTTATTTCACGAGGCAATTTTAAATTTCACTAATAAAATATTCTAACAAGATGTGAGAGTTTACCAGTAAATGCACAGTGCATGCCGCCAATACCGCTGTAAAGCTCAAGTATTTTATAACCCATTTTGTCAGTATATTTGGTATAATACTATCTATATATACATTAATTTATTAAATCATAAAAATGCTAGTAAACTATTTACTTATTTATAGATTAAGAAATTTCATAAAAAAGAACAATTTTATTTTATTGTGTTAAATTAAGTAAATTATTACTGTAAATTCATTTGACATTTGACAACAAGAAACAAGAAATATATTACTCGACGACGACGAAATACATTGACAAATCGACAGCAAGAAAGTAAAAACGATTGTTTGTGGCTCTAGTATGAGTTTATTTATTTATGCCCAAAGCAATAAAAGTTTTCTATGGCTCCCATGCGTGAGCAAGAGCGTAGAATTTTTATATGGAAAATCAACATTGACAGTTTTCCATACAAATATTACGCTCTCGCCAACCAGCGCAAATATTATAAATATAATCTCAGATTAAAAAATTGTGAACTTCACTTGACTTGGCTGACTACTCTCGGGATCTGCTAGTTTTGATTTTAATTAAGATTTTGCATATTTTTTAAAATTTCTAAATTGATCTAATGGAGTCGACATTATAAAAAAAAAAAGAAGAAAAAACTCATACTAGAGTTCTGGATCACATTATATCATTAAAAAAAAAAACAAATTTAAAATAACAAACTGTCAGACGTCCTGTCTAATATTTCTATTTTCCTGAATTTTTCAATTTTCACCTTATTTTCACTCTCCTTCAATCAATCTTCACTTCAGCAGCTTCAGCTTCATTTCATTCAGTCAGCTCAGCTGTCATGTCAGCCAGTCATGGCGGAACCAAAAGCGGATAAAGACGCGTCAAACACTATTGAATCGGACCATGTCGATTCAAAAGAACAAATACACCTGGAGGAGACGTTTTACATACTTTCCAAAAAGAATTCAGTGTTTCGCGTTCGGCTAACATCCAAGGGATTGTCTCTTGCAAAGGAAACCGACGGCAGCTCGAAAGAGCAAACAATATTACTGCGCGATATTGTCGGTAGCAAATGTATGAGGAGTAAAAGACGACGTCCGGGTGCTGGTTCCTGCGTATGTAGTTCGCTGGTAGGCCGGCAACAGCTCAAAGTTGTGGACGAGAACAGTGGCGATCTAGACGAAAATGATATTAGTGCGTATTTGTACATTTACGCTTACACATTGAAGCCTAGCCGCCGGACATTGAAACGCGAAAGAACAACCATAACTTTGCGGTTCAGATCTTTCGATAAATACGAGGATAACAATAAAGAGGCACAGAAATGGAGAGCGACAATAAAGTGTCTGATAGTTGGTTTGCCTATAACGCAGACGCCGCCGATGAACGATAAGAAATTGCTCATTTTGTTAAATCCCAAATCTGGTCCAGGAAAGGCGAGGGAACTGTTTCAGGCTAAGGTAGCTCCAGTATTGCAAGAGGCAGAGGTGCCCTATGATCTGCATGTAACAAAATATGCCAATTACGCCCGTGATTTCGTGCGTACGCGCAATGTTTACGGTTGGCGCGGAATAGTGGCCGTTGGAGGTGATGGGGTGCTATTCGAGATAATTAATGGGTTGTTTGAACGTCTTGATTGGCAACAGGCGTTCGGAGAAGTACCACTTGCCATACTGCCGTGTGGATCGGGGAATGGTCTTGCGAGAACCCTGTGTCACCTATACAAGTGAGTAGTGTAACTTAAGTAGTAATTTAGTGTTTAGCAATGGTTAGCATAGCACCAACACCATCACACAAGCTCCAAGGATTCACACGCTGGGGTATATTTCAATTTTTTTTATTTAATTTACATTAACCATTAAGGATCATAATGATAACTAAAATCTATGTATGATTTTGTATGTTTGATTTTGAAGAGAGTAATGAATATACTTAAATCACATTGAGGACATTTTTAAAAAAGAAAGACCAACTTTGAAATACCTTCATTATCATTCCTTATTAATTGAGTGCTATCACACTCACTCCTCTGCCCCCTCATCCAATCACTCCCAACTAACAGGCTGATTATGAATGCAGCTAGCAAAAAATGACATAATATATTTTCTTTTGCATAGCACCCTATGACACTTATAATTTGTGGTCAAGATATAGAAGTACCTTAAGGTGAAACTAGTCTGTGGCCCGAACTCCTTGGTCTCATAGCTAAAATGCGTCCTGTATAACACAGCACAAAGCACGGGAAGAGTAGTCAAGTGAGATGCACAATGATTCATACAAAAAAAAATCATAAACAGGCCCTTGGGTGTATATTCTTTTTGAAAAAACTACTGGATATATTACCTTTTAAAGTTATTGTAAGTTTTAATGTAAAGTTATTTAAACTCTTGAACAACTAATCAATGTTTGTATTCAAAGTATTTTGGAGTTTTTGTACACTTGTGGCTTATTCAGATTCACCCTCTAAGTTACATTATAAGTTTACATTAAAACTTGTATTAAAATATGGATTTTTCAAGGGTCATATCTTTTAAATTACTTTTTCTTTTAAGTTTGTATAAAAACGAACCTAGTTAACGACACAATAAATCAGTATCATGCTTACTTATGTAAATTAAACATAAAAGAGGGGAGTAATAATTATTCTACGTTTGTTTGGAGGAGAGCTGACTTGTATCACCTTAACAAACTCAATAACAGTACTGTTACCTTCTTAAAAAAACAAAAAACATTGTTACTGCTGATGATTGGCTCTAAATATTATTAACAGCCAACCAATGTACTGATTCTCTAATTGTTAAAAAAATCTGTGTCATTCATTATCTTGTTTAGACAGACCTCATTTAAGTGCATTCTTTGTTTATTAGACTATTATTAGTGTATAATAGTCTAATTGTTTAATTGTGCTATTGGTATAATCATTGGGTATAATTAAAACATTTATCATACACCTGTTGTGTGTATGTAATGTGAAAATGGGGATACACAAATCAATCCTAAATTTCCAATACCTATTAACAAATATAAAGAGAAAAAAATATAAACATAAAAAGGACATGACTGCCAACAAAAGTGAAAACTCAAAACTGACTATATAACCCTAATCTTTTCAAAGTTCGAGTGAATAGGCATCTTCTGGGTGAGCTCGCTCCATCTTAGGCCTCTCCCTTGCTACCAAGCTGGTTGTTGGCCAAGAGCAAACCCATCTCTAATAAAAAAAAAAAAAAAAAAACAGCATCACGCGTTAAGAGTGTAAAGATGAACATATTGGTGCTTTAAATTATGTGGGTATATGTTATGATTTGCTACTTCTATTTGCTCTAGTTAATGGTTACACTAAATGTAGTACATAGTACACAGTGTCATTTCCAAACCTATGTTTCTGCAAAAATAGACAAAAAGAAACAATATAATGGTATAATGTATGACAGACTAATTAAACGAAAAGTTGCTCACTCACTGCATAACTTCATAATTTGCTAATAAAGATATAATTGCTATATTATTAAAATTAATTTTAAGTTAATTACCTAAAGCAGTGTCCGCAGTAACTATCTTTCCTGTATAATAAAGTAAGGACCTTCTTATTTTTACTCTGAATTACAATTAGCTTAGGTCACATGATATACATATTTAGGATTACTACTAACTATGCCTACTAAACTAGACTGCTGAAGTGAATTTATTAATCCATTTTTATGGGATTAAGTTCAACATATGATGTATTAACTAATATTATTCTTGAAAAATTATTTCATTATTTGAATATGCATTATTTTAGATAGATATTGGTTATCATGGTTATTTATATTATATTATACTAGCCTGTGCCTTATACTTCTTACGCAGTGCAGTTCGTTTTATGGATATCCTGGAAATTTTTCCTGATAATAGAATTTTTCCTGGATAAAAGTATCTATAAGTATGTTAATGATTTTATTTTTAATTAATTCTTCACTTTAAAGATGTCTGCAACAAAAATTGATCAACTTTTCAACATAATTTTCTAGGCTAGTCTCGAATATGTGTTTGGCGACCTTGAAAAAGTTGTACCTATTCTCAACTAACTATATCTACACATATATAATAAATTCGTAAACGAGCCGTGTCTGTACATTAAATATTAAAAAAAAAAAAACAATTTGTACTCGTTTTACTTATGTTACCGAGGTCAATAAATAGTTTTAAGGAACGGAACGGCTTAAAGAATTTAGATGAAATTTTGCACACAGTTCCTGTGTTTCTGTGCCGGACCCATCTTGAGTATTTTTTATCTTCTAAATTTGGCGCATAAACAATAAATGTATTTTTCTATTCACAAACTTATCACTACGATAATAATCGATGTACAATCGTCAAACGAATTTAATAAAACGCTTCTTAGTTAATTGGTTTCAAATCTTATCAAAAACATTGAACAGTGATTATTTACGAAATATGTTTCACAACACAACCAGTGGAATTACTGAATGCTATAGATACGAATGTAATTATTTAGAATAGAATTGAGGAGGAAAATATTTAGTTAATAATTTGCGACAGCTTGTTAGATAATCTTATTAGTTTTCAATCCTCTACCATTCAGTATCTGGTCATTACATGAAGGTTTTATAGTTTTCCACTGTTTGCCAATAGACGATCCCTCGGGAACCTAACGTATTTTTTAAGACGTCTATATGTTAATCCAAGTAATAAAAACTATCTATGTGCCAAATTTCATCCACTTCTTGTTGAGCCGTTTTTGCGTAAAAGATTTTTAACAAACATCCACTCATCCTTCCTCAAAAACTTTCTCTTTTATGATATTAGCAGCATTTATAAGTTATATGATCATTTATGATATCAGTCTTCGAATGAAAACTCAAAATGATATATTTTTCGTTTAGTTACTTGTAACTATTATGATATTTCGTGTTTTAGAGTAGATTTTATTTTCGTTGTACACATTACCATACATTCAATTTTGTTTTATGTAATTCGCCAATAACTTTCCATAACTAGTATTTATATTAACTATAGAATCTCAATGATTTCAAAGGCTTTTTTTAAAGAAAATTCGTCTCTTAAAAAGAGTAAGTTATTTCATGTTGTTTTAAACTTAAGTAAATTATTTACCTACTTTAAAAAGATGAACTTTTTAAAGTGGGTTAGGCTACACGAACAAACTTACCACGACCAAGATTGCTGTTAACCTTGGCAAGTGAAACGCCATTCGCTTTTATGCACTGAGTGCAAATGTGATGTAATTTTTTACAGGATCTCGGGATCTGTTTAACGTTTTTTATTTTTGTACTTACAAGGTTTTGCTACTTCGCATTTTATGCTATTTTGCTATATATATATTTTTGGTGTGATACATGTAATCTGTTGTTATTGAAACAATGTGTTATCACGGCTTCTCTCACGTATAATATAACTTATATACAATTTGTATAACAAGCTACAATTTAAAATTATAAACTAACTCCCGACTTTTTATTTGAATCCACACACGCTATATCTGCTGTACTGTAACTATATGTATATGTTGCTCTGCAACGTCGCTGTATGTTTCGCCGCTACTCTAAACCATTCCTTCCACAATCAAAAGATTTTAATGCGGTGGTTTCCTATTGGAAAAGAGGAAGGTAAGGTTTGTGTATTGCGCTAAACTGCGGTGAACAATTTCATCGGGTGCAATCTTTATCTGCAAATAAAATATCGCACACGTAATGCAAAACCACCATAATTATATCTGCAAAAACTCTGAGGATAGTTACTACAAGTATTTTACACAAATATTATTATCAGATTATAAAATAACCCTTTCTACAATAAATAATTTTTAATAGTAATATGTGTGTGTATGGCTAAATTATAAAATTCTGATTTGAGAACTTCAAAGCTTTCATTTAATTTTTCCCGCAATAAACACAGCAGATGTGTTTGTATTGCATTACATGTGCGATACATATAATAATATAATAATTGAATCACGGTGAACATACATACAGACATACAGAGGCGGCGGCGAGGGACTTGGTTTTATAATATGTAGGGATAGTGTTGCTATAAGCAACACCATAATAATATAATCATTTCGAAGGTGGAAAAAAACAATAACGTAAGTGTGATTGAATAATAGCGGTCCAATTTGTTTTGTTTCTTCGACCCACTGATGTCAAAGTTATTTTGTGTTTAAATAACTAGTTAATATACTGTACTAGTTTTTCATACGTCTTAAGTGGTGGGATTAGCCGCGTTTTAATGTGGGTTTTTTGCAGATGTAGTAAAAGGAAAAACTCTGTAAATAATTTTATCAAAGCCTCAGTCGATGTTATAATTCTTGCAATCTTTTTATAACAAGCAATTAACCGTCTTACAACATAGCTATGGGGATTATTCATGGTCGAGTTGAATTTTTTAATAATAGGTTTTTGATAAAATTGATAGGTAGTAAAACTTACTAGATAGACAATATATTTTTTGTAAATAGGATATTTTAGGCGTTACTTTCCGACACTCGTGTCATCTTCTAACTAACTCCTGTTTCGAATCCATACTTCCAAACTAGTTTTTAGATTTTTTGTCTGTTTGTGCACGATGCACGCTAATCTCAGAAACTGCTTCACCGATTTTAATGTGATTTTTACTGATGTGTGTTGATGATACATAAACCTCAATACATAAAAAAAAACGTGTGATTTTTTTTTTGCTATCAAATTAAAGGGCCAAGCGACGCATGGCATAGCTAGGAAGTAGTAATAGTAGTAATATAACAATAATAATGTGTGTATGATACATAGGTATAATGTAATTGTTGGGAATTTACTTAATAATTTTAATTGTCTCTTACTTTCAGCGAACCTTATGTACCACAAAACATGACAGGGCTGTCAATGGCATTGACAAGAGGGAGCACAGCACCAATGGATGTCGTTAGAGTAGAAACTAAATCTAAAGTGAGTACATAAAGCGTCTTTCTAAAGTATTTACTTACTGCAGTAAAGTGCAGTTTCCTTGGTGCAATTCAGGCGCATAGAAAGTTATTTCTTTTTTTTTTTCCAATTTCAATGTATGACTTAATTTTCTAAGTACCTACCTATTTATGAATGATTTTATTTTTCATCATTAAGTGTTATGGAGGAACATACATACAATACAATACCTACACTTACAGATTTATTATTAGTATTGATTGATTGATATTGAATATTGATGATTAGAATAAGCAAACAACTTCATAATAACATAATCAATACCAATACCTAATTAATTTGTAAGTGTAGGTATTGTATGTACGTATGTATGTATGTTCCTCCATAACTCTTAAACGAATTAACTGATTTTCATAAAACTTGGTAGATAAACATTTGGACATACGAAGTCGGACGAAGTCGCGGGCGCCAGCTAGTAGGTAATATAATAAAAATATAGACTAAAGATTTTCATACAGTTGACTAAATACAAATTGGACAATTGACTTTCCAACTTGCGTAATCAATAAATCGATACTAAATGTAAGTACCGTATAATACGAAATCGTTTCGTTTTGTTATGGTTACAACTGCATTCCATTGTCTCCGTAATACTAATACTTGAAAATCATTTGATATTGATTTTTTTATCATTTTATCTTTAAATACTATTATTTATTTATTATTATTATTATTTTATTTTTCTTTTAACGCATTAAATAAATAATTATTTATGAAGACAGATCAAGATGATTTTCTAATAACAAAAGAAACGATCCTGGTTTCATTGGAGCGCATTTTCTTTTTTCATGTTTGAATATTTGTATTGTAGTTAAGTTGTTATAACCTCTTTAATTATTTGTATTTTCAATACGTGTTTAATCTGTTGTAAAAGTGATAATTGAAAGGACATTTTGAATGCAACTGTACACACCAGACCTTTTTAATGCGACCTTGACCACATAAAGTTTGATTAAAATGTTGCTGCCACCATAACAATTGAATGTATTTAGTTCATTCGATATTCGATATCAGTCTGACTACGTTATAGTACACACATCCAACATACACACGGATCTAAATTACTCGTTCCGAATAAGCGACGTCATTACAACGATACGACGATAACTACACGCGTATTTATCATCCGGCAATGATCCGGTAGCAAATTTATCGCGCGGGGGACGATGCGATTAAGGCAGACCGATTCGCTTTAGCTCTCAGTAGGATGTTATGATAAATTACACCATACATGTCGAGCATGTTGGATAAGTGGTTAGGGTGCAGGGTTCGATTCCCGGCAGGGTGCCGACCTCCTATTTTATAATTACACCTTTTTTGTATGATTGAAGGCACCCTTTACCCATCTTCTGGTTCGATTTCAAGTAAAAAAAATTTTTTTCAATGATATTTCGTATTATTATTTTTCCAAACTGTTTGAAGTGAACGATTATTGCTTTATATCACAAAACTATAAGTGGAATTTTTTTATTAGGTTAAGTTTGTTTCCTCACCACTATTATTAAGTAATTATACCTGTAAATTTCCCTAAAATAAAATAAATAAATAAACTTAAGGTAAAAGACGTTGTCTTTCTCTCGACAGTTTACATTATAATCGCGACTCGGTGACCTTCAACACGTTAAGTTTATTTACCGCATTAACTCTTTAATTTATCAAGCGCGTTTATTTCAGATAATGTTCTCATTTCTCACCGTCGGTTGGGGCTTCTTGTCGGACATAGACATTGAGAGCGAAAGGTTACGTTCTATCGGCGCACAGAGGTTCACCGTGTGGGCGGTCGCCAGACTGATCGGTCTCAGGAAGTACAGGGGCGTCGTCAGCTACGCGAAAATCAGGGACGTGAGTAATCTGCCCAAACCGAAACAGCCCTTATCGCTCAGTCACAGTGTCAGTCAAGACGGCGCTCTCGATTCTCCCGACGCCGAAGCGTTCATCGATTGCGACGAACACTCGGATATATTCACGAATAGTGCGAACGGTAGGCAACATCAGCGAGTTGACTCTTGGTACTCTGTTAACTCGAGGCGTAGTGCGTTCTTTAGCACGCGAGGCTCCGAATATCACAGTGTCACGAGTAGTAGTTCTGAAATGCGGTCACCCGTCCACGCTTGCATGCACGGACCCGCCTCCCATCTTCCCTCACTCATGTCTGCGTTGCCATCGCATTGGGTTCACGAACAAGGTGAATTTATAATGGTACACGCGTCCTATCAGACTTACATAGGTGAGGATTTCCTGTTTGCCCCCCGCTCTCAACTCTCGGACGGTATCATATGGCTGCTTATAATCAAAGCGGGCATATCAAGATCTCAAATATTATCGTTCCTACTGGGCATAAGCGAGGGTTCGCACGCGGAAGTGGACACTGAGCACATAAAAATGGTGCCAGTGAGCGCTTTCCGGATAGTCCCCGAAGGCTCGAACGGTATACTCACAGTTGACGGTGAGCTGGTCGAATACGGACCTATACAGGCTGAAATATTTCCAAATATTGTGAATTTAGTGGTGCCAAACATGAAATAGCATCGGATGTCAGAAGTTTTTTTAGAGGGAATAACGTAATGTTGACTGATTAAGTTACAAGAGATATTTACTTAACCGAGCCCTGCACAAGTGCAACAATGAAGGAGGGATGAAATCGATGTAAATTTTATTGTTACAAAGGTTGTGCCAGAGAAGATATCTAAAATTAATTATTGTATTGTTAATAATACCAAAGTTCGTTTATATTGTAAAATGTGTTCTAACATTCCAAGTGATTTCTCCAATGCAGCTCTTTTAAGAATCGCACCACACAGCGGAATTTCCAAAATAGTTTTATCATTTGTATGGATTTCTGTGCCATACGGTCTGATGGAAATTCCGACAGGTGATATCCTAATACCCGAGTTCCATACTAATTCTAATTATAAATAATTTGTTAAATTACTCATGAACAAAGTCTGAGGTTCTCAAAGATTAAACAATCAAATCCTAGATTATTGTCAGACATTAATCTTGAGATTTATTGCTGAATGAAAATGATTATTAAAAGATTATTGAATTTTTTTTTCGGAAAAATTAAGTTTACATGTTGAAGTTTATCAGTTTATTTTGTCACAATTATTAAGGATATTAATGTTAAGTAGTAAAATTGTAATATAGAATATTCTCAATGGTTATACATTCTGAAATAGCTTTATAAAGTTTATATGACAATAATAATTTGGTGTAGAAAATATGCATAATATCTAAGTTACCGTTTTGTTTGTGTAATTGGTATGAGAGTCGGGTAATAGAAATCGTGTAACCTAATTAAAGCAAAGGTGACGAGACGAGATAAAGATAGTTAATAAAGTTCAAGAGTGCTTTTAGTGTTCAAAATGGAACAGCAGAAAGTACCCTAGTATTCTAAATACAATAGTGCTCCGTTAATCCAAACTTCATTCGTTAATAAGGTCCACTTCTGATGATATTTCGGAATGAAATAATATTTAAAGTATTTTAAAATATCTACACGACCATACTCCATTTTTTTTTATCTCATCTCGTCAATCTTTTTTTGTAATAAATCGGTTGAATGTCCAAAAAAAAATGTGATAATAAAATATGTAAATGAGTTTATTATTATAGAAGAGGAAAAATAAGAAGTAGAGGCTAGTCATACTTTCATAAATCATGAAAGTAAGTGCCAAAATATATTGAAATATCTTTGCACTATAAAATTTGTTTGAAAGTTATCCTATTCAACATTCTACTTATTGTGTTATCGTGATACACTTGCTGTAATTTATTAAAAATAAGCGTTACCTATCTATTTATTTATGAAATAATTGTGTATTATTATTTTCTTTTTGATAATAACCACAAGCACTTCTCTAATCTATGCTCTAACATATCTTTAAAAAAATCTATTTCTAAAATTAAATAATTTAACTTTTTTTTTTTATTACGCACATAATTAGAGTAAGTACTTGCCTTAGATTTAAGATTAACATATTATTAAAAAATTTTTGCAGAAAATTTTACTGGGATGGGTTTAAATTGATACTACTTAATTTTTCTTTTTTTTTTGGGTGTATGTTTTGAATTTAGCATATTCTATAGGTTATGTTAAATATTATTGAAAACTCTCTGTGATAGTAAATTATTTTGCCATACGCCTTTCAACGACATCACATTACGTTAATTTAAATTTTTAAACCACAATTTTTTTTAATTTTTTTTATTGATATGTAGATTATATTGTTTAAAATGTTTATCGAGTGTTCTGTTCTTTGACTGTTTTGAAACATTCCACGTCAAGGTTATTATATATATATATATAATTGATTTTGATATATTTTTTTTATATGGATTTCGTTTCGAGACTAATTTTATATAGAGGGTAATTTTTAAAAGTTTTGAATTATTATAGGAACACATATTATATTTCTGTTGGTACAAATGCATTTACTTGAGGCAGTAAAATTTGAGACAATATTTTTTTTCGAGTGTCGTTAAACTTCTGCGTGATGTGTTTTTAAAATTATTACCCACTGTACCACTGGGTATGGTCGGTGGTACGGTGGTGGGTCAGAAGCGATGTCTATTTACTATTTAGTTAATTTAACATATTATTATAAAATAACGTTTGCAATAATAAAAAAAGTTTCAATGCTATTTTTAAATAGTTTAAATCGGCTTTACGAAAAAGTTGTTTTTTAATGACTGATTGTTTTTTTTTTTAATGTTTTATCGGTTTTTGTTAAAATTATTTTACTTCTTTGTTAAACTATTGTGCACATATGTTTTTGTAATACTATTAAATGGGTTACGCATTCCAAAGTTTTTTAAATTTATTGTTATAGGGGTGAAATTGTTTTTTTTTTTTTTAAGAATATTAATAAGGTACAAAAAATTGTAAAATTAATGGAAGTTGACCCATTTTGCTCACAGATGTTCTTGGTATGTTCATTTCTGAACTAGTGATGAAATAAAAAATATATATTATATCGCGAGGCATTACAAACTTGTGATTTAAATGAAATACTATTGCATTGTATAAAAGTAATAAAACTTTCCAAGTTAAAGAAATTGTTGTAATAAATTATAAGTATTAAATCTAACATTGTTTTATTTTCGTTGTAGATAATATAGAAAATAAGTAAAAATTTGTAAGGATAAGAATATGAGCTCTAGCATCCCTTACTCACTTAATTCATGCTGTTGTTTTAACAGTGATCTTTTGTAAGGAGCACTACAATTTATTACTATGAAGCGTAGTTTGCCGCTCCCACTTACAAGTGTATTAAAAATACAAAAATATAATATTTCAAATTCATTCATAAATAATCCCAACTTCGTTTGGAAAATATGAACGTTTTGTGGTCCAGAGTCTATAATAATACAACGCAATCCGATATAATAGGTTTATTTTAATTGAATAATAAATGATTTCTAGAACATAATACAAAGTTACTAAAATATAATGAAAACTAAAATTACATACTTAATCTATACAAATTAAGTTGATCTTTAGTAATGAATTGTTATTTATTTATTTTAGATTTTATCTTAAATCTAAAAGTAGTCCCAACAGGATAAGTATGGACAAAGCGACGACTGAATAATGATTTTAATTTTCAATTTATAGCCAGTGTTATGAAAAGCTCACCTATGGAATCAAATTTGTAGTCCAAAAACAAAACGTATGATGGTCATATTTATGACAATTTGTAACATTGATGAAAAAACCATTAATGCTTAAATATAATTCTAGACATTTAATTTGAACAAAATATTCAGGAAATGCGCATGTTGTTAACAGAGCGAATTTGTGTTAATAATTAAAAGTCCTCTAACAAGTTATTTTCTGCTTCTTGAGTTTTAGAAGAGAAACGTTTGCTCAGTATTTTGAGTGTGAATGTCTTTTTGTCCATACTACTCCCTAAATAATAGTCTTACAAAATTCTAATGAGAAATTATTAAAGAAAAGTAAAATTATCAAATAATTATGACAAATTTCTTTGTAAACTTCCAGGTTGGTTGTTAAATCTCAAAAACAAAGAATGTAAAAAGATAATCACAATTTTTTTTTTCAATTTTTGAAACTTATTTCCTAAAATTTAATATAGTGAAAAATTTTGTTTGTGATCCCTTAAAATGCTCAAATTTAGCCTTTGTATACATTTTTAGATCTGGTATATCTATTAACAAGATAAATTATTTTTAGTCCATTAAAAATAGCTGCAAAGTACAAGAACAAACCTGGCTTACAGAGAATTATTTTTTATATTTTTTTCAAATTACAAATAGTTCAAGTAAGTAGGTACAAACATTGTTTTACTCAAATTTGTATGTCAATTCATCACAACTTTTAACATCTGCAGATGTGGAATTCAAGTTTTTTTTAATAAATTTAATTTTAATCAAGATTTTAGTAGAAAATGAAAACAATAAATTAATAAACTGTAACAATTTTATAATTCTGCCTAGGGAAATCATCCAGATATAGGATTAGCTCCATAATCTGTTTATTGTGCAGATAAAGTTGCAGATATCTAAATAGACGCGAAAGTTCTGCATTTGATTCCACAACAAACCTGACTGATTTCATACGCCGCCATCACATTTTAATGCTTAACATTAGGCACCTAAATATTTAAAAAAACAGTCTTGCAAATTCGTTTTTACCTTAATTTTAATGAATCCAGACTGTCCAACAAATTTTGAACTTCTGAATCAACTTGTTCACGAGTACTGATACAGTCCAATCTCTGACGCAGTGACTCCAAGTCAGCTGCGTCAGCTTTCTGTATCTTCATGTACTTCAACATCATTTCGACTACTGAGCAAATTTCAGCGATCAATTGTTTAGTTTCTTCATAGTTACCTGCAACACTTGGTCGTGTCTGTATCAACTTCAGCTTACTTTGCGCTAGTTGTATTGGGTTGCGGCCATACTTGTCGTTTGAGCTGACATCTGTACCTGCATCTAATAATTCTGTGACCAACGAGACATGATTAGTGCAGGCTGCTAGATGTAACGGTGTATTACCGAGTGTATCTTTTATATTGGGATTGGCACCGTGTCTCAAAAGCGTTCTAACAACGTCGATGTAGCCACGACAAGCTGCCAAATGTAAAGGACTCCTCTTATGTTCATCAGAAGAATTTGGATCTGCACCTGCCAGAAGCAATCTTTCAACAAGCTCGGTGTTGTTTATGGAAGCAGCGAAACGAAGCTTTTGATTTCTTGAAGTGCAAACTGTGCCACCATAGCGATATTTAAGCCTACAATGTCTAGCTCTCGCTGAACACCTGATTTTACCAACACAATCGTAGGAGCGGTGCGACTCGCCCAGAAAATCTATTGGCATTGGTTGACCAGCTGGGTTAATTGGTATGGCTGGAAGTTCAAACTGTAATTCACATTTGGAACGATCACATACCGAGTTTGTGTACTCTCTGACTGGATTATCGCTGCTTTCGTTGCTTGTGTCGACCCCTGAATCTGTCATTGTGGAATATACATTGGCGAAAGGTATAACACATCCAAAACCTGGTAGCAGTAAGGAAACAACTGCGGTGCAAACTACACTAGTATAAACTAAATAAGGGCAAAATTAAAAGAAAACAAAAAGTTGACAAGAGAACTAGTCAATCAAGTCGAGACTTCGAGTTGTTTATCACAGATTATAATACTAGTTCCTTGTTGTTTATTACAAGTTCAAATTCACAGAACCTAACCAACACACTCGTGAGAGTTGTGAGTGTACAGAATACTATGAATAAATCACAAGGATTATGTCAATTATAATAAATAAAATTTTTTAATGTGAAAGTTATTCTGTCAGCTATTCACGTTTTTACTAGTCGACCGATCATCATGAAAATTTGCATAGCAAACAGGATATGGAACTAATTGTGAATGGGTGTAGGTTACAAACAGAGGTGGAGGTAGCCACGGCATTTGAAAATTACTTTACTTCTGTACCGTTGGTTACTACAAGGCACCTTAACTCCTCCCCTGGTGTCGCATTATCGTTCTTAAAAGCGAGTGTACCGGAATGTACTACTGATTTTAAATTTAAAACTATAGGGCCCATTGATATAGTAAGTGCATTTAAATCTTTAAAACAGAAAAATACGACAGATCTATGGGGACTATCTGTTAAAACAATAAGTTCAGTAATTAATATTATAGCTCCTCATTTAGCGGCTGTGTTTAATTGTTGTATTACTACAGGCATATTCCCTAATCAGATGAAATTGAGCAGAGTGATACCACTATTTAAGTCTGGTAGTACTACGGACCCCTCAAATTTTCGCCCGATTTCAGTGTTACCGGTTCTTAGTAAAATATTCGAAAAAATCCTGTTTAATCAAATGTACTCTCACTTTTCAACGAATAACCTTATGTGTAATAAGCAATTCGGTTTCACAAGGGGTCGCTCCACTATTGATGCTGGAGTAAAATTGCTTAAGTTTATTTATGAAGCTTGGGAGGATAGACAGGATGCTCTGGGTATTTTTTGCGACCTGTCCAAAGCTTTTGACTGTGTTAAATATGATAATTTATTCGGAAAACTTTCCCACTACGGTATTAGAGGTATAGCTTTGGATCTCTTGAAATCATATTTGAGTGATAGAATTCAGAGTGTAGATGTAGGTGGGACTAGATCACAGGGATCATTAGTGACTATGGGTGTCCCACAGGGCTCTATTTTGGGTCCGTTTCTCTTCCTTGTTTATATAAATGACCTTCCTTACCATATTAATGATCATGATATTGTTTTATTCGCAGATGATACGTCATTGCTTTTTAAAGTTAACCGTAGAAGTAATCATGATCATGTTAACTCGGCGATGTCTAAGGTTATTGATTGGTTTAATGTTAATAATCTTTTGTTGAACAATAAAAAGACAAAATGTATTAAATTCACTTTACCTAATGTCAAACAAATTGATCATAATGTTCACGTAAATGGTGAAGACATTGAGCTGGTTGAGTCGACTGTATTCCTAGGTATAAATGTAGATTCTAAGCTACAATGGGGACCACACATTAATAAACTAGCCATTAAATTAAGTTCGGCTGCTTACGCTGTTAAAAGAATTCGCGAGCTAACTGACGTAAATACCGCGAGGATAGTATATTTTAGCTATTTCCATAGTGTAATGACGTACGGTATTTTACTTTGGGGTAATGCTGCGGATATAAACACTATATTTGTGTTACAGAAAAGGGCTATTCGTGCCATCTACAAGCTCGGTCCCAGAGTCTCGCTAAAAGATCAATTTAAAGAAATAAATATACTTACTGTAGCATCACAATACATTTTGAAAATCTTTTGTTTGCTCACAAAAATATTAGCACTTTTAGTAGAAATAGTGATGTTCATAATTTAAATACTAGAAACAAGCATAGACTTCAACCAAATAAAACTCGTCTCCACAGGGTTAGCAACTCCTTTATGGGACAATGTGTGCGCTTCTACAACAGGCTTCCAGCTAATATACAACAATTATCTATAAATAAATTTAAAGTTTATATTAAGAAAACCCTGTGCAAAAAGGGTTATTATAGGATATTAGATTACATAAATGATGACTGTCCTTGGAGTCAAATATAGTTGATTATTCTGTTATGTAGATTGCTATGTATTGTTACGTATTACTTTGTAATTAATTTATGAAAAGAGCAACTAGGGGGTTTCTTGCCGAGTTCTTCCCCCTAGAAACAGCTTTCCGAACCGGTGGTAGCTTGTAAAAAATGTTGACGAAGATAAATGTTTTGTAAAAACTTACGTCGAATAAATGATTTATTATTATTATTATTATTATAGAAGTCAGGTTTAGAGAAAAGGACAATATTATACCTTTCAACCCAATGAAATGCAGCGGTTTCACTCTCGAGAAGTTCCTCGACGAAGTACTCAAGAAAGTTGACCGAGCACGAAGTGCGTCGCTACACACTCTTTCAATTTCGCAAGGAGCTTATGGTAGAAGAGCCCAAGAGGGGATTTTTGGATTTACTAGAGCCCGTCAGATATTGCCAATGTATATTCTCCACGTGTCTCCAATTCATAACGGATATGTATTAATCTGACGGTTTGGTTGGTGGGGTTGACGGGGGTGGGGGTAAAATTTTAAACACAACTCGAACGCGTCAGGGGATGTTAGGTGAACCTATACTAAGTTCCCATTTAAAATTCAGACGATTCGGATGTAACGCAAGCTCGTGGCAGCTTTTTGAAAATGCAAAAAATATTTTTGACGATTCTCATTTTGTAATACTGGAGCGTTTCAGATTTTCATACAGGCGGTTCAGCCTAAATTCCTAATCGTGCTGGGGCCCTAGACAAAGTGACATGACGAAGACGATAACGAAGTTCGCTAAAAATAAAATGTACGGGATTTTACATTTTATTTTTATGAAATGTATGAAAACCGACAACAAATGGAAGTAGCACGAGGCGAGGTAAAGTTGGACGAAGTAGGGCGAGGTGACCGTCCACACTCTCTTATTCGCCTCGCCTCGCCCAACTTCTCGAGAATGTGGGGATCGTGTTAGGCTTTTCAAGTTTTCAATATTCAAAAATTTCAACTAGAAAAGAAGTTCCTAAGTAATGATAATTTAAAAATAAGTTAATTAACAAAATGAAATCATGCGACAAGTGTGTGTGCTTTTGCACAAATAACAAATAATTCTTTATTCTGTGGTACTGAGCTACAGACATCACAGACATGTCAAGTCAAATCTGAAATCTCAACTCAACACTCAATCGTCAATCGGCCTCGAAAAAGAAATTTGCGATATTTATATCAGCATTACTGCGTAAATTTTAAATGAAAGTATGCAACAATTAACCGTATTCATGGTAAGCTAAATAAATTTTAAAATGGATTTTTTGAAAGTCTCGTATAATTTACGATGTTTGTTACTTTAACCTATACTTTTTGCCGATAGGATATTGAAAGCTCACGATCCTTTATGGACGAATTGTATTCGTCAGAGACAGTTAAGGTTGTGGAAGCGTTGGTGACATTGAAAAATACAGTGATTGGTAGCAATAGACAGAAGACTTCGGTTATTGAACAAGGGATTGTTCCGCGGTTACTGCAACTCATGTCTGATGAAAGCCTGGACTACAACATTCGCCTCGAAGCTACGATCACAATTGGTTTGTATATTTTATTATATTACTAGCTGCTGCCCACGACTTCGCCCGCGTAACTTTGTAAATTATATAGTAAAAACTTCCTCAAGAACCTCTTTATCCATTGCTGAAAACAGCATGAAAGTCGGTGCAGTAGTTTTTGAGTTTATCACGGACAGACAGACAGACAGATGCCGCGGAGGACTTTGTTTTATAACATGTAAGAATTTATTCATTTTAATTTATTGATCGCAAATTAAAAAGTAAAAACATTGGGTTGCCTGATAGGAGTTATCAGTAGTTAATTTTCTTGCAACTATTATCTTTTTTATGACAAAGTGTGGCGTTTAGGCTGACAATATATGAGTAAAGGAACAAGTTGAGAGGTAGCGGTATAAACTCTAGCACAAACACTTGTGAGCCGGTGGTGAATAATGCTACAACGGACAAGCTGCATGGATGCGATAAACTAAATGATAATCAAACCAACGATAGTAATAATAGAACATAATTGAGACAAATAATTATTTGGAAAGATTAGTGAAATTAATTCATACTATATTAGTTATATATATCTAATTTATGCTGAATAATATCAACAGCAAAATTAATTGTTCTATTTTTTTTAAATATCTAGTCAACCAGGGTAACTAAATAATTATGGTTATTTTGCTATTAAAGATTTTGAATATTTTGCAATTTTACACTTATTTCTCAGTTTTACACAAGGCAAGTTTTATTACCATCGGAATCAATTCTTTAAAAAAATTTATAAATCTCTGTTTACAATTACCTATGAGGTAGATGGAAAGATTATATTGGGTGACATGGCAACTAAGCATTCACCATCAGGGAAATTGTAAACAATCTTGACTAATATGTTATGTTTGAAATATCACTGAATTTTCACAGCTTCAAACATAGAAAATAAAATAGAGTAGCATTAAATAGAGTGGAATTATAATCACCAATTATATTGCTAAGCACAAGACTTAAGAACACCTCTACCAATAAGACTTTTTTAAAAAAAATAGGTGGTCAAAAATGGCCAAATTATGTTGTTATGTAACTAATGAATTAACTAACTAACTAACTAACTAATTATTCACTGATCTCTGTTGAATGTTTTACATTTTAGGTTCGCTGGCAAAGGGTACGGCCGAGAATGTATCGGCATTGGTTGAGCAAGGTGCAGCCACAGCGTTAGTGGAGTTGCTGAAAACAGTGCCAATTGACACAAAGTTAGTGGAAGCGAGCCTTTGTGCCTTACGGAGCGTGTTTTTGCATCCTCCGGCACCACTGGCTTTGTTGCCTGTAGAAATGAATTTACTGACACGTCTGACAAGTGAGTTGCTCCTTTGAACTTTTTTAAAACAACAACAATTAAAACAATAGGATATTTTCCAGGATAAAAGTATCCTATAGTTTAATCCAGGTAATGGTCAATGGCTGTTTCTGAAATAAGTGTGCACAAACACTAAAGTGTGACCAAATTCAAAAAAACTATTTTGTTTACCTATATTTAATGTACGAACATGGCTCATTTACGATTTTATTATATGTATGTATAATATTGTGTATATGTGCGGCGTTTTGGTTTATTAGAACATATAAAACTTGTCACGAACAATTTTGGGTGTTCAAAGTTTACAGTTTATTGAATACATTTACAGAGATAGCCCGCGAAGGGTCACCCACAGCGCGTGCTTGCGTAGTAAGGATATTGTCGATCTGGTGCGGCAGTCCACAGGAGCAAGAGGCACTGTGTGCCGCAGGAGCCACTGAGGCGGTGGCCGCAATGCTCTCGGGCTCCCGGGGTGCGCCTCCTCCGGCCCGGGCGCTCCCAGCCTTGGACCTGTTAGCTGCTATGTGCTTTGAGAACGCAAACGTATCACAAGTGGCTCTAAATACAAGGTCTGCAATAATCTTTTTTACATATTTTTTATGTTAAGGTCGGCAGAATCTTATCTTACTTATATACCAGCATGATTGTCAATTTATCATATATGTTAATGGCCAGTGAGTGTGCTTAAAAAAACCCACTGTATTGTATGACCTTAAAGCACCTTCTCTATTCAAAATTGAATGTGTAATGTACACTTCGCAGGCATGGAGATAAATCGATACCCGAGTTATTGACGTGTTTAGTGTCACGCGATAAGCCTTTGCCCATAGCGATGGGTGCAGCGAGATGTCTTACCTATATGCACAGAGCAGGCGCTATCCCGGCAGACGACAACAGGTCAATTTCATCATTATATTATATAATATCTCTTTTAAACTAATTAATTAACCTATAAGAGATCAACTCTGAGATAACACGACAAGGGATTCTATTTCTCTACCTATTCCTTGTTTGTCCTCTCTAAGGGGAGGCACAATGTACTTGCACGACCTCTTGCTGTTTCTTTTTTTTATGTTAAGGTCGACAAACAGGCTGACGGACCACTTGATGGAACAGAAGTAATAACAGAACCAACGCCACAGATTCTGCAAGCGCGTTGCCGACCATAGTGGTATTGATAAAAAAAATTGATGTGAAAATCCAAAAGTATATCGGGTTTTGTTCCTTATCTGAACCATAAAATACCAATAAATCTGTAATTATATAATATGTACAAACATATTATTGATCTTGCAGAGTGGTATTTGGGGCGTTGCCATGTCTCGCGCGTCTCTGCACAAAGGAAATGCCTGAGGAAATCCGCGCCACTGCGGCCGAGACCCTAGCCTACTTGGCGGAGGTATGTAATGTATAACAACACATAAGGCTGGTTTTACAGTGACGCTTACCGACGCGGGTGGTAAGCTTGGCCCGTAAGCGCGCGGAAGACGAGGGGCGCGGTTTGTTACCTCGTACAGTCGTCAGCGCGGGCCATCCGCGCGTGATGGTAACCATCCAAGAGACGCAAAGATCGTGGCCCGCGACGCTTACCAACCGCGCTGGTGAAAGCGTCACTGTATAACCAGCCTAATTATAATGAATGTCCCAATTCAAATTGCAATTTCCTTGTATTACGTATACACGTGCACGCAAATCTCAGTATTGACGACATTGTCAGGTGGAGACGTCGCTACAGCGGCTGGCGGCGATCTCGAACCACCTGATGAGCTCTTTGGCGGAGATCGTGGCGTGTCCGTCGCCGGCGGCGCGTGAAGGCGCCTTCAAGTGCTTCGCGTCGCTCGGCGCCAACGACGAGGACATCCGCAAGCGCATTATCGAGACGCACGGCCTCATGGTGCACGTCGTCACCGGCATGCACCATCCGGACGCCGATGTAAGTGGGGTGCATTATGCATATGTCATTTATGTTACCACGACTGGAAACTAGATGGCGCCACTACACGGTTAACTTATATTGAGCTAACGCTACGTACCAGTCTGAATGTATTCACACAAATGAGAATTAAAAGGTCACCCTCGACGTGTATAAAAATAAATACTGTTTTTTTCTTCTCTTTTTGTGAATCAGTTTGAATTGTCAATGCAATGTTATACAGAAATTAGAAGTATAAAATAACTAGCGAGTAGTGAAGCGACCCCGCTCCCGGCTTCGCCCGGGGTGCAATTTTTATCTTCCCCCTTTTATTCCTCTCTTTAAATTTTAGGTGAAATGACATAGCCTTGCATAGATTTTGTACAGATTTAATTGCAAACTGCAGATAAGTTTCATTTAAAATTATTTTAGTGTGAACTTACGAAATCCTAATATGTTAATTACTTTTCAAATAGGTCCGATTGGCGGCGGTCAGATGTTTACACTCACTGTCAAGATCGGTGCAGCAGTTGAGGACAACCTTTCAGGTATGTTTTTAGGGCTTCATCTACTTGATGATGCCTAATTGCATCAAGATACAGAATTTCAACCTCAGTGGATTCGGATTTTAATGGGATTCGAGTTTTTTAAAAGATTTCATTATTCTTTTTATTTTATTTACACCCAAAAAAAAATCTAGGTACACAGTTTAGGTGAACTCATTTGAATTTCTGCCGTACACCTGAGTTGTCTAAATTAACAGAAATACATTCTGAACAAACAAAGGAGTACATAAATACAATACATTTTAGAAGAAGTAGGTAGATGTAATTCTCCTCTGTTTGTCCCACTCTTACATAATTATCTGGGTATTATATTTTTAAATTTAAAAAATATATATTTATAAATGCAGAAATTGATATGTAATTTTATATTAATAAATTTTAACCAGGCAAATCAAGCTTTTAGTAGAAAATTGAAACAATTTAAATTAAAAAAAAGAAAAAAGTTAAGTCTATGTATTTGTTTATTGGTGGTTGTATGTGGTCTACTTGTAGGATCACAGCGTGTGGTGTCCCCTAATGGCGTTGCTGACCGAGTCGCCAGACGCTGAACTTCTGACGGTTGGATCCTCGACGCTCTGCAATCTGTTGCTAGAGTTCTCTCCTGCCAAGGAGCCAATGCTCGATCGAGGTATGTTATGTACCTCAAATTACGCAGATATTTTAACGCCCGAAACAAAAATTGCCTGTTATAAGTTCCTTCCATAACTAACTCCTTAGCAACTTACAGCAGATATAGAGGCTCAATAAAAATTCGGGGGTTAGTTTTGAATTTTTAATTAAATACTACAGGTTTTTATGTTAAACTATCTTTGAAATGCACTTCATACTATGGGTTCTTAAATGGTATTTTTCTATGGATCAGAAATTCCGAATTACGTCGAAGAATAAAAAAAAAAACATATAACCGACGTACAAAATGCTATAAAAAGTCCTGTTATCACTTGAATTTTAACAAATTGGAAATAGAAATAAAATCCAATTTATAATATTCTGTATTTCAGGTGCAATAGAAATGCTATGCAGTTTAACGAAGCGGCCGGAATCGGCGTTAAGACTGAACGGAATTTGGGCACTCATGAATATGGCTTTTCAGGTAATAGATCTCTATCATCACTATGACTATCTTTAGTATCTTTTGACTATGTAATCTCATGACATTTCCTTTGGGATACTTGTTTAACTGACTTTGTTCTATACTAATATTATACTGGCGGCAGTAACTTTACAGTACCTTACAAAAGACAACCGTCAAATAATAGTTGTATTTCTGTGTGGGTTAGTAGTGGAAGCTGGAGCCCATTTCCCTATCCCTCCTTAGTCTCTATCCTTAGACATACTATTGTCGCAGCGCATTTGCAGCACCTATGGCGTTACTTGTGTTGAATAATCACGGGTTTAACATAAAAAAAGACTCATTATGCAGGCAGAGCAGAAGGTGAAGCAGCACATCCTGTCGTGCCTGGGCACGGAGCAGATGTTCCGCTTGCTGGGCGACAGTGAGACGGGCGTCATCATGAAGACGCTGGGACTGCTGCGGAACTTACTCTCCACGCGTCACCACATCGACGCCATCATGACAGAGTACTCCTCGCAAGTCATGCAGGTCGGTCAGACTCTTATTGCTATTCAATACAATAATTACTCGGGGGGGCTCAATAATACAGTAAAAAAAACTACTATTAGGCACCTCTCAAACGATTTTTAATAAAAAGTGGCTCTATTATTCCAAGGGCAAAATTAAACGACAGTTGGTTTTATATTTGTTTATAAAAAATTGAATAAGTTAATATCGATATGTTTATTAATTTTCATTAATGTCCTTCACATTCGACTTTTCATAGTCGAGGTTAAAGAACGAGTAGTGGATACTAAAACAATTATTATAACATATTAATATGAATTGTTACTAGGCCATAATTTTGGTGCTGGAGGGCTCGTACGAGGTGGAGGTGAAGGAGCAGGCGCTGTGCATCCTGGGCAACATAGGCGACGGGGAGAAGGCGAAGGAGCTGATAATGGCGAACGAGGACGTGCTGCTGAAGGTGGTGGACTACCTGGCGCACCCCGACACGAAACTGCAGGAGGCCGCGCTCTTCGTGTGCGGGAACCTCGTGTGGCGCGACGAGCCCGGCGCCGCCGCCCGCCAGCAGCGGCTCGCCGAGCTCGGCGTGCTGCGCGCGCTCAAGCTGCTGCGCGCCAGGCACGACGTCGCGCACCTGCACGACAAGTGAGTTCACAGTGCATTACTATTATTACACACAGCTCAACACTACCACTGCACGCGCGCTCAAGCTGCTGCGCGCCAGGTACGACGTCGTCGCTCACCTGCAAGATAAGTGAGTTCACAGTGCATTACTATTATTACACACAGCTCAACACTACCACTGCACGCGCGCTCAAGCTGCTGCGCGCCAGGTACGACGTCGCGCACCTGTACGGCAAGTGAGTTCACAGTAATATACTATTATTACTAGTGATGTGCTGGATATCCGTTTCTGTATCCGTATCCGTAACTTTTTGACGGATCTTTTACCTTATTATTTTTTAGGTATCAATGAAAAACTATTAAATTCCATTTACATTATTTTTCATTTGGCACCTTTATAATGCAAGCGTCAAGTGGCGGGCGTCAACTCTCGTTTGAAGGTCACGCGCACCGACACCGATTGAGTAAGAAAGTTAAGATCCGTATCAGCGGATCTTGACACCAAATATCCGTATCCGTAACGGCGGATCTACATTTTTAACGATCCGGCACATTACTAAATTACACACAGCTCAACACTACCACTACACGCGCGCGACGTGAGAGCTCGGGGTGATATAGTTAAAGAATTTTTATAATCGGTCCAGTAGTTTTTGAGTTTATTCATTAGTGTAGATAAGAAGAATCGTGCAAGGCAAACTGAATCGTATCCGTGTTATTACAGAGTGAAGACTGCTCTGGCGCAGTTCAACGAGTTCACATAATACAGCCGGCGTCACAAACGCAGACGCGCCAGACAGTGACAATCTGTGAACCCACATGTGATATGTACAGACAGACAGTGAGTTATCCAGTCATATAAACACGATAATCTTAAATAAGTATTGTATATAGATAAGTTTTCAGTTGTTATTGTCGTCCTACGAATGTTGCACACACACACTACACTCATCATTATTTATTTATTTTTAATTAATTCATAATAACGATGTTTTTAGGACAATTACTTTGCATTCTCACTTTGTTTTTCGATTATGACACGTTCGTACAGAATTCAGCGTTCCACACAAACGTAAAGTGAAGCCACAGAGACAAAGCAAACAATGTAAACAAACCCAGTCCACATTGAGTATTATAACATCGAGTTATTAAATATCTCTGTCCTTTTCCTACTATCTATTTTATGGTACAGGAAAGTGATCATACAACGTTGGGACCACCTTTTTATGATCCTTTATTTTGGATGGTTGCATTATTTTTGATGATTTATGAAGTTTTAGTATGCAACCATTTATAAGAATGATTGCACTTATGAATGATCCGTTTAGATAAAATACGTACTAGTAGTAAAAATACGTGTCAACAATATGTTCAAAAAAAAATAATTCTATGAACTCTTGAGAGTTTGTTTACATTTTTTGCGTTGTCTCCATGGCCTCGCTTTAGTTAAGTTTTAACTAAAATGCCTAATAATTTTAACACCTCATAAAATCTTCAGTGATTATCTAGCTAGACTCTAGTGCAATAGAAATCCAATAACCGAACTGTGTCATAGAAGCATCAATTTCATGTTTTTTTTCTCTCTCTCAAACTAGACTTTAAGTGTAGTGAAACTACTTTAGTGATAGTGTTTGTTGGCTAATGGGTAAAACGCATTGTGTTCTGTCTCTCTTTTAGAAGTCGCGTTAGAAAGGGAGAGAAATATGCCGAGGAACGCGTGATGTAGCTTTTGATATGTCCAATATAAATGTCAAAATGTAATCGGTGTATGTAATATTTTTTTTACACGCCAATAAAGGTGACTTAATAAAATGTATATTTTCTAACAACCAATAATTGGAATGAAAATTATGCTATTTAATTTTAACTTGCAAGTTATGGGAATGTTTTAAAGTGTACGAAAAAGTAATGTCTGAAATAATTTACTTAACTCATAATATCTAGATCGCGTGCATCCAAAAAGTACCTTTACTATGTTCCTGTTTAACTGTTATGAAATTAGATATTTTAAATAATTAATTATTTATACGTTCGTTCAATAAAAATGAATGATATTCGAGAATATCTAATTAACATGAATTGTATTATGAGGAAAATTTTATGTTTATGATAAAAATTGTAGGTTTTTACGTATAAAACAAAAATTTTATACGTAAAATTGCTATAAATAAAAAGAATAGCTATCTGCCTTTTGCTAGATTTCTTTCTAGAGCTGACTCTTGTTAGTGAAGAGACACAGGTAAAAATCTAACGTGTCAACTCGTAGAAAGAGATAGGAATAGAAAGACAAATAAATTCAAATATTTTACACATAAAATCCTCTGATACAATTAAATGTTTAATATTTGCTCGGCGCATAAATAAATCATTGTATAAGTTAACTTTGACTAGACACTACTGCTCAGTCAAATTTATATTATTATAATATTATCATGTATTGTAAATGTAAACTTTTTTTTATTTATTATGGCAGCTGTCACATTTTAGTCATAATAATATTAAATGTAAAAACAGCAACACTTTAACATTTTAACATCAAGTCTGCTTTTAATTAAACTAAAAGCCTCAACTTAACTTAACGCCACTTAAAAGTGTTGCTGTTTCTAAGGATGGGCTATTTGACTTATTTTAAAATTAAAATTAAAAATAAAATTTCAACAATTTCGAGTTAAATACGGTTTTTTTTAATAATTGGGGGAAAAAGACATTTATCCCTTGCATAAGCAAGGGACCTTATTTGGCTAATTAAATATTCATATTTATATTATTTATAACATATTCACATTAAAACCTTTATTTCTATAAACAATCCAGTAACTTTTTTATTCAGCCCGATCGACACCGTTGCCACTTTGTGGCAGAATTCCAGAAATTTTTTAACTACATATTTGTTTTCTAGAATTTTGTGCAGATTAACTGCACTCAGATTTATATCAATGTCATTTTCCAGCACGAACCTTGCTCGTGCGAACCTCGGGCAGTCCACTAATAGATGCGGAACGGTTTCCGCTACCCCATGCCCCCCACAAGCAGTCCCGACTGGAAAAGTTCTTGATTCTGTAAACCCACCATGTCCCGTGGTGTTTTTTAAATTTTAAATCCACAATTTTAAATTGTTATAAAACATAACTCCTATATAAATGCATAATATTAATTTGTAAGTGACAAACGTATCCGGAGGTTAAATAATCATGAGCGAGGGAAACTTATCACCTTTCACCATATTGGCTTGTTTTGTAAAATAATTTAGACACTTCTTTAATTTGTGTATTTTATATCTCGAAAAAAAAAATAATTGTATCGCAGTCAAATAGCCTGTTTTGCATTTTTAATTTAAAATTATGTATTTTAATGTCTTAAATGTGTGTAAATGTTCGATTGAAAATTCGCTAGTGAAATTTACATTATTGTAAAATTATGACTGTCTCAAAAATTGTACGATACTCATTCATGGTCTTTTTATAATGATATGAATCGAATTTGCTTGAATGCGTAAAATTAGATAGGAGATTTGAAAATAAATATTTTTTACTTTAATTAAAAAAAAAAAAAAAACTAAAGAAAATATTGGATCGTTACAAAATTACTAATTAATTCGAAAATAAGTAAGTTTTATGTAATAAAAAATAATGTCAGACGGTGATGAAAATTCAGCTTATATTTTTACTAATAAAATTGTTTGCCGTGTTTTAGTTGTGCGTCGTTTATTAATATTACGCTTTTTGTCAAGCGATATTAAGGTTTGCAGCTTTGATAATATAACTCAAATTATGACAAGAAAATTCATCTGTTATATACAATTAATGATGTCGGATCTTAGATCAAATTATGATAAGGGATTCTTGACATGTTTCTAGAGTTTCTACAGATTGAAATTATAAAAATTCTACTAAGGAGCCAAAAACTAGTATCATTTTTGTTGATCTCGACAGAATATTAGTTTTACAAATGATTTACTGTCTTCCCCACACTTGCGTATATAACAATTGAAATAATAATGAATATTAGAACAAATCGTTTTTAAAACTAAATCTGTTTTTGTTTTATGCTTAAAAATCATGTAATGTAAAATTATTGTATCAGTTGTAACATGACAAGATTTATAGATTATGCAATAGTATTCAATTTTATCTCTCAAAAATAATTTATGTACCTTTATTTATTAAAGTTACATTTTTTATGTTAATATAAAAAATTAAAATTAAAACATGGGTATTATTTTACTTCCTTTCTTATATAGTAGGTATTATATTTTTAACCTAAACGTAATTGGCGAATATATGACGTGGGATATCGCTCTTTAAGTCTTTAAAAAATCAGAAACTAAATGAATAAATAAATAACATCCAAGCGTTATGGAAGCTCCAATACATCTTTTCGTCAAGAATTCCTCAGTGTCTCATGTTGTAATAACTGGCTAATCAAAATTTTTATATTTCTTTTTAATAGGTATGCTTAGTTACCATTTAAATATTTCTGACATGTAAACAATATTGAGAATAAAATATGTGAATATACAACATTCGTTATCAGCACGAAGTCTCTTTTTAATTGAGTTTTGTGGAGAAATGTATTATTTTTCATTTAAAAGTGAATCGGCATTTTATTTTCTATTGCACATATGTATAAATTGTGAAAATCTGTAATTTTTTTTTTTATAATTTACAAAAATATTTTCATTGTGACATCGAACAGCTGTACATGTAAATATGTCAAATAATTCTCTATCTTGTATAAAATCGCTTATAAACAGAGATGGATATTCCGTATGGAAATTTAAAATGCGTATGTACCTTATGCATGAAGAGTTATGGGAGACCATCATCGGATACCCTCAAGGTAATGATTTATCTGCTGATAAGAGATCACGTAACGATCAAAAGGCGTTATCGAAAATATGTCTCACAGTAGATGGTATGGCAATTACCCATGTAAGATCATGCAAGACAGCGAAGGAAGCTTGGGATGCTCTTTCATCCGCTTACGAGGACAAAGGTCTAGGACGACGTATAAGCCTCGAACGGAAACTATACAGGTACTGCCTTGACGATTTTGACTCCAACATAGAGACGTACATAAATGCTGTAATGTCAACTGTGCAAGATTTGGCCGATATTGGTAAAGTTATAGAAGATGCTTCAATAGCTGCAATTCTTCTTGGAGGTTTAAGTTCTCAATATGCACCTTTAGTAATGGCTTTGGAAAATTCCAACATAGATATTACTGTGGATCTGATTAAGACTAAGTTATTGAATGAACTTAATAAGCCAACTTTACAAAACCCAGATACTGCTCTTCGTACCCAAATGAACCAGATCAAACCTTCCACATTCAAAAGTAAGAAACCTATTGTATGTTATGACTGCATGGAGGTAGGACATAAGCGTCCAGATTGTCCTTATAAGAAAAACAAGAAGAAAAAACCTGTCAATCACAGAAATTCTCTATGTGCATTGAATGTTAATGACAACTTAGATGTTAATAAATGGTTCATTGATTCCGGAGCTTCAGCGCACATGACGTCGCGATCTGAGTGGATGGACAATATGAGAGATTGTTCTATTGGGAACGTAACAATTGCAAATGGACATGTATTGCCCATTGAAGGTGTTGGTGACATTTCTATTACCAGCTGCCATAAAAATAGAGACATTAAAAAGATTACTGATGTGGTTTACGTACCAAACTTGAACTCTAATCTTATTTCAGTGAAGAAGGCTGTAGATAAAGGTTTTAGTGTAGTTTTTGATAAAAGTGGTTGTAATTTTTATGATTCTAATGCTTTTTCTTGTACAGGTGATGTAATATTGCATGGTTCTGTATGTGGTGGACTGTATTCTTTAGATTGTACGGTCAACTCAAAGACTAAATTATCTGCTTTTGAGACACACTCTGATGTACTTAGCTTCAAGCTTTGGCATAGACGTCTAGGTCATTTATGCCGCATCGGAATGGATCAACTGAAAAAGGGACGCGCAGTAGGCGTGGACTACACGGAAGTCGATAAGGAACCATGTATCCCGTGTATTGAAGGTAAAAAGATTAGGAAACCTTTTAAGAAAGTTTCACATAAAAGATCAAATACTGTTTTAGAAATTATTCATTCAGATATTTGTGGACCACTGCCTGAAACGTCATTTCAAGGCAATAAGTATATTTTATTTTTTATAGATGATTTTTCTCGTATGACTTTTGTATTCTTTATTTCTTCAAAAGCGGATGTAAAGAATAAGTTTCGTATTTTCCAGTCGTTGGTAGAGCGGGAAACAGGAGCAAAAATTAAGACATTAAAGAGCGACAATGGGAAAGAATATGTTAATGCTGAATTTTCTAACTATTTACAAAGTGAAGGAATTCAACATCAAACAACAGTTCCCTACAGTCCCCAACAGAACGGGATCGCAGAAAGGACCAATCGATCTATTATGGAGAAAGTAAGATCAATGCTTTCTGACAGTTCTCTTTCTCCGGTCTATTGGCAAGATGCTGCAGAGATGGCTGTTTATCTCAAAAATAGATCTCCTCACCGTGCTCTCGAAGGCAAGACTGCGTACGAGAAGTGGTACAATAAATTACCAAATCTTTCTCATCTACGTGTTTTTGGATGCAGAGCTTTTATTCATGTCCCCGATTCTAGTCGGAAGAAATTGGACATGAAAGCCTCTGAACATATTTTCGTCGGATATTCCGAAGATCCGAGAAGTTATTATTTCAGGGACATAAGATATCCCAGAAGACTTGTGAAAAGCAGAGATGTAATTTTCTTTGAAAATGATTTTCAAGATTTGAAAGGAAACAGAACTTGTAAGTCTGATAATAATTTAAATGAACCAGCAATTTTACCTCTTTTGTTAGATTCGCAAACAAACTTGTCGACTAGGTCAGATAGTCGAACACCTAAGACAAGCACTGTCATCGAAAATGTGCACATTCAACCAGATATTGGACAAATATCAGAAGATGTTGACCATGACATTGATATCGCAGACTTCGGAGAGCAATGGCATAACGCTGAAACTCGCGATGAGTCAATTCAACCTGTTATTGCATCTTCATCGGAAGAAATTCAATCAGGTACTGATACTATAGAACCAAGATATAATTTGAGACCGAGAAAATCTAATACTGCTGCCAATTATGTATGTATGCAGACTTCTGATGAACCTACAAGCTATTCTGAGGTCGTTAATTCAGAAGAATAACGACCTCAGAACCACCACCTTACAGAATACCACCGTGAAATAACAGCATTATGTGCTGTTGTGTTTCGGTGAGTGAGTAAGGGATGCCAGAGCCTATTACCCCATCCCCCCCTTATCCCTTATCCTTAATCCTTCTATGGTCGGCAGCGCACTTGTAGCACTTATGGCGTTGCTTGTGTTATAGGCGACGGTAGCCACCTACCATCAAGTGGACCGTCAGCCTGTCTGTCGACCTTAACATAAAAAAAAAAAAAAAAAAAAAAAGAAAAGGAAAAATGGTATCAAGCTATGCAAGAAGAATATCAGTCACTTCTTGATAAACAAACTTGGGTCCTCGTTGATAGACCTGATAAGAAGGTCATACCTTGTAAATGGATCTACAAGTTGAAGAAAAATGCACACGGTGACGTAATCAAATACAAAGCCCGTCTTGTCGCAAAAGGATTTAACCAAGTCTATGGAATTGATTACTCGGAAACTTTCTCTCCAGTCGTTCGGAATTCTTCTTTACGCATGCTCTTCGCGTTGGCTGCAGAAAAGGGAATGAAAATGCACCATTTAGATGTGGATACGGCATTCCTAAATGGAGATTTGGAAGAAGAAGTTTTTATGAGTCAGCCACAAGGATTTTCAAAACCTGGTCAAGAAGATAAAGTGTGTTTACTCAAACGTTCACTTTATGGCCTGAAACAAGCTTCGCGATCGTGGTATAAAAAGTTGACAGAAATTTTAAAATGCATAGGATTTAACCAAACTCCTTCAGAAGCATGTATTTTTACTAAAAAGTTTGGTAATGAGTTAATAATTCTCGCTTTCCATGTCGATGACATTGTCATTTTCTATAAAGAAAATAAAAGGCTCAATAATGTCATATCTGACTTACGAAATTATTTTAGTTTAAAAGTAATAGGCGAATTAAGTTATTATTTAGGTTTGAATATACATTGCAAATCTAACGAGATTAAAATATCTCAGGAAAGTTACATTCGTGATTTACTGCAAAAATTCCAAATGTCGGACTGTAAGACCGTGCCTACGCCGTTGCAAACTAACAAGTTGCTGCCGTATGAGAAATGTAATGAATCTTCATTATCTTATCCATATCAGCAATTGATAGGCTCTCTCAATTTTCTGGCCGTCAATACTCGTCCTGATATTGCTTTTGCCACTTCCTATTTAAGTCAATTTAATACTAAGTATGATAAAAGTCATTGGATTGCGGCAAAACGTGTGTTACAATATTTAAAAGGCACTATAGATTTGGGAATTATTTACAGAAAAGACGGTGGACGTCTAATTGGCTATGCAGATGCAGATTGGGCCAATTGTCCTATAGATCGTCGTTCCTACACAGGATTTTACTTCTCTATGGCCGGTGGAGCCATTTCCTGGGAGAGTAAAAAGCAAACTACAGTTGCCCTATCGTCTAGTGAAGCGGAGTATATGAGCTTATCGAGTGCAGGTAGAGAAGCTCAGTTTCTGAAGCGGTTATTGCGTGAACTTACTAGTGAGTCTAATGTTATATCTATTTATAATGATTCACAATCTGCCCAAAAGTTGGCATTGAATCCAGTTCATCACAACAGAACCAAGCATATAGATACAAAGTTTCACTATATAAGGGATTTATTAGCTAATAATATTATTAATGTTATATACACTCCTACTATAGATATGTGGGCTGATGTGCTTACTAAGCCATTGGCGCGCATTAAGCATCTGAATTGTATAAAAGGTATGGGTTTATGTATATAATTTTATTTTGTTTACGGGAGAGTATATGTTGTAGTAACTAATGTATATAATTTATTTTGATTACGGGAGAGTATGTTGTAATAACTGGCTAATCAAAATATTTATATTTCTTTTTAATAGGTATGCTTAGTTACCATTTAAATATTTCTGACATGTAAACAATATTGAGAATAAAATATGTGAATATACAACATCTCAGAACAAAAGTTTTTGCCCTCATTGTCACAAAACAAAAGATTGTGACCACTGTGTGTTGCCTCCAGTGTCAAAAGAAAAATTTTCGAGCAATGTGTGTTGCTTTCAGTGTCTCAAAACAAAAGATTTTGACCACTATGTGTTGCCTCCAGTGTCTCAAAAGAAAAATTTTCGAGCAATGTGTGTTTCTCTCAGTGTCTCAAAACAAAAGATTTTGACCACTGTGTGTTGCCCCCAGTGTTTTCTTTTATGACCCACTGCTCGGAACAGCCCTTTCCTCTATCTATATGAAGAATCAGTATCACTTACTAATTTAGCTAAATGTATAAAGTATTTGATTCCTACGAGGAAATTTAAATAAAAAAATATATTTCTCATAAGAATGAACCTATTTTCGTATGCTAGTAGAAGAAGTTCATGCACCGCTAAAGTAAAGAAGAGCAACTTCGTAAAACAAACTGGGGCAAGAAAAAACAACCATTAACGGAGTTTAAAAGCATTTACCAACTTTAAGCTTCGGAGGAAAGTAGTAAAGCTCGTTAAAAATATTCCCCGCCATTATTGTAATCGTTGAGCGGTTGTGTATTAAAACGAACGAAATGCTTTGATTTTAATGGGTTACCCTCTTCAATCCTTTCCTCGAGAAAAATATAATGGGAGTTTAACTAAAAATATCGCTGTACCCAATCAAATATATCAATCAAATAAATATCAATCAAATAAGTATCAATCAAATAAGTGTAAAAATAACTCGATTATTTAAGTACCAAATCGCAATCACAATGAAAATAAAATGGATGCAATGATTTTTTTATTGCCTTGAATGTTAGTATGTACTTATAGATAATCTTGCATGTAGGGCATAGTTGTGACCAGGGCATTTGCGGTTGCAGAATTTTTAACAACCGCGGATACGGAAGCGGATTTTAAGTATAGGATTCCAAGTTTTTTAAATAAAAGTGCAGTAGGTAATATAGAAATTGATTTTGAATATAACGAATTAAATTCCAAAACAAATAACAATGCACGCTTGTCTCCAATACAACTTCAATGTTGTCAGGCAAGCACAAAATCGTTTCACGTAATAACATCCGTCGTAGCTTTAACAGTCTTCAAGTGTCACTCCATTAACGCCTGCAGTGTACACGGGTAACAGGTAAGGCAAACGTCATAGTTCGGTCGTAGCTCGTAAAACACGTCACTATGCAGGCTGACAACTCAAAGCTTCGTAATCGCATTTCAGAGTGAATTTTGCTTTTAGTGACGTACAGTGTTGACATGCCGTGTGTATACAAATAGGTATCTATACCTATATAATAGGGTACACACATACCCGTGTTATTTGTCTAATAAATTGCTTCGTTAATTTAACTTCCAAACGATGTTAGACATTTGAGTTCTATTTCGATATAATGTTTAACATGCAGTGGCGTTATTTTTTTTGTGTTTTTATTAATAGGTCATTTGATGGTGGCTCCATTGATTAGGAACACAAGCAACAAGCAGCCATATGTGCTAGGATAACTGAAAGGGATGAGGAAATAGAATAGGTCCTGCATCCCTTACTTACTCACCGAAACCCAATAGCAAACATATTTCACGGATGGTCTTTTGTAAGGAGTTATCTATATATAAAGACCACAATTGCGAAGATTAAGATCGGGCCTATAGTCAGTCAGTCTCATTTTACTTTGAAGTATAGCCTCGCTTATGTGAACCTAGCTTTATGACTCGATGCTACCGTATTGTTGAAACGACTATTTTGGGTATTGTTAAGTCGTTTTATTAGACTACGTTTTATTTTCTTACTTTGTTAACAAAAGTAAGGTTCGATTCAAACCTGAAACCATCACCGAAGCCACTAAATTGCATAACTATCAAGTTTTGGCTACTCCCCGTCTGATATAATATCTAACCTTCAAGTCGATGTAAGTGCACAAGACGTAACTCAAGTTGCAAGAGTTGCAGCAAGTCATATCGCATATAATATGTATTTCGCAGAAGCGATGAACATTGGAAAAGTTCCAACCTCTTGGTTTTAGGTTACCGATTCTTATCGGTGACATAGTAAAATTCTAATAATTTTACTGCACGAAGTGAAATCCGTTTTGATACTTGGGAAGTTAAGGTGATAAATACCTAAGATCTATAATATAGTCCTATAATATATGTCTAAATTTTACTATAGGTAACTAATCGTACTAATATTATAAATGCGAAACTTTGTATGTTTGTTACTCAATCACCCTAAAACGGCAGAAGTATAGAACGCATGTAGTGTCGCGAAATGCATGATTTTTAGGACGGTTTAATCAAGCAGTAGCGAATTACTAATATGATTATTTACCTGTACATATCGTACACACGTATCTGCTTCGCTGATTTACTGGTAGTACCGCTTTACACAAGCGAACCATCCTGATATCTGTTGATCTACTGATCAACTGATGTCTGAATAGGCGAGTCCGAAAACAAGCTCAACTGATAACTGAATAGGCGAGTCCGCAGACAAGCTCAACTAATAACTGAATAAGCGAGTCCTCAGACAAGCTCAACTGATAACTGAATAGGCGAGTCCGCAGACAAGCTCAACTGATAACTGAATAGGCGAGTCCACAGACAAGCTCAACTGATAACTGAATAGGCGAGTCCACAGACAAGCTCAACTGAATTGACGAGTCCATCGACCCTGTAAAAAAGGCCCCCAACCTCCACTTATAGCCTTCCCAGTCCTCTCAACTTAGTCTGATTTCTGGTACTGTTTTCTGATTACTGACTTCTGTTACTGATTTCTGACACTGATTTCTGATACTGATTTCTGATATTGATACTGATTTCTGATATTGATACTGATTTCTGATACTGATTTCTGTTACTGATACTGATTTCTGATATTGATCCTGATTTCTGACACTGATTTCTGATACTGATTTCTGATACTGATTTCTGACACTGATTTCTGATACTGATTTCTGATTAATGATTACTGATTACTGATACTGCTCTGATACTGAACTGATACTGCTCTGATACTGAACTGATATTGCTCTGATACTGGACTGATACTGCTCTGATACTGCTCTGATGCTGCTCTGATACTGAACTGATACTACTCTGATAATGCTCTGATACTGAACTGGTACTGCTCTGATGCTGCTCTGATACTGCTCTGATACTGCTCTGATACTGAACTGATACTGCTCTGATACTGCTCTGATACTGAACTGATATTGAACTGATATTAAACTGGTATTGTGCCTGAGCCGAACTGAATTGATACTGATCTGATATTGAACTAATATTCAACTGATATTAAACTGGTATTGTGCCTGAGCCAAACTGATCTGATACTGATCTGTATCTGAGCCGGAACATGTGCCTGATTCTGATTCTGAGCCTGATTCTGATTCTGATTTCTGACACTGATTTCTGATACTGATTTCTGATACTGATTTCTGATACTGATTACTGACACTGATTTCTGATACTGATTTCTGATTAATGATTACTGATTACTGATACTGCTCTGATACTGAACTGATACTGCTCTGATACTGCTCTGATACTGAACTGATATTGCTCTGATACTGGACTGATACTGCTCTGATACTGCTCTGATGCTGCTCTGATACTGAACTGATACTACTCTGATAATGCTCTGATACTGAACTGGTACTGCTCTGATGCTGCTCTGATACTGCTCTGATACTGCTCTGATACTGAACTGATACTGCTCTGATACTGCTCTGATACTGAACTGATATTGAACTGATATTAAACTGATATTAAACTGGTATTGTGCCTGAGCCGAACTGAATTGATACTGATCTGATATTGAACTAATATTCAACTGATATTAAACTGGTATTGTGCCTGAGCCAAACTGATCTGATACTGATCTGTATCTGAGCCGGAACATGTGCCTGATTCTGATTCTGAGCCTGATTCTGATTCTGATTTCTGACACTGATTTCTGATACTGATTTCTGATACTGATTTCTGATACTGATTTCTGACACTGATTTCTGATACTGATTTCTGATTAATGATTACTGATTACTGATACTGCTCTGATACTGAACTGATACTGCTCTGATACTGCTCTGATACTGAACTGATATTGCTCTGATACTGGACTGATACTGCTCTGATACTGCTCTGATGCTGCTCTGATACTGAACTGATACTACTCTGATAATGCTCTGATACTGAACTGGTACTGCTCTGATGCTGCTCTGATACTGCTCTGATACTGCTCTGATACTGAACTGATACTGCTCTGATACTGCTCTGATACTGAACTGATATTGAACTGATATTCAACTGATATTAAACTGGTATTGTGCCTGAGCCAAACTGATCTGATACTGATCTGTATCTGAGCCGGAACATGTGCCTGATTCTGATTCTGAGCCTGATTCTGATTCTGATTTCTGACACTGATTTCTGATACTGATTTCTGATACTGATTTCTGATTAATGATTACTGATTACTGATACTGCTCTGATACTGAACTGATACTGCTCTGATACTGCTCTGATACTGAACTGATATTGCTCTGATACTGGACTGATACTGCTCTGATACTGCTCTGATGCTGCTCTGATACTGAACTGATACTACTCTGATAATGCTCTGATACTGAACTGGTACTGCTCTGATGCTGCTCTGATACTGCTCTGATACTGCTCTGATACTGAACTGATACTGCTCTGATACTGCTCTGATACTGCTCTGATACTGCTCTGATACTGAACTGATATTGAACTGATATTCAACTGATATTAAACTGGTATTGTGCCTGAGCCGAACTGAATTGATACTGATCTGATATTGAACTAATATTCAACTGATATTAAACTGGTATTGTGCCTGAGCCAAACTGATCTGATACTGAACTGATATTCAACTGATATTAAACTGGTATTGTGCCTGAGCCAAACTGAATTGATACTGATCTGTATCTGAGCCGGAACATGTGCCTGATTCTGATTCTGAGCCTGATTCTGATTCTGATTTTTTTCGTTTTTTCGTGAGTTTTTTCGTTGCCTGACACAACAACGATTGTTCGCTATTCTTTCGGTTCCACTCTAAAGTTCCGGTTTCAGACCTCCGGCGCCGCTGCCTCCGCAGCGATAATTACATATGGCCTTATATAGTATTATTGAAACGCTTACCAGTATACACACACAAAGAGGCACAATAAATTAAGCAGAATATGGCAAATCACCCACCAAATTTTGTCAAACACTCACTGAATAAATATACGTCTGTTTGGTTCGGCCGCACTAAGCAAAGATAAATGAAACTCGATAAAATTGCATCGGCTCTAATTTTTATTATTTGTAACTTCGGGTAGGCTCAATCCATACCTCAAAAATTTGAGTCTTATCGCGTAGGTAAAATGCGATACGTTTAAAATGAATTGCGGAGGCTTTTTATAATTTTCAATACATTGCAAACCTACCCAACTTCAAATATCACATTTGACTTTGAATTGTGGACGTTTTAATAATTTTCATTACATTGTAACCTGTCAGTCCTTCAATCCGCACTCTCACGAATTTGACTCTTATCGTGTACTTAATATGCGATACGTTTGAAAGAATTTGACTCTTCGCGTACGTAATACGCGGCATATAGTTTATTATCTAGATTAACATATAGGACACTCTTTATCTTGGAAAAATGTTGGCTTTTCAACTATCTGCAACACGAACTAAATATGAAGTTCGCGGGCACAGCTTATATCTAATGTGACATGAACGAAACAATTAAATCTACTATAGAATGGCTTGACCAAAATAAATTGAAAATCAACTTGACGAAAACGAATTACATTAGGTTTGACAATAATAAAAGTATAAAGCTTGACATTAAATATGAAAACACTAAAATTAAGGAATTAAATGAAACGAAATTTTTAGGTGTAGTAATAGACAAACAACTTAACTGGAAATCCCACATGGATTATGTATGTGAAAGAGTAAATAAATTTGTGTATGCCATAAAATGCCCAAGAAGAATTACAAATCTGGATACGGCTATTACTACTTACCATGCTTACATAGTTTCTGTTCTTCGCTATGGTTTGATTGTTTGGGGCAACAGTAGTCACCTACGTAGAGCTTTTGTTGCACAGAAAAAATGCCTGAGAGTCATGACTTTTAAGACACAATGAGATTCATGTAAGCCTTTATTCAGGGAGCTTAAGCTATTGACTTTGCCAGCATTATATATTTATGAAATGTGCACATTCGTTAAGAAACACAAATATCTGTTTATAAAAGATTCACATAGCAACAGATATCCAGATAAATTGATAGTGAAGGAGACAGTCAGATTGGCTAAATTCAGGAAAAGTTGTTTGTATATGAGCGTCAAGCTATTTAATAAAGTTCCTCTTAATATAAGGTCCTTACCTTTGATACAGTTTAGGAGAAAATTATATAATTGGCTTACCGTACATAACTTCTATGAAGTCAAAGAATTTATGGATCGCAGATTTTGAAAAAGTAATTAGATTCATCACGAGTATAGGATATAAATTGATTTTATGTTTATATAGTTATTTTAAAATATTTGCATGCCCTTATAGGGTGGAACGTAGTGAGCATTATTGTTAATATAACCAAAATCATTGTAACCTATGTTCAGCAAATAAATAAATAAATAAATAAATAAAAATAATTAAAATATGATCTTGATACCCTTTGCCTACGAGGCATCCGCTAGCTCTACTTTTCATCAACTTTTACCAAAGTTATAGAAGTCGTTGAAACTCGCACTTTGCTTCGATCTAAGCGCTTCGAACGTTTAAGTTCAAAGTAATACCACACGTTATGTTGACATCAAAAGTCGATCGACGACATCAAAGGTAAAAACTTCATGTCATTTGCACAAGCATTACCTACTTACCTACAATTTCGGCTTAGATTAAGGTTTGGCATATACGCCGTAACGATATGAAATAGAATATTATGCTAAAAATAAAAATCTAGGTACATAATGGAAGTGTCAGAGAAATTAGAGTATTATTCCTCTGTTTGCTTGAAATTTTTACACAACATTGCATATTATGTTGTGTAAAAATTTCAAGTCAATCCGTCGGCTAGTTTTTTAAGTTTTAGAAGCATACACAAACATATATGTATATACTTCTAAAACTAATACAAGCATATATAGCATAGTATACCTATATATAATTTGAGTTTTAGAGCATATTTTAAGTTTTCTCTTGAAAAGTAAAAGATATCCGATAATATAATCATGCCTTTTTTATGAAGTCATTACGTGTAACAAAAGCCTGGTTATTCATTTACCTCTGTTCGTGTCAAATTTGGAAATGCTAACAAACTCGCGAACAACTCCACTAATTAAACTTTTTGCGGTTCGAAACCACTTCGGATGTACCTACAGAACATGCGCGTACTTTCAGATTTGGGAAATCCAAAGGATAATGGAATCGGGAACATACAGTCGAAACAAAGTTTTACATTGTTAGCGCGAACAATTAACAACTTTCAATGTGAAAAAAATAATTGACATATCTACATTTCTATTTACTAATAGCACTTCTGTAGTTCCTACTTTATAAATGACCTATTCAGGTATAAGAGCAGTAGGCAGCAAGTAGGCCCAACTGACTGCGTTCCTCGCAATCAGTTGAGACCATCCTGTCACAGAAAACCACCATGAAGAAAGGCAAGTTCGCTGAGTTTCGGCGATTGAGTAAGGGATTTCAAAGTCTACAGAACGGGTTTTTATTCAGAGGTGGTACGAAGTACGTCGGGTCAGCTAGTTCATAATAAATCTGGCTATAAAGAAATATAGAACACTAGCTGTTGCACGCGACTTCGTCCGCGTAACTTTATAAAATATAATATATTCGTGTCTGTGAAACCATGGAAATACAAAAATTCAACCGAATCGGTCAAGCAGTTTAGTAGTTGACATACTGACAGCAGCGCCACCTACCGGGTCCAATTGTATTTTTAAATCATCCAGGAAATCATCGAAATACCCATATAAAACTTCAACCCAATCGGTTCAGCCGTTTAGAAGTTATGTGAAAAAGATAAGTACGGAAGGATAATTCTTACTACCCGTTGTCCTATTAACCGTTCTCCCGTAGGAATGAAGCATTTTCCTGCGGCAAAAATAGCCTATGTTCATCACGGATAATGTCGGCTTCTAGTGGAAAAATATTTTTTCAAATCGGTCCAGTAGTTTCGGAGCCTATTCTATACAAACAAACAAACAATGAAATCTTTCCTCTTTATAATATTAGTATAGATGACCTCGCCCAGGTCACGAGTTTTATAGAAAAAAATAATTATAATTGAATGTAGTACGTATCTAATTGAATTGAACCTTTATTCCCAATGGACTAATATATAAATTTTATTTGTTCGCAAACGTTGAGGTAAGCCTTCGGGGTCAACAAAAAGCAGGATATACACCCGCAGCCGAGCTTCGTGTCTCATAACATCACCCATGGGGATCGTAACGGGTCGAACGATGGCTTGTGTACCGACAGAAGTATGTACGCCTTACTATCTGGGTCAAAATATTAAATAATGCATCGCCAACTCTATCCTTGTTTATTATCGCATTAAAAATGTATACGACTTCGGCTTTATTTACTTTGCTGTATCGTGGGTAGATTTCTTTAAGGCGACGGTTACACGTACGGTATTTAGTGTGATCCGTCAGTTCAGTATTTATTGTTGGATGTCAGTATTTCTAGATATCCATAGAAAAAATATTGACATCCATCAATACGCTGGACTACACGTTCAATAAATACCACGATACCTACGTTATTATTATTTATTGACGGATCACAGTAAATGCCGTTAGTTACGTGTAACCGTTGCCTCATATTAGGCATACCGTCAATTTTCTTTTTTTAGGTCGTGTTTTGATTTTGTGTAACATAACGTCGCCCATAATCCATATCCTTACATATGTACATATCTATACTAATATTGATAAAGGGGAAAGATTTGATTGTTTGTTTGTTTGTATAGAATAGGCTCTGAAACTAATGGATCGATTTGAAAAATTATTTTACCTTTAGAAGCCGATATTATCCGTGATGAGCATAGGCTACTTTTTACCGCGGGAAAATGCTTCATTCCTACGGGAAAACGGGTAATAGGACAACGGGTAGTAAGAATTATCCTTCCATACTTATCTTTTTCACATAACTTCTAAACGGCTGAACCGATTGGGTTGAAGTTTTATATGGGTATTTCGATGATTTCCTGGATGATTTAAAAATACCATTGGACCCGGTAGGTGGCGCCGCTGTTGGTATGTCAACTACTAAACGGCTTGGCAGATTGGGTTGAAATTTTGTATGTGTATTTCCATGGTTTCACAGACACGAATATATTATATTTTATAAAGTTACGCCGACGAAGTCGCGTGCAACAGCTAGTATATTATAAAACAAAGTCCTCCGCCGCGTCTGTCTGTCTGTTCGCGATAAACTCAAAAACTACTGCACCGATTTTCATGCTTTTTTCACCAATGGATAGAGTGGTTCTCGTGGAACGTTTTAGTATATAATTTACAAAGTTACGCGGGCGAAGTCGCGGGCAGCAGCTGGTTTTCATATAAAATAAATAAAAATATAAATAAATATATTTTTATAAACATTTTTGTTTGCATTTTAAACTTTATAAATAACCCAGAAAAGATTCAGCCGCTGCTGGCACTCGGAATGATTTTTATTCTTCCAGCCCTACACGAAACTGGGACAGCAATAGAATTGATTTAACATTTTTTTTTTCTAGTATAAAACGGGAAGAATTATTGTTACAGGAGACAGTTTTCCTGTATTTCCTTTGACCCACCCTCTCTATCGTCGAGTTGGTGCCCCAGATAAAATATCAAACACTGCACACAATCAATTCTTCCTGGTTTTTCATTATTGCATAAATAATTATATAATATTTCCATGTCCGTTCACTTGAATTAATAATTTTAAAATACGATAGAAGATAAAAGAATACAATAGTAATGATTTAATACAAGCAATTATTTAGAATTGTTTTAATTTATCACAAAAAATAATAAATAATTTTAGCATGTATTTTAGTAAACCATATTATAAAGCTTAATATTTTGTTTGTTTGGTTGAATATGTTAATCTCAGGAACTGCTGATTCGAATTCAAAAAAATATTTTTGTGTTTGATAGTCCAATTATCGTGAAAGGCTTTAGGCTATATAACATTTTGAACGCAGACGAAGTCGCGGAGAACAGTTATTGTCTTATAAAAATTAAGTCTGTTTATAATTTCTTCAATAAATCATAATTTAATTTATAATTAAAGATCTACTGTATTAATGATGTGTGAATAAATAAATAAACAGTGAAAAATATTTTTAAAAAGTGCAGTAAAATTACCAGCATAAACAAATTTTCCAAATATATATATTTTTCTTTTACAACAAAGAGTAAAACCGAATTATTTTAATTTAATTCAATAAAACCTATGTAAAGATTGTTTGTAACTGAGAGAAGTAAAGAAAATCTAATGAGATATTGTTTTTTTTTACAAAAGTCTTATAAAGCCTTATAAGTCCATAAATGCAAAACTTAAGCGTAATAACAACATGTGGCAAGTGTTTTGCTCGGCACTTGAACAATAATTCACCGGCAGCTCGCAATAAATAAGGCTTGATAAGGCTTGATAAGAGGCGTGACTCGGAAATAGGCCAACCGAGACAAAGCCTTTTTGCTGATACCTTGCTACCTACAGAATTGCTTGCGAATGTTTTCAGGCTCATAGATTTTGTTGAAATATTTCGTCATATTAACAGCTACAGTTGCCGTTTACAGGAGATACATATATATTTTATGACAGGCTAACGGTCTACTTGATGGTAGTGGGCTAACACAAGCAACACTGCTGCAAATGCACTGAGGACGATTAAGCCACTGATTTCTATATTCAGACGAGAGCTAAGTTTGAAAACTTAATTTCCAAAGTTGACCCTACCGCGAATGGAACCCGGGAATCCTTAAGACAGATTAAATGTTTGGGTGATGTGCTACTCAAGAACGCAAAAACGTCTGAACGGGTTAGGATTAAATCTAGTTATTATTAGAATAATTTATTACCTGGGTTAACATATTTAAAACTTTTATTCTGATACTAGCTGGTGCTCGCGACTTCGTCCGCGTTGAAAAATACATATAAATCGCCATCTACCGTTGAGCGGATGGCTAAAACAATCACCAAGCAGTTGTCATGTTACTCGCTCCACCTGATTTTGGATAGATGGCGCTGTCAAGTGTATCCCGTAGGAAGTGAAGCATTTTCCCGCGGTAAAAAGTAGCCTATGTTCATCACGGATAATGTCGGCTTCTAATGGTATTTCATAATAATTTTTCAAAATAGTTTCGAAGCCTATTTAATACAAACAATCAATTCTTTCCTCTTTATAATATTAGTATATCGCGGGCACCAGCTTGTTGTTTAATAAATTCATAATTTTTGACCGTCACCCGTTTGTTATTGGTGTGTTTATTTAGTTGCTGACAGGTTTGCTTGTGTCTGGCAATAGTTGCACAAAAGCTGCCTTAGCTAAGAGACGCGTGACTAAGCATAGCATAAAATTAAATACAGTCAGAGTCTCGCACTTGGTGTGAATTTATGCCTACACATTTCCCACATGTTTATTCATGTCGTGTTAACATAAGACTGACTTTGGAGCAGTTGAACACGCTTCTGAAGGCATGTTATGTTGTTTTACCTAAAAACAAATTGAATTTACAATTATAAACTAGCTGGTGTTTTGTCCGCGTTAAAAATAAAATAATAATCAATCAATCAATCAGTAGGATTGTATGTACAGTCGGCCGCATAAGTAGATTAACACATTCAATAATGCAAAACAACTGAACACTCAACTTACTTATTTACTGAAGCTTTTTACGATCGTTTGTACGTGAAGTTTATTTTGTTCTCTAGTTGTGACAACGACTTATGGTGCGTTGAGTGTTCAGTTGTCTTTTGCGGCCGACTGTATGTATGTTCCTCCATAACTCTTAAACGAATTAACTGATTTTCATGAAACTTGGTAGATAAACATTTAGACGTACAGGACACAGAATAGGTTACTTTTTTCTTTTTCAACGCGGACGAAGTCGCGGGCATCAGCTGGTATAATATAAAAATATTAAATCGAGTCTACCTAAGATTCAATTTAATATTTTAAATATTTCATCTAGCACGGCATTGCAGACAGACGTTAATACAATAATCCTATACAATTTTCATCTGTGCGTTTCAATATGAGGAGCCTTAACTTAAAACACATAAAATCATATTCACGAAACTTGTTTAGCGAGCGTAAAAGTAGATATTTTTCTGAATGGCACAAAGCCTGTATCTCTTTAGCGAGATTGTCAGCGAGCATTTTCAAGAGTAATAAGTCACAGTGAACAAAAACGCCAGAGACGCGGTAATGGTCCATCAGAGAGATAACATAGGAATCTCCGTCGACGAGAGGAAGGATAAATCGAGACAGACAATAGCACGGCTTGGGACCAAATTGGCGAGATATTGCCTCGATACAATACACTAGTACGCCGCTAGCGAAATATGAAAACGTATTTCTCTATAGACTGATTGGACTTGTAGTGGGAAATTGGATCACAATTTCAGGAACTTGAAAAATTCAAACGTAGTGCTGTCGACAATGTAAATGCGAATTTAATGACTATTTCGTTATGTTGGTTATTTCGTGTTTATGGATTATGTGTGCTAAATAAATGGTGCTAATGTGTGTTTTTGTAAAAATATTTAATTTACATACTTAAAATCTTTTTTAAGACACAGCTGAAACGTATATTGATTTGTTGAGAGTATCTTTCCTTTTGGTTTGATGGTTGCATTATATTAATTATCATCCCATTACCTCATCCCTTATCCTTAATGGATCGTCAGCCTGCTGTCGACCTTTAAAAACATATATTAAAGACAATTTTCAATGTACTTAATAATTTGACAAAAAACGTCAAATGGCAAATCTTCAGTCTTTTATAAAGGATACACTAGATTCTGGGTTGCTTCACTAAAAGTGGCATAGTGGAATATCACAAATTAATCATGTAACATTTACATTATTCATCTTTTTATCAGAAATTAACGAGAGAAAGTGATAGCATGCATAAAAAACCCTTTTCGCAGTGATTTTGTTTGAGACCCTGAATCTAGTGTATCCTATATCAAAGTCTTCAGTCCTTTTCGCGACGGGGCTTTTAGGTAAAAAATACATATTTTCGTCAAAGTTTGAACCAAAGCTAGCAAAGCATACAACGAAGTCTATAATTGAACAGATAAGGCTCTCCAGCAAAGCGAAGTAGGTCGCATACAATCCGCTGCCACTTTCGCGCGAGATGAGCGCCAGATACAATCAGCTGATGTCATTATCAAACATTACCACTATTACCAGGTAAGAGTATCGCTATTTTTAAATGTTACTTGTGTTCGTACTCACACAGCTTCCATGGCTGATATTTATTTTAAATCATTTAAATTTTTCACATTTATTTTATTAATTAATTAACAGGCGTTAATTTTTAAAAATTTTAGATTATCCAACGGAAACAGTACTTATTTCTCTAGATGAAAAAAAATACTGTTTCTCTATTTATCTGTATCACTGTCAACGTGTGTGCAAAATTTCATGATCACAGGTTGACTAGTTAAAAGGCGTAAAAAGGTAACAGAGAGACAGACAGTGATAGTTTCACATTTAGTATGTTTCAATGCAACTGTGTAAACTAATTGTGAAAATATAAATAAAAATGAAAAAAGTACCGGCGAACATTGCGAGCACGTACCGGAAGGATATACCTATACCTACGCTTGAACATCACATTTATTTTCCGTGTTAGTTTATAAAAAAAGCGAACTAGGTCATACACTTCACACTCTCGCCTGGGAATCATTACCTTCCTGCTTCAGTGAACATATATAATAGTAAAGTTATTTGTTTAGACTCGTATCGTGCTAATATTACCTACTAGCTGGTGCCCGCGACTTTGTCCGCGTTGAAAAATCCTTACTAATATTATAAATGTGAATGTGAGTTTGTTTGTTGCGCTTCCACGCGAAAGCTACTGAATCACCATGAAATTTTGCATACACGTTGTCTGGGACACAAGAAAGGACATAGGGTACCTTTCACCGTTCAACGCGGACGAAGTCGAGGGCACCAACTAGTAAAAATATATAGGTAAGTATATATACAACTCTTGACCTCTTGTTGCTATGACACATTGGGACCCTTGGGGACAAAAAAAGAGGATAAATTATTTATCCTCCTTTTTTTATATATAAAACTTGGATTTTAATTCGATTTTAACATATTATGGAAAGAGGTAAGAAATGGGAAGTTTTTTTTTATATCATAAATAGCTTTAGTAATCACATTTTAATCATAGAAATAAACGAGACAACCGAAATTTCTAATCATTTTATTAAAAAAAAATTAACATAAAATATTTATATTGTTGATTTCCTTTGTGAAAATAGCCTTCATTTTCACACGCGTAATTTATAATAATTGCTATCAGCGTTGCTTTATTCAGCTTTTTCCGGCGGCCTTTAGTCGCGGGTAATTCGGTGAGGATCTAAAATGAGACTAATTTAGGTAATTTTGTGGGCCAAGGGCTAAGGGGCTTTAGCACATAATTTATAAATCCTAATAAAGATTAATAAAAAGAAAGAAGCTTTTTCTGTTTCCTATTTTTTTTAAATAAGAATAATACATATATAATTCGCACTTATAGGTTGGTTTTATGAAAATCCATACAATCGGATAGAGCGCGTAACCCTAATAAACATACACCGATCGAGTGACTTAAAAGTTATTTTCTAAAGTTGGCTTGCCGGTAATCAAACCCGGGACCACTGAGACAGAGCGCTAAGAAAACCTTCTTAACCACACAAGCAATGGGTCTTTCTTGTTGTAAATGAGCGTAAGCTTGTAAGCAAAGATGTCTGAAGCAATCTCCGGAAATACTCGTAGGTGCTCAACTAATTTGTCAGCCACATTTACTTAGGAAATTTGGATATGATTGGAACTTTGGATAAATTATATACCCTATAGAGTATCTTTTCAGAGACATTGTATGAAAATTAATGTTTTTGGGGCACCGACCGCTTGCTCCCAACTGTATACACAGAGGCAATTTGTTCACGTACAGACGTTAGGCATAGGGTTTAATATTATATAATGCACAGGATTGTGAAGGCAGTAGGCGAATAAATCGCCAAGACTGCGAGAAGTATCTACACGATTTCCCTGATGTCTTAACAGTTTCGTGAGTAGATGAAAAACCCTCCTGTATTTTTTATGTTACGTTCATTTCGTGGGTGGTGTCTACCTTCTTGCCGGGAAATGAACCTAGGAACCCTGGAACAGAGCGTTAAGGCATGTACCCTAAGCACTAATCCAAATGGGGTCGTCAAGCTATCGAACTCAGTTTGAGTAGACCGTATATTATTGCCAAAAGGATATGTAAGTAAAAGACTTGTTAGGTGACTCAAAGAAGCTTTTCCCCGCCACCTTTTCAGTGTAAATGGTACCCATATAATTTAATGTACATGTAATTAATGTAATATAATTTTATAATTTCACTCATGTAAGTTTATACTATTTTTGGTTTCTACTGTGACGGTTAATCTCTTCCGGACTTGACTACCTCGTGTGGTGGGGATTATCGTCCAAATGAAACCAAATTGTACTTTTGAAATGACTTTAAAAAGCTTTATATTTTTTCCTCAATGAGCAAAATGAACTGACCGTAAAACCATCGGTCTTAATTAGAACTAATTGTTTATTATCCACTAAATTTGCTTCATTTTGTAAAATGTTTCCTTTATTATTATTTAGATCTTAACGCGTGAACGCACTTTGAGCAAACTCTGTTTCTGGTGGAGACAAAATTTCGCCAAGTTAATAAGTTCATCTGACATCGTTTGCCTTTTCCAGAATATACTACTCATCGAAGTAACTGGGGCAAATCTAAATTTAATAAGCCAGCGACCTGGCAGTCAGAGCAAATTTCATTAAAAAATTTATTCCCGTCGCTCGTTCGCTGACTACGTAAAAATTTCAACGCAATCTTGCCACGTGCCATTTATTTGCTTCCCTTAGGTTTGAAGGGAATCTAACCAAACCGCTGACTGTATTTGGAATAAATGCGTTCGAATAAATTAAACGAAATCATTTGTGAATTTAATAACTATATTTTTTAAGGCAGGTAGGCTGACAGTCCACTTAATTCCACAGTAAATCTATTGTCGTCTAACACAATCACCATTTCAGCCACAGGACGTCCACTGCTGGGCATATTAGGCCTCGCCTTTTAGACTTTTTTATCTGTTGATGTACTCGCTTTAATCAATGAGATAAACTAGACTGAAACATAATGCATATGTGCAGTTTTTCATCGTGGTTATATGCGAGACTTATTTCTAGCCATCTCTTAAATTCAGGTTATCTTCCTAACTATGGTTTTCCACGTTTATGGTTTGAGGTTTAATAATCTCTAATATACACACTATTGAAAAATATCAAGGTGCTGCCTTGATCTGGATTTGAACATTCGTTTATATCAACTGAATGTTTGTCTTGGCTATCATAGATTTTGTCATCATCAACATTATTATCAAGTGACAAGTGTTGTGCACTGTTGTATTGTAAGTCTTTTTAATTAAGCTCCATTACACACAGTTTTCGACCTTTCCAGTTTCCAGTTTTCCACTCTTTTGATATCATTCAAGATAATAAGATAAGGCAAGGAGAAGTGTCTTCACTCCAAGACTAGTGTATCAAAATAACATCTATGTTGGTAAACGATCAATACCGAATACCACTTACCACCAGGTAAGCTGTTTACCTCTTATGCTCTTATGCATTAAAAAATCCTCCTTACGTCCGGTTATGCAATTTTCATGAAATGACGAAAATGTAGAAAGAGTAGAAGAGAACGATAATCACCCTTGATTGGTTGATTGGTTCGGACATTTCATTTAGTCCCATCGAACGCTACCCCCTTCTAAACACTGCCCATTGCAAATGTTGAACAATGTTTTATCTGATTGATACTTTATAAAAATAAAATAGTATTATTTTAATAAACTCACTAAACAAATTACTTACAATACAATAATTGATTGTTACATGAAATTTATGAAAAATTAATTAATCAATATTCCAAATTATACAGAAACTAATTACAAATTGTGCTTCGCTGTTCGCTGCAGAATTTGTCTACTCTGACCAAAAGTAATGACATGATTCACATATGAAACTATTCGATTTTCATAATAAGTATCTCACTTTATTAATCATGATGTTTATGTTTAGTTGATTGCTTTATTTGGGACACGATTGGAAAAATTCAATGCTAGTTAGAGGTACTTATACCACCTGTACCTTAAGGATCCGATTTAGGTTCGGGAGTTAGATAATGTCAAGTTAGAGAGTTACAAATTTCAAGTATCAAGACTTTGCGGTACGACATATCAAATGTATTTAGGATATAGGCTCCGAGTCTAGACCGATTATTGGAATTTCCGCCCTATACTGGAGTGTGGAACCGTGATTCCAGCAACAAGGTGTGAATATTCAAAACAGTGAAGTTCAAATTCATAAATTTCCTAAATTTATTTATGAAACTAGAATATTGTTACATATTTTAATACTTTCCTAATATAGTGTATTTGTCTTTAACAGAAACAATTTTATTATTATAATTGAAATTTACTTTTAAAAAAATTCTGGACACTTGAAAGAGTGTCCAGAATTCTTCCAGCAGCGTGACCATGCAAAGGGCGTAATCAAATCCTGACTTTAGTAACCTAACTAGCTCAGGAGTTAGCTCAACTAACTTTGTTCGTATGAGGAGCGTGGTCATGGTTCGCGTGGGTATTCGATATGAAAGTAAAAAAAAATCTTTACGAAATTGCTAGTTAATAAATAAAATTTTCAATATTAATAAATTAAATTTTCAATATTAATAAATTAAATTTTCAATATTAATGTACTTAATTCGTAATTTTGTACTAACTTAAGTGTCTTATTGTATTCCACAGAGAAGAATCCTGCCGGGTGGTTAGGTCTGAATTCGAGCCACTTATAGTTTTCTATCTAAAGCCGCCTTTTCAGCAAGTGTTTTGCCCTATACAATGCGCAAAAACTTTTTCTACAATTAGCGACCCGTTCTGCTAACTAAAATTAGTAACCAGGCTTTAAATTTTTGTGACAGGCAATCGAATTGCTTTCCTTGATAGAACAAATTCAACTTAATTTGTCTATAATTGCTCGCAAACTCAATAGAAGTCTTCACGTAAAGATTTAAAGTTAAAATTCGTCTAAATCTCCCTCTAAGTAAAGGAGTTGTGTACGTAATATTAGCGCCTTTTCACACAACGCAACGAGCTGTTTGTTGCCGACAGGCTTTCGTGTGGCAAGATCTAATTAAACCAACTTTGGTTGGATTCGGCTCTTCAGAATGTCGGCAGAGTGATGTTGAAGAGGGGTTCGCGTGTCATGTCAAAAGTTCGTAGCAAAACGGATATATGCATACATTATTATGACTTGGATTTTATTGTTATTAATTTTTTTTTGAAATTTAAATTTTGAAAATGAATTTTGAAATCCCTTACTCACGTATCGAACATGTGAGTTTATTTTAATGTGATCTGTACGAGTATGTTAGTAGTTGATATCGTCGAATGGCCAGTTTAATACGAAATTTCTATACTCAGAAATCTAAGAATAGTTATACCTACTTGTTGTTTATACTTGTTCTCAAAAATTCTTAGAATTCTTTAAATATCTACTTAGAAATTTTTTAGATACTCGTACTTAACTCATTTTCTATCGTACAATATCTTACCGCCTAAATGAAGATATTAATCATGAATGCATTTGCTTGGATATTTAAAGAGTGCACGCACGCCTATAGTCTATCTATGCTATGCTATGCTATGCAATGAGTCCGAGAAGCACAAATTGTAAGACAAGGTATATAAAAGACTTGCTACAATTTTGTATTTACTTTAAAACTATCCAATACAAAGTTATTCCGATAGCTAACTTGCGGGCAAAACTTCTACAATATCTTCCCGATCCCTGCTTCCTTTACTTTGACTTTGAAGACGATTTTCACAATTTGTCAGAGTTAGTAAAGAAAAGTTTAACAATTTTATCGAGATTTCAAATTTTTCTCCAATAATTACTTTATTAGATAATTTATCTCTTTTTTGCGACTTACTCCGCGTTGAAAAATAAAAAAAATAACGCATGAAAAAATATATAAAAGCAAGAATTTAATTTAATAAGTAACAGACAAGACAGTTACTTTCACATTTATAATATTAAATATGGATATTATTTATAGATAAAACCTAATATTAATAATTTTATGTAAGTAACTACTATTAATAAAACATAAGGAATACCATAAATGCGATCATCATATTAAACCGACGCCTTATATCCAAGGAAGAGCAAATATTTGAAAAGTTTAATATTAAATGGGGTTCGGTCCCCGGACAACGACAAACATAATATATGCTTATCCATTACATGACGAGTGCGCTTTTATGCCAACGGCATAAGGTTTAGTTTTGAGAGTAACTATTCGTTATTGCTTCCCGTTTAGAAGACACTGAAGTTATATTACATCAAAACTTTCTTATACGTGTTTCGTGGAGTAGGCGTACTCTGTAATAAGGGGCCCTTTATAAACCACGCGGTTTGTGTCTTGATTTAAAGTGAAAGCGGAGAAAAATGTACATGTGATTTAGTATTTTGAATTACATAACATGTAGGTAACTTATATTGTATGTTATGTACATTATAGTTACAGTTAAGTCAATCGTCGAATCCAGCTGTGATTGGCAGCGTACGGAAAGCTCTGAGACATATTTTCTCGTCCAAAATTAAAAGTTTTCGACCTATGTGTGTTGCCAGTCTCTAGCCATGGACTTCATAAAAAAACTCAATATCGCTCAACGAGCTATGGAGAGGGCTATGCTTGGGGTTACACTGCGAGATACCTACTGACGTACGCTACGTACGACGATCGTATCGTATCGTACGTATCGTACGTATTGTACACGTACTAAAGTTGTCGACATAAGCCGGCGGCTCAGTAAGTTGAAGTGGTATTGGGCAGGACACATAGTAAGAAGAGCTGACTGCCGCTGAAGCCGGAAGTTTCTTGAGGCCACGGACCGGCAAACATAGCCGCGGTCTGGAAAAGGCCGCGGGTGGACGTTTCTTAATGGTCCTATTGAAAAAATATGGGACTGTATATGTCCAGCAGTGGATGTTCTGTGTCTGAAATGATAGTATACAAAAAATAGTAAAATGATGAAGAATGAATATACATATATATACTCGTATATAGGTGAATTATTATATTAAGGTTTGAAGGCGGGACTTGTGGGGGAATCGGCGCATGTGTACAATTGCGCACAAAATTCCTAAGAAAAATGACATTTTTTTTCTTATTTCGTAATTTTTCACCTCACTAACTTAACATTACAGGCAGTGTTAATATTCCTTCCACAAAATCATCGTGCGATGTCGAAGAAGAACGTTTTTTAGGCATTTATTCACCATGACGTATTTACTAATACGATAAAACAATCTGTACGGAACAGTACCAAAGATACTCGAGACGCGCGAACGAAGTGCGGGAGGGGAAGAGTGACTGAGTCTACCAATACGCGTACACCCCCCCCCCTCACTTTCCTCTGCCCCCTCAAAGACTTAAAAATAGGAATCTGCGCACATTTGCCGAGAAGTCTTTATTCGCTGCACGACCTATAACTAGCTTACTTACTTCGTCCGCGTCGATAAAAACGCCTGACACACACTAACATTACTTTTGCCCAACGTTGGATTTCTTTAGACAGCCGATGCTCGCGGCTTTGCTCGCGTGGAATTATTAGTTCATGTTTGTCCCGAAATAATTTTTAAATCGGATGAGTAGCGAACATTACCTCCTACAAACAAACAAATACACAAACCTCTTTATAACATTATTATAGGTGAAGCATACCTACCCAACGCGCAAATTTGACATGACAATTTATTAAATCAATTAAAAGGAGATACATATCTATGAAACGAGGGCTACTCCACCAACAGCTTTGCTTTGCGGGTTTGGCATAATTTCTACAATAAATGAATTGTAAATTTTTATAGAAAATAAATAAATAAACATTCGCGATGCGAAAAGGTCATAGATGTCGCCGCAACGTATAGCGATGTAACAACGCGGGGACAACGGGATCCATGAATAAACCAGTACAGTAGAGGGACCCTTGAATATTATATGTTGTATGTTTCGGGCTATTCGGTTCGTTTCAGTGTTTAGACTTGAAGTTACTATACAATAATATTTATCGGTAAAACGAAGCGGTTATTAAAAATAAATATTACCTCTATCGATAAATCTATACATCTATACACTATATATAAAGCTGAATAGTTAGTTTGTTTGTTTTGTTGTACGCGCTAATCTCAGGAACTACTGGTTCGAATTGAAAAAATCTTTTTGTGTTGGATAGTCCATTTATCGAGGAAGGCTATAGGCTATAGAGAACGCGGACGAAGTCGCGGGCACCAGTTAGTAAAATATAAAATAAATTGGCGTCATACTGTGCCTTTCCTGCACCAACTTCTTATCTAAATCCTTAAGAGAAATGAATATCAGGCTGATATTGATGTACAATCAAACAATCAGCAGAACAGTAGCCATCATAGATGGTTTTATGAGACTTTCCGACGATAGATAGTGAATATAACATTCGTTACCCTTTGTAATAACACTTTGGATCATTATTATTTGGCATCTTACATCATTTCCTACTCACTAGCTGTTCATATATGATATTGTTACTAATAACACCAAAGAAATGTCATTGAGTAAGTACCTATACGATCAAATAAATCGTTATCACAATTACGAAAAATATTTTTAATATTATTTTTCTCAAGATAAAAACAACAGTAGCTCAGGGAGTAGAAAAAGTTATAAAAAGAATTTCTACATCACCAAAACGATAATAGTGCCCTACGCGTTCTAGCGTAAAAACTATAACAGTGTGCCGTAATATGGGTCGACAGAGTTTCATAACAAATCGCGGACATTTGTAAAGATTCCCCCTTACACACCACTTGAGTACAGTCTATCAGTCATGTCGGTTCAACGACTCATGTAAAGGAATTTTTGCCTCTTTCTAAGTATATAACTTAAGAGAGATATATTGCAATTTCATCTATATATCTATCTATACTAATTTTGATATAAATTTGCTGTCCGCTTCTGTCTGTTCTAAATAATTTCTTCTAAGTTCTTTTAAAATTTCTTCTAAAACATCCAACGGATTTTAATCAAAATCCGATAAAGAACTGAGTTGGCTCCAGCATTTCTTCTTCTATATAAAAAATTAATCGTAGTGCGTTTAGTCTCGCACAAACTCAAGAATGGTCTAGATTTTAATTCAGTTTGCATATATAAAAATTGCACCCGGTAGAAGTTGGAAGCGAGTCAGCAGTTACTTCTAAATATATTAAATATTTGAAAGGGAGGAATTGAACTATTAGTCATTTTTGTCATTACCTAAACTAATTTTCCAATTTTCCAATTAACAAAATTTTCCAATAACGTTTTGTGTCAGTGGACCATGCGATGTGGACAATGTGCTCGTAAATAGATTTTTCTTCTTCAAGCAAATTTTTATCCATATCCTTTAGAAGAATAAAAGATATGGGATAGGGAAAAAATAGGGAAATGACTCTGGAATCCCATACTCCTATTCAAAAATAGAAAAAACGTGCTGTTATTTCACAGTGGTCTTTTGTAATGGGGTGCGTAGGTAATGGATTGTGAAAACCTACATTGTTACTGCAAAAAAATAATAATTTGATATCAAGAAAATGTTATGAACAAGCAAATTCAGTAACAATCTGAAATCAAATCTACTTGCTTAGCTTACTTAAGTTTTTTTTTGTTGTATTGAGTTAGTTAATGCAGACTAATGATTTCAATAAACAACAGTTACATCTGGAGAAGATAGAAAGTAGAATTTATTGTTCTTGTTAGCTTAGAGAAAGCTGCTCTTAACGTGTTCATGTCGTCTGCTATATAACTTAGTATCTTAAACTGACTTCATTTGTTACGAAACTAGACGTTGTCTGCTCGCGCCATCTGTTGATAATTTTCAAAAGTAAAGAGTGTTTAAGCTACAGAACATTGTAATATGCAATTAAATAAGTTTGTGTAATTATATTAGTACAAAAATTAGTGCAATATGTTATAAAACAAAGCGTTCTGTATGTACATATAATATGTTCGCGTTGATCTCAAGAACTACTCAAAGTTTTTCTATAATTTATCAAGATAGATGTTTCCTGGGGAAGGTTTTAGAGTAATTGAAATGTGATGATTGTTGTTGAAGATGTAGGAAAAAACTTTGATCTGGGAACTTTGATCGAAAACGCTGCCTAATCTGTTTGAGATATAACAAATCAATGTATGGTGAGATTGTTTCTCTTTTATAGGTCTACAGAAAAGTGCACTATGGCATATAAAAAAATTATATCTATCACACTGCATTTCGCTGTAATTTTTGCAGTGCGTCTTCCGGCAGTATCCAATCCCACTAGACAAGACCACTGAGAAATAACAGCATGTGTGCTTTTGTGTTTCATGAGTGAGGGATAGATGCCAGAGCTGACCTTGACATTATAAAAAAAAACATACAAGTATATATGATACCATTAAAAGTTATTTAAGTGAAGCTAAATATAAAAGCTAAATCCGAAGCGACCTTTTATCAGGTCGACTGGGGCTTGCCTAAAAATTTATCAGCCTGACATTGAGACGTTTGTTTCTGTTAAGGGTTAGTTCCGATTGCATAGTGGCGGTTGGAGAAATACGTTAATGTAACCACTGACATGGGGAGAGCTGGATTTGAGCTGCGGTTTCCTTTATTGCGGTTGAAAATTGTTTACCATGGACTAGTTTCGGTCCGCGACTCGGTCTGCGCTCCTTTTTCTTAATAGTTCAAAAATAGAAATAACAACGCCTGAAAGACATACATATATGAACAATATCTTTATTACTCATATGTATTTTTTGAAACAATACTTTTTTTCTGACTCCTATGGCCTTTTCTGCATTTCTAATAACTTGTATGCAATTTTTATGATGATCGATTGAGCAGTCAAGGCGTGAAACCAAAAATTAAACTCATTTCAACTTGCAAAGAGGGTGCTCAAATCATCGAAATAGTAGATATCTTTTCAAGTTCGCTGGCTCAAGTATTATGTATAACTAAACTATCATCCATCAAAACTAAATTCTATGTCGATCCTTTTAGCATGTACCTTTACTTATATTATATTTCATCTATAGGCGACGGTATTCACCTGCCATATGCCTGCCATCAACTGAACTGTCAGTACCTGACAAAATATGAAAAATTAGTACATAGAATACTTATTTTACATATTTTTTATTATTATTTTATACATACATTATTTATTTTATAATGAATTTCACAGAATATTGTATAAAAATATTTTTACAAAGACTATGTTTAGTTACAGCCTCCTCTTACAGTAATGACAGCAAGACGCTTAAGTGTCTGTCGGTAACACTAGCCGGGTCGGGTAATTAACCACGGAACCCAACCCTGTGCGGCACAAAACCCATTAATTTCACTAATTCCCTACTCATTGTACTGTACCCTGGATATACCACTTCACCATAGGCAAGAGAGAGAGAGAGAAAAAGTTATCGTTTCCTTTGTTACGCAAATATATAGACAGAATGTGAAATTATTTCGTTCACATTTGTCGTAGAGATCTGTAAATTAATGGCTTATTTTTTAAAAAGTATTAATCTAATATTTTTTTTGAAATTTAATTATACTTTCCACTTTCTAATTTACAAGTCATGTAATATGTAATTTTATTTACAATTTATTCCAAAATGAAATGATAAATTTATTAACATCGAGTCATGACACGATTAACTGATGCAATCACAAATATAATCAAAATAAAAAAGAAATTAGTGTAAATGATTTCTTTATTACCTAATACCGAAATTTTAGTCAAAATCAGAATGCTAATTACATGAAAAAATGAAACTTCTAAAGTGTGCAATAATAATTAACGTTGCCAATAAATGTTACAGTTTCACAAGAGCCCGAATGATTAGACTATAATTAGATCTTTTTAATAGCAGTTTATTAATTCGAAGAGATCTTTGCTTGCAAACCTTGCCAAAAGCAACTTTCAAATGTAAATTCGTATGCTTTTGGATTTTGGTGTGCAAGTCGGGAGCCGGTTGCTAATTGGTACTAAATGGAGTTTGTATTTTATTTTCAGTCAAATGTTGCAAATGAATAAAAAATATGAGATGTAATGTAAAAAAATACTATTACATTAAATTAGCAATAATAATGAAATAAATAAAAAAGTATTTATATAGAAAATCATTTACAAAAAGTCGTTTTCATGTATCGTTAAGTTTAATTGAACCCTGTTGAAATTACATTTAACGCTTGACATTCATAATAGTGAACCGCATTAATAATAGCTGTGAATATCATCGCGCAATTTCACAATTTAATGCTCTCTCACTATAAGCAATGATAAGCTGAAAATATTCTCAGAGCACTAAGCAAATCCCTCAGACCTGTTAAAAAATTTCAAAATTCAAATAATTTTTATTTTAAATAAGTTTTTGGACGTCAAAGAATGGCACTCATTTTTTATAAATTTTCAATAATTAGATACGTCCTGTCTACAATCAACGTCAATCATCAATACTAATAAAAAATCTGTATAGGTAATTAGGTATTGTATGTATGTATGTATAACTTTATATGTAATAGCATCGCTATATTTTTACACTCAGACTCGAGTGTTGAGTACAATGTTTGTAGCGGAGTGTTAAAATTGTGGGTTACAATGTAAACGAGGGATGCTATTATGTAATGTTTGTGACATTTACATAGGTAAAGGTTGCTTTACCCAGACGCCAACATTAATATAATAAGTAGGTAAATATACCTACATGCAAAAAATATATAACAGTTTAATTAATTTAATAATAAACACTTAAATAACAATTTGAAGTGTAGTGTAAGTGAAGGGCGTCTATTAACGAAAGTCACGTACAAGATGAGAATAACAAGGAAGGCGCCGTCTTATTGACTGTAAAATGAAATTTTAACGACTTTCGTCTCTATGGTCGAGGAACAAGAAAAATTATTACTTTGTTGTAAGAACTTTGATTGGTGTTTTAAAACGTCTAGACCGCGTTCATTTGAATATAATTCTGTGAAACATACTTCATGGTCTTTGCCGGTTTAGTATAATATCTAATGTTGTAACGAGGATTCTTGGGCAAATTTCATATAATTCAAATTGTAAATAATTGCTCAAGTTTGCGCAAGTTACGTGTTTAAGCTGTACATACTATAAGCATTTATTAATTTATCGAGAAAGACTAAGGGCCTCTTTCACCAACTACAAGTAAGTGTTGATTAATAGTTACTTTTAGAAATAATTATTTTCTTAAATAATTTTACTATTATTTTCTTTTTAATGTTTGGGACATTTACCGTAGAAACAAAGGTATATCAGCTCCTTTATCCGGTGACCGGTGACTTTAAATGACGGTTAGCCTACTTGTCAGATGGTGAAAGAGGCCCTAATATGATTATTTATTTATTATTACAAAACAGCAACAGCAACGATAATGTAACATCGTAACATTCAACGATATATTCGTAGCAGTGGCGCTACGAAATCGTAGACCTTCGTAGACGGCTACGCAATACGGAAAGAGATAGGAGGGCGGAGCGAAGGGTTTTCCTGAGTTTTCGAACTCATTTCGGATTAATCAGGAATCTTGTGGACATTAGCCGGATCTTTTTTGTTCCTCTCTGTATACACACGCCCTGCTTAATTTGAAGGGACAAGTCGTGTATAGGGGAATGGACACTGGCGCCCTTACTTTTATAAAACCACTGTGCAATGTCTTACAGAATAGATGATGATCCACACTATCCACTGCTATAATAAAAATAATTGCGATTTTTCCAGATATTGGACTGCATTCGAATCCTGGTTGCGTATGAGCGAAATTATAAAAAAATTGACAGTAGTTTTATTCATTAATAATTTGAACCGTAGTTCCTCAGAACAAAATTTTGTATCTCCTAATCCTAAACCTATTTTTTTTTGGATGAAGCATGATGTTTTGACATCCTTCCAAACCGTTAAAAGTGTATTTTTAAGTGTACAATAATGCTATTATTTTCAAATTATAATTAGTAATTTTATTTGTTTATTTCTTTGTCAAACAAATGCAAATTTATTTACCAAAGATATACAAAGTGTAATTAGATGTCATCTGAAAATTAAATAATCCATCGTCTATATAAATAATAATGAATCAATTCGGTAATTTCTATTTTCAACTATTGGAAAAAATCTAGGAAAAATGTTACCATCTTCTTACTTGATATTTCCCATCTTTAGTTTCTATAGCTGACAATTTTAAAGTTTCAATCAAATATTAATATTACGGCAACTGATGATGTGTGTGACGTCAACCTCAAACACATCATCAGCTGCCACAGCCTAGTAACGACTGCCGCGGAATAAACATATACGAGTGTGGTTTGGTGAGTATGTACTCGTAAGTGATGCTTCTTGTTTCCCTATCTCACTACCTAATGTTCCATAAAAATAGAAAAACGTTTTCTTTAGCGGAATTAAAGCAAAAAAAAAGAAAACGCTCCACAAGGTTTCTAATTAAACGATGAGGCATTTCTATAAAAAGGTATCCTCCAATCGCTGCTTTGCAATCAAAGAAAAAATCGTATTAAAAACTCGTACTGATTAAAAAACACGAGGTTACAGTTATGAAAAGGTTTTAGATCAAAAAGGTTCAAACTTCAATTACCGGTGGAATGTAATGGAAACCTCAAATTTGGCATGAATCGGTTCGATACGGATTTTGGTGAAGCCATCGCTTTGATTGGTGGCGTGCCCGTTGGATTATCGAGAGTATATACACTGGGAAAGCTCACAGGTACCAGTTTGTGTACATTAATCTTTTAAAGGCCGGACTTTTAATGCTTCAATCGAGCTTCGATAAGTAACTAACGATTTACCTGACCGGCTACATATTCCCTTGACGCTTTTTACGTTTGATCACCGATTGGCTGACAGACCATTTTATGGTATACCTTACCATAAAATGGTCTGTCAGCCAATAGTTCATATTAGTTCATACTATAGTAGAAACTAACTCTGTCTGTATATCTGTTACTTTTCATGCGTATTCATGGTATTACATAATAACTCTATTTAACAAAAAAAAAAAACAACCGACTTCAAACCGTCTCATGGTCTTTTCTCAGGGATGCCATTGTCAGAACTGGACCAAATTGAAATGGGACCACATGGGAAGCACCGGCTTTCAAAGTCAAGTCGCGGGCAGCAGCTAGTATTAGACCTCGGAAAACAAGAACAACAATAAAGATGGAATAAATTTATTGATAAGCTTAACCGAATTTTGTTAAAAATATTAAATTTAATACCAAGTTTTATTTTGGATTAATTAAATTTAGTTAAACTATAAGTTTCATTAAATGTTTGCTTTCTTTGTTGAAATAGTATTTCACGAAACACACCTATAATTTTTATAGCATTACATCTGTAAAGATTTATACGACCCCATAAATCTGTAGTTGGATAAAAGTCTAACCTGCTTTGTTCCACTTTTATCTTTTTTTATTATTTATTAGCCTGTATCTGCCCAAACATCAATAAAATAACGAGAGGGCAAACGTTTGAGTCGAGACCGAGACACATTTATCATAACGTCAAAACGTGCATACACCTGTGTAGCTCCGACCTAATTCCGGATATGGAATCATCTTATCGGTCATGCCACTCAAAGAAAAACCAACCCTAAGTGACTGTAATACGATGTCAAATATAATTGCTTCACATGAGTGGAAATTTGGCCGATAAAACGTTACTGGTAAAGTCCCGGGAGATAGCGTCGTCATCATATTTCGTCTGTTTTGACGTCTACGCCCCGAAGGGGTATGGTTACAACGGGCGTATTAAAGATTGTGAAAAGCATTAAGAAATTGGATTTCTATACCCGATTTTGTATGACGCGACTTTGTTTGAAAAGGATATATCACTTTTGTAAGTTTCGACTCGGACTAGTCGGACTAGCAAGTTTTAATACCGATTTCGTCTTGCAGATGGAAAATAATTTTACTTCAGTTTCAAAATATTTAAATATCACTTGCTTGGACTATTTTTTTTTATATTAAGGTGGGAAGACAAGCTGACGGTCCTTTTGATAGGTGGCTAGGGCTACCATCGCTTATAACACAAGCAACGCTACAGATGGTCCAAGTGCGCTGCCGACTACATACATTAGGATTTAGGATAAGGAAAGGGATAATAAAAAATGCTCTCTAATACAAGTTTTCTTCACTACTGATACAAGTTTTTTTCATAATCACTTTAGTTGCCATAAAGTTTTCAGATCAGATTTTGCAGAGCACAACGTCTACTGTGCAATAATGGACGGCGGCGACCATTACTAAACTTTTTGTATTCTTGCAGCAATGCATTGGTGCATTGGTAGGTTTTAATGCAATATCGGCTTACGGAGTGCTCGCTTTCTGTTGACAAAAGAAACAGTGCACTTTCTATTCGACGAGAAGAAATCGTCAAGGAAAAAGGAAAATATACGACGCTGCTTCACTGAAACGAATCTTTTTGCGTGAAAAAAATAACACAACACACACACGCACACTTTCATTTATTTATTTTTTATATTTTTTTATTTACATATCATTGAATATACAAAGTAAAGTAATAAACGTATCGAAAGGAAATTTAAGTAAAACACGGCCTATGAGCAGAACGTCTTAAAAGCTTGTCCTATTAGCAAAACGACATAGTAGCAAATATTCACAATATCATAATGGCATATTCTATGTATTGTATACATATAAAATATCATCAACAATATATTTACAAAACAATAAAATTGGACACTGTTAATAAGCACTGATTAGTTTAGGGTTATCTGGGTTTTAAAACTAATTACAATGTCTCTCTCACACCGCATCATTCGTATTACATTTTCGCTTTATTTTTCTTGACAGTATTTATAATTAAATAGTCATTTGAGATTAATTTGTTTTTCATTAAAAAAAAACAGAAATGAGTTTCCATTTCATCAGTGTCTATTGATTGAGGGTCGGTTTAGAGTGAAGAGACTCAAATTGAGAGACTCGACGATGCCATTCATGGGAGCACTCCGGCAATCATCTCAAGTGGCATGTCGCTGAAGACGCTGACACGATGTCTTTGACATTATTCGGTCTAGTGACATTTACAAGGATAAACACTTTGGTGTTAGGGTAACTCATGCACTACTTGTTAAAGATAGGCCTGTTTGTCTACATAATAATTGTTAAATTTAACATTAAATTGAGATTGTTTTTGGTATAACTTATACTTATATAAAATAAATTGAGAATTGACCTATGACGAGCCCATAGGTCGAGTGGTTAAGGCCTTTGCCTTGACCATCTGTCTCAGAGGTCTTGGTTCGATTACACCTATAACTTAATAAGGGCTGCAGGTCGACGCTAGACACAGGCTGTTCTTGACCAGTCCTACTGGAAAATGTTCTACTGGAAGTAGGGACTATTCTACAGCTATGTTAATGACACTGATAATGAGCTTCCAAATTTTTATTTATGTCCACTATTGAATTGTTTAATGTTGTTGTTCTTAAAGTTGTGTGTGAATCTTAAAGAATCAGTTGCTAAATTAGAATGACAGCATAAGATTATTTACTTAACGATTTTCGAATTAATTATAGAAATAATTAAAGATTTATGAGTTGGTTGGACAGTTAAAAAGAATTCGAGCGATAAATCACAAGTTGAAAGAGTGCGTCAAAGCGAAACGAAATATAACTCCAGTTAGGGGATGAACCGTTCGAGGGCCTTTAAAATGATTGAAAAACTGATTGGTGTGATTGGCACGGGCCCTGATTGCAATGGCACTATGGATGGCTGTGCACTGTATAGCGTTGTTGAACGGTGAGGCAATCGAGGTTATAATCCGCGATCAAATAATACTGTTAGATATAGGTACATTCAATGAGTGACAATGCAGATAGGATAAGCGTACACCCAAAAATACACCTATAGTCAGGATTTCGACTGATTGCAGATATATTATATACATGAAAGAAATCAATAAAAGAAAATATACATTCTCACACAAAATCAAGTTCACATATCGATGATTTATATACACAAACCCCAGATAGACAAATTTCTTAGAAAAAGTTCAAGTGTCGTATAAAATGATTTAGAACTAGCAGTTGCACGCGACTTAGTCCGCGTAAATTTATAAAATATAGCCCATGTTACACTCTGATAATAAAGCTTTCTATAGGTGAAAGAATTTTTAAATCGGTCCAGTAGTTTTAGAGTTTATTCATTAAACACATTTTGTATGTTTTGTATAAAAATCTCTCTTTATAAAATTAGTATAGATTTATTTATTTATTTTAGTTATTTACTTACAGCCGTTTTGCTCGATTGACGTTAAATTTGGATATCATGTCAAAAAGTTTGAGGTAACTCACGAGTAAATAACCCAACACTACACCTCTAGTTCTATTGGAATTATTGACGCAAATTACTCGAATACTTTGCTCACTGTGAGCGAATTTCGGTTACAAATTTATCACAGCAGAAGCCACACCGACGCACTGGAATTAATTGGGTTTTGTTTTGTGTGGAACAGATATTTCGATTTGTTGGGATAACTGTTATAATAAGATTACATATAAGTTAAAAAACATTTGACTGCTGTCTTCTAATTAACCGAGGCTAGTTAATTTTTCATTAATGTCTTTATTATCTTTAGAAACTCTTTGATGGGCCGGTACTCTTTATTTCTTAATGTCTTTCGTATTGGACTATCTGGTTTAAAATCTGCTCAAAAATAGTCGAGTCCGTACACTTTCATTCAAATTCTTAGTAATCATGACTGCATTTTTATTTAGTTTATATCTCACGTAATAAACACTTGCCAAAGTTTATTTGAGTTCAATTACTCCGTTGATTCGGTATTTATCTCGTATTTGTTTACAAAGCAACTTCCCTTAATAATGCAGTTAACTTCACCTTTGAGAATAGGAAGAAAGTCGCACAGGGCCAAATTTAGTGAGTAAGTTGCTTTAGTTGCAGCAATGCTTGATTTAAAATAAAATTGCAAAACAAGCCACCAAGTTTTAAAAGATTTTTAAAATCATCATTTTCAGATAGTATTTGAACTCCTCTTAAACCACTCAACGGATTTTGATACGGTTATCACCATCAGTTAGATAGTTTTTTACTGAATTTTTATATATAAGTATAAGAATGTATAGTAAAATCTAATTAAGTCGGGATCGAGCAGTAGCTAGTAAGTTTACAATAAAATATGTAATAAGTAAATAAAACATAGAAAATATGTTGGGATAGCAAGCTAGGATAGCAACCATGTGAATTATAGTGAATTCGAGTATTATGCTTTTTTAAATAATTTACTACAGAAAGTGATCTCTTAATTTTTTACCTTTTGATCGTTTTTTGATATTCGAGAGACCGTACATTGCGATTCGGGAGAGTTTTTGGATGCGACCTTTGACGCCAGTAAAAGGTTTTACGAGGTAAAAGCAAGATTTTTATATTTTTACGTTTCATAAACTTTCTCGTTTTCCTTTCAAAGGCTAGAGTTGAGTTAAATCTTCTGTAAGGACCGTTGAGCGGAAAATAATATTTTATAGCCGCACCCAGCCCCGCGGACTCCATTTGAATTCGTAAATAAGCTTCAACACTGAGCAACTGATCGGAACAACAACCTTGGTAATATCTTAGATATTGACACATTTATTCATAGAAAACTAGTTTGGGTTTTTATCTTCTACAAGGAGAATTTTATGTTGCTTTTTGAAAATAATTCGTTTGTTAGGTTTTAACCCAAGGTTGATGAACCCACTTGTTTTATTAAATATTTTGTTTATCTATTTAGAAAAGAATTTTTAAAATCGATCTAGTAATTTTTGGGTTTATTCATTACAAACAAAAATATATAAATACAAAAACACAAACTATCTATCTTTATAATAGTTACTTAGTATAGAAATTGCATTAGTCAACTTTGCAATTTGCTTCAAGTCTATGAAATTATATTTAACACGGGGGTATGTAGTAAAATCAATATATTGTTTTACAGTTTGTAAAATCCCTCAAAATGACAAGGAAATTCGTTGTCGGTGGTAACTGGAAGATGAATGGAGACAAAAATCAAATTAATGAAATTGTCAGTAACTTGAAGAATAGTTCCTTGAATCCTAATGTTGAGGTGAGTAGTTTGTTGTATTTCCTTGTTTAAAAAACAATAATTCATTAGTCGCCATTTTGAAAAATCTACACTAAATAATCATGACTGTGTAATATTGGACTAAATTTTTTATGATTGTCATTTTAGGTACATGTTGAATATGTTGTGGTGAATGCATTAACTCTCGTTAAATATGGTTTTGTATTTTACAATGATTTTTAAGCGCCTAAATACTCCATATCCCTACAATATCAACGATCTTGATAAGTTAAATGATAGGGATTTCCTCCATTGTATTGCATTGTAGCACATCTTAATTTATCCCTGTTGATAAGCGCTAAATTCTGAGAATGACTATAGATAAGTTGGGTTTTTTTAATATTTGTTGAAGTCCGAGGAAGGTTGTTACGAAGAGAAAAATAACTGCTCGGAGCGTTGTAATAATATGTCAATATTTCCTTACAGGTTATAGTGGCTGTACCTGCTATATATCTTGCTTATGTTAAGAGCATCATTCCTGACACAATTGGTGTTGCCGCACAAAACTCATGGAAGGTGGCAAAAGGAGCGTTTACAGGTAAAATCAATATTGGCAATATGTAATGGATACTTGATTTTTATTTATTTTTATATTTTTGTTGTGAACACGTCTTTTTTGCTTCATAGTCCACTACACAGCCACACTCCATTTTTTGTTTGTTATTTTTTTGTCCAAATAAATTTATTTATTTCATTTAGTGAAATATAAAGCTAAGTTCATGCTGTTCATGAAATATAAAGTTAAGTTCATGAAATATATTTTTTATCCAATTAGGAGAAATTTCACCTGCCATGATCAAAGATATTGGAGTGAATTGGGTAATACTTGGACATTCAGAAAGGAGGAACATTTTTGGGGAAAAGGACGACTTGATCTCTGAAAAGGTTAGTAACTAAATTGAATTCTTTTAATTGTACTTGATTATATTATTATCCAGAATTTTACAGTGTTTAAACATAAACCAATAATTCTTTTGTTCATTCTGTTAACTAAGGTGAACTGATAGTGTTAATATTATGATATGTTTGTTATTAATGACAAAAATATAGGTATTAAGGAAATTTACAATTGAGATATTTCTTTTCGCCTTTGTAACTTACAGCAGAACCGTGTATGGCCTCCATATTGTTCATTTATCTGTTTTTACAATTTTTATGTATGTGTAGTCAGATGTATACGATTCCTTGGTAACTTTCTAATTTTTTTTTTTCATATCAGGTAGCTCATGCTTTGGAATATGGCCTAAAAGTAATTGCTTGCATCGGTGAGACTCTTGAAGAAAGAGAAGCGGGCAAAACTGAGGAGGTCGTTTTCAGACAGACCAAAGCCCTTGTTGCAGCCATTGGCAACAACTGGAACAATGTAGTACTAGCCTATGAACCGGTGTGGGCTATCGGCACAGGCAAGACAGCTACGCCACAACAGGTATGATTTATTCATAAGTACTAATATTAACGCCTTTTTAATATTTACAGTATCTATCTCGAATTTGCCATTATCTTGAATTGATTGTTCAATAACAATAGGTAGGATATGAACCATGTGGCAATGTGGCAATAGTTTCTACGTGCATAGATAAAATAATCGTGTACTCTAACAGTGATGAAAATTATTAGATAATCTTTGCCCTAGACGAGACTAGCAATCTTGGTAGAAGTGATGTCTAGCCAGAAGCCCAGATGTAGACTTAGATATGAATAGAATATAACGAAGTGAATTTTGTAGGCCCAGGAAGTGCACGCGTCCCTTCGCAACTGGCTGTCAACCAAAGTGTCACCGGATGTTGCTGGGGCTGTTCGTATCCAATATGGCGGCTCCGTTACCGCCGCCACTGCGAAGGAGTTAGCCGCCTGTCCAGACATAGATGGATTCCTTGTAGGTGGAGCGAGCTTGAAACCTGAATTCGTGGATATTGTAAATGCTACCAAGTAAATTTTCAACTACCCTCAAGCGTCAGGTTAAAGTGGATTGTTAAAATATAATAAAAAGATAACTTTCATAGAAAAGTGTATTATTTAAAAGTTAACTTAGTGGATGATTATTATTTTTTCTTATTTCTTTATATATTACTAGCTGGTGCTCGCGACTGTCCGCGTAGAAAAGTATAAAACGCCATCTACCGTATTTTGGATAGATGGCGCTATCTCCCGGGCCAAGCCGCTAGTATTTACTTTTATTTTAGATTTTCCTTAGGAATTAAGCATTTTCCCGTGGTAAAAAGTATCCTATTTTCATCACAGGATCACAGGTAAAAGAATTTTTCAAATCGGTCCAGTAATTTCGGAGCCTATTCTATACAAACAAACAAACAATCAAATCTTTCCTCTTTATAATATTAGTATAGATAGTTTATCAGAATCATTTCTTCACAAAATTCACAAGTTATAAAAAAAACCAATATGTTAATAGGCTCCTAACAGGGTAACACATGTTAACCGTTGTTCAGTGACGTGGTAGGTATGTACGTCGTTCGATATATCGGTCCGATTAATTAACCGTGACGGATGGCGCGACCCACACCGGCCATATGTCAAAGTCACAGATTACTCAAGTAATTTTTTATCTCAATATAGGGGGACAGCGGGGTTTTCATATCACAATATTTTTCCCTATACGAAACTTTGTTACGGTTTGTTTATCGTCAACCAATATTATATTACGAGTAGGTATGTGAAATTTTGTTACTCAATCATGCGTACATGGTTGAAAGGATTTTGATGATATTTGCTACGCAGATTACTAAAACGAAATATATATGCAATACCTGCCTATACCTCCTTGGCCTATTCTACTATGGTACTTGCAGCCCCTGTGGACCGTCAGCCTGTCTATCGACTTCACTATAAAAAAATATTGCAGGAAATATTAAAGAACTATTTTGTTTAGCTTTCGCTTGTAATCTAGTTAGGTGCAATCTATTTTTACGGCCAACAATCAAACAAATCTCGGTGCGAGTTGTTTATATATCTGTCCTCAGCAGAACAACATTGGACTTTGGAAGGCGGCTTGTTTGCTATCAAGTTCGCTCGTTTCAGCGAAGCTTCCATCCGCCGAGCGAGACTGAAAACACTCCGCTATGTAAACACACAGTACAGTATTAGCTCAGACGCATTCTTTTTCTGAAAGTAATTTATTTTATTTAAGTGCGTCTCAAGGAGATTTTTGCAGACGTCACAAAACAGGCATCTATTTTATAAGTTTATAACAATTCCGGCATAAAAATACTCTCACGGGACGCCGATATTGCTATCAAATACTTTTCCCAGAGATCTTCAACGTTTGGGAAGCGAAAAATCATTTTTAAAACGAAATTTACTGCTGAATTTTTACTCACGTTAAAAATCTAATTAGGATATTTGGCCGCTCCTGTAATGAAATTTGACACAGATTTCAGTAAAGGATGCTTACGTTATAGAAAAAATTTATGTTCCAAATTTCAGCTTTCTACACTTAGTAATTTTCGCTGTGCCTTGATAGTCAGTCAGGACAAAAAATTTTATAAGTACAAATAGATTAGCGAGTATCCTAAAAATCATAAAAGGACGGTGCTTTTAGGAAAGGTGTGGATAAAATGTGATCGCGAACCAATTATTAGTTCGTATGTTTGTGACGACTGATAACCTGAGACGTTCGGGCCTTCGGCAAATAACATCTTTAATTTGTCACACTCCGGTGACCATTGCGAAAATATTTATTAACTTATTCTTTTGAAGCTATATGTTTTATCGATGCTATTTCATTCACATATTTTTAATATTTTTATGAAAATTTGTATACCACTTCCTAATGTATTTTTTCGATCTCAAGGCAGGTCGAATAACATCAGCTTAATAACAAGTACTATATATCCTGGCCTAGTTAGTACTTTTGTTTATCAGTCTTGAAATTTCAGTCATTGATGTATTGATTTTAGATATGACTGAAGTACACATGTAGCTAACTGCTTTAAATTTCTAAATCTAAATAGATCTAATAATCTAAATGTTATAGTTCCACCTTCCTTGTCCGAACTGCTAAGGAGTGGAACTCATTGCCTGCGTCCGTGTTTCCCCAAAATTACAACCTCGGGGTCTTCAAGTCTAGGGTAAATGGGCACTTACTAGGTAAGCGTGGTCCATCTGCACCTAACATCAAGTGTGATCGCGGCCAAGCGCTGCCTTGATTACATAAAAAAAAAATACAATAAAATCGTAAACGAGCCGTGTCTGTACATTAAATATTACACGTTGTACGTTGTACGTTTATTAATTATTAATTACCGAAGCAAAAAAACAGTTTTTAGATTTTTTGTCTGTTTGTCAGTTTTCATTGATGTATTAATGATTACCTGGATTAAACTACAGGATATTTTTTATCCTGGAAAAATGTTAGGTTCGTGTAGGATTTAAAAATATCGAAACAACAGCGCGTACGAAGTTGCGGGTTCCAGCTTGTATGAAATGTTATAGTTGCTTAAAAAATTACCAGAAATTGTAACAAGCTTTAGCTTGTTCAGCTTTCCACTCAGAAGTTGCTGTATATTCAGAGTTGTATACCTATTAGGTTCATGCTAGGTAGTGAAGAAAATTCACGATTCCATGACTCATGAAGGTCTGTAGGACTTATATTGACGGTTGGGAATTCATACGTTCCTACACACAATATACTAATACTATGTATCATGCTTAGATGAAATAAAATCTAAAGACAGATAACCTTGTGGACGGCACAGTAAAGTCGGTAAAACAACGCCTTATCTAAAAACTAGTGAAAAATGACGAATTGCGTAGTGAAAGGGTGTAAAAACCTTCATAAAATAAGTAAAAATCAGGATGGAAAACTTGGTAAACAATTTTTTTGTTTCTCCCGGTAGTCCCGCCGTTTGTGTTTCCGAGCTCATATAACGCAAATCTTTTTTAAATTTCGAGTGAATAGCCATTTTCTGGGAAAGCTCGCTCCATCTATCTTACACGGCTAGATGCTGGTCAAGAACAAACACATTTATTAATAAAAAAATCAATAAAAATAAACAAAAAGACGTTATAGTTTTGATTACAAATAAATACAGTAAAAGTCTTAACGCACACATATTTATAAAACTGGCTTCACTATGCTGTCAGCAAAATTCTGTCTATAGTTCTCATTTGGTCTGAGGCTTAATCCAATATAATGAATTAGGCAGACTTGTTTAGTGTATCGTGAAAATGAGACGGTGGAGGATCTAATCAATCTTGTTGGCAGCATGCCGACAATATGCGTTCCTTTTAACGAGCTTACGATTAATATACGAGTCTCATAATATGTACATAATACTTCTGATGAACATATATAACGAACTACAGCGCCTACGAAATCGCTGGTGTAACTAGTAATAAAATAAACAATGAATATTTTTAAAATTAACATTTAGGTATTTTTTCAATAAGCCATTTTCAATAATTATAGATAAGTTCTTATAAGATATTTTTATTGATATATACTTAGAGAATTTCGAAAAAATATAACTGTGAGTACAATTTCATGGTATCAATTCCCTGTAAAGATAAATTTAATGTTATCTTTTAAAAAACTTTATTCATTCGGATTTTTCTGTACACGTACAATGTTTCTATACGTCCCTATTATAGCTTTTACTCATTTATAATCTAACGATATCTTCAGTTCAAGTTCGTAATAGCTTCCGTTTTCATTTGCAAACGTAACGTGTGGAAACCCTACAGCGTCAACAGCCGGCTTTATTCCCTGGAAGGATGCCAGGTCCGCAGTGCTAGACCCATTCGGATGACTATCTATCATATTTCTGCAAACATGTCTAATGTTGTCACCTTCTGCTGCACTTGTATGAATTTAGTTTTGAAAATGGTAAGAAAAATTTTTGACTAAATTTTATAATGGTAAAATTTTATATGGAACGACAGGCAAGCTGACATTAATGTAAGGCACACCCCTTTGGACCGTCCACCCATAATGCCGTGGAGATGAGCGGCTACCGAGCAAGAGTTATACTAGTGTCAGGTCGAAGCGGCCTGGACTGCCCAAATGACCCAAATAACATCAAATATATGATAAATAAGATATATTACATATGGTCCGTAAACCAGGCACTAATTTCGTCAATGATTTCCTCTCAGTCCATAATTTGTAAAATGCCTGAGAGAGTTGTATCATGATGCGTTGTGAACGTCAGCTGCGGCTCCGATGGTGGGTTGAGTAGTGGTAGCCCGTTACACTTTCAGAGCATCAGCTGACAAGCATTCCACCAAGATATAGCCCGCTGACTTTTTTATTTATTAACACTGAACACGTATATATTCGTGTGACCCTGCAGGCGCATAATCCACCATTTTATAAACAGCTGACAATTTTGTTTCTTCAAAATATTAGGCTAACTATAATTTGATGAATTTTTAATCGGAAATAAATGATTAAATTTTTTTTTATTATGTGTGTGGGCGGCTACCACTCTACTGCTCAACCCACCATCGGAGCCGCAGCTGACGTTCACAGCGCTTCATGATACAACTCTCTCAGTCATTTTACGAGTTATCGACTGGGAGGAAATTGGTCATGAAAATCTGTCGCTGGCTCATGGACCAATATAGATTAAGAAAGAAAGAAATGAGTTAAATATTCCTTCACAGATTCCAATAACGTTTCTTTAATCCCAGAAGGATAAATATATCTAACATCGAATTATTTCCTTGTAACAATAGTCTCTCAACATTTGTAGCCCAACTACGTTCTCAGTCGAGTAATTGTTTGTAAGTGGCCATTATACCTATTATTGCGGCGTAGTCGACGAGTTCGCGGTCCCTTCAACATTTTACTATTATTGCTTATTTATTACTTACTCGATTGTTTCATGACATCGTTCCATGACTTGTTTTATTTAGATGTATAGTTATGCTTGACTGTCAACATTAAAACCTTATTTCAACATTAATGACGCTTCTTTATAACTTTTATTTAATGTCTCCCTCTTAGGAGTGATAAACTGCAGCTATCACAGTATTCCTCGTACCATTTTTCCTATGCCTAATGTCCACTTATGGTAGGTCGCTATAGATATTTTTATATTTCATTCAGAGCCGTCTCTGACACATACATAAATATAACATCATGAGGTTCGACACATAAAAGGCCAGGCCAGAACAATGCAATTGATGCACATCTATAAATCAGTACAGGGGACGTTAAACCGACAGATTACGGGCTGCGGCCATGTGGGAATACCAAATAAATCTATAAAGCGCTATATTATATTATAGATTTTTTTAATATTAATGTCGACTGTTATGTTTAAGCTGACTGTCTACTTGATGGTAGGTTGCTACCGTCGCCTATAACACAAGCAACGCTGTAGATGCTGCAAGTGCAGTAGCGACGATAGAAGAATTAAGGATAAGGGATAGATCCTGCAGCTACCCGGCTACCCGAGGGTTAAGCTCCCTGAAGGAGACAAGGTCCTAGCAAACCTAAAGAGGAACTTAAACTATCATATGATGCAACTTATATTGCAAATAAGCTACATATAGCTAATACAACTTCAGCTAATTACGTTAGTCGTAAAACATTACGTCTAGGCCTCATTGTATAATGTTACAGAGTAAATCAACTATATTCAATAACTATTGGTACTAACATAACTATTCTTCTACAATATTCTAAAAATGGACATTATTTCACGGTTTGTAGAATAGATTTTTTTGTCAGCCCCTTAATTCTATCGCATACAAAACTCAATAATATAATTACGAACTAAGTAGGCTCTGAATCATGTAACACGGTTAAACCAAGCAGGTGACAATTCCCGAGAGTGATTCAAAAGTTACGACATGTGACAGAAGTCTCCCCAAAGCCTGACTCGCGGTACGATGTGACATGTCACCTTTGCATTTAAGGGCACAGACACACTAACGAGTTATAAATATTTTTATGTGTGAATACTACCGTACCGTAGCGTAGAGTACATAGCGTGAGACTAATTTGAAGTTTATTTAACAACTAGCTGGCACCAGCGACTTCGTCCGCGTTCAAAAAGAAAAAAAAAGCCTATCCTGTTTCCCGTACGTTTAAATGTTTATCTACCAAGTTTCATGAAAATGAGTTAATTCGTTTAAGCGCTATGGAGGAACATACATTCTAAATTAGAACCGGCTTGGCGATGGTGCAAATAAAATATAAAAACCTTCCTCGTTTAATCATTAAAATCTCTTTCCATTAGTGAAAACCGTATTAAAATGAATTGCGTATGCGTAAGTTAAAATATCTAAGCGTACATACAGTAGAGGGACAAAAAGAGGGAAGCGACTTTATTCTATACTATACTAGCTGCTCCCCGCGATTTCGGCCGCGTAACTTTATAAATTATATACTAAAACCTTCCTCGAGAACCATTCTATCCATTGGTGAAAACAGCATGAAAATCGGTGCAGTAGTTTTTGAGTTTATCGCGAACAGACAGACAGCGGATAAGTACGTCGGTACCCTACACATATTATAGAACGATATTTGTCTGAACGATATTCTATAACTATAGATTAGCTGTATTCTTACAATAAATAACATTTTGTTGGTGTCTCCGGGAAATGTGCTAGCTACGGAGCTAAGGATATATTGTATGAACACTACGTCTACATGGTGGTCACGTAGCACCTTAGCCGGCTACGGCACGTAGAGCGGTCTACGAGCTACGAGCTATGCTTGCAGCTACCGCCAGGCGAGTATCGAATACTTGAAAAGACTTTGTTGTTAAAAGTTAGTTTTACAAGAAAATATCACTTTAATACTGTACTAATTGTTGTTTTGTTTTCTAGGAAAGATTTCTTTTATTAAAGACGATCTAGTTCTGGAAAAAAAAACCATTTAAACCAGGCCATTCTTAAATAGTAAATAATAAACACACTTGATAGAGAACTCTTGCTATGTTTGAACATAATTAAAAATAATTACTTTGCTTGGTTGTTTTATTACATTAAACTTTTAAAGTCAAGAGAGGTGAGCATTCGTTGACCAAATTGTAACATTCGAAATCCTTTAAAATTCTCCTATCTTATTAAATCTGTTATTATTCTTTAATTAACAATGCTTTTGTATCACTTGTTTTTGCTACGAGACAATTTTATGCTTTGATTCACACTGTTGACTTAATATCTGCCACTTGTACCACAATAGAAGTACTCGAATAGCTTAAAAGTATATTATGTGATAAAAATATTTGTTGCGAAATGGGGTTGTTTCTCCCCGAGGGAAATGTTTGAAGTATTATTCTCACAAGCGTTTGTGGCGTGTTCACTTCGTAAGTGGCACTAATCGACATTAAAAGATGGGAGCCACTTTTGGGACTACGCTATTCGCTTTGAACCTTCTTCTTCCTATATATATTTTTAGTTAGAAGTAAATTATTTTCAAGAGGCCAACAAATTGATTGAAAACTTATAAATACAAATCTTTTATTTTGTAAAGAAAATGGGAATAGTTTTATTAGCTACTTTATTTATTATTTTAGTAGCGCGAAGCAGGTAGCGCAGCTGCAATTTTTATGAAAATCCTTATCCTTACAGTAATATTAGTAAGGATCAATCCTTAAGTCATTGAACCTTACTGATATTATAAATGCGAAAGTTTGTATGAATGTTTTGTTAATCTTGGCACCAGCTTGTTATATATAAAAGCCGTATTCTTTTTCCATTTGTGAAAATTGCCCTCCTTTTTATCGCTGTTTACAAGTGAAAAGAGATATGTTTAGACAAATATAATATAAAAATAGATATAAATATATAATACATGTAAATGAAGTTTGTGTCACTTCATTTAATTTGAATTTTCCCGCGTTGTTAGTTTTAGTATGTATGTGGGTAGTTGTTTATAGTTTTGAAAGCGGCTACCTACAACGCGGGAATAATACGGAGGTATAATATTAATCGGATTGTAAAACGAGTCATGTAAATAAATACTAAATAATTTAAAACATTTAAATAATTAACAAATACATAGAAGTAATAGCTTTAAATGTTGTTTCTCTTTCAGGTAAGGTTAATATTTAGTACTGTGAATTGTATAAAATTGAAAATGTAAAATTGTTTTGTTTAATTAAAAAATATAATATCCTCTTTCAGAGCAACGCATTTCGGTTATTTTATTTCTACAGCCTATAATACAAATACTTATTACAAAACAACATTTCTGTAGCTATTTTTTAACAATGGAAAAATTAAGATTTGAATTTATGGTGAAAACGAGTGAAGACCCAAAAACAAATGTAATTTGCATAACTTCAATAACTGATAGTAGTAACCACACCTTTTTGATACCAGAAAAACTCCAACCGGTAAGGCTACATGAAAAAATTATAACAACGCAAACTTTTGAAAACGTAAAAATTACACTTAAAAAGAGACACGAAACAAGAAAAGTATGGATTTCTATGAGTTCAGATATAAAGAATACTTACCTTGATGCAGATGGAAATATGCAATTTATGGGATATTTGCTAGAGGAGATTATACCAGAAACTCATCAACAAAGTACTTCTAGTGGAATTTCAGAAGAGGTTCTTACAAGAATTTTGGAGAATTTTGCTGAAACGAAGAAAGAACCAAAATTTCCTAACGTTAGCAATTTGGCAGAAAGAATGGTATTAGAAAAATTTACTCGAACCACCTCAAATGTATCACAATGGATGGCTATTTTTGAAGCAGAATGTAATCGTGTGGGCATTAAAGAAGACAGTAATAAAATTGAAATTCTCAAAGTTTTTTTGGAGGACTCTTGTCTTGATTGGTATAGTTCAATGCTCATAAAACATACAGTAAACTCAGGATGGTCAACATGGAAAGAAAGCTTTTGTGTAACTTATGCAGACAAAGGGTGGTCATCAGTAAGATATGCAATTTTATTCAAATATAGACAGGGTTCATTAATGGAATATGCTTTAAAAAAAGAAAAACTTTTATTAGAAATAAATAAATCAATGGATAAACCTACTTTAATAGATCTAATCGCAACAGGCCTGCCAAATTTTGTAGCGGATAACATTAATAGAAATTATTTAAAAGAAACGGAAGATTTATTTAACCATATCAGAGGCTTAGAATACTTAGTAAATAAAAATAAATTTGTAAGAAGAATGGAAAATGATGAAAATAAATTTAATAGAAAAGATGGAAGATACAGACCTTGCAAAATTTGTGAAAAAGGTAACAAAGGACAACGGTATCATCCTGAACATTTGTGTTGGTTCAATAACAATAGTAAGGGTATATCAAAAACTGATCATAATATAAGGTATGTTAACAATTCAAAATTAGAAACCGATTTAAACGAAATAGATTCAAAAAACTAGTAATTCCGCCATTAATTAAAATTCCATTATTGCTAAATGATACTTTTGAAACGATGGGAATTTATGATTCAGGATCGAATGTTTCTTTAATAAATTCAAAATTATTATCCTTGAAGAAAAACCCAATTAATGATGGTAATAAAAATGCAAATTTAAAAACGATTAATGGCGTGAAAAAATCCATCGGTGTGGTAAACTTAAAGATAAAGATTTATGATATCGAAAATAATGTTAATGTTTTCGTGATTGAAGAAGAAAATTTTGATTACGACTTCTTAATTGGATTGGATTGTATAGAAAAATTTCGACTTGCTCAAAATGAAAAACTAAAAATTACACAGAATACCCAAAACCAAAAAAACGAAAACATGAAAAAGAAAGATGTCTTAAAAAAAATTGAAAAAGAATATAAAGTAAACTTTAATGAACACATAGAAATTGAAAACTTTAATATATCGATAAATAAACAAGACCTTTATAATTGATATGCAAATACAGATCCCTTTTCGCTAAAGATAAATATGATGTTGGAACGGTGAAAGGTTATGAAGCACATATTGATTTATTAATTGACAAATATTGTAGTAAAAGGCCATACAGGTGCACTATTGAAGACAAACAAGAAATAGAAAAACAAATATCGAAATTATTGCAAAAAAATCTAATCGAAGAATCCTATAGTCCTTTTGCCGCCCCAGTAACATTGGCTTATAAAAAAGAAGAACGAAGAAAATCAAGATTATGCATAGATTTTCGCGATTTAAATAAAATTGTAGTTCCTCAATCACAACCCTTCCCATTAATTGAAGATTTAATGGTTAAAACGAGGAACTGCAATTATTTTTCAACGCTTGATATAAATTCTGCTTTCTGGTCCATTCCTCTTAAAATTGAAGATAAACCAAAGACGGCCTTTGTTACTCAAGAAGGACACTTTCAGTGGACTTGTTTGCCATTTGGTTTGAAGACGTCTCCGGCAATTTTTCAAAGAATTTTAAGTAACATTATAAGGAAACATAAGCTGTCAAATTTTACTGTAAATTATATAGATGATATTTTGATCTTCTCTCAAACATTTGAAGAACATATGAAACACTTATCTTTGTTATTAGAAGCAATTTTAGAAGAAGGCTTTAGGTTGAAGTTCTCAAAATGTAATTTTGCACAAAATTCGGTGACTTATTTGGGCCATGTAATAAAAAATGGTACAATTACACCACTGAAGGATAATTTAGTCGCTATAAAAGACTTCCCAATACCAAAAACACAAAAAAATGTGCGACAATTTTTAGGAAAAATAAATTTTTACGGAAAATATGTACCGAATTTATCGATTATATTGGATCCCTTACATAATTTATTAAGAAAAGGACAAACTTTTATTTGGTCAGAAAAGTGTCAAGAATCTTTTGAAATAGTAAAAAAACTACTCTGCTCAAAACCTATTTTAGCAATATTTGATCCAGATCTACCAATACATATTTATACAGACGCTAGTTTACAAGGAATAGGTGCCATTTTGAAACAACCACAGCATAATGGCGAAGAGAAACCTTGTGCTTATTTTTCGAGAAAATTAAACTGTACACAACAAAAGAAGAAAGCTATATATCTAGAGTGTTTAGCAATAAAAGAAGCAGTAAAATATTGGCAACATTGGCTAATGGGAAAAAAATTTACGGTTTTCTCTGATCATAAGCCTCTAAAAAAAATGAATATAAAAGCTAGAACAGATGAAGAGCTCGGAGACCTCACCTACTACCTGTCTCAATTTAATTTCGAAGTGATATATTCTCCAGGTAAATACAATATAGAAGCAGACAGTTTGAGCAGAAACCCTGTATTAGAACCATATCAAAATCAGGAAAAGGATTTAAAAATAATAAATATGATAAAAATAGAGGACATTCAAAATGATCAAAAAATAAATAAAGATATAGAACGAAGTAAAAATAAACTACAGTTAAAAAATAAAGTATATTATAAAAAGATAGGAAGAAATGAAAAGATTATATTGACAGAGGAATTCAGTAAAACACTTATTAAGAATATACACAATAGTTACTGTCATATAGGAATACAACAAATGAAAAACAAAATTACACCATTTTACGTAGCAAAAAATCTAGCATATAATATAAAAAAAATATGCGACAATTGTGAAATCTGTATAAAAAACAAATCTAGAGGAAAATTTAAATTTGGAGTAATGTCTCACCTTGGACCTGCTACATATCCGTATGAAATAATGTCCATTGATACTATCGGCGGATTTGGTGGCTCACGTTCTACAAAAACATATCTACACCTTCTGGTAGATCACTTCACGAGATATGCCTATATTACAACTTCCAAAACTCAAAATTCTGATGATTTTATAAAACTGGTTCAAAAGGTGACAAAAGAAAACAAAATTGGCATGATTCTATCCGATCAATATCCAGGTATAAATTCAAGAGATTTTAAACAATTTTTAGAAAGGGAAAATATTCCCATTATTTCCACTGCGGTTAATGCACCTTTTTCAAATGGCTTGATTGAACGACTAAACCAAACTTTAGTAAATAAAATTAGATGCACAATAAATGAAAGAAAAGAAAAATTAGCCTGGACCACTATTGCTCACAAATGCACTCAAATGTATAATGAGACGGAACATTCAGTCACGGGATATTCCCCAAAATATTTATTGGAAGGAACAAATGTTGATATTTTACCAAATGAATTAAAAAAAGAAAAAATATATAATGATTTATTACAAGATAGAAAAATTGCTTTGGAAAACACTTTAAAATCACACAATTATAATAAACAACAATTTGACAAAAATAGAAAACAGTGCATATTTAAGGAAGGTGACTTTGTGTATGTGGAAAATGGAAATCGATTGAACAGAAGAAAATTAGACGAATTAAAAATTGGCCCATATAAAATTTTAGAAAAAGTTTCAAACTCAATTTACAGATTAAATACAGGACATAAGACATGCGAATCCAATCTTTTCCACATAACAAAACTTGTTCCAGTTCTGGGAATATCGTGACTCCAGGGGGGGAGATGTAAATGAAGTTTGTGTCACTTCATTTAATTTGAATTTTCCCGCGTTGTTAGTTTTAGTATGTATGTGGGTAGTTGTTTATAGTTTTGAAAGCGGCTACCTACAACGCGGGAATAATACGGAGGTATAATATTAATCGGATTGTAAAACGAGTCATGTAAATAAATACTAAATAATTTAAAACATTTAAATAATTAACAAATACATAGAAGTAATAGCTTTAAATGTTGTTTCTCTTTCAGGTAAGGTTAATATTTAGTACTGTGAATTGTATAAAATTGAAAATGTAAAATTGTTTTGTTTAATTAAAAAATATAATATCCTCTTTCAGAGCAACGCATTTCGGTTATTTTATTTCTACAGCCTATAATACAAATACTTATTACATACATATATTCTCACAGTGTTATAATTATTTAAAAAACAATTCTTAATTTCCTTAAAAAGAAAGTTTTAAGGTAAGTTATTAAAAATCCAGAAATTTATGAGATCAAAACAAATTTTAACAAAGACATCTCTTTGTTTTGAAATAATTGCAATCAGAAAGAAAATAACTTTTCAGAAGTTCTCTTGATAACTTTAACTTGGATAAAATTTCATTTGTTTTGGTGAGATTTTTCTCTTTTGGCGTTAAGGAAAATGAAATAGGTAAGGTAATTTGCGGAAGTTATCGTTGCATACTAGCTGGTGTAAGCATCTTCGTCTGCGTTAAAAATGAAACGTGAACTCCTGAGAAAATATTAAATTTGTCTTCTTTATTATCGCTGTGACGACAGTGGCACCGCCACGGCGAAAGTGTCGAAAATATTTTTTAGTTTTAGACAATCCCCCGGGATGTAATTTTTCCTGTATAAATTATATATTATACAAACCTTCCTCATTTATCGCTCTTTCCATTAGGGAAAACCGTATAAAAATTATTTGGGTTTTTAAAATAACTTACCAAAGGAGGGTTGGATGCTTTATATTGTGGCTGACAACGACTACATCTCTCTATAATTATATAAAAACTACGTGGCACGTTGTTTGACGCCAATGATCTCCTAAAATACTGAACCGATTTTGACAAAACTTCGTAACTATGTGTAATTTGGTCCAACTTAAAGGTTAGGATAGTTTTTATTTTGAACCCGGGCGAAGCCGGGAGCGTGTAGCTAGTTTTATATATGTAACTAGCTGGTGCTCGCGACTTCGTCCGCGTAGAAAAGTATAAAACGCCATCTACCGTATTTTGGATAGATGGCGCTACCTCCCGGGCCAAGCCGCTAGTATTTACTTTTATTTTAGATTTCCCGTAGGATTTTTCAAATCGGTCCAGTAGTTTCGGAGCCTATTCTATACAAACAAACAAACAAACAATCAATTCTTTCCTTTTTTATAATATTAGTATAGATATGTAATAATTATTATGTAAAGGTAAGTCTTAAAGTTCTCTGGCCTAAAAAAAGAATTAAGCACTTACTTTTGCTTTCATTGTTGTAACTTAGAAAGCCAGTTATCGTCTTCAAGTTCGGAAATTTCAAAGTTATTACTCGAAGTGGTGGGTGGTTGAAAAAGATGGATTTTTTATTTAGCACCGTACGCCTGAACTTCGACCTTTGAGAAATTAATTATGTATTGTTCAAAAGGAGTCCCTAAGCTAATAAATCTTTAGAGTGCCTTTTCGTTTCAAATAGAATCTGTGTTTTTATGAATAATTGATGATTAATTCTGTGGACATATATTTTTATTTTATACAAATATTTGATTGATATATGCCTAACTCATAAACGAATCTACCATGGCCAGGAATAATGCGTAAATGTCATTCTAAGTAACTATTCTTTCTTAAGCGAGATGCTGATCTTCCTCACAAAAGATCTTAGTTTGTTGCGAAAGTGATTCTGTGTGGACCGCAATAGAAACAATTACTTATTACCACATCGATGTATATGTTTGTCTAATATTTTGTATATGTTTGTCTAACATGAGCAAGGGGGAAATGTCTATGAAAAGGCACCGAGTCTTGAGAGGTGTTTTTTTTTATAGGATGATTTTTTTTATTAACCTAATATTAAAATTAAAAATTATAGTTCAAATAATATACATTTGTAAAATTTTCACATAAAATGATAGATGACTTTTATTGTAGCTGTTGCACGCGACTTCGTCCGCGTAACTTTATATAATATAGCCTATTTTACTCCCTGATAATAAAGCAATTTCTAAAAACGGTCCAGTAGTTTTTGAATTAATATATTACAAGCATAATATATTAAATGTCTAGAAAGTAAAAAAAAATCATAGATATTTAGTGCTCAAAGTGAAAAGATTAACTTAAATCATATCCAGTCAGTGGATTGAAAAGCGAAATGATTTTTTAAATAGTACTCTGAAGTGGCTATCCAGACGAAGCTTGAAGTAAGCGGTTCATAATTTTAACCCTTAACATAGGGTTGCATAAATTTATACCTATGTAAGTTTTTACAAAAATATGCTTACAATTTTCTTTCTTGCATGTAAATTTTCTGGAAGTGTGTTATGGCGGGGACAAGAAGGGGCAAGACAGACTCACCTGACTGATGTTCGACTGCTCCCTCTGCGCTGGTTCTATTCCACCACAACACACCAGAGTTTTTTGTTGATTTGAGCGTTGAATTTGCGATGTCACACACACACACACACGTGAAGAGTTTAATTATATATGAATTATATGCGGAGCGAGATGTGAGCGCGATGGCAACTTATGATCGTCTGTCTTGTTTTTAAGGGTAGGAAAAGGAATAAAAAATAGGATAATTATGTAGGTAGATATGCGTGTGATGCGTTTGTTTGTATGTGTGCGATGTGTGTGATGTGTAGGTAAAACGGCGTCAACATTATCCCCCGGCCTGAAGGTATCCTTCAGAACAAGTGGCATTAATGCGAAAGAATGAAAATATTAGCGAAAAGAGATTAAATAAAATAAGGAATAATAGCGAAGCAAAAATAAAATAAATTAATATAAGTTGAGTTATTAAGTATATTGCGTTAAGTTATTGAGTATATTGCGTTGAGTTATTAAGAGTTTTATTGAGTTGGTAGCGGGTAAAGTTTAACTACTGGCCGCACATAACTGCCAGTTTTAGTTTTCACTTTGACTGTACGAGTGACTCCATCCTTGCCTGGATAAAGTTCCTCTACTACGGCCAATGGCCAAGTAAGCGGTGGCATTATCGTCCCGTATTATTACAATGCAACCCTTTTTAATCGGATTGGTAAGCGTATTCCACTTTTGTCTGCGAGTGGCTAAATCATAGAAAATACTTTCAGATTTTTCTTCTATGTGTGACAGAAGAATGGTGGGTTTAGCTTCAGGAAGCGTATCTAATGATTTATTTATCAATTTCTGTATTGGCCACTTTGCGATTGGCAGCGTTGCCCAAAGTGGACCGTGAAACCATAATTTATTATTAGCTAATTTACTAGGCGGTACAGGACGAGAAATGATATCTGCGGGATTTTCCTTTCCCGGGATATGATACCAATGTTCAGCGGGGAGATTTTCATTAATTTTTGAGATTCTGTTGGCTATAAAAGTGTGAAATTTGTATGGTTGTGAGTGAATCCAAGAGAGTGACACCGTAGAATCCGAGAAAGCGTAAATATTATTGATCTGAATGCGTTCACTTATAGCATCTTTTACAGAAACAATTAAATTCGATAACAAAAGCGCAGCGCACAGTTCGAGTCGTGCTAAGGTTACATTTTTCAGCGGAGCGACCCTTGACTTAGAACACATAAGTGTCACGTGACCTGTATCACTACCACCCTGACTAACTCGTATATAGACAACGGCACCATAACAAACTTCACTAGCGTCTGCGAAACCCAACAGAGTAATATTTTTTGAGTTAGATAAAATACCTACATGACGTGGTATTTTGATTTGTTCTAATAGCGGTAATTCATTTTGAAATTGAGACCATTTAATTTTAATAAAATTAGGAACTTCGTCGTCCCAATCTAAGTTCTGTTTCCAACATTCTTGGATTAACAATTTTAGAAAAGCGGTAACAGGACCAATTAGAGATAAAGGGTCAAATAAGCGTGCGGTAACAGAGAGAATTGAGCGTTTAGTGTATTTAAAATTTTCAGCGTTAATTTTGAAAGAGAAAAAGTCTTCAGTAGGTAGCCACCGTAAGCCTATAATTTTTGTATGCGTGTTTTCGTCAAAAGTTATGACCTCAGAAGCGCGTTGATCTGCAATTATGCGTTGCATAAATTCAGAACTATTAGAAACCCATTTACTAAGTTTAAACCCCCCGGCCATGAACATCTGTACCAGCTCATGGTATAGCCTTTCAGCTTCGTCAACAGAAGAAACGGAAGATACGTAATCATCCATGTAGAAATGCCTCTTAGCCGTCCAAGCGGCTAGAGGCCAGCGTTTGTTTTCATCATCGGTCAACTGTTTGACTACTCGCATAGCTAGAAAGGGGGAGCTAGATAATCCAAAGGACACGCGGTTAAATTCATAAGTAGAAATAGGGTCCTTAGAATTAAATCTGTAGAGGATTCTTTGAAATTGGTTATGTTCTGGAATAACTTTTACTTGGAAATACATTTTTTCAATGTCAGCGGCCAAAGCAATAGAATAAAGTCTGAGATTGAGCAGTAAATCGAATATATTCGCCTGTAGGTTAGGGCCTGTATATAAAATATCATTAAGAGAGTTATTATTTGAGGATTTACTACTAGCGTCGAGTACAATTCTAATTTTTGAAGTACTTTTCTCAGGTCGGTATATAGCGTGATGTGGAATATAATAGCAGGGACCTTTAGCGGGAGTAGGAATTAAGTTAAGGTAGCCGCTGTCTATATATTCCTTAATAGTTGCGTTATATCCTTCGCGTAATATAGGATTTGAATCGAGGCGTTTTTCTAATTTTTCTAAGCGTATTCTAGCGTTTCTTTCAGAGTTACCTAAGACAGTAGGTGAAAATTTAAATGGTAATGCTACAGAGTAACGCCCGGTGTCATCGCGAGTATAATTTTGAACAAAGTCGTTTTCACAAAGGACGTCGTCCGGGCTCAAGTGTTGTTTGACTGGTACATTCTCCAATTCCCAAAACCGCTGCGTTAAATTTTCTAATGTGGAATTATCAATAGAGTGAAATGATTTATTGTTGGCTTGGAAAGTTGGAAAATGACAGTCACCCGTTCCCATAACGACGTAGCCTAAGGATGTTTCGACACCCGTCACGGAAGAGTTGGATGCCGTAACCCTATTTGTACCTAAGAGGATTGGAAACAAATCAATACCTATTAGGCAATCAATATCTCCTGGCGTGTGGAAGTCCTCGTCGGCTAAAGGCAGGCCGCGTAAATGTTGTAAATCGATTGTATTTACAAACGTTTCAGGCAATTTGTCTGATATTACGTCTATGACGCGTGCGTTAAGCGTGTACTTGGAGCGGGAGTCTAAGCGAGAAAATATTGTAAACTGCGTGTGTCCTAGAACTGACCTTTCTGTCAGTCCTATTCCCTTTACTGTAGCGGGAGCGGAGCAAATTTTTAAATTTAAACGGTCGCAACACGCCTTAGTTATAAAGTTCGACATCGCACCACAGTCGAGAAGAGCCCGTATTTTAAAACGTTCCCCACTATTATTCACAACGTAAACAATAGCAGTAGGCAATATCTTCACTGAATTAGTTAAATAATTTTTATTCGAAGCGGCGAGCGAAACATTATTCAGTGCATTCAGTGCGTGAGTGGGCGCAGGCGATGACTCATCGCTGTGCGCGCAACGCGCCGAATGGTTCAGCGGTTGAGATGTCGGAGGCGGTCGCGTAGCCGCGGGTTCGATGCGCCGTTGCGTCTGAGCTCTTTGTGTAAAATCAATGTGTAGCTTTGTATGATGCGGACGATTGCAAATAAAACATTTATTTGTTGACTTGCAATTTTTGAAATTGTGGAATCCCAAGCAATTTATGCAATAATTATTTAAGCGGACAAATTTATTTCTCTCGCTGGGATCCAATTACAAAAAAGATTTACATTTATATAGCGGATGAATATTATCTATTTTACACAAAGAACACTTAGGTATATTGTTACTATTGACTATAAAAGATTGCGTATTAAATTTATTTTTTATTTTAGCGTAATTATTATATTGCGTTTTATTAGTTGCGAATTTATCTGAAGTAGCGTTATCCGAGCGTAGCATTAATATTTTACTTTGTTCCTTAATAAATTTTAATAAAGAATCAAAAGTAGGTATTTTTTGATTTCTGTTCGCTTGTTCGAACAAATTAACTGTTTCCTTATCTAATTTAGTTATAGCTATGTGGGTAAGAATAAAATCACTTAAGTCGTCTATACCTAACTGTTTTAAAGCGGCTTGAGATGAGCAAAAATGTTCTAGAAAATTGTCTAATGATTGCGAGGTATGACATTGACTACCCTTGAAATTTAATAATTTATCCAGGTACATAACCGCCAGCGAGCGTTTGTCCTGGTATTTATCTATGAGTGCGTTCCATAATATATTGTAATTACTAGCGATTGGAGGGATACCTGCGCAAACGGCAAGCGCCTTATGAGACAATCTACCTATCAAATATTGTACTTTTTCTGCGTCTGATAAGCTAGGGTTATTATGAATTAATGCACAAAAATTCTCATAAAATAGCGTCCAGTCGTTCGGTGAGCCATTAAATGACATTAATTCCAATGCGGGCAATTTCTTGTTAATAATTTCAAAATTTAAACAAGATTCTACTTTGTCAGCGGAAGCATTCGTAGGTATTGATTGCGACAATACGGGACTGATATCACCTTCCACGGCCTTAATGCGACAATATAACTCGTCGAATGCAAGCATGGATGCAAAGCTGCATTTGTAGGAAGGGTCACTATTCAACAATGCAATATTTAATTGTTCAGTAACCTCCGTGAATTCTGTCCGTAATTTTTCTAAAGAGTTTAATCGCGTTAGGAAGTTTTGTTTAACTTTTATATCCGAAACATTTCTACTTAGGTCGTATATATTTTGAAGGAGTTCGAACATACTTTTTTGTTTGGCTTCTAACATAGTTATTGTATGTTCTAATTTAATGGATTTAGCAGATTCCTTAGACATTTTGAGGAGTAATTAAATAAATTAATATAGCGTTTAATGCAAAATGTTAACAACCGGTAGGTAGGTAAGCGAAATAATGTTAACAACCGTAATGCGTTGAGTAAATGTGCGTAGGTAATAATTTATGTATTTTGTTAATAAATAGATAAGGAATTTAAAAATATATATGCGTAAAAGGAGTGCGTTAGCGTTTTAAGCGTGTATTTTGTATGAGAAATTTGTATAAGCGTTAGCGTTTTTTTTTTATATATATATATTGAGTGAGAATGAGTAATGTGTGAGTATGTGACTGCGTTGCGTGAGTTTTATAAATATTATAGGATATGGAATGCGACTACAAAGGACCAAGGTATACGGCTCGAAGGGACCAAAAAATATGTTATGGCGGGGACAAGAAGGGGCAAGACAGACTCACCTGACTGATGTTCGACTGCTCCCTCTGCGCTGGTTCTATTCCACCACAACACACCAGAGTTTTTTGTTGATTTGAGCGTTGAATTTGCGATGTCACACACACACACACACGTGAAGAGTTTAATTATATATGAATTATATGCGGAGCGAGATGTGAGCGCGATGGCAACTTATGATCGTCTGTCTTGTTTTTAAGGGTAGGAAAAGGAATAAAAAATAGGATAATTATGTAGGTAGATATGCGTGTGATGCGTTTGTTTGTATGTGTGCGATGTGTGTGATGTGTAGGTAAAACGGCGTCAACAAAGTGTTTTCTTAGTTATATTTATATAGTAAGTAGTATGAATAGTAGCATAAGCATTTATATTTAGTAGACATTTTTTTTTGTTGTTTAGCTTTGCTATCATAAAAACTGGCTCAGTTCTGGTGGGTCATAATGTTTGAGCTTGAGCCACCTTTTAAAAATTAATTCATCACTTTCCGGTACGAAAAAGTAACCACTGACCGATCCTTAAGGTCGGCAGCGCACTTGCAACACCATAACATAAATATTATGTTTAAAGCGTTATACTATCCTCTTACTATGCAAGGGGACAGTCAGCCCCCTCACCCCTGACTGTTTTGTTTGCTTTTATATAAAATACTACTTAATTCCATATAATGAAGACACTTTTTCACATAATCTATAATAAATTACATAATTATCATCATTGGCTTGTGTTTCTCCACTGCTAGATGTAGGCCTATTCCAAGAATCACCACCACGCACGGTCTTCTGTCCTTCATATCCATATCCTTCATATTCGCTTCTTGCTAAATTACAACTCTATATTAAATGTTTACATATATTTTTACATCGTGCAAAAAACTAGTTTTCGCAATTGAAAACAAAAGTCCGAGTATACATGAGCGATTGGATAAAAGAGTTCGTTAGCGCTCTGTTCACGTTAATCATGGCGTTGGCGGTACAGTGGTCGTCGTAATTTGCAGTTCGCAATCAAAAGGCACACACGCACCTGCAGCCTAGCGTACAACATACGTATATACGAGTAAGTGCTTAGCAGCATACACGAGACAACTTGCTCAGTCAATATTAAAATTAAATAATGTTGATTGATTTTGATTTTATGATTATGATATGATTTTTGTCTTCATATAAAGTATAACAATACATGCTATAATTAAAAATTAAAAACTAAGCCCCGACTTTTTATTGAGCCAAAACACACTATATCTGCTGTAAGTTGGGAATTCCGTATACTTCTTGACGCTGATGCATCAGGTCACAAGGTTACCATGAACATGTCACCGAAGTAACGGAATACCAAACAGTTACTTCAATCATCAATCGTTACATCAATGGATGGCCTTCAAACTTCTGAACAGACTTTCTTTATATTAATTAGGATGGACTGTACTTTTAAGCTAAATTTTACTCAGCACATCGAGGGGAAGGTGGCGAGATGGGAATAAACCAACTTATCAACTAATTTTGCTAATTTAATTTCGCTAAGATACTAAAATCAATCTATTCTATTTTTTTGTCACTATTTAAAAGAATTGAAAAGTAGAATATAATAAAAATAAAACCTGCTTAACATTTTAATTGTTCATGAGCTGGTAATAAGTGAGGTGAAATTGGCTTACGACGGATAATGTAAAATATCAAAGAGCAAATTGAATTACAAAGGAAACGAGCTCGTTCAAAAATAATATCGTAGAAGTAATGGGTTTCAACCTGACATGAGCAAGTGGCGAATTAATTCAGCGTCCGGACGCAGTCGCGCGCAGCCTTGACAGTGAGGTATCGGACGCCATATTGTTTCAATAATTGCTAGCATTTGTCACTTCCCAGTCGAATTGCTAGCCGTGAGATGGACCTAATCCCGTTGATGAAAATTAAATCTATTTTCACTTAGAAAACATCTTGGACAAAGTTATGTTATACGTTGCAAGAAATTTATATTTTACTAGCTGGTGCTTGCGACTTCTTCCGCGTTTCATGAAAAGTATAAAACGCCATCTACCGTAGCGGATCGCTAAAAATATCACCAAGCAGTTGTCATGTTAGTCGCTTCACCTGTTTTTGGATAGATGGCGCTATCTCCCGGGCCAAGCCGCTAGTATTTACTTTTATTTTAGATTTCCCGTAGGAATGAAGCATTTTCCCGCGGCAAAAAGTAGCCTATATTCATCACGGATAATGTCGGCTTCTAATGGTAAAATAATTTTTCAAATTAGTCCAGTAGTTTCGGAGCCTATTCTATACAAACAAACAATCAATCAAATCTTTCCTATTTATTATATTAGTATAGACTAGCGAGCTGCTCCCGGTTTCTCCCGGGGTGCAATTTTAATATATAACAATTTTCCCTGTTTATCCCTCTGCATAATTATTGAAAACCGAACCCATTCTTGAGTTATTGAAGCGCACACAAACCAACTTAACATTTTTATATTATAAAGAATTACTTATATGTTTTATATTGAAAATATAATAATTACTTAAATATTATAGAATTTACCTTGAAATAACTGATTTTAAAACCCACGTAGACAAAGTTGCCGTAAAAGTATAACAAAACATTCAGATCCCAATCAGATGACAAAAATTAAGAAAAAAGTAGCCTATCTTGTGTCCCGTACGTCTAAATGTTTATCTACCAAGTTTCATGAAAATCACTTAATGCGATTAACAGTTATGGAGGAACATGAATACATACAATGCCTACACTTACAGATTTATTATTAGTATTTATTCATAATTATGAAAATGGAATTTTGTCCGCAATAAACATCGGTAGATTTTAAGTTGCATGCGAAACCATCACGCGATGTCATGACCTAGAACCATTGTGCAAAGGTTAAGGTCTTAAGTTTTCTTGGCTTTTAAAGCTTTCGTTTGAGTTGACATGCTAATTTCTTGTAAATTTTGTAACACAAAGCGTACGACGATGACGACATGATTCATATTTAAGTTGATTCACAGTTAGGCCAGACTAACCCCTTATATCGGAAATAAATTTATACCGGAAAAACCCTCGCTAACGGCAAAAGGCGGCTTTATCAAAGAAACCTGCGGTGTTTGTCAAAGACCGGATTCTGCGCGCGACGTCTTTGATTCGCGTCGATTCTTCTGGAAACTTCTCTCAGTGACCTACGTATATGAGCGATCTACGCTTTGATACATACACTGCTTAAGTATTTCAGCTTCAGCTTGTAGTCTAACAACTGAGGCAGATCTGCAGCAGTTCAAGTCTAAGCTGATATAAAGGACTGAGCTCTTTCATCTCTTACTTACTCAGAGAAACAACAATAACCGATGCTGTTATTTGACGGTGTGTTTTCTAAGGTGACTGCAGTATACCCTGCCGTCACTATAGCTAGCGCACGCGATTTCATCCGCGTTGAAAAAGAAAAAAATAGCTAATCCTGTGTACTGTACCTCTAAATGTTTATCTACCAAGTTTCATGAAAAACAGTTAATTCGTTTAAGAGTTATGAAGGATCATACAAACCTACATACATACAGAAAAAATTTCTAAAAATCGTCAATTTAGTTTCAGTATCATGTATAGAGTCTATAAACAGGGTATCTCTGAAAACAAATAATCTTACTCCATGACCAACCCTTACAGATTTATTATTACTATTGATGATACAGTACGGAGACGAGCCAAATTTATAATATCCCAATGGACCTAAATTTTTCTGCCCATGTCTATTATTAACTGGAATGTAATATGACTTAAAGTGAAGTGCTTCGCGGTGTTCTAATGAAATGTCTGCTATATAAGCTACATAAATGAGGTAGCTTATGCAGCTATACGGATGCACGATGCGGTTAGCTTCGTAACACTGTGTATATCGGTTGCTGAAATAGCTCTCTTGATCAGGTGCTATAGTAACGATTATGGGCGTTTCGTTACACCGAATATTATGAAATATTTCTACGAATTACCATAATATTTCCTTATCCTTATCATTTAGGATAAGGAATGTAAGAAATAGGGAAATGGGCACTGGCGTTTTTTATTCACTCACCGAAACATGAAAGTACACATGGTTTCACAGTGTTCTTCTGTAAGGCAGAGGTTTCCTGCCTTACAGACTGGTTGGTTAGCTTCTCATTGCTTTCTCCAAAACTTTCTGAGCGACTTAAAATTCTATACAATTCTCATAACCGCGTGTCATAACTGGCAATAAACACGGTTAGAGCGGTCTTAAAGCATTGTGAATTTGGCAATGAAAAGACCTGACAGTGTTCTTCTGTAAGGCAGAGGTTACTTCCTTACAGAACTTTACTGGTTTGGTAGCTTCTCATTGCTTTCTCCATAACTTTCTGAGCGGCTTAAAATTTCTAAAAGAGACATTCCATACAATTCTCATAACCGCGTGTCATAACTGGCAATAAACACGGTTAGAGCGGTCTTAAAGCATTGTGAATTTGGTAATGAAAAGACCTGACAATGTTCAGAGAATGACACTCTGTTATGCTCTCATATTCTTATTAGAAAATACATTATATTCTTATTATTTAAATACTTGGTAAACGGTGTTAAAGTTGCCATCTATGTTGCACTGATTTAGTTCGAGTTGTAACACAGCAGGTAATTGACGAAACATAATTGTTGCTTTGCCGACAACCAATACCCGAATAATTGAGTTATATACTCGTAATCTAACGGTATTGCGTGTTTGAGATCCAATATTCCGGTATATCAGATGATATTAGTGTGCATAGAACACAATATTATAGAAATACTTACATTAATTTGTATAAGAAAATAACTTACAAATACAGAAAGAAAATAGCTTTCAAAAGGTAATACATATAATTTTTGGGTACATTTTTGAATTAAATTTGTTTTTCTAACACCAAAATAAAAATAAAACATTTTTACACATTCAATATTCAAACACTGGGCATGGTCAACGTCAAGTATATATTATTATAAACAACTTAAATATATAGGCACAATATAGTACATTGCTTATTTGCTTGCACTCCTCCAGGTCTATCAAGAAAATAATTAAATTTCCTGACAAGGAACTTTCAAGAAACTTAATTATTTTCCTAACGAAGAGGAGGACACTCTAAAAGCCTACTTTAAGAAAAGATTTGCAACGGCGTATGTGAATAATCTTTGTACTTGCTAATAATTGTGAAATAATAATCTCACTATTAGTTGTAATTCAAATCACAAATTTAATTTGTATTAAATGACAAACACTTTGAATAAGAGAAAAGAAATACTGTTGAATCTGAACTTGCCGTTACAAAAGCGACAATCAATTAAGTACGATGAACCCCAAGATTGCTTCCTTTTCGTTTCCTTTCTACTTCATTCTCAAAAGAAATGAAACCTAAAGGTTATGGCATTAAATTCTCAAATACAAGTGAACGAATTCGGATCGATTCATTGTCATTTGGCAAAATGGGCAAAGACACTTCGAAAGTCAATATAAACAATTGTCATTATCTTCGATTCATTGTAAAGTTACAAATGGAATATGCAAAATTTTAATCCCCTTGAGACAGCCTTAATACAGCCTTTGGGCTATTATTTAAAATCAATCTTATCCGACCAAACGCTGTAACAGCCCCTATTAAGATTTTGTAATTTCTTATTAATATACAAATTCTGGTTATTTAAACGTGATTTTATTAAAAACTAGCTGGTGCCCGCGACTACGTACGCGATGATAAATTAAAAATATTAAAGCAATTACAACGCTTGACGCCTTGTTGCTATAACACATTGGCCAGGCGTTAGTTACAGTTTTATATTTTGGATAATCCCTCGGGAACAGTACTTTTTTCTTGGATGAAAGGTACCCTATGTCCTTTCTAGTGTTGCAAAAAACGTGTATGCAAAATTTCATGGTAATCGGTTCAGTAGTTTTTGCGTGACAGCGTAACAAACAAACAAACTCACATTCACATTTAAAATATTAGTAAGGAACGAATAATTTCATTATTCATGGCCGACAGAGTACTTACATGTAGTAAATTTACTAGCTGTTGCCCGCAACTTCGTTTTTTTTAAACCCCAAGGGAACCCAACATTTTTCCAAGACTAAAAGTCTTAGTGAAAACCGTTTAAGCTGTTTTCGGGATAAGCATGCAGACGCACAGACAATTCGTTTAGCGCAGCCCGTTTGGCAACAGTTGTACAGAAGACCACCGTGAAATAACAGCATATGTGCTGTTGTGTTTCGGTGAGTGAGTAAGGGATGCCAGAGCCCATTAACTCATCCCTTCCTTATTCCTTATCCTTAGTCTTTCTATGGCCAACAGTGCACTCTATAGGTGACAGTTTAGTGACCTTAAAATCATAGAATCAGTTAAATTACGACACTTTCAAGAACCGTTACTTCACAATGCATTTTTAAAAAATCAAGGTGTTGCCCAGAGACATATATTTCAAAGGATTTTCAACATTTTTATTGAGCTTTTAGTAGTGCATCGCCGTAATCAATAAAAGAGTTAGAATTGAAAGTAGGTATTGTAATTGTGGAGGGAAACTTGGCAACTGACTTAATTGGTCGCGTAAAATTCAAAGGAAATTAGTTTGGTGAAATTATATTCTTTCGTAAAATACGAAAGCTGAAAAAGAAATTTTAAGTTTTTGAACTATCCAATTTTTTTTTCGTTACTTTCAAATGCCTCATTCAACTGATTATAGGCCACTAGTATGTGCTCTTTATCTCTGAAGTGAACTGAACTGAAGTCGGTCCAGTTCACTGAAGTTTCAAAGAGGAAAATCCAGTGCACTTTTAAAATTGGTCGTGCGATTTGTCAGGCGATATAGAGATTGTAGGAAAACTTGAAGTATAGTAGAAAAATAAAAATTAAAAACTAAATAGTCTAAAAATGTTTAAATAAAAATGGAAGTAATAAATGAAAACACAAAAATTACAATTGGATATGTTTTTAGTTGGTATAAAAATGAATATGTGTAATAATATGTTATCCTAATATCCTAATCCTAATGTATATCTATACTAATATTATAAAGAGAGATGATTTGTATGCTTGTAATGAATTAACTCAAAAACTACTGGAGTGATTATTAAGTTAGTATTCTATATTCATCAAAGAGAGATAATTCACATATATCCTTAATTATTTTTTAAACGCTCCATTGTCGAAAGACAAAAAATGCATGAGACAAAAAATGCGCAATTGCTTGTAGCAATTGCTCCTCTTGCTAAGTACATAGTTAATCTGGCACTGGTGTAATTGTCCTTAAAATCGCTACCCACTGATCCTTTAGCCAGTGCCTATAAGTACATGTACAGTTCTTTCCTATCAGACAGACGCCCGAGGCGACTTCGCATTAAGCCACATTCTGTCTACTTTCAGCGAACAATTTCCTCCGAACGGAACAATTTGTCGAAACTTGAATCTCGTAGTAACAAGAAAAACATCGAGTTATTTGTTATCTGCAGTATTAAATTAAGTAATTTTTCAAAACTGCAAAAAATTATCAAAATATTACTTTGAAATATCTCGAAAATTTACTGCGGTTTTAATTCCTCATAAAAAGCAGTCAAGAACTTTTAAACGTTTTTACGTAAAAATAAATGCACCCCAGGCGAAGCCGGGAGCGAGTCGCTAGTAAGTAATAAAAATGTTATTATGTGTTCTGCTTCTCTGAATGTCCGCCAGCGGAAACTGCCACTCTAACGACACGTAATTTGCATTTAATTTTCCGATATTCTCCATTCCTATCGACATCATTTAGTAATACTGAATTTAAAAGTAGGTATATCGAGACGAGACACCTGCTTCACCGTCCGGTTGCCACAGAATAAAATTTATATATTACTAGCGAAAGTACGCTGCCATAGTAGACCATTTTGACAATATTATAGTAAACCTTATATTTACCTGAATTTCTACTTAAGAATTTAATATTTAAATGTTGGAATTATTATGAAACATTAACATAATTGACAAAAAACGTATTATATTTGCCAATAAAATATGCGAGGAATACAGTTTGACGATGTTCTGTACACTAGTTGAATATTAATCGAGTTTTTGGTAACATTCGCATGTTAATATGACAAGAGGTTATACGAATAAAACATTACGTAGGGGAATTCACTTTGATGTTGTAATTGTTTGTATTGTAATTAATGTATTCGTTCGTAATAAAATTTGTGTCAGTTCCGTAAGTTTTTTATATATAAATACCAGCTGCTGCCCTCGACTTCGCCTTAAATATATAGGTACTAAAACTAGTAAAATGTATACTAAAACCTTTCTCAAGAACAACTCTATCCATTGGTGAAAACTGCATTAAAATCGGTGCAGTAGTTTTTGAGTTTATCGCGAACAGACAGACAGACAGGAACGGCGGAGGACTGTTTTATAATAAGTAAGGATGTGTATTATATTATGTACAAATATTATAAAGAGGTAAGATTTGTTAATAAAGTATGTATATAACGGTCACATAAATACATTTATGGTCCATATTTTGTTATTTATTATGTTTTTAATACACCACATTATTTTTTCTTAATAATCTTTAAAAATCTTTTAGGCACAACACGGTTTTTTCCACTATATTTATCACTATCTGGTGCTCGCGACTTCGTCCGCGTAGAAAAGTTTAAAACGCCATCTACCGTATTTTGGATAGATAGCGCTACCTCCCGGGCCAAGTCGCTAGTATTTACTTTCATTTTAGATTTTCCGTAGGAATGAAGCATTTTCCCGCGGTAAAAAGTATCCTCCTATGTTCATCACGGATAATGTCGGCTTCTAAAGGTAAAAGAATTATTCAAATCGGTCCAGTAGTTTCGGAGCCTATCTATACAAACAAACAATCAAATCTTTCCTCTTATAGATCACAGTTGGAGTTTTTCATCATGCAAATCAATCTTGCAAACGTGGTTTACAGGTACCAACCTGTATAGAGCTTGTCGACCTACCTGAGGACAACTTAACATATGTCTAATAAATGTTAATTATAAACCTTTTCCTTTTTGATATAAGTGTTATTATTGCTCAAAAAAGTTTAATATGCTTATTACTTGTTCGTTTTATATAGGGACCATAGAAGTTTGGCCCAATGATATAAAATTTAAATCAAAGTTAAATTAGCAGCACAATATTAACACCATAAAAGCAGACGGTTGAGGCTCTATGAGTAAATGCAGAGATTACTTCATATAATGCACTGAATTTTATGCAATTGTGCCGCTCTATTTAAGCCAGGATTAAATCTACGAGTCCAAAGACTGTAGGAAAATAATTACTTCCATTTCAATTCAGTATGACCTAGATTAATTTTAGATTATTCTTAGAATAATTATGCAGAAGGCATAATAATAAGTGGAGAAATTTTAAAATTAATTATCATCACATCAGATTATATATCTCCACTGTTAGTAGGCCAAAAGTAGGCTTATCCCAAGGCTCGCTACCACACATGGGTTTTCTGCTATTCGCATCCATCCGCTTCTCGAAAAGAGTTTTCAATAGTCAGTCCACCTGCGATTTCCAATTCGCGGCCTCCATTCAAGAACTCGTCTATCCTATAGGTCATCCGCTCTGCTACAGATGTGACCTACCTGTTGCCACTTCAGCTTGCTAATTCTCTATACAATTTACAAAGTTACGCGGGCGAAGTCGCGAGCAGCAGCTAGTCTATACTAACATTATAAAGAGGAAAGATTTGATTGTTTGTTTGTTTGTATAGAATAGGCTCCGAAACTACTGGACCGATTTGAAAAATACTTTTACCATTAGAAGTCGACATCATCCGTGATGAACATAGGCTACTTTTTACCGCAGGAAAAGGCTTCATTCCTAAGGGAAATCTAAAATAAAAGTAAATACTAGCGGTTTGGCCGGGGAGATCGCGCCGTCTATCCAAAATACGGTAGATGGCGTTTATATACTTTTCTACGCGGACGAAGTCGCGAGCACTAGCTAGTAATTTATAAAACAAAGTCCTCCGCCGCGTCTGTCTGTCTGTTCACGATAAACTCAAAAAATAATGCATTGATTTTCATGCTGTTTTCACCAATTTATAGAGTGGTTCTCAAGGGAGGTTTTAGTATATAATTTACAGAGTTACGCGGGCGAAGTCGCGGGCAAGAGCTAGTAAAATAAAAAAAATAAAAGTTTTAAGGGATGCCAAAGCCCATTTTCCTATACATTCTAATGCCTTATCCTTAATCCTATATTATGGTATGCTGCTGTTAACTCTAATGCTCTTAATAAGATTATAATTAAAATTAGCACTTAAAATTTTTCCTTATGGTAAGTAAATTTCTCTTAATATTATATTTCGTTAAAAACCCTCTTCTTTAAACAAGACAGTTAAAATTAACAGCTATTTGTATTTGTATTTCTTACGACTAATCAGTAAGTATATTACTGCAGCATTGATTCGTTCAGGAGACAGGGAAAATTCGATAAATCAGATGAATTATTACGATCACGTGCTTATCAAATAAGTTTGTGCGTTCGGTAAATATTTTTGTTATTTTCTTCTTTTGACGAGCTACGAATTTTAAGTTAGGACGTTGGATTGGATCCGTCTGATTCGGCGAAAAGTTCTGATTAAATTGTTATAAAGTTCCAAATTTTTTGTGAGTACAAGCAGAAAAAATACATACCTATACAAGCAGATCAGTGCAAAGCAAGATCGGGTCGCTAGTTAGGTTATAAAGAATAAAATTGCAATATAGATTATCAAATCATTTCAATTGAAATACAGAGATCTTCCCGGTTTCATATGCAAATACTTTCGCACCATTAATTCGTGGGGTGCTCCCCAAACGTAATATAATGCAATAAAAACGATTTACTGCAGTTTTCCACCCTTTCAACCACAGTCAAGTGCTTACACACGCTATAATTTCAGTTTGATGTCGTTTCGCGGTACCCAGGTTATTTATCGGAATATCTTTGTATTCTTTTTGCAATATAGGTGTACGTATAGCTGTAGGTAAACGATGAACTTGTTCAGATTCACATTCAATGGCCTCATTTTGCAATAATTAAGGATTTTTTTACATAGTAAAGATAACCGTTCATAAGCCCATATGCACCATAGGATCTTACAATAATTGTAGCGAAATGAAAAAGGACAATAATATTGATCTTCGATTTTGAAAAAAGTATTTTGAATGAACTCCGCATCAATTAATCAAAACAGTATTTGTACAGTCGATAAATTATATTATTTTTATACTTTTTCTACTTTGAATATAAATTATTTTTCTACTAAGTATATGGTCGGCAGCGCACTTGCACTATCTGTGGCGATGCTTGTGTTAGAGGCGACGGTAGCCATCTACCATCAAGTATACCGTCAGCTTGTCTGTAGATCTCAACATAAAAAAAAATATTAAACTATATTTTAAAGTTTTTTGTACAATATAAAGTAGAGGAGATTGCACGTCAAAAATTTAAACTCTCAAATAAGTCTCTCGTATAAAGATAGTGCCAGGTACACGAAAATTGCTTTCGCAAATGCCAGGCTATCATAAATATTAAATATATAGAAGATCCGACAAAATTCCGCGCCCACTTGAAAATAATGATGCAAAAATGGAATTTCCGCTTCCGCAGCAGTGCCGCCGCTTCGCCTCGGTCCCATTCCATCCCATCCCATCCCCCAATAACTTAATGCACATACAGATCTTCACAACTTGCATTCCTTCCATACTCGGCAATAAAGTATTGACTTTATCTGTATTTTATTTTATTAGTAACTAGCTGGCGCCCGCGACTTCGTCCGCGTTGTATGTGTCCTGTACGCAAATGTTTATCTACCACGTTTCATGAAAATCAGTTAGTTCGTTTAATTATGGAGGAAAATATCGTACTGTCCTTTTTGTGTAAAAAAACAATTTTCAAACATATAATACTTTACTATATTGCTGTTATCTCAATAAAAATAATATAACATTTATATCTTACATAATAAATATTAATTTCGTTAAACAATATTTATTACGGTAATGGAAATTTATTAAATTAGTTGACATATCATACCTAATCAGCCGATAGAATTGTTATAATTTTTATACTACTGATTTTAGTTTTATTGAAGTAAATTTAAAATCGCTTCTTACCTAAAATTTTGTCTAATAGGAGTTTTTAATATATTAGACATTAAGTGTTTAGTGTTTAAATGATCATTTATGTGAAACTTTAACTATATTATTCGTACAGAGACTTTTATTCTACAGCATTTTTTAAAATGTGAGAGAGTGCTTTGAGCTATTATATATTGAATGAAGGCAGCGATTGTAGTCGTGTCTCTCCATTCCAACTCCACAGGGAAACAGGCGACTATGTCTAATAATATTATATGTTCTTTTCGAATTTTTCGAATGGATGTATTCTTTATTTAACTACATACTTTTAAGATTGTTGAGAAAAATATCTATCTAACTTCGTTTTGAAGTGAGCATATTTATTTAAAATCATATATTTGAAAAAAAAAAAAAACAATTATTTTCTACAATTTGCATTTTAGTAATGACAGGAATATTTGAATTTTGGTTAACAAAATTTAGACTTAATTTCCACAACTTACTTATAGTAGTTTTAAAAAAATATTTTTCTGCAGTTTGTTGTGCGTATTTTTAATTAAACTAATAACACTGAACAATTTAAGATACATATTATGGTAAATCAAGCAAAAAAATCACAATCATCTCAGCAGTAGGAAGTCCACTGCTGGACATAGGCCTCCCCATAATTTTCCAATAGCTGGTCGTCTGTCCACGTTGTGGTTAGACGTCCTATGCTGCGCTTGCCAGTCCGTGGCTTCCACTCAAAAAAAATTCCGTCCCCAGTGGCCTTAGGCTCTTCGTACTATGTGTCCTACCTACTGTCATTTCAAATTAATAATTTCTAAATTACTAAATGCAAAAAAAGTTTAAATGACTTATTGATCCAAAAAAAAATAAAAAAGGGGCCACCGCAAATCGGATTTAGAATTAATAAAGCCATCGTTCGTAGCTAAAAGCGTTTGTGCAAACTCATTTTCGGCATAGACTTGTAGTAAGTGTCAAGGGCAGGAAGTTAACTGGCACCAACCACCGCCCACATAGACGCTTTTGGCGCTTTTCCGACTTATAAATAGAATAGTTGGAAATAAGTTAGGGAAACCTTCTTTGTACAAACCGAGAGTGTATAGCAGAGCTTACTTTGCTATGAGTCTTTCATTAGATACGTGATTTGGACTTTCATTGTCGCTAGAGATGAAAATATCTACGAGTAAAAAAAGTCCCCAAAAATTTGTTTTTTATGTAAAAGTCGTCAGATAAGCTGACGGTCTTCTTTTAAGCCAAGTAGGATTAAGGATAAGGAATGAGGACGGGATGGGGAAATGGGCTCTGGCATCTCTAATCCACAGATTAAAACACAACAGCACACGTGCCGTTATTTTGCCTTGGTCTATTTTATGGGAGTGCTGGTTACTTTATGACTGAACCACAGTGTACCTTTGCTTTGCCTCTTGTAGCAGTTCTTCTTACAAAATGTACAATGGAATAACAACGAATATGCTTGAGAAGTTTTTTGGCTCTGGAATCTATCCAGTTGATAAATCAGATTAAACCGCATAAAAACATTGAAAATATTGCCTACTTACATTATTTTCAGTTACAAAAAGTTCCACAAACAAAAAAAAAGCTTATCAACGAGACGAAGTTACTGTTGCCGGAGAAAAAGTTGTAACGCGTATCTGTCCTAGTAGATTGGAGGTCTGTAAAATGGTAAAAAGCCACAGAACATTGACTGGCAACACCATAACTGGGTCGCGACTCTAATCCGCCCGGGGGAAAATTACCTACTTATGGTTCGTATTCTAACACCCTTAGAGGGTAACTGTAGCTTTCGCGATTATTCAAATTGAGTATAAGAAGGAGATTCAGATGAAATTCAGATTCTTAGTAAAAAAGAACTAAGTAAAAAAAAATTAAGAGAGCGGCTCACGAGTAACGATGACATCTCAATTTATTTTTAAACTTAAAATTTTTAGCGAAAACCGTGCAAAATTTATTTAAATAGTATAAAGAGCCTCTTCAAAATTTCTGAATTAAGTAGGCTAACCGCCATTTAAATATTTAAATGGCGGTTAATTTAAGTAAGTCACCACTTACTAAAAGCGTACGAGTTTCACCATCTTCGAGTAGCATTACTCAATGGGTAATTTTCATGAAATTGAAACAAGATACTCGTAAAATTAACTCGCAAATTAGAGTTACTTGAAAAGTAACTAATCAACACTTTACTTGTAGTTGGTGAAAGAGGTCCTAAGTAGGTATACCTAATTGAATAATGTAAGATTTACTTGTTATATTTCCTAGTTACCGAGATAAAAGCCGGAAACTGTTTTTAAAGGTTCATCTTCGTAAAATTTATTTAACGAGAAAAATATTAGCAATCGTGTCTCTAGTTAAAATTTAATTTAGATTAAAATATTAGATAATATAATAATATTAATTTTTATAATCTATAACTACTATTTTATAATAAAAAGATAATATCTTCAAGCAATTATTGACAAAACATTGCATGAGCTGTAGCTCTCGTCATTAATCCTCTTAAATTTATTTATTCGTTAAGTCTAAATGCACCTTTACAATAAAACGCTCGAAAATCATAAAAAGAACAATCAACCGGCCAATTATTCCCTTATTTTCAAGTCATAAAAATGGACCGTTAAAACCGAGAACCGAACATTTAATGGCAAACAATTCACTTAGTAAAACTGGTTTTTTAATATAAAGCTGATTTAAATGTATTCTTTTTCATTAAGTTTACGTTCTATGTTTGTGTAACTCTCGCGAAACTCTCGAGCGAGTCCGATATCGTGTTTACGTCGACATTTACTCCCGTTAGAGATGCTTTCACGAAAAATTCACCCGACTCCCTTTCAGGGCGGCGTTTTAACGCGTTATTTTACTTCGCACAAAACATCATTTGATGAATAGAATTCATTTCGAGCTTGAATGCCCAAACTGCGAACAAAACTTGACATGTGCCATTAACGTCAGATCTTCATAGAATCCCGAATCGCATTACCATCAACGACGTCGAAGTATTTTAATAAAATTGTGAAGATTCATCGCATGTTGAATATACAATGAATAGAGAATACAATAAATGTAAAAATTGAATATGAATAATATAATTAATTTTGATCTATATTTGTGGTGAAGTGATGAAGCGCAAAATAAATTATCATGCAAAATGAATGAACGAAAATTTCCATTTCATTCATTTGCACACACAAAATTAACAGTGTACAGTTAATTAATTTTCATCAATCAATACTAATTAATAAATCTCTGTAAGGGTTGGTCATAGAGTAAGTTACTTTGTTTTCTGAGATATCGTGTATATAGGCTCTATATGTCATACTGAAACTAAATTGACGATTTTTAGATTTTTTTCTGTATGTATGTGTGCATGTATGTATGTTGCTCCATAACTCTTAAAGGAATTAACTGATTTTCATAAAACTTAGTAGATAAACATTTAGACGTACATGACACAGGATAGGCTACTTTTTTCTTTTTCAACGCGGACGAAGTCGCGGGCACCAGCTAGTACTGAATATAATAGAGATCTTATACAAAAAAATAATCGTTACACAGATATCTAAATTAGATATAAATTGCATGCCTACTTACAGACATTTTGAAATATAAATTTATCGAAGATATTAAATTAAATCTCATAACGTAACAGGAATGAGACGAGAATACGAAATAATATCTAAAAATAAACTCAGAGCTGAAATAAATTTATTTCACCGCACCATTCTTGAAGATTCACATTGGTCGTGAACAAGTAGGTAATAAAAGTTCTCATAATAAACAAAATATTTGTGTACATAATATTCAGGAAACATCAAATTATGATTTAATTAAACGCAAACACCCAATATCACATTTTCCGTGAAGCTTTGTATTAGCAGATCCACTTACCATGATTAGCTCGGCACACAGCGATTGCTGCGTCCTCATTTTCATCGGCTCTCATCCACTACTTCAACTTATTATTGAAAAAGCTATTGATTTATATATGAAGCGATTTGTTCGCTCTTACCACTAGAAGAGGATTTATCAATTAACTGTGTTGTCCGATTAAGATTTTTATAAGAGCAATTGGCACAAGAGAGGCAAATGATTATAAAGCTTCATTAATATAACACACAAGCTGTTTCACGCGATTTCGCCTGCGTAACTTTATAAAATACTAGCTGGTGCCTGCGATTTAAGTGAAAAAAAAGTAGTAAAAAAGTAGTCTTTCCTGTGTCCTGTACGTCTAAATGTTTATCTACCAAGTTTCATGAAAATCAATTAATTCTTTTAAGAGTTATAAAGGAACATACAATACGTACACTTACAGATTTATTATTAGTATTGATGATAGCTTATGTTACATACATAACATAAAATACTTATGCTCATAACATAGCTTTTTATAAATGAAATAATTTTTAAAATCGGTCTAGTAGTTTTTGAGTTTATTCATTTTATTTTTTAACGTGTGAACGCACATCTATAATATAATAAACATAAAAAATATTCATTACAAACATTAAAATCTCTCTTTATAATATTAGTATAGACTAGGTGGTGTCCGCAACTCGAATCTAACATTTTTCCAGGATATAAAGTCCAGGTAAGGAACTATCCAACACAAAAAGAATTTCGTACCAGGAGTTTCTGAGATTAGCGCGTACAACCAAATAAATAAAAAAGCTCTTCAGCTTTATATAATAGTAATTAATATAGATTTAACATCAAAAACACTATGGACATTATGGGCTGCAAGAATTTAACAGAAACCGACTAATAGACGAACAAAACTTGTGTCTTTTTTTAAAATACAGTCTAAAACACAATTTAAAAATATTGTAAAAGACACATTAGGATATAAAATTCAGTCTGTAAGTCGGCTATTAAGTCTCACTGATCGATACAGCAGACAGATTAAATTATGACGTATCCAGACGCCGCCGCCGGCTTCAAATTAAATCTTCTAACTGATTTTCATACGTCGATAGTCTCATAAAAGCATTTCTGGATACGTTGGAAGACGATTTTATTCAATATCATTATATTGTTTTATACGCATTATTGTAAAGGATTCAAATTCCACCAACATACAACAGTCTTCTGACTTTTGTGTTTAGAGCTCAATTTTCCTAGCCCTTTATATTCCCAACGTCGGAAAGTGCACTCGTAGCGTTTCTTGTGTTAATTGGCCACTGACTAATGCAGCCTGCCTGCCTAACATAAAAAAAACACACCCTGTCCAATATGTCAATTGATTCAGTCAAATATTCATGTTGCTTATTCCAAACATCTCTCATCTGAAAAAAATATGTATTCAGAGCACGAATAGTATGCCACCAAATATGTCAAACTTGAAAGCAGATATGATGTACAAACTTGTATAGTCATATTTAACCGCCCTACGATTTGCGCGTAGCGACTCTACACACTCGTAGAGCTTTGTTAGACACAACTAGCGTAGCGTAACGTCGGACAGTTTAAAAAACTCAAACAATACTCCGTACCAATAATAATAGTAGGACTTTATTTAAACTTTACAGTAGGTATTTGTTTTATTATCTATCAAATGTCATAATATCGCTCCTTGAAACAAAAGTTCAACATTTAACATACTTATTATTTTTTTTTCAACCAACTTCCAAAAAAGGGGGCGAGGTTCTCAATTCGACGCGTAGGTTTTTTTTATGTTTGTTATGTCATAACTTTCTACTGGATGAAACGATTTTGATGTTTATTTTTTTATTTGAAAGCTGGGGCTTCCCGTGTGGTCCTATTTCAATTTGGTCCAGTTCTGAGAGTGGCATCCATGAGAAAAGACCATGAGACGGTTTGAAGTCGGTTTATTTTTTGTTAAAAAGAGTTATTTGTTTTAATTACTATTACTTTTATGAAACCCTAAAACTAAGGATTCAGCTTGTAAGGATCATTTTCAAAATGAGTAATATCTTTGCAAGTTTTTTTTTATGTCATTCAATAAAAAGAAAGATGTAGTTAAATGCATAGTTGTATATACATATGTATTAACTATAAAGAACTCACTTCCCGGACGTTTTCACAAGCTTTCACTTCCTATTATTGTAGGGGCAGATTGTGGATTAATAGGATAATATCCTTCATTTATTGATATATTGCGTACGTTAGAGACATATATATATATATACTAATCGATTGTCAAATTGACTATAACGGAAGTTCGATCTTGTGTTTGTATAATGAGTAATATTTAACATATCTACAGGCCTCATTATACTTACATTGGTAGAAAGAGTGCAAAAGATATTGTATAAGAGGAACTATTTATAATTATTTCACAACAAACAATTTTTATAAACCAAACAGTAATATTTTACTATCATTTGTAGAACTCATTTCTTTTATCTTTAATCCTGCTATGGTCGACAGCGTACTTGCAACACTTGTGGTGTTGCATGTGTTATAGGCACTACTATCAAGTGGACTTTATCATTTAGGTTTATCAACCTCGTTTATGACTATAAGATCTTCAAACAGCACAAGTAACTATCGCCAACCTTGTATTTTCTCCCAACTTTTACTATTTCGCCTTTATGATGAAAATTATATGGTGAATGGAACTTAGGTCTTATGCGACCTCCTCTTATCTAACTTTTGCAGACTAGAGCGTAACGAAGCACTTGCAATCCGGGAACATTTTCAGAGTTTCACGAGATTTTTTTGCAGATAAAAAACAATAAGCATTGTTGAAGTCAATATTTTTGAGTTTTAATAGGAGTTTTGTGGCTATTTGTCATCACCCTAGTTTTGGTTGTGTTTAGTTCCAGGTCGATTTTAGAACTTTCCATATTGAGAGAATTTAACATTTCTTCTAGTTCTTTTGGTGTTTTAGCTAATAAATTTTATTGCCATCTTTGTTAAATTATCCTTTGATATTTAAAATGGAATGGAGTCAAAGGTATAGAGCCAAACGTTTTTTTTTTGTATGCGTAAAATGAAAAGTTCAGGCCGTTCACATAAAGTTTGTGAAAAGAGACATTTAATGTTAAGAAATCAATATAAATGTAATTACAAAAAGAAAGGAGGTTTAAAGAAAATCTATACAGATGTGGGGCATGATTCAAATTATGGTTATACGTTGGAAAATATTATTAACATTTGGCAGCATAACAATAATACGTAATTGTTAATGCCGGAAAGGTCAGTCCCGAAGCCCGAAGCCCCGGAAGCTGCTTTTTCAAATAATACTGGCGGCCTTTCGCGACTTCCTTCGCTGTAAAGAGTTCAAATACGTCCAAATATTTCATGCAAATATTTTTGGGGGAACGGCGATTTCATTGTATAAACAATCCTTTTATGAGCGCTTTTAGTACGTTCCGTTCTGAATATAATAAATTGCTTTTAGCCGTGTTACATTTTGTACGCGGTTTGCGTTCTGAAACAGACACATTTTCATTCATATAATATCGGCTTTTGTGGTTCAAATGTTGTTACCTTTTTGCGTCGTGGATTTTATTTGTACTTAAGGGTTTCTCGAGAACGAAATACGTTTTAAAGTATTCTTTGTCAATTTCTAAAAGGTTTATTGTTCGACTAGAACTCGATTGATCTATTTCAAAATATAACCAATATATTTTTGTTAGACGTAGAATTTTTATTTTAGATTATAACTAAGGAACAGTACTTTCCTGTATTTCTAACAATAACGTGATGCAAAATTTAATCATAATAGGTTGAGTAGTAAATGCGTAGAAGCGTAACTAACAAACTTACTTTCCCATTAATATTATTAGTTAAAACGTGTGAGGTATGTTATACAGACACTTATTACAAAAACCTATTGCAACATTTTCAACTAGAACATAAATATGTTTAGTTTAAAAGCAACGAAGGGAAGGCTCGAGTATGCACAAAGTTATCCGGAATATCTCGACTGTAAACTAATTTAGTCGCTTGGACGTGGTAAGACCAAGATTACTCGATGAATATAGTTTAGCGAGCAACGGGAACAATTCACTGTTTGCACGCTTCGTTAACTTTAATACTTACTGCACAGATTCAGAATAGCTTATGCATATATTTTAATTAGAAATGTACTGTCAAGAGGACGAAAATACGTGAGATAATTTCAATCTCACTACGAGTATTAACGGAACTAAACATTCTCAATCATACGAATGACAAAGATTTTATCTACGTTCTGTCGAAGAACTTTGGTTTGTGATCATAGATAAATAATTGGTCTCGCTACGCTCGACTAGATACGGCCCTACCTAAAACCAATAGCTCCGTGAATGCGGCAACATTTTTTAAAGTGTGTGTAAAACATCGTCATTTATCCACTTTTTAAACAGTTTGACTACATTTTTATTACAGATTCACTAAGCAAATTGGCATTTTATCATGCTCATAATTTAATAAAACATTCGGCACGTACACATGACAGACAGTTTGCAGTGTAACTAGCTCGGGTACGCCGAATTCGGCGTAGTATTTGTTGCCGCATTTGTCAAGTACAGCGGCTGTACCTAGTAGAGCGCAGCGAGACCAATCAAATATCTTTGTTTGTGATGTAATAATACTGTTATAATAATATAAAAGAACGGTGGTATATTTTTTATTGATATATTTAGACAGAAACAATTTTCTTAACGACTGTACCATGTGCGACAGCCACAGTGACTGTTTTCAGTCAGACAAAGACTCTTGCTTGCACAAAATTTCATGTCACACTTTGGTACAAAGTATCTAAGAAATAATAATAATTTTCAAGTAAGTCTTCCCTTAACATCAAGTAAACGAATTCGTATTTAATTTACGTACCCACATTTAACTCTACTTACAATAATGTTATCACAGCGAAGTTTTGAAGTATTATGTATACTGATCTAGCATCAGACGATCTTACAAACCTGGTTGAATTTATGGAAATACAAAAGTTAAATTTAGGCAGCTGTTGTAATCCGAGTTAAGCTATGTAAATCTTGTTTGCTTGGTATTAACAAAGTTTAAATTTTATTCTAATAGGTACGTACGCAGTTAATTCAAAACTAAGCTAAGTTTTGGGTAGGCATCTTAGACATAGTTTGTAACATTTTGAAAGTGTTGCTTTAAATATGCAAGCCAATGAAGATCGAGTTTAACGTGTTTGTCTGTCTGTGGAATCGTAGTTCCCAAACTGATGTACCCATTTTGATCAGTTTTTTGTTTGTTTTCAAGCTGACGTGACCTTCGTTCTAAGCTATAATTTATGATGATCTGTTCAGGCGTTTGAAGGCCGTCAATCAATCTCCTATATAGTTGACGAAAGGATTTCACTAATTTCCACAGTTTCGATTCCACAGCTACTGTTAGGTACTTTAATTGTATTTCCATGACATGATAGCTTTGATTTTATGTTGCAGTATCAACAACATACTGCATCAGTACACCTAACTCCTCAGCAACTTACATTAGATAGATATAGCGTGTTTGGGCTCAATAGAAAGTCAATGGTTAATTTACAATTACTTTTATTAAGTATAACCACTTTTGATTATTTTGCTGAGATCAACGATCAAGAGGTGCATCAGTATGAACTTATTACGTGGCGACTGAGTAAGGCTTTTTTATTTGACATGCAAGGAATGAGGTTAAGATTTCTTCCTTTTAAATATACGTAGGTATCATATCATCCAACTTATAACATCATGTGAAGTAGCGTTTTATAAAGGTAGGGGTAAAACATGATGGTTCAAACGTATTAAGGTAAGAAGGCCAAGAGGGCGAAGAAAAGTGAAAAGAGTAAAAAGACATTCAAGATTTTTACAGTGAGATTTTAAGGCCATTTTCTTTTAGGATAAGACTTATTCAATTTATTATATAACATTACAAGTAATTATTTTAGTAATTGCATACTAGCCAAGCTTTTATGCAGTTTTAACGTCGATGTTTTAATATAAAATAAAGAAATATGATCTTACAACACAATGTATAATCATCGGTTTAACCCTTTAACCGCCAATCCGACTATTTGTTTTCTTGGCCAGAACTGTATATACCTACGACAAATTCCTCTACTTCTATAATGTTTACTTTTAAATCATTGAGTTTCTTTCTCTTAAAAAAAAATTGGGGCACGACAAAACTTCTACAAAACCAAGAAAAAATAAACAGGCATTTTAACATCATGGAATAATGTAACGTAGTCCGATGATGATACATATATAAATCTACCTAATATTAAAATTTTTGGTGTGTTAACCAAATTGAGGGAAACCAATAAATATTATAGAACATTTTTGCTGATATTTAATTTACGTACTCCAAAGTACTCCAAACACAAGCCTCGATTTCCAATGTAAACACGGACCCATTATCCTACTTCTCACTTGGTTGGTAATTCGAAACATTTGATATTATGAAAGCTAAGCGTTGTCAATAATCAGAATGTTTTAGCATTTAAATACTTTTTTGTTGTTCTCTACTTTCTTTAGTCATGTTTTGACGAAGAAGCTGACGAGCAGTATATAATATATCGCTACATCGTCTCGTCAGGGCTACGGTAGGTAATATTAATACTAGAAATCATGGTCATTCTTTCGGATCAGATGAGTTCTTAATTCGCCAGAATAGCATAATACGAATGGTCAGTACCTGTATCGATAGATAGAAATTACCTGGTATCTAAGAATCTATTCTTATGAGTAGGTATTGAACGTAATATTATTTCGAAGGTAGCTACAAGTATTAAGGCCTAGAATGATTAAAATAAAAAAAAAAACGATGATTAGAATAGAATTTCAGGATAAAGAGGATAAGATAAGAAAGCGGGCGAAGCCACAGACACCAGCTATCTTAAAATAAAGATCCAACGTTAAGCAAAAGTATAATTTCAGGAGCTTATATCTTTTATTTTTCAACGGACGAAGTCGCAGCCACCAGCTAGCGCATCATAATTTTACCAATAAATGGTTATGGTGATGAATTTGTTACAGAAATGGCGGAGTGAAATGTTAAGTAAGTAATTTAAAAGCTCTCGCTTCACGGTATCAGAGAAGGGGTGATAATTACGACTTATCATGTTACGATCCTTCGTTTTCAATTTTGACTGTTTCTTAACGCCTTAGGGGCGACTAAAATTGGAAGGCGTGGAAAACTATTTAAATCAATATTATTTTGTAATTTAAGTGCTTTCAGTATACATAATTCAGTTCAAATTGCATTGTATTTATGCTACAGCCTAAGGGAACGGTAGTAATACTAGATCTATGGCTACAGCTATATAACCGACGTGCTGCGACTTCCCGTCGAGGTACAAAATACTATGAAAAAAATCCTGTGTCCTGTACGTCTAAATGTTTCATGAAAATCAGTTTATTTATTCGTTTAAGAGTTATGGAGGAACATACATACTTACAATACCTACACTTACAGATTTATTATTAGTACTAGCTGGTGCCCGCGACTTCGTCCGCGTTAAAAAAGATAAAAAGTAGCCTATCACGTGTCCCGTACTTCTAAATGTTTATCTACCAAGTTTCATGAAAATCAGTTTGTTCCGTCACCGCAACGGACTCTCGTCCAAATTCAAATTTCGCGCTACCGATGAACGATGTTTGACGTTCGGATTAGCACAGTGACAATGACAGCTCTAATCAGTTGTCATGCACGTCGTTCCCGTCAAAATATTGGAGCGAAAAGACTTTCGAATATCGTCCTTCCCAACGGTGAAAGATTGCCGCGCGCGCGAACTACCATTTTTCAACAAGAAATTCCTGTATCTGGTGGAGATCATCGAGTGTTAGTAGCAGTCCAAGGTACGTACGTGCATTGTATTGTTATTGCCTATTTCGAATTGTGGTTCATCGTCATCGGTTGTAAAATTCCCAAGTATGTAGAGTATGTAAGTAATGTAGCCGGGCCACCAAGTTGCGAGTTGCTACACAGTTAATTCGTTTAAGAGTGATGGAAAAAAATATACATACAGAAAAAAATTGTAAAAATGGTAAATTTAGATTCAGTATCATGTATAGAGCCTATATACACGATATTTCTGAAAACAAAGTAAATTACTCCATGACTGACCCCTACAAATTTATTATTAGTATTGATGATTGATGACATTGTTACTCTTTGATAATATAGCTTCTCATTCATAGATTTAGTATTACTATCGTTGCGTTTACCCAACAGTGAAAGAACTTTCCAAATCGGTTCAGTATTTTCGGAGCCTATTCAATTCAAACAAAGTATAGACAAGATAGAGAGGGAAAGAGCTATCAAATATGTATTTACTCTAAAATTCAATTTTAAGGCAATTAACGAAACGTTTATACCGCCTCGTAGACACTACAAACGTTATAGCAAATATTAGTACAAATTAAAAAGGAAAGAGATTAACTTGGGAAATCTTGCCTGGTAAAGTCGAACCAATCTAAACTGTAATAAATTATAATGGAAGTTTAATTTCCTTTCGCAGATTACTAATTATATTACCGCTAACTTTTGCTACGAGGTTGCGTTTTTGGTTCAATGAAAATCTTCTTAGTGTAGATGTTACACAATAAATATTTTATGGGTTCAAAGAGAACAAATTAAATTTTTAAATAGTTAAATAAACAAATTACCCTTTTTTAATTACGCTCCTAGACTTGACGAGATCGTTGATTGCAAAAGAATAGTAACTATTGAAGCTTAAAAATATTGTTTTTTTTTTGTATAGGTGATACAGACCCAAGTTTTCTTGAAAAAACCCCATTACATAATAAATACGTAACAGAGTCCTAATTCATTTAACTAATTTTCAAAAAAGTGTACAACTACAAAGCGCGCCTAGGGTCACATAAATGTAAAATTTATGAAGAAACCTTTGGTCATAAATTTAAACATCAGAACGTTTAAAAAAAACAAAAACAAGCAACTTTACTTATTTTATCTTCTCTCGAAATGAAAGGCCCAGAATGAATAATAATACTTACGGGTACTTATATAATTATTAGCAACTAGCTGTTGCCCGCGACTTCGTCCGCGTTAAAAAAGATAAAAGTGGCCTATCACGTATCTCGTACTTCTAAATGTTTATCTACCAAGTTCCATGAAAATCAGTTAATTCGTTTAAGAGTTATGAAGGAACATACATACATACAGAAAAAAATTCCAAAAATGGTCAATTTAGTTTCAGTATCATGTATAGAGCCTATATACACGATATTTCTGAAACAAAGTAAATTACTCCATGACCGACACCTACAGATTTATTATTAGTATTGATTGATGATCAGCAACCGCCAGTGGCTCTCGTTATTCGTAGTTTCACCAGGTCTGCTATATAGGGCTTTTCTTTCTAAGCTTCCCTCTTATGGGTTGATCAGATATGCGACAGACTTGTGCCTTCAATTGAATCAATACAATCTGATGTCTCAACTCAATTAGAACCCAAATTGAGCTTGTGCTTTGACGAGCGACGGCGACGGTAGCTACTTGCCATTAAATGGACCGTCAGCCATCATAGCTTTCTGCGAATACTATTGACCACCATAAAAAATCTCAACGATATTGAACGACAGACTTGTTCTGTTTACTGGAAGTAAATTTACAGCAATTTCTGAAGTTAACTGTACCTTTGTTGCCCATATATAACGCAACGCAATAATGTAGTGACTATAAATTCGAATCGACCCCGCAGAGTGCAAAAATGAAACAAATTTTTCATAAGAAATAAAAACTTTTATTATTATCAGTTCAAATATCGTATGTACATTCTTTTTAAACGAGTAAAAGCACATTTTGTTTACACTTTAACGTAAAAAAAAATGTAAATAATAAGCGGAACAATTTCATGATATTATATAAAATAAAATAGTAGTTTTATTCTAAAATATAATAAAATTAAAATAAATCTCATGTAAGGTCCCGTTTACACAGAGACCGATACAAATGGCAATGGCAACTCGTGTAGGACTGTCATTTCAACTAATCATTATAACATTATCGACTAAATTATTAATTATATATTTACACAATTCGATCCTCAGTAACACTAGAGTAGCCACAGCGATATTTATAACATCAGTTCTTCATTATACAAATGCATTTCATAGTACCGCTGCGCGCTGTCCATTCAGGCGCGAATTTCATCTAACGCTATCCGGTCCTGAGCCTGACGCAGGAAAAATCATTAAAAGTGAAAAAAAAGTCGCGAAATAATTCGAACGCGAAATTCTGCATCGCGGATATGTATGTCGCTTCTCTCAAAACTTACTATTATTCTTATACACCCGTCTGTTTTTTTGTCTTTTAAATTATAAAAAATAATTCATTACTCTAATTATGGACATCACAAAACATAAAACAATTATCGTCTCCGTCAACATTTTATATTTCAAATTTAACAGCATAGCATTATTTGACTTAGTAACTCATTACATTAGATGTCGATATGTCTTACTAAAGTATAGATCTGAATATTGACGATGCTATTTGAATATTTTTTATAATTTGTACATTCTCTCAAATATTGGTACAGTACGACAAAACTGAATAATGATACTAAACAGAACTTTTACTTCTTAGCAGCGAATAAAAATAAAACTCAAATATATTTTACAACTTTTAGGTTTTCTTCCGTACCTAGTTCACAAAGGCAAACATCGCGACAGAACTGTACTGTCTTGCTCCAAGCATCAACGAAAGGCTAATAGAAGTTATTTTTATTGTCGAGTGAGCAGTTACACGTACTTTGTTGGTACTTTTCGTTGTGTCGCGTTTAGAATTATCTCCATTTTAAGCTGTAAATGTTACTTATTATATTTACTAAAAGGTACACCAACGAGCACAAACAAAACGCATGAGTTAATAATAATTAAAATATGAATATTTCTAGAACTTTTTCGGACAACAAATTCATAGATCATCACTAAACAGACATAACTATTGAAATGTGGACAGCGGGCAACAGTACTGCAAGTAACAAACGTTTCACACATAAATGCTCCATGAAATATCCTTATATATTATGTAAACACGCACGTGGTGCGTTTCGGTGCCTCACTCAACGGGTGAATCGTCATTCCATCACTACTCGTCAGATAAATTCTATTGAGACTAAAGTTAAATTTGACAAAACACAAATTCTTAACAATATCATCAATTTATATTTGTATACACACGCAATAGTATTGCGTTATATTTGTTGGAAAATATAACGCAATAGTATTGTTGATAGGAAAACTTCTCTGAGCGAGGTTTTGCTGAGGAGTGAACGTACGTAAGTGAACCGTCACGCTCGAGTCGGTGACGCTGACTCGAGTTAACTCGGGCTCTACTATTTAGACATCATAGCGCGCCCTGATTGGTTTTTTCACTTTTATAATATGGTCATAAGCACATATCCACTATTTTATTTTTTATAAACCATACCAGACAAGAAATAAACATCTGTTACTACAAAAAACCAATAACAACTCATTTCCTATTTGGAGCGGACTGGAAATTAAATTGATGATATTATTAAAATAAAGTTTTTTTAAACAAAGCTTATTAAAGGACATGTTTTTTTTTAAACAGCCGAGTAGTAATAGACTCTGTCTATCACAACTTTCTCCCTAAATACACATACAAGTGTAACTCAAATTCATATTATAACTCAACAAATCGCCGTATGTTAATTTGAAACTATACAAAATTTAACTACTACTTGGTGTTTGGAACCCAATATATATATATCATTTTGTTTCATTTGCTACCGGCTGATAATAATGTTTTGTGACAATGTTTTTGTCGAATTTACACGCAACATTTTGTATCCCCATTTTTTTTATGTTACTAAAGCTCAAGTTTACACACATTCAGCAACGCATTTGGAACGATATATGGGGAAAATATCGATAAATATTACAAATCTACACGTTTCAGAGACTTGATATTTTTTTTATTTTGTAGGTATTAAAGATATTCGTTTTAATTTCTTTATAAAAGACGTTCAAACATTCTTTCACAGTATAACTAAGATATTATTATAAATTTAAAGATATTTTCACCATATTTCATCGCAAACTCGTTGCATTTATCACTACACTATGTTGTTCTACGATCACTAGTAGTTGTGATGCGCATTGGCAACTATTTTTCTAACTTTTTTTAATATATTTGTCTAATTCTATCAATTTTTTTAATGTCTGTGTTACGAAGTGGCAGTGTTAACAGATATTAGATTATTAAAGATCTGAAAAGGGAAAAAACCTCTAACTTTGACTTGAACTGTTACCAATTACCACACTTTTGAATATTTCCATGAGCACACGCCCTTTTAAATCTATATTTATTGTAAGTTATACGGCTATTTTATTAATCAATTCTAATTTTATCGAATGAATAATTATTTATTATTGCTATAAATTATTATTGGATATCGACGTTCAACTAACGAACCGTTCATATAGCTTACAGACTAGCACTTTATTTAAGGATCTACACACTCATCTCTGTATAAAATTATCAATGAAACGCTATAGAAACTCCCCACTTTACAGATAACGGTACCTTTTTAATGTTGGCACAAATTGGTGTTTTTGTTCATGACTAAACTATTACCTTAATCACAGATATCAATTCTATACTAGGCAAGAGACGATAGGAAATTCGCACAGTTTTTCTTCAATTCAATACTGCCATCGCAACGGAAAAGGCGGAAAATTCTCGACATTTTTCCTTTGCTTCGGCTGTATGCGAGTTGCCAATGCGCAGTTTATAATGCTACGTTAAACATTGCACGCCTAACCTTACCTAGTGGGGCTGGGGACCACTAAAATTTGACTAAACTTGTTTATTAAATTTTAGGCTAGAAAGTAAGTCACCGTCTAGTCTATACAATGCTAATTTGTGAATGTCAGGATGGTGGGTGTACGTCGAGTTTTTTTTTAGTGGGAAACTACTATTTAATTTAGTACTAAATCATTCTATATTGATTTCTATGTTTGCTAGAGATAGCTATAATCAGCTATATGCCCTGAAATAGTTAGTTAGTTTTAAGTTTGATTAGTAAGTTTATAAGTCTCTCATAGATAGACCTTTTTTAAAATTAAAAAACCTATTGAAAATGGCAATTCTATACATTATTAATTTATTATTTCATGACGAAAAATTTCAACGTCCACCCGCCATCTTCACAGACACCGCTACCTTCGAAGCTTGTACGGAGACATGAATTTCGTCAAGTTTTATTTGATATCACGTTACGGCTTACAAGGACGGCCCCAGACCTTATTACATTGAGATCCTCTTTTTTATTAATTTTGGTACTAGATATTTTTTTTTATCTCCGTTCGGTCCACCCGACACGAGTGGAGTACGCTTCCCACAGTTCCCACGCGTCTTCCACTCCCACTCCCACCCTAACATTACTATTTGAGCACCGTGGAAGGAATGAGTGTGCATAAGATTGAGATAAGCCGCATTCGCACAGCGCACCCGGGACACGAACCGGCTATCGGCCGAGGACATGTCCGAATCACTGTCCAGTGGGTCTAACATGAGTTTATACGTAATGACCTCACTCGCTAGCGTGAGCGTAGAAAATTTATATGTAAAATTGTCAATTCATCACTGTCAAATTGACAATGTCAATAATTTGAAAATTTCCTTGAAGAATTCAATTGTCAATTTTTCATATTTAATAAAATGTTTTACACTCTAGCTAACAAATACGGTCATTATAAACTCATGCTAGATTCCACTGCATTCATAAGATCGATTTTTGTAGTTCAGACGAATCACTATTTAACCCCTTAAGAAGTATAAATAAACATCTTTAAAAATGTCCACCAAAAATTATGAGCATATATTTTATCCAGCGTAAAAATTCTTTTAAAATAACCACATTATATCATCTCAATAATACATATACAATACAATACATGGCACAATGCTCTGTTTCGCAATATATATAATATATACATATATAAATATTTTTTACATAATATATCAATTTTACCTTGTCACCACAGTATAATTGAAATCGTATGGATGGACACAATCAGAAGCTTACTGAAGCGCTAACGTATGGACGCGTAAAGGTTTTGTTAAACAGAACTCATATTTAGCGTCACGTTAAGTGTTATAACGACGCGTGCTAAGTATTTGGAGCACAGTACCTACTGCCAGATCACTAGCAGTTTTTGAAACTGTTTTCAGAAATACATTGAGAGCTAAAATAAAATTACTGTCACGGCACTAAAACGCAACGCTATAATATCTTGACGGGCACTAAGAATACTTCCTGTTTTTGGAGCCATCGACGACACAGCTTGATAGGTTGATAGATCGTTGACAACAAACACACCAAGATAACAAATATCATTTAGTCTCGTAAATGGTCTACTTTTAGACTACTGCTACTATATGTCAAAGATATATCGAAATATTTTTTTATCAAAGACAAAATACACTTGTTTATATGATTAACTTTCAGAAAATGGTTTTAACTTCTAAATTAAAAGATATTTTTGGATGCAACTGCTGGCGATGACCGGACCCCTGGTTGAGTACAGTACTAAAACACAGTTCATAATTTGAACACAAATAAATCTCATAAAGACTTCAAATTCTAGACAGTAAATCCAGTGTAAGAGAACACTGACTGGTTTGTGTTTATTTATTTTGGGCGCTCAACCGATGACGCTCCCTTGAGGACGTCCGATGACACTAAACACCCGTACAAACGAAGCGAAATGCAAAACCAGACAAGCATTATACCCTTAAACGTGTAAAGAGTACACTAGACCAGAGAACGCTTCAATACAATAGAATTAGAATTTATTTTCATGTAAACTGATGCGTATGAATGGATTCCAGAGGCCTACCGATATCACCATTTCACCAATTTTACAGCTACGGTCTCCCATTAAATGGTACATGGAATGGACGTGCGACATTTCAGCAGCGAGCGAAGTCTCGAATCACGACAGAATTCGTAAAAAAAGGCTAGCTTGTGCTTATAATGGTGTAATTGACGCTAGACACGAAGTTCAAGCTGCAATCGTTCGACATAATATCTAGAGACGCAGCACAAAGCGTTTGAACGTCGCCTAAGAGATCGCAGAAGTAAATTTGTTTAAAAAATAAGTATTGTGATGCGGCGTACGTGATGCTGTGGTAAAGTATATTGGGGTAGCAAAAATTGGGGGCGCCACGGTAAAATAATAAAATTTTTTCATAGCATTTAGTACCATAAACGCTTTAATATGCAAATTTTATTGTATTATACAACGGCAACAATCGGCATACTATGGCATTTCGCTGTAGCATTAATAAATACAATGAAATTTGAATTATACGAAAATCCATTACGGTACAAAATAAAAAATACTAGGAAAAACATTAAATACTTTGTCGTGCCGTCCTGCAATTTGCGCCGGTTCCACAGAGCAAAGGATCGCCGCGCCGCTCCCAACGACATAGATGGTATGGTCAACACTTTCCATACAAATTCAGCATGTCAGGCAGCGTTACTTTAACAGTACAAGTCTAAACTTTAGACGTGCGACTTTTTTTTTCACATTTCTATAGCTTTTTAATGTTTATTACTCTACAACGTGCAAATAGAAAATGACAGGCTAATACACCTCGAGTTGCGCTCAGCGTTATTGCGCCGTCCGACTTTTATTATTGCTAGTAGGGGGCGATGCGGCGATTCTTCACTCTGTGGCCGGCCTTATATAGAGATCATAGACTAATACTAGAGGGCTGCGTCGTCGACGGCTCGGGCGTCGAAGAAAGGTTGCCGGGAGAGGGGCGGGACTCACTTGAGCAGCGTGTGCCTGTTCTCGGGATGCATGCACACGCCGTCCACTGTGAAGATGGAGAATTCGTCGGGCAGGTCGCGCAGGCGCGGCGGGAGGGACGCGAAGTACGAGTGGTGCAGCGAGCGGTGGGCGGGCAGACGGCGCGCGGGGTCCGGCTGGAGCAGCGCGCTCGCGAGCCGCTCAGCATCGCGGCCCGCTTCGCGCAGCCGAGGGAACGCGCCGCCCAGTGCTCGCGCGCCGCACGCGCCCCACCGCGACACGTGCGCGCGCAGCCCCGGCAGCCGACTCACGCCCGACCAGCTCTCCTCAGTCGGCGTGCCCACCACCTGAACAAAACGAATCATACTCTATCAAAAACGCCAAATGTTACGTCTACACGTCAGTTATATACCAAGCCACTTTTATAGTTTCACCGAAATGTGTATACTAAATGATCGTGATTTACATAATTTTAAAACGTTCGAGATATAGCGGTCGATTTTAGCGATATTCGAGTCACTTTTATATTCAAAGTTTCCTTTGTTTGAAATATTCTGCCACTTTAATAAATAATCAGAGTTGTGATATGCATTTCTAAGGAACTTGGTTGAAACTAGCACAAAAAAAAACACAATAAAAAATGATACTTAGTTGTGAAACAATTATTTCTCGAGTGCAAGAAAAAAAAAATGATCGATTACAATACCTTGAAGATTTTGTCTAACTGATCGTGCGTGTCCCTTACACCTGGGAAGGTCGGTACGCCACACAGCATCTCAACGAATATGCATCCAACACCCCACATATCCAATGACGTAGAATACTCGGTGCTGCCTAGCAGTACATCTGCGAACCGACAATAAATTGATACCTCAAACGTATAGGACAATTTTCCACAAGTGTATTTTATCATTGAAAAGAATCCTCTTACCGGGTGGTCTGTACCACAGCGTGACAACTTCGTGAGAGTATGTGTGACTTGGAACGGACTTGGCGCGCGCGAGACCGAAATCAGCCAGTTTCAGCTCGCCGTGTGAACTTATTAACAGATTCTGAGGCTTCACGTCCCTAAAACAACACTTGCATTGGTTTATTTGTAAAAATGCCCACTATCTAATCAAATACGAATTTTAGTAAAACGTTTGCCCAAGTAAGCTGAGTTAGTGAGCTAAATTAAATAGATAGCCCTAAAAATTCGTTTAGCTTAATCTCGTTATACGTTAAATTTATAATACCTGTGTAGAACTCTTCTTCTATGACAATAGGACAATCCTCGAAGTAATTGGAACATGAACAGCCTGACATTGTGATGATTTAACCCACCCGGATGCCTCTCCATATATTGTGATAAGTCTGTGTCCTGTACAAATGAAGTCAAATATATAAATTTGTTTATGTTAACACTACGTTAGAACAAAATTGCGACTTTCCCGAAAAAACGGCACTTATTTTGTTACCGCTCTACTGGCATAATATATTCATTTCTTCAAATGCCACATAAATATGTATTCAGGCGCCACATTCATTCATTTAGCGAAAAAGCCTTTGAAAACAAAGGATTTAGATTATCTCATGTTAATTTAACTACCGTTTTAGGTGTAAAAAAATTAGTAATCTACCGTAGATATAAGAAGTAGTTTGTATACTTTCCTATTTCTAAAATACGAGTATAGTTAGTTATTGGCAGTACACACTACGTTTAAACTGTTCAGCTACAACTGGTACAAACGGGCCACTTACAGAACATGAAACAACAACATGGAATAAAACCGAATATGACTTATTACCCTATCTCCACTTTAATTCCTTAGCTTTTACCCTTAATAGGTCTCCAATGGTGTTGCTTGTACTCCTAGACGACGATATTAGCCACCTACTATCAAGTGGAGTGGAATCAACTGCTTACCGCTCTTATTAGGAGTAAACAGGCAGACTGACAGTTTCCTATCAACATAATCAATGGCAAATGGTTTTTAAATACGCTGCGAATTAGATAAGCTAAAGGTTAAGGGATTATGATAAGAGGAAATTAAATCATGTTCCCAAATAGTTCTACTATTTGTTAAATAAAATAAATTGTGAATAAATTATACACAAAACTGCAATAAATACTCAAGCAATAGCTCAAACAATACTTGAGTACAATAGTACAACAGAATTACCTCCAATAATTTTAATCGAGCATCTCCAAATTGCTCTACTACTATTAATTAATCAAAAAATAGATTTCGCTATGATTATGTTGTAATTGCTGCTGACGAAGTAGGTATTATAGGAGTATTCCTTTGTTAGGCCCCATTGGAGATTTTGTTTGCAAGAAACTCACCACAAACTCGAAGACGAAAGTGAGCGTTTCCCTAGTGTGAACAATGTCGTGCAGCGTTACTATGTTCGCGTGTTTCAACTCTTTCAGAAGCGACGCCTCTCTTATTGCCGTGAATGGCGCCCCTTCCTCCTCTTGCAGTCTGATCTCTTTCAACGCTACCACTTGTTGTGTTAAACTGTTGACAATATACAACCTTTGAGTTAAATTTTTAATTAATTTGCTATCTAAGGCCGTTCCGAATAAAGCCTTAACAATACTTGTTAAAAAATTACATTTGAGGGAACGTATTTTTGTTAGTTTATTTATATGAGAATCACATAATTATAAATTCTTCCATTCATTATTCCAGTAAGATAAAGACTATATGTTATGTATACTAAGTTGCCTCATTGCGCTCAAGCGAACCGGAGGGCGTTCTTCTAGCTAGAGTAACAAATAAAAAAACACAATCCTATTGATTATATTTACAATGTAACGTATAGTTATTCTTCACTTATTTATTCAGTCTATCCCCTGAAAACATCTATATTCATCAGACCTATCTAAAAACTTTCGAAGTTGGGCGGTAGACATTAAACACCTACCTTAACGAATCCTTAAAACAATTTTAAGACTTCAATTAATAAAACACTTTTCAAAGTATTCTTCACAGACTTAATAATGTCTCTCGGCTTGCGAATAAATTTTAAAACCTTGCATAAATTCAAATAATGTGAATTGCTAATACTCAGCTCGAATGTTGAATGTTAATTAATTAATGAGTACGAGCTAGGTACATACCGAATGTTCGTAAACTAATTTAGGAGTTTCATGAAGCAAGAACAAAAGTCTAATGTGGGGTTACCCTAAAATTAGAGCGATCACAAAGGGCGACTTGCAGATGCATGAATGGTACGGTACGGTTTTGCGCTGAAGCCTGTTCATTACAGTTCAACCGCTGAGCTGGTGGCACTTCATTCAATATTCACAGGCAATGAACTCGAACAAGTTCCGTTTAACTTGACTTACACTCGGTCCGACCAAACTGCATGTTAATTAGGCTTTACCAGAATTTATATTTTTCATCTATTATTTATATATTATATTTGTTTTGTAGTGAAAATAATTATTAGTAATTCAAAAACCTTTACGTGTTGATGTCACAAGTAGTGTTTATGTATCGTATGTATATATTTGAATTTATAATATTTTCAATTTAATTAATATAGAATCTATGAAATATTATTTTCATTCATTATCTATCCTCGCAATAAGGGAGATTGATTGGAAGTTAAAATGTGCCAATAAGTACTTAATATAAATCACGAGAAAGAGAATAATGTCAATTCGATAATCATTATCCCTATAGTACTTCCGGACGAACGATCTTGTGCAGAAGTCTCGGTCAAAACTTCAAAAGGCTCTTGCTAGATGGTTCGTTGAACAATCAGAACAAATCTTCTTGACAACGGATATATTATCACGGAATTCCTCAATTAGTAGCTCGGGCCAAGACTCAGTTACACAAATTTCAAGTATTTTATGATATTTATTGTTGTTGTGTTACGGTACAAATGAATAAAATTAAATGAATAATAAATTAGCTTCAACTGTGTGAATAATTCAATTGTGTGAATATAATTTAAATATTTTAATCTATAAGTTAGACATAGTAACAAAGGACTTCTTTCACCTATACAACCACATGGCACGCAATTATCACTATTTCAAAATGGTTTTCTAACCTCACTTCGACATGTACTTAAGTGGAAAACTCTTAGTTTACTCTGTGCAGTCGAGTTTTATGCGTTTCCCTAGCTCTTAAATGGATTTTAAACTTTTATGAGGGTACTGCTGTTTCCTCCAGTGAATATTATTCTGTGCGCTTTATAAATATTTAAATTGTGTTCCTGTTGTGTTGGAAATGTTATTTTAGTGAAATAGGTGCTTTACATTGAAAAGTCTGAAATTGTAATCATTCGCGAAGCGGGTATGGGCGCTCGCCGCCGACGTACCGCGCCTGAATTTCAAATGCAAATTTCAATATATGTTTGTATTCCATTATACACACAATATAACTAATATCCAACGGACAAGCATTATCAATATACTAATATTATAAAGCTGAAGAGTTTGTTTGTTTGGTTGAACGCGTTACTCTCAGGAACTACTGGTTTGAATCCAGAAATTCTTTTTGTGTTGGATAGTCCATTTATCGAGAAAGGCTTTAGGCTATATAAGGCTGGTTACACAGTGACGCTTTCGCCAATGCGGTTGGTAAGAGCCACGAGCTTTGCGTCTCTTGGATCGTTACATAGTTTAACCAACACGCGCGAATGGCCCACGCTGACGACTGTACGAGGCAGCAAACCGCGCGACTCACTCGGCCGCGCTTACCAACCGCGCTGGCGAAAGCGTCACTGTAAAACCAGCCTTACATTTTGAACGCGGACGAAGTCGCGGGCAACAGCTAGTAGCTCATAAAGAAGGCGCATTCGAAATTTAATTTTAAACTACTATCAACACATGTAACAAATACGAAAGTAAATCGTGACTGTTGAGTTTTCATCGCTAAACTAATTGTTTTTGAAGAAATTAGGTAAGGCTCAGCGCATACTGGTTATTTTTATAATGATAGAAATATATTATATGCCCTAAATTGTGGAGGTATGCCATCAATTTTTAGATTGACGCTTCGATGCACTTTGACTCTGCGCTAGTATGCGCCGACCCTTGTGTTTTATAGAATTATTCAACGGCTGCAGGATCTGTGTAATCTGTACACCACGCCACACATTCAAATTAATTCAACGATTGATTTAGTCACTTACTTGCTATAACCTTTAAAAACTGTGGCGTAGGAACCTTCGCCGAGTTGCTCCAATTTTATATATGCTTCTGATTTACCAAAAGGAGAATCACCCTGCGAACAAATAAGATTTATTTTTATTCATAGAAGTATTTCTCGTCACGTATTTAGGGTAAAAATACCAAGACCAATGAAAGAGTTCAGCCATCAAACTATGACTTGGTGAGCTAAACGCACGACGGAAATCCTATAATTTAAGGCGGGCAAAGCTAATGTTAACATAAGCAGACCACATAATGTGTTTGCATATTCAAAACTTAATGACTAAAGTAAACTGCGTGGGTCAATTTAAAAGGAAAATTAAAGAGTTGTACAGTACTAGCTTCTAGACGTGCTGGTTTGAACTAGATATTAAAAAATATATCTGCATTGTCATAACTGTCATATATCTCGGTTAAGATATTAAATATTGCAAACTCGATGCATAAAATAAAACGGTGATATAAAATTAACCATTGCACCTTGATCCTATAAATTTTCCACAAGCAATGAACGACTTTTATATCGCAACAATCTACTTTATACAGCAATAACCTTTTGCAATATTGGAGAATTTAACATTTTAGGGAAAGTGGAATTTGTATCTCTAAAAATGAATATATACGCGTTTCATAAATGCGGTAAAGTATTGACCAGATAAATTTTCGTTTACATAAACGCGAGGAACGATTGTAATATTCCATGTAGAAATTTTTGTTCGAGGTACAAAACGTGTCTTTGCATCGCAGTTAATAACGATCAAGCTGTACTGTAAAGTATCACCCAGTGTTCGCGCAGAGGGGCCAACACAGATTCGCTTTCTTCGCGCTCGGCCATCACTCCATCCACCTGTCTAAATATTTGAGTTAGCTAATGCGCTTTCGATTTGTGTTAGTGCATGCGGGCTCGTACACGATCCCACTCAATTTCTGTATTCAATTTTAATTCAATTGAACGAAGTGCTCCATTTAGTTATCTTAGCTCATAATATTAAATACAAGTAATTATTATTTATTGTCTCTAAATAAAAGATAAAGTTTTTTTTTCGTTATTTAAAAGAACGTTATAGATTTTGATGTGATTTTACTACTACCATTTAATCTAAATGAATTCTTCCATAAAGTTTTATATGTAGCTATGAATATTCTCAGGTACCTATGATTCGAGAGAAGTCTAAATTCTTTACTTATAATAATTAATTGGTAATGGTTTACCATTATTTTAACTAACAGTTATTTTAACAGTTAATTCATGAATGTAGCGAGCAATTTTTGTAGACCCACTAAGAGATCAAAAGTTTGACTAAGCTAAATTGCACTAAAGCCTAATAAATCAAGTTTTACTCAAAGATTTACAGCGACGATGTTAGCCACTGTTTCGTTGCTATTATCCGCTTTAGATGGTGCAAATTGCACTAAATAAAGTGATCGATCAATGTCAAACGAAGCCCTTATTCGCCCTTCGTTCTTAGGGATAATACAAAGTCGTTTGTATATCCGCTAAGAACGGGAACTGTCGCTGCAAGACGACTTCGCCCTAATCTATCATTGTTTATGTATTTCACTCACTGGTATGGTTTCTGTTACTTACGTACAGAGGAGTGTGCGTGTAAGTAATAATTTTTGTTATATTTTAAAGCATGCAATGAAATATATTGTATTTGTTTGTACTAAAACTGTACTGAAAAATATTGTATTTAGGTTTATTGCCAACGATACTGACGATATGAAAATCCCTCATAATCTGAAGATTTCTATTTAGGTAAATTTAAAGAAGAAGAAAGAAATTGTTTTATTGAACCAATGCAGTCTGAATTTTACGGTCTTTGCTAAACTAGTAACAATTTTAGTAGTAGTGACAATTTCGAAGAAAATCAGCACTCACCCCAAAGGCACTAAACCGCTTCGTGCGGCGATTTGAATGTTCATGTGGTCCGAGAAATGCCTCTGATTTAGGCCTAGGCGGTCGCTTGGGCCTCATTACTACCCGCGCGTCCTCCCTGGCGCCTTCGTCGAGGAGTTTGGAGTCTGATGATACTGATAACTGTCTTCTTACTCGATATTCGCCGTTGCCACCGCCGCTCCATTCTGAAACAACATTAAGAAACATTGTTAATTTGAAATTCTAAATGTATACGTATCGGACTGGAATCGCGGGAGTGGAGGAACTGTTCCGTATGGAACGTGACAGAGAGGCCTTTCTGAGGGTGATCGCCTACGTCGGTAGTCTATGGGGAGACTACCGCCAGTCGTGAGGTCCCCTGAGATGACCAGCGTAGCTCCACTTTCGGATACGCAGAGGTTTAAACCCGTAAATAGTCGTCGTCATAATAAAAGCGTTCGGTAATCCAATAAAGTTTAAACTTTTGATATTTAAATATACTGGTATGAATACGTAAATTATAAAATTGTGTTACATCGATTTTATTTCGTTTTTAGCATGTTTTAATTCATATATTTCAAGTAAATATTCATAGTTGCTTCTATATGTAACATCTTGGAAAGAATGCATTACTTATAGCACTGTGGACACAAACTACAAAGTCAAACGAGTGTATATGTCTTGGTAACATTTTGTAGTCTCTTTGTAGATTAATTAAGTTTGCAAAGTGTGCCATTGAAACAAGCCCGCATTGCAAATTGACACACTTTCCATCGCAATTCCGCTGACTCTTCTCCGAAATGCAAACATTTTCATTGAAAGTCTCGGCGGCTGACAGCCTGGATATCCTGGCACAATTTTCTCCCGCAAGCGCAAGCACTTAGCAAGCAAATTAATTCACAAGAAAATACAAAAAAGCGAGCGTCGATTCGACATTTGAAAGAAGCTATTATTTTTCCGATATCGAGAAGCGCTTAAAGAATTTTAAGGGCGCTATATATAAAATCAAAAAAAACGAGCGAATCAAAGGACACGGTGAAATTGAAATCGATAGTAGTAGTAGTAGTGAACAATGCAATAGATCACGATTCAATCGCAAACTGGACACTATACGTAAAGAGGAAAGTGTCTCAATTTACCTTTGTGTAATTATTAGAACATGGATTGTTTCTTTTATTACATACTAGCGACGACGATTACTTATTATCCTAATACGAAATCCTAATAAATTTTAGTGAAACTCTATCCAAAAAAGAATTTTGTCGTTGTTAATAAATGTTAAAGGAAAAATAATCTAGCAATAGCGAAAAACGCTTTCATATCTCAAATAAACACTTTATGAACACACAATGAAATATTTAAGATACTTACATGAAACATATCAATAATAATATCTAATCGAGGTTAGTAAAATCCGAAGGTTATATTTCAAGAAAAACAAGAAAAATAAAACAAGAAGTAAATAATAACAAATCGTGGTACAAACTAATGTGCAACTAAACTTGTTTATGTTCTTGAAATAAACATTTTCTTTGGCATCGATCATTTGGCGTTTCTTAAATTGTACAAAGCTGTATTGTCAATATCAAGGGAGGTGTGATGTCCATTCTATCACACGTAGCAGACAAGTAGGTCATGGGGGTTAGCGATTAGGGCGCGGTTGTGCCAGTTGTGCGGTCCCTCGACTACGTGCCGCGAGAACTAACGCACAATTATAATTTTCAGAACGATCGTTTTCAAGTTCCCACTGAACAGAATGTGTTGTTGTATTGTATTTAGCTTAGCCATTTAAAACGGAGTATTTAAGTATTTATATTTATTTGCTGTTATTTGTACTAATGACCACAATTTTAAATTTTGCCTTCACTGAAAATTTGGGAAATTCGCCCTGTTTAGCACACTGACCTACTTTCGTTGCGACAATTATTGTTTGAAGATACTAACTACGTGTACCTACGTATTCTTTAAAAAATATTTAAAAAGGTTCAAGTCTGCACGCACAGATTCACGCCAAAGGAAATTATTATTATGATGAAAATAATTCTCTGTTGCTTACCGAAATCCTATCCATCCCTGTGATTAAATTTCATTTTCAATAACTGGTTCAGTTTTTTTTATACTGACCGACAGAAATCAGGTTAAAGGAATAAATATTAACATAATTTCGATTAAAGGCCTGAGGGCGGGCTGTTTTTTTTTTCTTACCGGCTAGGGTTCCATGGAGCGTATCTGTACATTTAGTAACAGCCCTTTTTCTTCTAACGACCGAAATCGACATCCTGTAAGCTGGTGCGTTGCTGTCCTCCATAGGGCAGGTCAGATAGGGAATTGTGCTCTGGCATCCCTTATTTATTCCGTAAAAAAATTTCGAAGCTAATGGATCAAATCAAACAATGTTTTGAAAAACATATTTCCTCACTTTTTTAATAAACTTTCGTTTATATTAATCGCTTCCATAATGCTTCATACCGCCTTCGCTTCCATATAAGGTTTTCGTATGTCCAGTGCGTCAATCAATTAGTGTGAAGGGATATTATTATTACTGTGCTGTGTTGTGACTGTATAATTTTCATTTCCGCCTGTGACCTAAAAGCGGGCTTACCTGGTAATTTTTCATAATAACATGGCCCGTAAAAGGGCATAAAATGTTTATTGGTCGGTAAAAAATTGTCTGACTGGTACCGTGTGCCAACCGTGCCGTCATGTTGGTATTCCGTAGCATTTTGCTAATTAAAATGGGCACCCGTCTTTCACGTTGCGACGGCCGCTACAAAATGGCTATTAGCCTAATAAACATTACTGTTTGAAAATGCTGAGGTTAAATTTTTTTACGCTGATTTTCAGGGCGGAATGAACCCTATTTACATAACAACATGTACAGATGTAGAGGTAGATTCAAAGAATAACAGTTTTTAATGTAAATAATCTATATTTCTATATTTTGAATTTCTTTCAAATATTCTACTGTGAGATCTTATAGACTAACTAAGCTATAGTTAGACCCTTAAGTTGATAATGTCAAATCAAGTTGATAAATCTGTAAACGAATTTAAAACAGTATTATTATCATCAATAATTTTGATGATTCAGTCCCGGTTTCTTACGTTCTTACACGTAGAAATATTGAACCATTAAAAGTGTATTTTCATAATTAATTACTTTCATTCATACATTCATAATTAATTTCGTAATTTTGAGAGCCGATAAAACACAAAAGAATGAAAAAATATTTTTTCATTGAATGTAACAGTCAGAAAGCTCCGCAAAATATTCCCTTTGTTCATAAATATTAGTGTAACGTGAATCGTGCAAATGTTGTTTCACCCTCTCCGGCCGCGCCATTGTTTCGTTGGGTCGTTCATCACGCCAACATCACCATGTATCCTCGCGTCTCTCACACCATATATCAGTACCTACTTATATAAAAATATACTTATAGTCGACACGCAATTTTTAGAAAATAAATACTTATTTTATTTTTTTTAGGAACTGAACTTTATGAAATAATTTTGATAGGAGAATGGGGTCTGGCTAACATAACAAAAGAACTTCAGCAATCGTTTTCCTAACAGTATTTCCTAAGGAAGTGGTTAATGGATGGGCTGCCCGGTTTTATGACTGCAGAACCCAGCATACCAAGCCACAAACAAACACATCAGTTTTCCCGTTCATTGCGTATTTCCAGTAATGAGTAACAAACTATGTAAATGTAAGGCCTAAATTTTGAAAAAACGAGCGAATGAGTACGTATAATATTAAGTATTCAACTAAGTCTCCAATATTAGTCAGCGAACTTTGAATGGTGCTGCATAGCTCGGTGCACCTTATTATACCTCTATTGTGCATGAGTAACAATTACAAAACTTAAATATGCAGCACAAAGGCGAACTTATTACCGCAAAGGAATTTCTTCCAGTCAACCTTTGAGGTAATGAGAGCAATTATATTAACGTAGTTATTGGATACAAGAACAATAGTAAAGTTTGTAAACAAGGAAACAATATATATAGTTAAATAATAAAATAGAGTAAAACTGAAACATAACTTGTGGAGTTTAACCACAATTTAACCTACTAATTTAGAAGTCAAAATATTTATGAGTAGTAAAAAAATATATTAATCGCTAGAAAATATGTGGCCGTATGTTTCAGACGATTAACAGATAATATGTGAAAAATATATTTAAAATAAGCATAACTGAACTTGCGAAGTTTATCAGGGATCTATTTTCAAGGAAACGCGTTTCATACACATAATACCAACCGATTAATAAAAAAAAGTAAGAATATAGAATATCATTGAATCTTTAAGTTAAAAATATCTGATGTCTATATACCTTTTAACAAAGGGAATTACAAATTCTAACAAGAAGCCTAAAACCTTGGATTAGAAGGTGAAGTTTCAAGTTCATGGCTTTTAATCTTTTAGGTTAGACCTTCAGAAATGAGTCTAACATTGACTATTTAAGTTAACAAAACTTTAAAGTATTTATTTGTTTTCTAAGTATAGCTTCCAACGACGATCGATGTGCTTCCACTTTAAATTATTCACATGGCCTTAATGACAGAACTTTGCACTCATCAATTTCCCACCGTTTCAATTCATAGTCTATAAAAATCAATAACTCATTGTCGTCGGCTTAACGTTATTGACAGTTTTTTTTTATTTTATTTTTTCGTTGGATTCAATATAAAATTAATATTATCGCACTATAAAAAAAACTTCAAGAAAATAGTAATGAGAACTATAAAAAACTGAGATTTAAATGTCATTAAAAACCCCAAACCTAGATTATTATTATTTTTCATTTCGTTTTACAGCAAGTGTGTTGTATATATGTGAGAAAATTAAATATAATCCAAACATTTCACAGTTTATTGAAAGCAAATTCAATCTGAATTTAATTAATAATAATAGATTGAAAATCTAGCTAGATGTTTCAAAGCTCTACTTGTTTTTTTTTTTATCACTTAAGCTTGCTCTTTTGAGCCTGCACAAAACAAGTCTAACCAGCGCGTGGCCGTTGACATAAATCTTTATTTTTTTTTTAAATATTTTTAAAGATTTATGTCGACGGCCACGTGTTTATTTTAACCCGATCCCCTTTAAATAAGTAGATATTGTTATCAACTTAAGAGTCCTCGCAGACTTTTTATCGGCTGATAGTTTGGTCGGCTTTTGAATCAGTATGAAGAGGTTAATCGCTAATCGTGCGCATTAGCATGCCTATGGGGACTCTTAAGTCAAATAAACATAGTAGGTGTACTTTTTGCTAAAATACTTTTTGAAATCATTTTGTTTGCAAAATAGCCTTTTTTTTTATTTGGCTTAATATTACACGTTCTGAGCGTTGAAATTTCATATAGTTGTTCGTCTCTAAAGAAGCCATATTATACAAATACAGTTCGTATTATACATAAACTAGCTGGCGCCCTCGACTTCGTTCGCGTTAAAAAAGTAAAAAGTAGCCTATCCTGTGTCCTGTACGTCTAAATGTTTATCTACCAAGTTTCATAAAAATCAGTTAATTCGTTTAAGAGTTATGGAGGAACATACATACATAAATACCTATACTTACAGATTTATTATTAGTAGTATGATTGATGAGTGCATCGTTTAAAACGTTCAACTAAACAAAGGGCAAAAGTATTTGTGTACAACTGGCCATATAAATAAACCAGTGTCCAAGCAAAAACAAACAACCCTTAAATTGCTTGTTTATTCATTCATGGCGTTCCTAAGATTCCCCTTCAGTGTTGAAACAATAACTTGTTTGCGCACTAAAGCTAGCGGCGGTTCGCGATTGTAAATCAGTTCAATCCTAGGGGAGTGATTGGTTTGTAAGTGTTGTAGTGTCTTAATATTTGTTGTATTGGTTAAACAAATGTGAACTATATTAAAATAAAATTTCTTTCCTTAAGCTTATTATTGTTTTATGTACCTACTAGAGACATAACAGGTCTGTTTGCCAGATGCGAACTTAGAACGGAGTACTGGCAAACACACCTAATAACACTCATAAATGTTGTGACGAATGGCGATACCTATTTATTGTATTGGGTGAACAAAATAATAGGTGTCAGTTAGGCAGCTTATAGTTGTATAGTCGGATTTTTAATTAGATGAACTAAAATGACATTTGGTGGGTTACCATTTTATTGTAATGTAAAAATAGTGTTGTATTCTGAGTAATCGAGTGTTAGGTAAGAATCGTGATTCAATCTTTTTTTATTTCATAATAAGTTTGTTAGTTGAACTAATTATTTTAATAAGTTTGTTAGTTGTTGCTAGCTGCCATTTTAGTCCATTAATAAGGCGGCTGAGTTCCATTATTTTGTTCTCTTTTATAACGTGATCGATACTTACAACTTGACCATAATGTCGAACTCGGTAATAAATGAGTCATACTACAACACTACGCTTCATGCTTGCAACATTAAAAAAATAAAAGACCGATTTCAGCTGTCATTTTAGTCCAGCTAATTAAAAATTCGATTATAAGATGGTTTTTTTATCCTCATGCCGCGTACCTTACCAGATGCAGTTGAACATTCGACATATCAAAATGGAAATATTTGAGGTAAAATTAAATATCTCTTTTTTTGTTACGTTTGAAAATTATCTATTTGAAGTTGAATTTCATCAATTTATAAAATAAAGTCAAAAAAACAGGAAGGAAATATTGAGTACACTTTCTCCTTGATTTCCTCGTCTTGTTTCGTTTTTTTTTTAAACTTTTAACCGAGAAAGCTACTTAACAAATCAATTTAATCCCGGATGTTTACAAGTTATTGTTGTTGAGAATTGTTTTATTAATAATGTTGATTAGCTTCGATCAAAATGTGGGGAAGTTATATTACTGTTAATAATTGAAAATTGAAGATGCAGGCGGAGAAGATTTTATAGCACAGATGATTTACTCAACAAATGTACGGCTACAAATAAAATTATATGATTCGTAGAATAAGCAGAGTGATTGGTTCGAAAAATATTGATATTTGGTTAGTTTATTTACATGATGTCAAACCGTTTGGAGCAAATGCGTCAACGATATTTCGGTTTTGATAGGCAGATATAGGAGGGAAAATTGGGAATACGAAAAATATGAATAAATAATGTTAACAAGTACTTTAAACTGATGAATACTGACATATTTAAATTTGCATCTAAGTATGGGTTTATGTTTCGAAGAAATGAAAATTGCAAGTCTCTAGGGGTATTTGATGGTTTTTTCGAGTTAGAACAATTCTGGTGAAGAAAATATGAGGACTGTATGGCATTGTAAATCTTTACACACCAAAATGTTTGTTTGTAATATCTGCTACATATAAGAGTGTAATATTGTCACGTCAGGTGGTCCGTTTGTTAACTACAAGTGCGTTGAAGGATTGTAATTAAATCACCAAAAAGCTCAAGATTACTTTTAGTTAGATGGAACTCGGGACTTCCCTGTGAGACAAAATCCAAAGAACTGAGACACCGTTACAGCTTATAGAATTAGAAAGCTGAATTTGCAGCGAGTAGGCCGCAAGTCTGTAAAGGCAACAATCTCTATGCTCAGTGAGGTCCAGTAGCGTACCTAGTTTGCATCTGTTGGTTTTCAAATATGTGATTATGACGACGAAGATAGAGGTATACTTTTATAAAAGGACGTAACTTTTATTATAATAGTTTACACACAACGTAACGCAGCCGTAAACTGGACGCAGCCGTTGTAAGATAACGGTGTTGTTGTGTTTCGGTGCGTACTGAATAAGGAATGATAGAGTCCATTCCCCTAATCTCGGCGTGTGCCTTTTTAATATATCTTCTAAAAGGGTCTGCGCATACAACGCAATTGATATTGTCTTTGTTCACATCAAGTAAACGCATCATCAACTTCAGCCGTAAAGCGTCGACTGCTGGATATAGACCTCCCCCATAATTTTCCAATAGGATCGGCTAAAAGCCTTTAAGTACTTTAATCGTAAAACAAACGATTTTGAATAGAAAGTAACAAAAATATAGAAATTAATTCAAACTATAAAAAACTCATTGTCCGAAGTGAAATCATGTACATTGTGGGGCACCGAAAAGGTTTAATCTGGTATGAGAAGGCGCGGCGTTTAGGGTGAAAATAAAATCCGAGAAAAGACAATTTAATACGCACAAAGCGCTCTTTGTCATTTCGCGGACCATAAAAGGAGAAAGATTCCTGTGGTTGAATATTATCTCGTGTAGCTTTGATATAATCTTGCCTTATTATAGTAGAACCCATTCCAATATAATTCTACTTAATGATTTTACATACACATAAGTAAGACATATCTATAATAATTGTAAGGTTTACTTGTGGATGGATACGTAATTTTTGTAATTTCTGTCTAATTTAATTACTAGTACCTCTTCGTTTTATGATTTATTGAAAGTTTGTGTACAAACAAAGTATATTTACATAAGATGCATAAAAGTCTTTCAAAAAACATCGCAATAGATTATAATTAGCAAACCATTAGACTCAATAATAATTGCGACATGAGCTTAGCGCATGACACTTCGAGTTAAAAGTTACGAATGAATGAATCATAGTATGGATAGTGAATGAATGACGCTGGTCACATTAGCGCGGGCAGTGGGTCACCGAGACACAGCCGCCGGCGACGTCGCGAGGCCTTACTAACCTACTACATACATAAACACTTCCCACACGTAATAGTTATCATGACAAATACAAGGTTGATTGGGAAAAAAAATGACGATACTTTAAAATACAATTAAACCATACGAGATTAGTCAGTTAGTCTGGGTAGTTAAGAACATATTGTGTTATATATTACAGAAGACAACATAGTGTGTTTCAGTGAGTAAGTACAGGATGCCAGAGTTCATCTCCCTATACATTCATAAGCCTTTAGCCTACTAAGATCGGCAAGGCATTTTAAGTATGTCTGTACGTATACCAATAGGCGACGGTAGCCACCTATCAATAAATGGACCGTAGCCTGCCTGCCGACCTTTACATTACCAAATAAATATCCAACTTTATTTTATACATTTTTATATAGATATATTTTAATATTCTTGTATTAATTTTATTAATAAAATAAAAATGAGTTAATAGACAAATCGCCCGCATTTATCTCGCCCAGGTCCTATGGTGATTTCGGGATAGTCTTAATAAAAAGGTGACTACTACTTTAAAATATGTATAATACATTTTAAATATAATCAATACTCTTCGATCTAACAATTGGTTATGATTTATTTTATACTCCGATAAGACAACATAACGGTATAATGTATTATTAGCTTGTACTGACCATAATGTGGTTCCTTGTCGTTGGGTATATTTCCGTTGGGCTCTAACCTATCTAGACACTCCTCTGAATAGCCGTTGTATTGAAGCTTGCCCCGCCCTCCGCCGTTCTGCTGCCGCCCCTGGCACTCACTGCCTTCGTCCGGATCGTCTTTTGTTGCTGCAACAAGAAAACAATACTTATAAATTTCAGTACATTACATTCCGTCTTTTATGGTTATGTCTTGGTACCAAATATGTTTCTGGATATTTTAAAACATTAAATGGATACGAATGACACTTAGTACCTACACGGGGAGAAATAATGCCAAATAATTTATTCATTCATATTATCCCTAGAAACAATATGTCTTCTCAAGAAATCTGTAACGAAGATAACTTCAAAGAGCAGGTCTTCACATGATCTACGCTAGACACAATAAGATTCAGATTAAAATTATTACTAAAGGGGGAAGTTGCTAAAACTAAATAAGTGTCTTTTCCCTCCATGAATTCAATAGGGGTCCCTTTTTCTAAGGCGAAAACACTGAAAAGGTAAGAATTTAATATTTATTCATATTCATCTCACACAACTTGTGTTTTAATTCAATTAAATAATTTACGTAAATTACGTTGAAGTAATTTTACGTAAATTTTTGTAGGATAATCGATAACTTTGTCGAGTGTGGTACTCTCCAGGACCGTAGACACGAGTTGCCAGGTCCATCTGTTACGGTGACTACTCCAGAGAAGATCAACGAAGTTGAGAATTATTTTTTTTTTTTTTATAGTATAGAGGTGGCAGCCAGGCAGGCGGCTCACTTGATGGTAGGTGGTTACCGCCGCCTAGGGACACCAGCAACACCAAGGGGAGTGCTAGTGCGCTGCCTACCCTGCAGAAGTTTATTAACAGCTCGCTTGAAGTAGCCCATATTGTAGCTAGGTGGAAACACCTCAGAAGGGAGATTGTTCCAAAGTTCGCGCGTTCGCGGGATAAAGTTTCTGCTCAACCGGACCGTGCGTAAATTTCAAACAAAATCCAAATGATTGACATAAAACATATTTGTCTGGGTTTTATTTATGTGCGTTTAAAACTGCAGAGTTTCCTCTATTTAAAGCAATTTAGCTTTTCTGATTCTGTGCACGTGTTTTGAAATGACAGCCGATTAGTTTCAGGAACTTCCTATTGGACACCCTGTAAATATATAAACCCAGTTTGAGGTAATACAAAGGTTATGCCGTGATTGTAAGAAACTGCTATGCTTCTTTGTTCCCTCACTCTACATATAGGTAACAGTTCTCACTATAATATGTCGTGTATACACTGTCGAAGTACAATGCTGTAATTAATTACGCTATTTAGCTTCAGGCTACGTAGCGATATCACCGAGTTACTAATTAAATGTCATTATCATTATACGTCTATTGTTGTGGAATGTAGGAACTATATATAGACTGATAACTGTTTGCTCAACACAAATCTTATAATGGTAGGAGAGCCCACGATGCATTGCATTTTTTTGCAACTTTGTAACCATCCCATTTCCTTTCTTCGTCGCGCTCAAATCGTCAGATTATTAAAATGCACACTTTTTAGTATGTAATTAATCTACCATAGCTTAATCTGACGCGCTCGAGTGACTCCACAAATACCCTCTTGGGCTCCTCTGCCATAATATACTAGAGACACACCCGGCTTTGCAAATCCTTACATATTATAAATTTAGAAAATTTAAATATAGCTATCACACTATTCACACTGTTTCCTGTCTCGAACAATTAATATTATGAGAAAAAAAAGGACTATCTTAATTAAACCTTTAAGATACAACGTTTTTTGACACCAAATAATTTTTGGTGACAGATTGATCATCTACCCCTACTTAGCGGGTGTAACTTTTAGGGTGTTCTATTACAGCTCGGAAGAAATTAATGGAACAGAAACGAGTAAAACAAAAGAGTAGGCTCGAGGGAGATTTAATTATGGGCAATTAAACACAGGGACGAATTGCGGTCGTGATGTCACTTGCAAATAACATTTCTTTGATAATGAAATCATAACCTAATTACATTTAAATGAGGAATTGTTAGCCTATATAAGTACTGTTTCTCAGCAAAACAATAGAGGACATCCATTTTTGGCTATTTATGGTTATTTGAATATCAAAACTGTGTCTTTATTTTTTGATAAAATAAGAAATCGTTAAGTGTTTTTAATTATCCATACTGGTTGAATAATCGTTAAGTACCTTACTAGGTATTGTAAATGACAGGCGTCGGACAAAAACTATTAATTCGATTACGACATTTGAGTCGAAATTTTATTTAATTTGTTTTATTTTGTGTACAAGTATAACATAAAAATGGATGTTTGTACGAGTATAAAAAATAGCTTAACTCTTACGTCTTGGTACTCTTGGTCAACACCGAGTTGACCAAGACGGACGACGCCGCGGGCGACAACGCTATAAATGTGAAAGTTTTTAAGAATGTTTGGAAAAGTATTTCTTACTAAATCGTGCACACGGATAAACGTTCTGAATGCAACACAAGGCATATATTTCGGTAATGCATTCAGTGACAAATATTTTAAAGGTCTAAGAAAAAAACTATTAAATACTGTTATTTGCTGTGACGACGCTTTTAATGCAAAATTTCATGATTACCGATTAGTCAAGATGTGAAAGCGTAACAAACGAAGGAAAATCACTTTCGCATTTATAATTTTAGTAGGGATTACTTACAAAGAGTAATGGCTTGACCCGAGACTGGGGAACATTTAATTCGAGATAACGGTATTAAATGGCGATCGTCTCAACAGTGATTAAGGGACGTATTAATGCAATAAGTATTATCATAAATTATTTACAGAAATTCAATAAATTATTCCCTCGAAGGCACTTCCGGCGACATGAAAAGACTTTATTGAGTTTATCTCTTTAGTAAAATGTTGTAAAGGATTGATAGACATAAATATGTTGATTTACGGACCTTACAGATTATTATTATCATTATTTGAAAATGTTACAAATATTTATTTTTAAATAAATTCATTTAATTTTTTTTAAATAAGAGTTTACTTATAAAAATCTCAAAATTACTTTTATTCAGTTTATTACGTTAAACTTATTACGTTATTTTATTACGTTAGTTACGTTAAGTGTGAATTATATTCAATTTATTTTATATATTGTGGTTACTTAAATAAAATATATTTAAATTGAAATAATGTAAGTATATAAATATATTTCAGAAAGGTAGCATTATTCTAAACTCATTCCATAATTTGTCAACTAATTTGCATACAACACGCTCGGATACCCATGGGGGAGAGCCTCTGTGGAGACGTCTTGTTCTAAAGGCAGGATATGAAGTGTCAACTACCGCCCTGGGAACCGAGAACTTTAATTGGCTGCATCCCCCAACTAAGTCGAGCGTTCGAATAACTAAAATTACACACGACACCCAAAATAGATATGTAAACGTGCGGAATTAGCTCGGGGCAAATATTTTTAAAACGTGTTTGCACGTGACACACTCGCGGCTAATACCTTTATCGCACTGGATTAGGAGAGTACATAGACTCATATTTATGCTATTTTTTCAAAATCCCATAGACTATTATCCTTAACAAAAAGAAATCATAGAAGCAGGACGACGGAAGGACGGTCCACATGATATTATGTGTGGCGCACATAATATCATGTGGACTTTGATCATTCATACCTTACTATGTCACGGAAACACAACACCATACGTGCTGTTAAGACCATCTTAGCAAAGGGTTGTTACTGTACGCTTGTCGGTTTCAATTAAGGCATTGGTACATTCTACTGGCCAAAGGAGGGGTCTAATTTGATTGAAGGTTTAAAAAAGCTATAAATGACGCCTAGATCACAGCTAGATTACTAGCAATCAGGTTAAACGTAGCAATGTACGTAAGTGGCTTCTGATTACAATACATAAGACCGCTCATCTTTAGGCTTTTGAATATTCATGTGACTTCAGTCAACAAATAGCCACAACTAGACCCACATCGCAAATGAGTAAATTGAGTGCACACTTTGCGTTGATTAATTATTCATGCACAGCTTGGTCCTCGTCTCCGCGTGTCTCCTTTCAAAAAGACAAAGTTACCCAGCAACTGTGTCTCCAATTTCGTCTTAAGTTTACTTTATTGTTTTCAATTCTACTGTATTAATATGCACAACTAAACCATGTTTTTGTCTATGAAATGATTATGATGATGATGAATTGTAATTATTAACTAAAAAGTTCTTTAAACACTTATCTACTTACAGAATATTACACAAAAGACGTACTATTCTATGGGGATTTAAAACACAACTGAAGTAAAAGCTAATCAGCGGAATCACGGCAACCATTCGGAAGATAAGTTTTGCAAACAAACCCAAATGTTAAATAATAGCTATAAATGGCTTTTGGTTATTTCTTGGATTAACTCGAGGCTTAGAGCTGGCATGTGCGGTTTCGATAGATAAGGCGCGTTCCACTGTTCATACAGTAATAAATACGTTCGCGTGTATGTTAGGGTTCCACACAATATTTTATTAATGGTTCAGACACAAGTAGGTACTCAAGAGTATGAGGAGTTGCCAAAGGTCCCACAATATGCCCGTAATAGACATCAAACCCACGGGAAGCTCCAACAAGTTATCGCAGCCTGACGTGGAGATTCATTATTGAAATAAAAAAATCTATCGCTATTTTAACATATTATAGATTTTTCTGACAATAAATCTCAAAATCTATTTGTGGTTGTCACCCTTTCACATTTTTGATTTAATAGTTCTAGTTATTGGCGAGTTTTATAGTCTGTTGGCTGGCTACGGTCTGTAAACTACTCGACCTTGACTGTATTAGGATTTCGGGGTCGAGAAATCCGAAAATAGTGATCTCCCCTCAAAATCCGCATCAAAGTGGCCCAAAATTGGGAAAAATTGCACCCAAAATTTGTTTTTCGCTAATATCTCGAAAACTATTGCGAATTTCAAATTACGGTATAGGTTTGGTAAGTTAGTGCACAATATTCTTGACACGTCTTGTAAAACGACTTTGTACTTGCACACGTATTGCAGCCATTATTTGATTTACATGTGTAATTTTATGTACAGTAGTTTACATGTGAGGAACAAAACGTCATATAAAAGGGTATTGTGTATTTGCCCTTAGCTCTGGCGCGGCGGTCGACAAAACGATCATTTCAATTCCATTATTGTGGTGTTGGAATACGAGAGACCGTCGTAACACGTATGTCTAGGAATAGGAACGAATACAATGTGAATACGCGCGTTCATTTATCCACCTTTTATTTTGTACTATTTTCTACAATACTTTACTTGACTTCTGTCTTTTTCAGGTGAATTTCGTTTATTCTGGAGCTTTATCACAAAGGGATGGTTTATTTAGTTTTTAGATTGTGTTTGAAGTAATAATACCGTTTCAAATTTTAGTTTAACAAATTAAACAGTTTTAGTAACTGATCCATCAGGTATAATAGATCTGCTATGGGGATGATATTTTCATCTTTATACACTGTATAATGTAAAGGTCGTTAGACAGGCCGTCGCCTATTAACGCAAGAAACGCCATATGTACTTACTGAAAGTGAGCTGCTGACCTTGGTATTATTAAGGATAAGGAATTAGGAAGAGATAAGGAAATGGGTTCCGGCACCCTTTACTCACTAAACATTTAGGTATTAGGGCCAGACACGCTGACTTATGACTTTATGACTACAAAAAACAGTCGGGAATCGAAGCGGAAACTCCAGAGTTAGAGCGCAAAGGCAACCTTGACCATTCGACCAATGAGCTCGTCAACAAACAATATTTAAGTACAAACAATTTTATACTGAGAAGGTTAATCGATAAAGGCTTATATAATTCCTAGTTATAATTAATGTTTTGACTGTCCAGAGAAAAGATTGAAACACATTTTTATTTGAATGCTTCATCAATATTTAACAATGTAACGAAAGCTATAAAAGTACTAAATACCAAACTATAAAGTGCAAGTGGAACTCGGAAACTGTAGACCTTCAGGCCCATAAAGCACAAGTTGCGACATAATTGTGTAGGTAGAACAACAGCATAATAAACAAAGGTCTGAGTGCAAAAAGGGCGTTAGCCGACCGTTGTGACAGGTTTAAAATAAATCAAATTATTTAGAACTGAAATCTGAAATAGAAAACCTTCTCTCATTTAGAACAAGGCGGCTAATGTATTTCTTTTTTTTTTTTTTTCAATTAAACTGAAAATAACAAGGAAAATATATCCAGCATAATTATGTATATTTAACCAATTATCAATACTAATAATGAATATGTAGGGGGTCGGTCATGGAGTAATTTACTTTGTTTTCAGAAATATCGTGTATATAGGCTCTATACTTACATGATACTGAAACTAAATTGACGATTTTTAGATTTTTTTCTGTATGTATGTATGTTCCTCCATCACTCTTAAACGAATTAACTGATTTTCATGAAACTTGGTAGATAAACATTTAGAAGTACGGGACACGTGATAGGCTACTTTTTATCTTTTTTAATGCGGACGAAGTCGCGGGCAACATCTAGTATTTTATAAAGTTACGCGGACGAAGTCGCGTGCAACGAAGCTAGTTTCTTAATAATTGTCCTCGTTTATAAATAAACGATTAAATTATTTTTTTTAAGTGAGAGAAAAATGAATTATGTTTTAAAAAAAGCAATAATTATTTTTTTATTACTAATGCGCAAACAGTTCACGTCTTATAGCTAGAGCAATTAATCATGCAATCGGCACATCATCTAATATAATATTAATCCGTCATCGATGTACGTATAAATTAATGGCTATCTTGACCTTGAAATTTTTACAGCGAATTTATGTAAAGTCAAATAAACTTTACATCCAGACGGTGTACAATTACGGAAATGAACCGCATGACCGACGACCTTGCTACGACTGCGACTTCATAAATAAACATATAAACACTGGCAGTAAAAACATCATAGGAAAAAGTATTTCTACAATATTTTGTTTGGCATGCAAACGTGAGACATTATTGTTTTTGATGTCTCGTATTATCGTTGTGAAAAACTAAGTCAGCGTTGCGCGTTGGTCAAAGTTGAAAGGTGAAATTTATGATTTTCCTGAATATAGAATACTTAAATCATTACAACTTAATTACTGCTTTAATGCGAGATATCAACTAAACTTTACCTAAACTTAAAATTGGATGAACGGCATTCATAATTATTTGCCCTTATACCACGGTCGTGGGGGGTTCGTTGGAATTTTTACACAGGCAAAAGTTTCGCACTATTTAGGATTGGTTTATATTTTTTTAATATGAGTATGGAATGGTAGCGATTAGCCAGTTTGTATGTTTAATTCACTTTACCGACGGAATGATATTGATACAGTTTCCGATACTGAAGATTTATAAACATAAACATAAAGTAAACACTTACGATACATTCCAATTGAATTTATATATGTAAATATAAGCGAAAAGACGATGTTTAGTTATCAAATATTAAACGAATTATTAAGAACGATGTACAAGTAACACTTTGTTAAAAATAGTTACAAATCATGTTGGCTTGATACATGATGGCTTTCGCTGCCTCAAAGTATAGTCTCGATTGGAGCATTTAGAAAACAGGTCAGTAGTCACTAGTTTACAAAATTATCTTTTGTACAACTTGAAAATGGACTTTTATTGTCTTCTTTTGATTGTCTAAAATATCGAGAAGAAAAGAGGTGTTAACGCAATCTTTTTTATACATCTAAAAGTAAAAGTAATCTCGGTAGGAGGAAATCAACTTTTGATCGAGAAAAGGGTACCTTCTACATTCGTATTTATACACAGCCATTATGTCAGAGCCGGACCATTGGGGATTGCGGGGAGTCCAAGGATGCTTGTGTCAACTTTGACAAGGGTTTCGACTCCACGCCACTACTTTCATCAACCAGGGATCTCATTGGATTTGTGGCTGCTTCACTTTCAACTTATGCAAATTTGTTAAAGTTGTAGTGAGTATTAAAGGTTAGATAAATTCCCAAGTGGTCTCCCCATTTGGGTAAACACTATTCATTCATATACTATCCAAGCGGTGGAGTTCTGCAGTTTGCACTGCAGTGATTCATGCCACCACTAAAGTGTAATGGCAAAAACTTGTAGGATCAGTCTTTGCCTCAACAAGTCCGGAGAGCCACAATTGACTGAAACAAAAAAAAGCGGGGCGACATTTAACGCCGCACCTTCCCCGCCGCCGACGATATAGGTCATGCTTAACGTATACGGACTAGTAAAGTTTTCTGGAGCGTGGCATTCGCATGACTTGACTCTATTTTACTCTCAAATGTGTTACGGAAGAACTTGAAATGGTAATAACGCTTTTCAAATGCAAAACTTGCTACATGCCAAGTCTGAAACATTTTAATAGAGTTTTTATAAACGTGTATATTGTCTTTTATTCTTTATTTACTAATTGACGAGCCTAATTGACTTAAAGGAAGACAGTAAAGTTGTTAACAATATATGCATTGTAAATTCAAATATTACTAAATAATAATCAATCCTAACTTAATGTTCTCTGTAATTGATCTACTAAATTATAAAAGCAAAAACAATAAATACAGCGCAAGATAAAGCGTGAAAACTTGTTAACTATAGCTACTTCACTTTAATGAAAGAATTTAATGAAGAATGAAGATTGGTTTATTGTTTGGTATGAGAACGTTATTTTTCAGAATTTTATGACAATCATTATTGACGTCAATTGTAAATTCTTAGTAATGTGTCAACACAAAACAATATTATGTTCGATAATGAACGAAATAAATAATTTTTCAGTTTGTTCACTTCAAACAACTCGTAGACGCTTCATGGAGAAACAGAAGCCTTTTCCTTTTTCATTGTTTTGTGAATTTGTGTCTTAAAACAAAAGTGACAAATAAAAATTTTGATAGGAAATAATATTGCAGTTGGCAAACTAACGAAAGCAACAACAATATCAGGGTAGAAATGTCCACAAAACGACATGATATAACATGTTACAATTAAAGCGGGGAAAACCTGCTTTGCAAATTAATTATTATCACAATCTATATTATCTACGATATAACGGTTATTCATACAAAAATGAAATATATTCAAAGATAATGAAAGAGGAAAATGTAGATACTAGAAATTCTGAGTCACTTTATTGCAATCCCGAAATATCCATTACGTAATGTTGAGAGATCCGTTCCAAAGGACAAAGGGATAGTGGAGCAGCGACCGAATCGTAAGGAAAAGGTTAAACTTCGCACAAACGACTGGCTGCGCCATAAACGTCGACTATAAGAGCTTATCAAACCGCAACATTTTGGGTCTAACAATTCAAGTTAGTGGTGAAGTTATGACAACCGTTATTAGGAGTTTTATCATTGGTGAATTGAACATAATGATGATCGTGTAATTTGTTCAAAAAAATTATACCAACAATGAAAATATAACAATTTAACAGCAATATACTCGTACGTGATGGTTCTGAAATTATTTTTTAACATCGATCTAGCTATGCCCCGCGGTTTCGTCCGGTGTTTAATTGCATTTTAAAAACAATGTACTTAGATAAGTTTAAACAAATTCCTTATAGAAAAAATGTTACGAATGAAGTCGACCATGCCGTTTGAGTTAAACCGTGTGCATCAAATGCAAAAAAGATTTTTCGAAGACTCACGATAGAGATAAAATAACAAGTTTTTAGTTTTTTTATTATATTATTCATACTTTAGTTATGACATAAATAACGAAAGTATGTGTGAGACACGGTGAGACATACAAAACTAGGTATATGTGTTATTTACCTAGTTTTGTATGTTATTTATTTTATTTATATTAAATTTAGTTTACTTTGAAGTTCGCGTAGCTACGTAAATTAAGTGTAACATTATTACAAAGCAGGTGAATATCGATTGCGGTAAAGGTCAAGTTACCCGCAGGCCGCACCTCAGCCAGGTGACATATGAGTAGATGTCACCTTAGTATTAATAGCACTATACCCTGTTTAATGGCGAATTAGATCTTTCCTGCGGCTGGGATGTGTGATAAATTCAATATTATCCTCGGTCCATACTCGGGGTTCAAGCTAAATTTTAATTCAGTGTTCTATCGATTACCTCCTAGATTCAGGCTTTAAAAACATTAATTATAATATTTTAGAATAAATATCCACTTTGTGAGTCAGTTAATTGAACCCAGACGAAAAACTAGATAGGTAGTTCGTAAGTTTAGAACTAGAGTGTTGTTTAAATCAAGTTTAAATATTAAATAAGTTAAATGGTTTAAGCTTGACTGCGTAACAAACATTCAAACATCTTTATAAACTATCACATTACCATGTATTACACGATGTAGCACACATACCACGCGATGTATTAAGTCCAAAAAGTCCACCTATCGCGTATTTTAGTTACCAACATGATCAATCCTGGACATGATCTATGAGTTTGCCAATTTTCATCTAAATCCGTTTAACTGTTTACGCGTGATTACATCCAAACATAAAAAAACTTTAATAAGATTTTATTTTTAAAATAAAAAAAACATGTAAATAGATAAAAAAATACTCGTACCTAGACGACAACATCGTCAACAATGTACAACATTTTTAACACGATAGCCTATTAACGCCAACATAATTTGGTGACAGAGCCGCGACTAATGAAGCGATGAGATGAAAAACAGCGTCAACGAACTCTCCCAGGGGTGTATTGAACACCCGGAGACAGCCGCTGGCCTGCACATAAACAATTCAATACAAACAATCATCTCGACGATGAGGAATATGATTTAAACCAACATAATATTGAGGTTGCAGACTCGTATGAGTCATGTCGTAGTAATGATCAGTTTGACGAGGACGTAAAGTTAATACGATGAGTAAACTACATAAGGGACGACGATTGGGCCATTTACAGTAATAAGCGAGTACATTTTCGCTTCTTGAACGGTCGTCAATGATTTTAAAGCGGCGTAAACGACGCATTAAGGATGGGTGGTTCTATGTCGATATTACTTAATACGGCAGCACTTTTGAAGCCTATTCAAGATCCTCCGGGCGAGATGAATTCAAATAATTAAAATCAAACCATGTATGATCAAGAATTGTAACAGAATATTTAACCACCTAATTAGACATTGTGAAAACATGTGGAAAATTGGTTGCTAAAAATAGTTGCTTAGCAAACAATTATTGCTTAAAAATTGAATCTATACTTTTTGTATGAATAACAGCTATTTACCACAGTTTCACCTGCCTCGACATTGACAAAGGCATGCACATTTCGGCTTTTCTCGGTAATGCTCGTTTCTCGTCAAGCGGACCTGAATCTGACCCAACGCGTCACATCACATTACATCTAATCGCCCGCACTAAACTAAATAAACCTTGATGATAAACCTTCTGCAAGAATTGGGCTATCAAACACAAAAAAAGTTTTAAAATCCGACTGTTAGTTCTAATGTAGCGTATACAAACAAGCGAACAAACTGTTTATTTTTATTATTACGTGTATATTCAAAATAATTTGGTGCTTTCGTATTTTACAATAGTTTTTGATATTTTAAATTGAAATAATACGTAGTCTCAATAATTTAATGAACAAGGAACCGCTTCAATACGGTTTTACAGATTGTATGAACCTTTAGCTGTATATTAGATACCACACATTAAACATAATTTAGCTGTGATTAATTTAAATCTATGGTTCTATTCTAAATTTGTAGCGTGATTCTTGATGTAATGCCAACCGAATTGTAAAGTGTGTCTATATCTAAAGTGAAACTGAAAACAATAAGTGCATTGAACCATTTTGTGTCAACGACCACGTCACTAATTCCATTGTAATCAAATCACTCATGAGAAACTCTTCTAAATGTTATCTTTCCACGTTTCTAACGCTGAATAGAGTCTATTAAATGCTCGTGCATTTAATCTTTGCTCAATCAGTGCAATTGTTCAATTTTAAAGTTTCTCTTGGCTAATTAATGCTTACCTAATAAAGAAATATCAGGTGATTTCTTAGTGTGTGGTAATCGTTAATTTAAATGTCCATAAATAAAGGATTACAAGAAAATTGCTAATATTCTTCTCGGAAGGCGAAACTAGGAAAAATAAAAATACAAAACATATAACAAAACAGTTTTGTGTCCCTAAAAGCCCAGTTTTTAGCAATTTGCCTGATTATATGAAAAAGTTTATCGATTACTAAATAATCAATAATTATAATGAACCCCAAATAACAGTAAATTTTCACCTTGGAGAGGAAGACAATCAATTCCGTTATGTAGCCAATAAACTCTAAAACCGATATGACTTCTTGGATATAACTTCTATAGAACGTATCAACGTTAAACTTAACATATCTTGAGACTTTATGTTAATCTAATTTTAAGATCGCCGAATCCACGAGAAACAGCTTGTATATAGCTAGTAATACAGACATCAAAATGGAAAATTCCTAGAAACACCGTCGGGAAATAGAATTCATATGGAAATAGGTCGGTTTGACATTTACGAGAAATGTGAGAAATATAAAACGCATAGAGGAGTAATAAGGAAACAATATGACTTGAAGTACTAAGAGTGTTATTGTAGAAGCAGTAACCAAATATAAACGATGTGGTCATCAAAACTAATGCCAGTGCAATGAACCTTGCACTCGGTATAACGTAATGCTTACGCAATACACTCCACTAATACACAATTGAGATAATAAAGAGGAGAGCATCTACAACTAACATTTATTACTATTGTAACGATGAAGGATCAGAATAATAAAAAATATTAAGGCACATCAATTCAAATGGTTACGAACACAAACATGTTCTTAGATATATGTACATTTTCTTGAGTTTCTGGCATTATTTTCTTAAGCAAAAACTCAAGTTAATTTAAATTATCAAATAAAAATATTTTGTTATTGATTAGATGGCAGGGCAATAATGCTAAATTTAAATAATTTAAAATACTTTATAATACAATATACCAATAATATTGTGGGCATAGATTTTATTATCAGTGCAAATATAACACGACATTGTTTTGACGGTACTAGGGGCCTTGTATTGTACATCTGTAGGTATGCCTGCCGATTAATTTCATATTCGTCATAGTAAATTTATTGCTCTGTGTCATTCAGTCAGTAGATTTTCATTAAAAACATCACAGAAGGGAAAATAGATTCCAATTTAACAAAACTATTTTGAAACGGAAATTTAGACAATAGAGGTTCGACAAAAGCCTGGTCCAGGCTTCATGGTCGCAATACTGGATAACAATACGATGTTCCTGTGCAGTCGAGTGACTCAACACGCCCGCATAATGTTCTCATATAATGGGAAGAGGATAACAATATTGTGAAAACGCTTCACAATTTGTATGCTTCCAAAGAAAATGTAGCTGCTATATTTAAAAAAAGATCAATATCAAAGTGTTACGTTACTGAAGTAATTTGATCCGTACACGACAAGGAGGCAATAAAGGAAATTTTATGTGTGGTGCGGTTATATTATTATTTGCTCGCTTGTGGGGCTCGATATTTATTACAAAACTGTTTTGAAGGAAGTCTGCTATCAATCAACCAATAGATAGATAATGGAGATATTGAACCCTACTGATGCGTACCGGAAGATGTCGATTCAAGATAATATGATTGACGCCTCATCGCACCTGTTTTAAAATAACTGACCTCAAGTTACATCATTGTTCTAAGCGGTTCAGCGAGGGTCCGTACTTTTAATGTCTTAATGAAAACTTTCCATAGTGTCGTGCAACTGGATACGTTTTGCCAGCAAACGTCAAGTGAACGAAATGTCACGTACTTGAGGTTACATACGAGTATAAGTGAATATTAGAACCATGTGAAAGAAGTAGTGTGCTGATTCATTTGTTTCGAGGTCGAGCTCCCACTCGCTTAGACTGGTGACTTCCTCGACGATTACTCATTGTTTTGAATCAATTTTAATTACATCAGTGCGTTTATGGTCAGTTTGGGTAATCAAGTATATAGTAGTAGAAATGTAAATAATGAAAACGTACTTCTAGCGAATAGTACAAAAATCGAATGTTTGTCAAATAGTGACGACCAAATCGAACTGTAATAGTAATATCAACTTTTTTAAACATTTCGTTATTTTTATTGTAAAACAGATAAAAATAAGTGAATTTTATAAAGCCCTAACTCAATTATCAGCGATTCATTTTCGAGCAAAATTCCTTTACTAGTTAATGCTAATTGAATTAAGTATCAACTTTTTTCATCGTTATTTTTATTGTTACACATTCTTCAACTTAGACCCAAAAGCATTTTTGACATACAACATTCGATTAGCGCTAAAACCATTAAGCGCCTGTTTCACCAACGTCAAGTAAAGTGTTGATTAGTTACTTTTAGAAATCATTTTCTGTTTTATTGAATTATGCACTCGGTTTAGTGCATCCATCGATAGAGGATTTTTTATTATTATTTTCTATTCATAATTATCACTGACCCCAAAGATCCACTAAACATAACAGCATTATATATACCGCCAAAGCATAATCTAAAGGATATCGATTACTCCACCTTCTTTCTGACCTTGGGGCACAAATTTTTGGCCGCTGGGGACTTTAATGCGAAGCACACCAAATGGGGTTCGAGACTTATCACATCTAAGGGTAGGGAACTACTGAAATCGATCGAGATCGCAGCTTAGCGTTACGTCCTCCGGGCAGCCTACCTACTGGCCGTCTGATACAAACAAGAAACCAGACTTGGTGGACTTCGTAGTCACGAGAGGGGTTCCCAGTCCTAACTTGAAGTGTCACTCCTGCTATGATTTAACCTCGGACCACTCCCCGGTAGTAGTGATGTTTACCTGTAAAGCTGCACGACACACAAGTAGTTGTAGGCTGCATACCAATAAAACCAATTGGCCATACTTCAGAAGGCTGGTGGAAGATTCGCTCGACTGCAAAATACCATTGACAACTGACGCCGAAATAACACAGGCAGTAGAAATATTCAATGGCAGCATTCAACAGGCAGCCTGGGCATCCACTCCAAATACTGCGGAATCTTTGGACGACATGTATTTCTACCCAAAGTTCATTCTTGAACTGATAAAGAAGAAGAGACGGGCGAGGAAAAGATGGCAAATTACTAGGTACCCGCCGGACAAGACTGAATTCAACAGGTTGACCTATCAATTAAAGGATGCTCTCACACACAACAGAAATCGAGATATAGCAATATATCTGCAAAACCTTGATGCCACGCAAGCTACGGACTATTCTCTCTGGAAAGCGACTAAAAAGCTGAAGAGACCAATCGTCCACCAATGTCCAATAAAAAAAGAGGATGGGAGCTGGGCTAAAAGTGACCAAGATAAAAGTATAAACTTTGCAAAACATTTATCTCAAGTATTTATTGCACATGAGGGCTTCAATTCGGCCAAAGAAGAGAGCGTATCAACCCTCTTAAACACAACTCAGAAGCTGGATCTTCCAATTAAAAAATTTACAAAGGCAGAGGTAAAGACAACTATCAGGAACCTAAAAATACACAAAGCCCCAGGTTACGATCTCATTACGGGTAGAATACTAAGAGAGTTACCAGCCGGGGGAATAAATTTCTTGACTCAACTATACAACTCTATTCTTTGGAGAAACTTTGTCCCACCCCAATGGAAAGTAGCAGAAATTATTCTCGTTCCGAAGCCAAGCAAAGACCCCACAGACGTAAAATCCTATCGTCCTATCAGTCTCCTACCTCTTCCCTCGAAGGTCCTTGAAAAACTATTTATCAAGAGACTCATAATTAAACTGTCTGAAGCCAATTTGATCCCTGGACATCAATTTGGATTCAGGCAGGGCCACGGAACGATAGAGCAGGTACGTAGGCTAGTGGAACAAATTAACAGCGCTATGGAACAGAAACAATACATCTCAGCAGTTTTCCTGGATGTATCGCAGGCCTTTGATAGGGTGTGGCATGACGGTCTCCTCTATAAAGTACTTACTAACTTACCCATCAACTATTTCAAGTTCATAAAATCATACCTTGAGGAAAGACATTTCTACGTAAAACATGGTGATAGCACAACAAATCTCTATAAGATCAGAGCCGGTGTCCCACAGGGTAGCATTATGGGTCCTTTATTATACTTGATTTACACATACGACCTTCCCAACGCGGACAAAGTAATTATTGGTACATATGCTGACGACACGGCTGTTCTTGCAGTGGATGAAACCGCATCTGAAGCATCTCTAAAGCTCCAAGTGAGCTTAGATAAGATATCTGAATGGCTGAGGGACTGGAAGATAAAGGTGAATGAAGCTAAGTCCGTACATATTACATTCACTTTAAGACGTGACACATGTCCACAAGTGGCACTAAATGATATAAGGATACCGCAGTATGATTGCGTTAGATACCTGGGAATTTATCTAGACAGACGTCTGACCTGGGCCAAACATATTTTTACGAAAAGAAAAGCTCTTGGTCAACAAGTGAGAAAGATGTTCTGGCTATTAAATCGAAAGTCCCAACTATCATTAGAAAATAAGCTTCTGCTGTACAAGGCCGTACTCAAACCGATATGGACATACGGAGTGCAACTGTGGGGCACAGCTTCAAATTCAAACATTGAGATATTGCAACGGTTCCAGTCCAAAATGCTTCGCATGATTACCAATGCTCCATGGTATATTCAAAACGATCGTCTGCATCGGGAACTGGGGGTTAAACCTGTGAAGAGCGTAGTAGCGGAGTCTTTGCAGCCATACCTCAGGCGACTCCAAAATCACCCTAACACTCTGGCACGCAATCTGATGGATAAGCGGCCGGGTGCAACCTTTAAGAGATTAAAGAGGCGTGCGCCACAGGACCTTATGGAGTCATAATTTGTTGCATTGCATTATAATATTTGGGCAAATCACTGGATTTTGCTCCAAACACGTCCTTACAAAATTCTTAACATCCGGCTGAATGTCCCATGGACAGTTTTCGGGAATAGGGGGAGATAAAAAAAAAAATAAAAATAAAAAATTTTCTATTCAATGTTTGGGACGTTTACCGTACAAACAAAGGTATATCAGCTCCATTATCCCCGGTTACCGGTGAGTTTAAATGACAGTTACGTCAAGTAGGCCATACTTGACGTTTGTGAAACAGGCGCTAAGTATATGGAAAAGTCAATTTTCAAATAAGAAACTTTTCAAATTGGTAATAAACATTTCATTATAACAACAACAAGGCAATAACAATATTTTTGTGATGTTGAAATGAATCAAAACAAATGTAACACAAAAGAATCCGTATGGTTTTATGAAAGACAAGCGAGAAAATTATCGAGATATTGTTATAATACAAAAAATGTAATAAAAGTTGGCATGCAGAAAACAAATGGAATTTTATTTTGTAAGCGAAGATTAAATAAAATAGATAAGGCGGTTTTTGTTTTTGCGCTGTCGGTTCTGATTCGGTTGACACTTGAAATTGGGGGAGACATCATTTTCTTGCAAAACATTTCACAGACCTTACAAGAACAATTAGGAAATACTTGAAATATTAATCCTTATTAATATTTAAGTTAACCAAACATTGCTTATTGATTATCGTTACATTTAATTGGTAACTTTATACAACACTATTTTAGCTTTTGCCTTCGACTTCTTAGGTATTTAAAGCATATCAAAACTTTGTTGCTCATTATAGTTAATTGATTTATTTTTTAATTTTAGATGATCGCTCGGAAACATTGCTGTTTTTAAGCATGATTGGTATCCTAATGTCATTTTCTGTGTCCCTGTCAACATGTATGTAAAATTTCATAATATAATTCATAAACATAGTATAGGTTTAGTAGTTAAGGCGTGAAAGCGTAATAAACAAACAAACTTATAATATTAGGAGAATTATAATATTTGGATTAAAAAACTATGAATGACATAACTACTGTTTTCTGATGTTCAGGACATATTTTTATAACTATTTTTCAAACTCAATGAACTTTAGCAGGTGGCGCTTAGATTGTGTGGTGGACTATTTACCTCCTTACACAAACTGCGATCTGTCGCCATCAATGGAATATATTTAATATAATATTATAAAGAGGAAATATTTGATTGTTTGTTTGTTTTTTTGTATTGAATAGGCTCCGAAACTACCGGACCGATTTGAAAAATTCTTTTACCATTAGAAGCCGACATTATGAACATGATGAACATAGGCTACTTTTTACTGCGGAAAAATGCTGCGAAAATCTAAAATAAAAGTACTAGCGGCTTGGCCCGGAATGCACTAGACAGCGCCATCTATCCAGAATCAGGTGAAGCGACTAACATGACAACTGCTTCACAGTATAAATATGTTTATTCTGTGACTGCTTGGTGATATTTTTAGCGATCCGCTCCACGGTAGATGGCGTTTTATACTTTTCAACGCGGACGAAACCGCGAGCACCAGCTAGTATTTAATATACATTACATATTATGCTTATATTGTGACATATACGACAAGTATGCTGCCACCGTTGAAAGGTTTGCTGATCAAAAATCAATATATAATTCACAGCCAAGCCATTTTTTATTACTACTATATGGTTGTTGTGACGCAATCAAGCCTTGTAACGCTCGCGATTAACATACATGGTGCGCGTGCGTATTCACTATTCAACCTACAATAGGTAACATATTGGAACAAAGGTTCCCAAAGTAGCGATCATACAATAAGTCACCTAAACCTAACTATTCATTCTATTTGGTTCCTATGCACATTCTTGTAACGTAATGGCCCTCCTAATAATATTATAAATTCGAAAGTGAATTGTTTATTTAACTACTCAATCTATCACTCACAGAAGAAATATATCATATACATAAAGATACCTACCTAATATATTATAGATTAATATAACATTGCGTAAAACTAGAAACTCTATTTGATAAATCCATAAAAATTGCGATTGGAAGACTTTAAAGTAGTTGCGGATGGAAAAGTTGGTCTAACACTGTTAATTTCAGTCTTGTACGTTATATTATTAATTATTTAGAATATTATTTCGTCAGCCAGTGTGTCACAATGCACAATAGAACAATTTCATATCGTGTAGAACTACGTTAGAATACGATGATGTATTGTAAGCGATATCGTTGTTGATGACGTAGTTAACAAGCTTTAGAACTTAGTGACAAGATCATATGATAACAGCATTTACACAACAGAATATAAATTACACAATTATATATTATATGTATTACATAATATAAGATTATTATGTAAATACTCGTATAAAAACAGGGTTTACCTAACATAATAATACGTCTAATGCTACATTGAAGAAGATAACATTTAAAACGAGACTGGACTAAACTGACCAATTCAAAATACTACGATTTGGTTCTCACAAATGCTGTTACGTCCATATTTTTAAGAAGGAGATGATTGTGGAATCAGTTTTTAGTCGACATCGTTGGAGACTAATACGCTTGTGTTTGATTGATTAGAGTCTAATCATTACACTGAAGAAAAAAAGTATGTCCTGCGATAAGGTCTTTATAACCGCAAGGTCAGTTGGACATTGGGTGGTAGAGGGACAGGTCCATTTTTTTAAATAATGTAATATTTCGCACTAAACAATTAAACGTCGTTGGGAGTCCTAAATCACATATATAGAAGTTCTTTGGACTTATATATGTCTCCAAGTAGAAGTAGAAAGTGATAGATTTATTTAATCAATCACTTTCAATACTATATCTTTGAAATATTCATTAAAAACTGTTTGTGGGTTTCATTAATTATGAATGTGACAAAACTCTCAAAAAAATCAATTATTTCTAAACTACGAAAAGGAGTTTTAACATCTCCATCAAGCTGGGTTTCACTGACGTCGCTTCCGACAGCTGATAACCGTGATAAGGCCCGGTGCAACCACTCGACGTTATTAATAGATAAGGTCTTTGAACGGCAAGCAAACGTTAACCCACTTCCCTCATTGATGATTAAGTGCCGAGTGATTTAAATTTATACGCTCGCTAATTTAATTAGTAAGTTCCCAACGTTTCCAGCGAATTAACACTGAACTGTCTTTTCAGTGTGTAAAAACGAACGGTGTTATCACAACATTAACTGGGTCGTGAATGCTCGTGATCAAAATAAACAGTAATTCACTATCACAACGATGATAGACGGTTAGCATCCTGCGACCGAGTTACGAAAACCTCAATTTTGAATTGTTGCAAATATTCTACACAAGATGCTTGCCTTTGTAAATTGTGAGAAATTTATTTATAATCAATTATGGAACAAAAAAATTACTCGTTTCCAAAATTAATTATAATATTATAAAAACAAAATAGGCGGCAATTTTTAATAGTTTTTTTTTTTAATTTAGGGCCTTAGAAAGAAACCCAACAAAAATAAAAATTCAAATCCAATCATTATAACTCGATTCCGTCATTTTTCCTTCATTGAATCTCGAGAATCTTAGAAATCAATTATTATTTATCGTAAAAAATTAAATGTTCTATACAAAACTGATGTATAATAAAAAGCCCAGTCGAATTATGAAAAAGGATAGACTATTTAAAAGTCATAAACATCTAAGATTAATCCGTAAAAACTCCATCACGAGACTTCGGTTATCGCTTTGTAAACAAAACTTCATCTTAATAGAATCGTGTGTCGTATAGTCGAGTTATTTTAACTGTCTGTAAACACGAGCTTTTGATTTATTATCGAGTAACGTCGTCTCCATATATCACTTTCGTATTAGAACGCACGCGAGTAACTCTCAAATGAGTTTTCCTTATAAATATTGCTACTTACTAGGTTTAGTTTATATTAGTTAAATTTAGTTACTTAAAAAGTATGGGTACCTACTTAATCATGTACTAAAAATGCCTATTACAATCAAGTAAGCTGATTGTAATAGTGTATACTGTATACACTATAAACTGTCTAAGTATATATTTTACGTTTAAATTGAAAGCGAATAAACCATTACAAGTATTTTGCCTTCAAAGTGAAACGTCTAAGTTGCAATTAGTTGTGCCAAGTTGCAGCCACTCCAATTAATTTCAGGACCTGACGCATCGGCGTCACTTTTCCGCCGACGACGACGCCGCTTTGAAACAGGATTTATTAAAAGGGTTATCGTTGGACGGTGTTTCCTAACCTAGTAGACTACGTTAACAAGCTCTTTTTGTTTAAGATTGAATAAGAACGAGTGCGTCCGCGGAAACGAAGATCGTCGTGGCTTCTATTATGTCATGTATCTTTAGAAAACGTTTCAACAGAGAACAGAACAACGTGTTCGTTCTCTATTGAAACGCTAAATTGAAGGTAAGCTTTTGTGATATAAGTATGACTTTTGATAATAGAAAAAAATAACTAATACTGTTTAATAATATTCTATGGGGAACAATGGACTGAAGATGCCTACTCTTTTCTATTTAAGCTTATTCCTCGTTTATGACCAGAGGGCTTGAAAAAAAAAATGAATTATCTAAACTTAGATGACATTTGGTAAATTTTTTCCTATCACCAAAATTTAAATATTTGAAAATTTTTTTTTTTTTTTTGCTTGAAATGCTCCTAAGCGGGTACGGCGATTAGAAATATGTTATGATAAATTTATGAATAAATAGACATGTCACAATAATTTATAAACATTTAGTTATTACAACATCAGGCAACATAACTATGAGAATTCCACAAATATTAGAGACATACCTACTTTAAATCAAAAGGATGGAATTGTAAAATCAATCCAAACTAATACAATTGCATTCAAAATTATTATTCCTTAACTCTGAAGAGTTTATAAATACCTAAATAACTAGGTCCATCATTTGCTGCTCATGTTGGTTTAAGTGTTCTGAGTGTAAGTAGTTACATATAGGGAGAAGTCGCTAATGGTTTTCTTAGATAGAGACGTGTTTAAATCTCTTAGGGACGAACATCCCTCCGGGTAAAATGGCTCCATTGATGAGAAGGGTGCCAGAGAACCAACAATATGTTCTCGGAATTGATAGTTCGAAATTAGAATAGAAAAATCACTTATCTTCGGAAATCTTTCTGACTGTTGAGGTTTTATTTTTATAGTAGTAGTATGTATAGATATAAAAAAAATATTAAGTGTTTGTTTTGTGTTATTAAAATTAACTGTTATTTAAATCTACTATTATACTAATTGCAAAAAGAAATAATTTGAAACTCGAGCAGAAATCAAATATAGTCCCTTCAAAGCGTCAAGTAGATTCATTTCAATGTTCCAGTTCGCTTTTTAAACATATTAGTCCAAATGTGGTAAATACGACTCTTGTTACTCAATCGATCCTGTATTTAGAAGTATTTATTTACACATGTGGCTAAAACGATACAAGTTACATACGATTTGTAATAACACTGGATTGTGATAACATCACATACGCACGAGTAATAAAATTTCATGTTATTAAAATATTTTCATATTATTAATATCTAGACAACTGTTTTAACGTATCTCTGTGTTGACGTATAGTTAGCAGCTTTATTGTAATATTTTTTGAGACCTATCTAAGTACATTATTTCGCGTAGCGTTTTAAATGAGTATAACTACAATATAGTAGGTACTTACATAATCTACCAAAGCTAAGGGAGAGGCGCTTTCTTAGTTTCTGCATTTTGCTCATAGCGCCACCCCTTTTTTCTCTCATGGTCACGCCTGAAACAAAGCAAAACACACATTATACTTAAAATAACAATATTTTCATGTTTTATAACGCAACAAGTAATTTATAGTATTCAAAACATCCACTAAACACAAATTAATATTTAAAATAAAAAAATAAATAAAGTCGAGAAGTGTCCGCCTGTGATTTCGAAAAATAAATTCTGTTTCCTGAGAGTAGAACGTTTTACTATTACACTAATTCAAAATAAAGGAAGTGTTCTTTTATTTTTTTTTACTTTGTTCAACTAATTTTGTTTTTTTTTTTCACAAAAACTTCACATAGTAATAAAAGCAACATTCGGAAACATTTAGACGTATTTGGGTATGTACAGTCGGGGTAATACTCATTTCAGTCATACCAAAACTTCATTTCAAACGTCTGTCAAGTATTCTGATTAGCGCTTTAGTTTTAAAAAGTACAAAGAGTCTACGACTTTGATAAAGGAGTGAATTTGAAAACTGACGAATGTTTTCGTACCCCGACTTTACAAATTGAAAAACTACACAAACTAAATTGCGAACCCGAATATCTGGAATTCTGTACCAAATCGAAAAATGCGTGTGGAATGCCAGTTTGAACATTGTGTAATATTATGTTATCGAATGGGGACTTATTATCGGCATGGAAAATAAGTAAAGTATTACCACAAATGTGTAAATTCAGAATTCGTATATGCTATAGTTGTTAATAAAACCACCTATAACTAACAAATCAACACAGTAAAAGGGCATCATCATAGCAGTAATTAATTACACTTAATTATAATTCCAATACTGTAACAGTACAAGGCAAAAAAAACCAAACTAATTATTATAACATCTAATTAAGACCACCAGTGGTGTTTTTTATACATTTTAATTAACATCTGTGTGATTTTTTTCCATACATTATTGTACATAAAAATAAAACAACACGTTAGTACGTTAAGTTTCTGAAAACAACAAGTGTTTTGATACGGTTCGTAATTAATTACACAGTTATAAGTTGTAGTCACGCCAACGCCTTCCCCTTAAATTACCAAGTAATATACGATATTGCTGCGCCTTAACAGGTTATCGCGTGCAAGCGAAAACTCCACGTTCCAATTAACTTAAGTAATTTAGCTATGGATGAAAGTTTTTCTTGGTTATTTTCTTTATGGGCAATGGGGAGCGATCTTGAGATTGTTCTTAGTTTCTTGAACGTCAATGAAATTATTATTTATCCAGCAGTAGCGTGTAATATGGAACATTTATTGTGAACTAGCTTTAGCCCGCGACCTCGTCCACGCACCATTTTGCCAAATTCAACACCTGACAAGAATATAATGTGCAATGATTTATAGGGAAACAATTTTACATTGGTCACATAAAACGAAACTAATTTAAAAACTTCTTTAAAAATTAAACTCTACAGAGAAAAATAAATATATTTTTATGATTTACATTTTGTTTATCCGTTGCTAGGCAACGCTTTTTCAACGCGAAACTGTCGACGACGGTAACGCAGCCACAATTATATTTTTAGAGGATTCTTCTATTTTGGGTGAAATGTATCTTATGTAATTTTGACAACGTGTTACGTGCTAAATTTCATGTTGATCGGCTGAGTACTGAGGCGGTAAAACAAACAAAAAACAATATTAGGTACTTTCCAATTTATAATATTGGGGATTAAACACACGAGGAACAGACAGTTTATATACTTACAATATCTACTAGGAAAACGAGCGTTTCGATATTTCACAGACTATTTTTTTGTGGTAGCAGGAAGGGCAAAAATTTTAATGAAATGTCTGTTGCCGGTCAACTGTTACAACTTTTGTGCATTGTTTGGACGGTGGCTCATTGACAGGTTGCCAAACGCATCCGCGAGGCGCCGTCGCGACGCCCTCGCCGCGATGCGAACGTTGATCCGGTCCTGCGTTTACAACTACTACACTGTATAGTTTTTATTTATTACACTGAAAGACTTGTAACGCCTTAAGTAGAGAAAATAAAGGTTTTTTTTACCTAAATACCTCTAGCTAATATATGTTACACAGAACCAACAGTGTAATTATTTGTGAGATGTTGTAATCTACATAATATCTCTGTGAAAGACCTCTGTCATGTGGAGGCTGCATCAATATTGGTCAATCATTTCGGAAGTGTGTCCGGACAAACAAGCAGATAGACAAATTAAAAACATGTACAAAAGGCGGTGCTTATATGCTTTTTAATATGATGTAACAATTAACTTAGAAAAGCGTTATTTGGACAGATTAAACACTTCATTTTATAGAAAAAAAAAAACATAGTTCAAAGAAACTACGCTCGCATTATTGTAACAACTCTCACGTACTGGTAAGTATTTGCCGGTTATAAAGCTTTAAAGCAATTAAAACGTTTTATATACGTTGTAAACGTTTCACTGGAGGATGATCTGGTTTTGTTAAACAAAGGTTGACTTTGAGGGCGACAAACGAAGATTCGAGACGAATTTACGGTTCGAAGAATTTAACCGATAAAGTTAATTTATGAAACCCTTTTATATACTTATGTGTCTTTTATACTTAATTAGACTAGATGGACGCGCCCCAGTTTCACCTGGTGCAATTGGAGGAGTTAGTATATTCCTTCAACACGACCCCCTAGTAAAAGATTTTTTTCAAATAAGTGCATTGATTTAAGAGATTATTACACTTATAATAAATGAAACCGCTTTCATAAAATTCTGTTCGCAATTTCGGATTAAAACACCATGGTAGATCCTGCGATATAGATACTTATGTACTTGGCTACTGGCCCGCTGCAGACGCAGTCCGCATTTGAGCTCATTTGTGAAGCTGAACACCGTACTGACCTAGTTGAGGAAACACAAGGTCTACAGGAGCAAAACGTGACAGGAAGGCTTAACAACCTTTAGAATGTAATTTAAGCATTTATAAATTTATTTCAAACTAGCGACCCGCTCCCGGCTTCGCTACGGGTGCATTTTTTTTTACGTAAAAACCTTCCCTGAATATCCCTCTATCCATGAGTGAAGACAGAATTAAAGTCGGTCAAGCCGTTCTCGAGTTTTGCGCTTAGCAACACATTTAGGGATTCATTTAGATAAATTAGATAAGCGACCCGCCCCCCGGCTTCGCACGGAGTTGTAATGTGTGAAATGGCTGAGTAGCCTTCAAGGGAGAAGTGTAAGGGATGCCAAAGCCTATTTCCTTATCCTCTCCTATCCCATATCCCAAAGTCGGCACGGAAATTGCAGCTTGCAGAATAATCCGTCGCTTGTGTTAATGAGACGCGAATAGCGTAATATAATAATAATAATTATAGGTATGTGAATCACTTAGCATTATATATCAATAATATTGAATTCCAAAGGTTTGGAATTAATTAAGCAGGAAATTAATTTACACTACTTGTTAGTGATCTACCGTATTTGATATCTCCCGTGACAATATCCCGACTAAATTCGGCATCACTACACAGACGGTAAACAGACCCTGTGTTCCGAACGACCATCATAAGCAAACAGTCAACCGTCGACACTATCTAATCTGAAATTCGAAAATGTCTAGGTTATACAAACTGCATAGATATGAAGCATATACAAATTTATACAGACGGACGTGTCTCGTTGCTGCTTATGTAAAGGTGTTCAATGTTGATTAATCAAGATAACGTGTACTAATAATCATATCTAAAGATGCATCTGTAACCGCTATCAGTTAAAAAGATATAACGATAACAGAACATGCAATATACATTTATAGAAAGATATATTCAGAATTAATGTAATTTTTATAATGTTTATAATCATTAAATGTTATCTTTTGAAAATGTAAATAGTTAAAGTTTAGTATATAGTTAGTTTAATTTATGTTAATTTTGTATGTTATTTAATCCGTATGGACTAATTTGTCTGAAATAAATAAATAATTCTGAAAAGTATAATAATAATAATAATTATTATTTATTATTATTAACAATTATATTTTTCGATCAAATATATTAATGTAGGTACTATCTGTTGCACGCGACTTCGTCCGCGTAACTTTTTTATAGGATCTCGCTGATTGCAGCTTTCTATAGGTGAAAGAATTTTCAAAATCGGTCACGTAGTTTTTGAGTTTATTTATTACAAATATGCATATTATCTCTTTATAATATTATTATAGATGACATATTAAGGCAAAAACTTCGCAATTACAATAAAGAACTTAAGAATAGTTAGTTTCTTAGAAAAAGTCCTAAGATCTATAAGACGATAAAATTGTTTGGTATTAGCGCCACATAAAATCTGTAGAAGTTTCAGCATCGTGAATGTAATAACTTCAAATGAACAAATGAGATAAAAATATATTGCAGATTTATTCCCTGTTTTCGTGGTGTTATCTACTTTTTAAAAAGATACTTCGCATCTATTTGTACTAAGTATTTCTTATTCTGTGAGTGACCATAGTTAGCAGTTATTATACTAATTATCACAGTGTTATTTTTCATTTTTTTATATACATATTTTATACATTATTTTTTTCCTCATTAGTAAGTTATTTGTAGTTATCTTACCACCTCTGTAATGGCAATGAAATGACCAAATGTTTTAGAAATTTCAAATGAGTACTGATAACGGATGACAATCATAATGTATTGAACTGTTATTGTGATTATCTTCATCGAATTATTTCATCATTACAAATGCATCTAATTTTAGAACGACATATACGTGCATAACATATATAGAAAATGAATAAAATTATACAACTACAAGCTAGTGATAACCTTTAAAACAGCCAATTGGAGACTATTAATGACGCAAAAAAAAAACAGCACCACTGGCCGAGCCGTTTATGAATGAATTTACGATTCATAAATTTGCCGCAGCAGGAGTAGTTCACCGCAGCATCCGCAGCGAATGTAAAGAAATTGGGTTGTGCTAACGAAAAGAAACCACTTTTATAAATATTTTCGCAGCTTCATTACGATAAACGTTGCCTACAAAAAAAAAACTCTTTAAGATCTCTTTAACGGCAATCTAAATAATTGTCTATTGGCTGTCTTATCATCGACACTACTTTCAACATTGTACTGTTTGGTCAAACTTTTATCCGAACGATGATGGTTCTCATTTGGTAACGTTGGTTAATTGGAACAACCCTACTAACAACCCTACCCGGCTTCACACGAGTGCAATAATAGTTGACTAAAATGTAATTCAATATATTATATTAAGCGTCATATCATAGTTAAACAAGATTTAACAGTTTCTATGTAAATTTTGATTACAATGATACTAGCAAAATATACAAAACTAAGAGAAGAAATTCTCCAAATGACGAGAAAATCGCATTCAAATTGGTTGCATAATTTTGAACTAGGCTAATTTCCAGTTAGGGATGTCCAAAAGGAAACACCACTGGAAATGTCCGTCAAGTTTGGAAACAATAATAAAAACGGTGACACGTTCAATCAGGAGCAGAGTTGGAGCAAACAAATCGGTAAACACATGTACAGTTGGCCGGTTATAACCAGTTCCGCATACCGGGATTGTCCAATGAACTCAATCCCGGCGCCCACGCCACACATCCATGCCATCCGTCGTACCTACGTGTTCAATACAGTGTGACAAAAGTAGTAGTCTAGCGGTCTACTTTGAAATTGAAGTGGATTCCGGCCAAAAGTGTACCGCGGCACTCAACCTGTCCGGGCATTTTGCTTTGAAGTCGTTTTAGGAAATTATATTAACCAGTCGTTTAGCGTTATAATCAATATAAGAGTTAGATATTTTAAATAGTAGCCATATTGCGATGTAGGCAAAACTACAACTAGTCAAATTGCGATCTAGACCGTCCAAGACCAACCCACACTACCGGAGTTGACAGTAGATGTCATTCAATTAAAGCCATCGCCTATATCTATGTAATGGACAACAGATGCCAGAGAATTTCAGTTGTTATACTTCCTAATGTCATTAAATATTTAGCTAGCTCCCACTAAATTACTCAAAAAACCTACGTGGTAGGTAACCAAACCTACATGGAGACTTGACTTTTAGATCAAGTGAAATCCTGTCAAATGAATCCTGGAATTGCGTAGAAGTCAATAGCCGGAAACCTCTTTACGTTGAGGTAAGTTCCAGTATTGCAGTGGGACGTAATAATTATGTAAATTATAGGATGATGATGATGATGATAATGATGAACCAAATAAAACAAGGTCATGAAATTACCTACAGATTTATAAATAGTAAATTGTACCGAATTGAATGTAACGCTACTATGAATATTCTAGTATTACGTAATGTACGAGCAACAAAAGTTACGTCACTGGCTGACAAATTACAATCCTGCATCAAAACAAATAGTTACACCTTTTATTTCCAAGAACCTAATCAATAGTATTAGATTAAGCTGATTGGCTAGTCTTATCTACGATGACTTATAGTTACAGGAAAGGATGATAAATTATGCCGGACGCTGATGAAACCGTATCTGTCAAAGATTTGCAATGATTTGCTTTCGGCCATGCATCTAGTAAAACATTACATACGACCTGAATAATCTGATTATTCTCACACATCTTTGGTTGATGTAGAGGTAACCCCAATTGCGATTGGGTATCAGCATGATATACTTTTTTGTGTCACATTAGGTGCAGTATTTAAAGTAAACTACAATATATGCTTGTTTTTACACTCTTCGCTAGTCTTGACAAGATAAGACTTCCGACGATTATAGACAAACTGAATGAAGAAAGTTAAGTAACTTAATTGTGACCTTTTAGGCAGAATATTCAATCAGCAAACCAATAAAGGCTACATACAATAAAAGTCATAAGGTTATCATTGCGACATGAACGATTGATATCGACCGTAAAAGGTGACGAGAGTGCGGTGTGTTGACACAACTGCTGCTATTTACGTAGGCGCATTCTTGATAAACGCCTACATAAATATGGAATAAATGGTGTTATTTATACTATTGCAAGTACCTACTCGCATACAAACACACTATGACCAAGCCATGACAAAGCAAAGGCGTTGTTGTGAATTACACGCATTGTTTATTTAAATACATTCAATTTAAACATCATTTAAGAACGATGTAATATTTAAGATTTAATAAATATTATGTAAGAAAATGTAATCACAGGGCTATTAAAATTTTGAACTGGTATTTATAACAAACACGTGTCAATGAATATAAGGCTACTTAGCTACTTACAGATACAGACAAATCGAAGGTTTCGTAAGCAAAGTGTACCAGTGTTACGCGAAACCAGGTCCGCGCGGGTTACATTCGAGTCGAATGTGCGAAAGTCGTTCGTCGACCTTGCCGCGAGCTTCGCCGACTCGGCTGCGCCAGCGCAAGAACACCGCATGCCTTTCCGCCCACTGCACTCGATTGCAGTGTATCTTCGACTACAATAATGCGCTTGCCTACCCTCGTTAACCCTCTCATTACAAAACTTTCAAAATAGAACAACTTCATTGAATGACATATCAATAAATATGACCTATAATATAAATTGTATATAACAAACAAGCCTCTGCCAACCAATCCTTATCTATACTTATAAAATTGTTTATCCTGACTGACTATCAACGCACAGCCAAAACTACTAAGCTTAAATTAGCCTACTAAGCCAACTAAGCTGACATTTGGAATATAGGTTAATTTTATAACGTAAGCATAAGGACATTTGAAAATTTCAAATCCGTGCGAATCCGGGGGTGGGTTTTAATAATCATTGAACTATTATAGATAAGCATTACTTTTGTATGCACAATTGATGCACAAAGAAAATTCACGTTTGGCAATAAGCAATTTTCTCACTTTATGGCAATATAGCACAAACATTTATATCTAACCGAAAAAGAACAGAACTTGAACGAACCTTTTTACACCAAAACAATAATCAATCACACCAAAAGTGCGACATTAATCAATATCTTTGATAGAACATTCGCTTCAAAAGAATCAACTTGAATAATGAATATTTGACGTGACCCGGTTCAAAGCGAAAATTCTTAATCAAAAGGTAGATGTCTCGGGAATAGTAAAAAACACGGAAGATCACTTTATCACCTTGAAAGAAAAATAAGTTCATATATTTAAAATATAAATTGAATTTAACGTTCTCAGTGACTAATAAGATAGTCCGATGAAACAAGTCGATGACAGAACAAGCGCCAGTGTGCTGATGCAACTAGAAACTGGAAAACTGCTTGAACTCAAGCCAAGAATGCGATTCAACTATACACTCGGCAGAGTAGACATTCCGGATTAAAGCAAGGAAATGCTTCCAAAACGACTACGCTACAATACTACGTGAGAGACTGAGTGGATATAAATTTTAAATAGCCAATTGATTTGTGAAGTGTTTTCATTTATCCGACAGCGTTGCGGAATAAATTTTGCCGTATTGTTTTCCTGTATCTGACTTAATTGCCAATGTGACTCATTCCTAACCACATCTATCTTCTATTGTATAAACATTTATTTATAAACAAAATAGTATTTATAATGCAACTATCATTAGTACAAAATATTAATCAACTATTATTATCAGGCAAACAAACTACAAAAACACACTGTACTGTACCATAAATTAGTAATAAAAGTTAAACCTATTGTGTTAATTAATAAAATAACTGGCTACTAAATTACACAACGTTGTCATCTAACCGAGGTCAAATATACATTTGAAACGAAACTAATTTATTTACAATAGCATTTAATTATCGTATGTTTATTCATGACATTTTAAACAATGGTTTTAAAGAAGTCGTTCTTTTGATAGCAGAAAATGCTTTCAAATCTTCATGATTATCACCGACTCTTACGTTTTCTTCAAAAAAACCTTATGAATACTTTTAGATCTGCAACTCTATAAACGATGCAATAAACGATGCAGAAAGTGAATGTTATTTACATATATATATATACCAGTATACCTATACAGAAAATTTATATGTATTCTATTATTTAAATGTGTACCTACACAAATTAATTTAAACAAAAAGTACAAATAATGCTTCCTCTAATGGCCACGTGCTGCAACAACCAAGTAACCAAGCAACCAGTAAGTAAGTAAGTAAGTAAGCCAATAAGCATTTACAACGACGTGTCTGTAAAGCACACCTATATAACTAAAATACAATTTATAATTCACTTTAGAAAGAATTCGACCTTTCCTTTATCAGTCTTTCATAACATTGGAAAAACCACGTTTCACGAGTACGAACAATCACTGAGATTAGAGTCTGAGCAGTAACGAAACAATTGACATTCATTTGCAATGAAAGTCGCTATTAGGGACAAGGTGAGGATCTCACAATGGTTTTGCGACAGTATTAGGGGCAGCAGCAATGAGATAATATAGCACACTACATACCTAATTAGTGTATGGTAATCGACCCGTTTTGCTGGCAAACTATACTTTATTTTATACGAATGGAAAGGGAGTCCTTGAGATCGCTGAAATGATCGCAAACGTTTTCACAAGTCTTCCTGTAATTGTAATTTCGGTAAGTATATTATGACGATTAATTACAATAATTATTTTTAGAAACGGTAAATTATTATAAGTAGATTTTTTGCACTAACATTTTGGCTAGATATAACCAGAGTTTAAAAAAAATTAACATTCAGGACAAAAACCAGTACTTACAATAAAATTTTAAGTATATGTACTTTTTATATATCCAAATGTCAATGATGGCAATAATATTTTCATATTTTGTTATAAATTTAAAATGAGGTTAGCCTCACCCTTTTCAAAAAGCAAATCAATGCCCTGGACAGGCACAAGTTTTCCAATGTGACGGCCAACCTTAAGTGGAGAAGCCTAAATGAAGAGGCACTTTAAGAAGAAGAAGCATTATGATGCTACTCCTGGATCAAAACCCGAAGCGCACGACTATAGTTACAGCCCGCAATCACTGTGATTAATATAAGCATAGATAAATCATTATGTGACAATGTTTGCCTAAGGTCTTTAGGCAGATATTGTTGATGCGTTAATATATTTTCTTGACAATTCAACCAAGAATACCACACAAGAGCATCAGGGTCAAGACCAATGGGAAATGCGTCGCTGTGGAAGGTACCCCTTGCATACGACTCTTTGACCTCGAACCTGTGACCCTCTTCACAATATAATCAATTGTAATGTAAATGTGGATCAAATCCGTAGTGCCGCTCGCTGTGTGGTACCGATTTCATCGGTGATGTGGAAAACTCAGGTCGTATATTGAGAGTCACTTTTATACTCGGTAAAAAGATTACTGATGATAATAATGCCGACTAAAGTCAAGCTACTAGCTTTTAAAAATATTAAAGATTTCCATCGCTGTTTGAAATTAATTGCATTAAAAAGTGTTTGTAAGCTAAAAAAATGTTAAATTCATGGACCAGGGCAAGTGCTTTACATAATTTCAAATTTAGTTTATGTACATACATACAACCAACTGCTCATTAGATTTATAATAAAAATAAACTTATATAATGTACCGATTTGGTGTACAAAAAATAAATACAAAAATTAATGTTGTAAAAAAAATGTTATCATTAATAATACATAATATAAATTTATTATGTTACAATGAACTTTTTACAATACACAAGTAGACTTTGCAGGGGTGCATTTTTTTCTACAAAAATCCTTTCCCGTTTATCACTCTTTTAATTAGTTAAAACGGTATAAAAATACGTTGGATGGTTTAGAAGAAGTTAGCGGAGAAGCAGACAAGAGGAGCAGTATAAAACAACACTGCTTCACTGTTTAGAAAACACTAGTGAGAGGGAGTGGCAATGTGTTCTTGTTGTTTTGCGAGGTGATTTGAGGACGCACCATTTACTTGCACTCAAGGAGCTGCACTTTGCAAAAGACGATATTTTCTTCTTACCTTATTAATCGTTAAGACATTTCCTTTATTGTAATAGCAGAAAACCTCTGTAAACAGTATGTTTGTCTTTCACTTTTTGTACAAGAAATCAATTATTTGAGTTCGTATAATGAAAATAAACCAAATTTAAAAAAAAAATAAGCACTACATTCGCTTCGTTTACACATTTATCAGTGTTGTAACGTTTTTCAAAAGGTTCGTAAACCTCAACACTCCCATTTTTAACTAAATTTATTTCAGTATATTTCTGCATTCATTAGAGAAAAATTCAATTAACTAGTGAATGCAGATGTGGCGAGACAAAAAACTAGACAGAATTTTTGTGTAAGTAAAAATTAAGGGCGCCCCATTACTGTACGTTATTTTATTACACCGTTTAAATAAAACAGAAACCGTATATATATATATATGTCGTCGGCGGATCCTTTAACTAGTCTCATCGAGATCGGCCTTGTCACATCACGAAACGGCGACATTTCTTGATATGCCGCTCTAAAAACCGTCATATCGTTCATTCGGCATAACGTTTGACGTTTTGCCTGGGCATGTTTGAGCAAATCGATTTGTAGGGTGACCAAGCAAATGAAATGAAGTTTTGATTTTTTTACTAGATTAAAAGGGCGTTTAGGTATTAAAAATTTACCCAGCCATGCTCGGACAGAGTCTGTAGGGTGATCAAAGTATAGGTAAATAAAAAAATTATATAATTATATAAAATATATTTTTAATATTTTTAATTACGTTTCTTAAAAGCGTCTCTTAAAATAGTTACATTCTAGTATTAATCAGATAATAAAATCAGACTCTTAAAAGACACATTAATCAGAATTAAGTGTTTGGGTTGGCTTTTGAATCTTTTTACAGTTTTTACAGTGTCTTTAAACTAAATAAGTTAAGAATGCTTGTTATTTTATTAAAATATAGTTTTTATGCCTAGGAAATCCATTCACAATTATTTTTATAAACATTTTAAAACATAATAACATAACAATTGTGCGCTTATTACAAAATGTATTACAATACTTACTTGCACTGGAAACAAATAGGTTAGGTTAGGTTCCGGAATGTTATGAAAATTAATGCGAGCGGAGCGCAGCGGAGCGCAGCGGAGCGAGCCCACCCGTAATACTGGTTGTAGCAGTACGACTGGTAACAAAATAGGTTAGATTTTGTAATGTTTATGACTCTGGTTCATTTCAAAATATGTTATAAAACGTAATGTAATGTTATAAAATTAATTGTGAATGGATTTCCTAGACATAAAAACTATATTTTTATAAAGCTAACAACCATTACTAACTAATTTAACTTTAAAACACCATAAAAATCACATACAAGATTAAAAAAGAAATCCCATTTGTTTACTGTATTTTGCATACTTATAAATAACAATGGCTTAAAAAATCTTAAATTAATATTTAAGTAAGTAATTAAGTAAATGTTTTATAAACAAACTTATAAGTCACTTCCGCAGCCCTCTTAGATGTCAATGGCCGAGGAATCACGAAGCAGGGACACCCTACTTTTTTATATGCTCCATAACCTAAAACAATAAAACATTTTGTTATAAATCTCACGTTTTATCATGATTTATTGTTATAATTAACACAAGATTAGGATATAATCTTGTGCATCCCTAATAATCCTAAGTTGCATGCCCAACAGGGTCCATAATACTGGTCTTTGTTTTTATATTATAACATCTTTGTACATTATGGTTTCGCAATAAATAATAATTGAATTGAATTGAAGATATTAGTGTATAGTGTTTAATCATGATTTATTGTTATAATAAACATAAGATATTAGTTTAAGTGTATAAATAAAAACTAACCTGTGAAATCCAGTCAGAAGTCCATGGTCTTTTTACATTATATGTAGAATTAGCGTGACTCTCATAAAAAATCCTTAACTAACACTCATAATTTAATTGAAAATAACTTTTTTCTTCAATCGTCTCACTGTTATCACTTTTATTGTCGTATTTATCGATTTCTTGTGACGCCGCCATCTTATTCGCACGTAAACACACAGCTGACAGAGCGTAAATAGCGCCACAAGCATCGCGAAGCGGAACTACATTACAATGCGCCAAGCCATATCTCGATGTGGCGAAGTGACTAAAACGGCAAATCGACGAATAGGTTGCTTTCATCGATCAGCCTAACTTTATAGTAGGCACATCATGAAATAATCAGTCAAATCAAGAAATGCCACTGTATCGTGATGTGACTAGGCCGATCTCTAGTTAAACGAAACGGCGGCGACATATATATATGCGTAATTCAAGTTTAAGGATGAATTCTAATTTTCATTAAATTATTAACACAATATTCGCTTTACATTTTTCTTAATTGTAAAAAGCTTTAATAGAAATTAATATACTTTTAATATTATTATTTTGAAAAAGCAGTGATAGTAGGCTCAGTTACTGATACGATGGCGCAGATTGAAATTTTACTGCAGACAACCAGACAACGGACTTCAATCATATTTTTATTGTCCAAAAATATTTTTATGCAATTTAAAAAAAAGTGTATTGACAAATATAAATATTAAGAACACTAAAAAACACACTCAGATGATACTTACTGTTGATAATCTTGTAGCGTATAAATGTAGAAAAAAAATCAAAGCAACGAACGAGAGATTGCTATTAATATAACTTACTGTTAAATTCTTCACTGTTAACGTCTACCGTGGTGAAGTCTTTGTAATGTTATTGTAAAAGAATGTTAATTAAAAAAGCTCGTAAAAGCAGTAAACTCTTTATGGAAAGCAGTGAACCAAAGGCGAGAAAGCGAAACAAACTCATATTCACTCACCGTTAAACACAAATAAATAAAATTATATTAAAGCTAACGGAACGAAGATAAGACAAAGTATTCTGATGAAATTTAACTCGATAACAATTTTCTGTTACCCCAGAAAATTTTCTGTTCTCGTAGATATATGGCGGTATGAAAAAATTAATTTAAATCTATATTAATTATAGGAGTTAATCGAAGAAAATTTAAAAAGTCACAATCCAAAATACTAGTTAATATAGTTACTCAAAGTCTGTGTGTGTGTGTGTGTATGTCACTGAACTCCTTCTAAACGGCTGGACCGATTTTAATTCTGTCTTCACTTATGGATAGAGGGATAATCGGGAATGGTTTGTATGTAAAAAAAAATTGGTCGCAGACGAAAACGCGGGCACCCACTAGTAAAATTATATTAATTTAAAACCTTAAATAAATTACGTCCTTTTCAGACAAAGTAAAATTAAGCTTCTAGATTTTCGCAGTGTTCGTGCAAGCGACGACGCGTCCCAGTTTCGGCCCGAAAGGACTAATTAATATAGGTGTATATTCCTTAAACCAGCACTTAAGAAGACTGAACTAAAATGACCCAAACTAACTCAATATAGCGCGCCAACCATACAAGGGCACGAAAACTTAGTTAGAAAATATATATTTTTTTTATGTAATTTCTTTAGTATATTAATTCAACTCACATGTTTCTATGACATTACCAGTTTTTTCGTCAGTTTTATTAAAAACAAAAAAAATATATTAATGTAATAGAGTCAATAGTGTAAAACAGAGGCTCCCGGCAACCGGCAACTGACTATATAATACAAAAATATCAAAGACAAATATCATCTCGGTGTTACTTCATCTGGCATTACTTCAACTTTTCAAATAAAGACTAAGTTAGGACACTCAAATTGGCCCATTTTAGAGTTTACCACCACTTGAATTGAATTTGTACGGTAAATTTTCATGGCAGCTAAAGATAAAGTCACATGCAGGTTGGTTGGTCATAAAGTTTCGTACGTGTGGAAGCCGCCGATATGTTCATCGGAGCGCAGCGAGCTCCGGGACCAACAGAGCGTTACCGCCACACGAACTCCAGTATTAGGTAAAGGATGAAAGCGTACTTTGAACACGCGAACCAACTTACGTAATCCTCCAAAACTATTGTGGCTTCAGACCATAATCGCCAGTAGTCAACCTCATACAAATAAAGTTACAAACGTACAACAGTTTCAAGTTAACTTTTAAAACACTTTCCTAGTTTCTCAAACCGTTAACATAAACTTCTTTTCCTAACAGCCTTCATAATATAATTACTCCGTAATGACTATAAAACAACTTCCTACGTAGAGACGCGAACGCATGTCATAGGTGCGCTAGCGACGTGCAATGATACGTGGCGGCCTCCCAAGGTCTGCTGTAATTGTATAGGAGTGGCCACGCAAGTTGCGGTCGCTCAACCGCATCCTTATAAATCAGATACGGATAGATAACGCTTTTATTCAATATTTTATCATGAAAAATATATTTTTTTATTTAATTATTTCAGTTAATTTATTATCTAATTCGCATAGAATAAGAATAATAGTTAGAACAAAATAAAAAAGTTGCAATGAAAAAAAAAAATAAAAATACTAAACTGACAAAACATGCATTTTTTAAATAGCTTCCTTTTAATTAGCGACCTTAGATAATTCCGCAAAAAATTATCTAACAGATGGTGAAAATCGCATCAAAATCCTTTGCATCGTTTAGGAGAGGAGTAAGCACCCATACAGACAGACGCGGAAAGCGACTTCAAATTATACTATGACGTAAAGAAGGTATGTATGATGAATCAGACCGATGAGTGTCCTAAGTCGTTGAGTCAAAACACCTGTTATGCGGTTACCTGTTTACCTCGCATGATATTGAATGACTAGGTATATAATTATATATATTTCTCTTTCCTATTGTTATTTGCGTGTATAAATTCTTGCTATGTATAAGCTATGTATTTAATTCTTGTTTCACTAATTGTGTATCCCGATTGAATTAACAAGTTGAAGGAATTAATCGTTCTCGTCCGGTGGGCCATTGACCCCTTGGCGCCGGCGCACCTGCGCATGCGACGACGAATACCATCTGACTCAATTCTCAATTGCCTGGCGGATACCGTCAAGGCCGCTAGCTTCAATTTAAGGGTTTCAATTTAATTTATTTGTCAATAGAAACTTCTGCACCGAAAGCACGACAAAATTGTCGTCAGTTGTTTACAAAAACAAAATTATTAAACAATAATTTCTAGTAACGTTTTTGTATAAATACAATGGTTTGCCACTAAAACCATAAGAGGTGTCTTGAAAGTTAAAACGTTCCTTCATCCAGTAAAATATAATTCGTATAACACAATTTAATTTAGATAGTGTTATTAACTACGTTAATAATAATTATAAAAGTAAGTATCCTATTAATTACTAATTGCATGAAAAATTATTTACTCTTTGACAAACTTTTGCCGTCCCGATTTTATAGTATTTCTATGCAATGTTAACCTTACTAAGTTTAACCGCATTAAAAAAATTAACCAAAAAAATATTTTTGAAAAATAAGACTTTCTTAAGACAGAGATAATCTGTATCTTCTCTGTCGTTTCGGACTCAGTTTATTTAGTTTTTTTTTTTGTGTAAAAAAACTGTATAGGTACTTATCAAGCTTACATACCTAAGAAGATAGAACAAAGTATGCATGCAACACAGTTGTAATTAGCATCTAATTTCGAAACGAAGCTATAAATAAATGAATTAATGAGAGCCTCTTAATATATGGATGTTTGCAAAAAAGAAAGTTCACTTTCACAGACACAATTGACTAAGCAATGTCATCTTTCGTCTCGCAAACACCAGTAGAAACTATTATGATGAATCACGCTTTATTTATAGTGTGAAAATGTGAATTGAGTTTCGTTCGTTACTTCAAAACGTATGTTTTTATAACTGTTAAATTTAAAACAACAGTCTGCTCGAAAAAAAACCGCCTCTACAGGTGCAAAAAAGCGGCCTCCGCTGAAAACTAGTTTATTTCGTGACTTAGTGGCTTCACAACTGCAAGCAAAAACTACAAGAAATATATATAAATAAGCAGGAAACTCATTTATTCTTTCAGGCTACGCGCAATGTCGTCGCACAAAATAACCTATTCAACAATAAATGAGAACTTATTATAAAAGGAATTGTACTAGGTAGTACCGGCATTAATTAAGTGAATAGTTTTGTTATGCCTTTTTTTCTTTCAGTTTAAGTTTCACTTTTTCTCGGGTAGTTAGCTCTTAGCTCTTTGGCTCATTGTCTTTGAGCCATAAAACAAAGAAAACGTGATACATTTAAAAACAACAATTGTATTCTTTTTAAACGCTTGAAACGTTCATAAAATGAAATTGCTTTAATTTCATGTTTACTTTTTAGTTAAACTACTATTTAATAAGAAAGAAATCTGTAAACCAATCTAAGCCTAGGACACATTCAGAAAGATAACTATACAAATTGGTGTAACTACAGTCGAAAATAATTAATGTAAAGGATTGTATAAGAAACAATTTTTAAAGTTAATTTACTGCTTAAAACAGACATTTTGGAAAAAAATTAATTATTTAATAATCGTGAAAATAAATACGTTTTAATTAAAATTACGTAGGTAATAAATCTCGTTTGAAAAATGACTTCATTTATACATGTGATATACAAGTGGTACAAGATCTCCCCCCACACATACAAAAATAATTCGAGTCTTTATAAGCACTTTACAAAACTGTGTGAGATGTTAGTTAGGTATCATACACAACATGTTGAATTAAGTAATGATACAGTATACGTATTTATTGTATAATGATGTATTTGCTTCGGTTGCGTAAAGGCACTGTTTACATAAACTGGTTAATAATAGTAAACAAAGATACTGCAACTCCAAGCAACACGTAATAGGTGCATGAGTATATTTATAAACATAGACACACTGGAGTGTAGCAAAATGATAGTTTGAACATTTCATGAGAAGTAATAAACTACTATGAGATTAATTACATAGGGAAACAAATTCAAATTTATTTTAGAAGTTAAGTAACATTAAATGAGAACAGGCTTACTGTAGTTGAATTATACACAGTAACACAACTGATTAGGATAATAATTGGATGAAATGAAATCATATCACACCTGTAAAGGTATAACTTACTCGTAAGTGCAAAAAATAAATTTGATACATTTTGATAAATGAAAAACGAATACCTCGCACCGCATCGTTGTGTTTTCAAGTGGAAATAGTCGGCAGTTTTTTTACCTTCGGAAATTGTCGGCAACACGTTGGCGATGTTAACAATCCCGACGCCTGTTAGCTGACTCATTCACAAAAACCAATGCAAAACTTGACACACAGATACACTCAGAAAACGTCCAACTCGTATATCGACGACTCTATAGATCGAAGACCGAACGAACACTTCACACTTATCAGTTAGTATATATCACGTAGCCCACATAGATAATCGAGTTAATTAATTATTTTTTTAACACTAATAAACTTTGCATCGATGACGTTATGCTATAACGGATAATAAACGGGCGAAACGTGAATTTTCAACGCATAACTTTCCATAATAGGCTATAGAAATGTAAACTATTTTATGAATGTTATGTAGGAAAACTTTTAACACAGTTTTTGTTCTATATAGATATGCGCGTGCGCCGTCCTTTCACATTGGAGCGCCGAAGCATACTGACTGGCTGGTTTTAGTTTGGTTGTGGTTGCGCTGCGGGGGCAACCAGTCCAGACAGACAAGCCAACGCCCGTTCACCTACTCTTATCTCTAGTGACGGACGCTTTACTCGCAGCCTTCTTGTTATACTGGTTACTTGAACGCTGCATCGAACGGATTCAGCATTGGTACTTAGTTTTATTATGAACCGTATGCACGCAATTAATGTTGACATGAAAGAAGTGTTTTATGTACAAACTTAAACATGTAATAAAACTAGTCTTCATTAAAAATTACAGTTGTATGTATATCCTTTGCATGATCCTTTGATACTTATTTTAATTGCTCCTTTTCATTTACTTTCTCTATTATGAATTAAAATATTATGTAGGATTAATTTAATAAAATGTATTTTTTGAAGTTGTGTTTTTGTGTTTAATCATTAGTATAAACCTGTTATTAGCTACGCAATTTTATTTTATATTAAAACCGATAGCCAGGTTGCCGGTTCACTTTGATGGTAGGTGGCCACTATCGCCTATAACATAGCAACGCTACAGATGGTGCAAGTGCGGTGCGAGATGAGGGGCAGATAGGGTTAAGGACAAGGGATTGGGAAGTGATAGAGAAATTGACTCTGACATCCCTTACTCAAAACACAACAGCTCACATGCTGTTATTTCACGGTGGTCTTCTGTAGAGTAGTGGTTACTTCCACTAGACGAACTGCCCAAATGACTGCAAAACGCAGTGTGCCCTGCCACTACTTTCAGATTCAGACCAGAACCAAAAATTAAAAAAAAATCATTTCCAAAGTTGACTGTCGGGAATCGAACCCGGAAACCCTACAACAGAGCGTTACGGCAAGCACCCTAAACACTCATCCAATCATTAGTGCAAACTTATTACCAGCTAGCTACGTTTCATAATAATGTATTTTATTTAAAGTATTTAAGAATAATTTTATTATGCCCGCTTACCTAAATAAATAAATAAAAAAGAATCTTAAAGTTCACAGTAAAAAAATAATAAGTAAAGAGCAAATTGTAGTCAGCGAACAAACAAATATGTTTACATAAATAAATTACACTAAGGCTTGGAAATTTAGAATGGCACTATTGACCTCAGTCGACACTGACTCAACCATGAGGTAAATAGATCCTTTAACGACCACTCTATGTTGTCTAGTTTAGTGGCGTGTCACTTAGGTCGATACGCATTTAATACAATTCCATTACTTTGCTGTTATAGCAACTGTAACCGGTCGTTGTGCCGAGGTCAGGTCGGTGAAAGTTGAAAGGATAATATTAGAACACTAACGACCCCATACGACTTCGCACAGTTGCAATCAATACTCAATTATATAAAAAGGCCGATTTAGTTTATTTCAAGCCACTATTGAATCTCTGTAAAGAGCTAATTATTCGAATTTTTATTTTCACTAATGAATATAGATTTACTTTTTTCGCACTTGACCAGCCAAACGCCACACGAGAACGCAACACCTAGTCAAAAATAAAATATTTTTTGCAGACCAGTTGCAGAGCAGCAGAGTACAGAAAATTTATTTAATTACACTGCTCAACGTGGTAATAGTAAGTAAATTGTTTCATTTCCAACTGCCGACCAACCCAGGTTTCGCACTGATGCATTTCAGTAAGAGAAACTTTAAATTACAAAAAAAAAAAACATTTAAATCAGCGACCGAGTATAAGATTTTATAACAAAATATCTAACTACTTAGGTATTTCTATTTTCAATTTACTTTACTATAAATGTTACATTGTATTTGTATTTTTTACTAGCTGGTGCCCGCGACTTCTTGCGCCTTAAAAAAATACAATAAAAAATCAGAGAAAATATCTGACATTAATGGGATGTATCCTACATATAAAAATGTTGTTTTTTTTTTTTTTTGCTTTAGTGACATTTAGTACCAAAATAAGATTCGACTTTCATATTTAACCAGTGTTGTAGAAGGCGCTCAAACCGTGCCGGGTCAATGACTCCGAAGCAGCTGCGAGATTTATGTTGGTAATGAAAAGAAAATATATGTATAAAATACTTAACACTTCTATAAATAATAAACTTTTATCAAAATTAATGACACAATTCTAAAAAATATTGGATAGTATTAACCTATTACAATTTCACTCTAAACGAACAGTACTATTTTCAAACCTTTTCAAACAGTTGTTACTGGAGCAGTTGTACTGAGAATTACAATTTCAGAAATTTATTAATTTAAAGACAAAATACAGTTTCAAAGTAAAAATGTGTTAATGACTGACGAACATGCCCGTCACTTCTTATCATTATGCCTCTTGTACAAAGTAGGTCAGAATGTTTTATAGTGTCTGCAGTTAATGGATAGCCCTGACCTTTTATAATGCTGTCTTCTGGCAACAAGGTGACTAATGATGGTAGAGGTAAATAATTTTTATAGTCGATACATAAAATCATTGTAGCTTAATATTTTTTGTACTTAGGCATAAATTTATTTCTCTTATTTATTTGTGTGAAGACCAAAGCTTGTAGCTTAATATTATTTGTACTTAAGCATAAATTTATTTCTCTTATTTATTTGTGTGAAGAGCAAGGCTATCAGTGTGTCCTGCCAGTAATGAAGTATGGTGCCGAAAAGTGACCTTTCGCGGCCACTTTTCAACATTGGTTGTTCGCCGAACAAGCAAATATGTCAATATTATCCATATAGCCGAAAGAATTAGCAAACCTAAGTGACAATGGGCCTGTCACATTTTTCGCATAGCGGATAACCGCTTGGGTAGACGAGTTCTCGAATGGAGGCCACGAATTAGAAAACGCAGCGTGGGACACCCTTTTTTTAACGTTGGGAAATCCTCTTGCGTACCCGGCAGTGTAGGGGTTATGCCGGATTCATATCGGCTAAAACCAAATGACTTTCTATCTATCGCGGCCGTTGATGGGAGGGGTCGTGGGGACTGGGGACGTTGTTACACGACTTCGGTGCCCCGCCACGGCTATCCAACGCAGGTAAGCCTGTGCTCCCTGTCAGAACCTCGGCGTACCCGAAAGTGGAGGTACGCCAGCCTACACGGGAGACCATACGACGGGCGGCGGCGTGGGACACCCTGCGGTCGGGTGGACTGACGATCTAAAAGGTTTCGTAGGAAGCGGCCGTGCGTGGTGGCGAACCTTGGAAAAGGCCTTCATCTACCAGTGGAGCGAAATAGGCTGATGATAATGATGAATTTATTTCACATTTCGTCTTAATATGCAAAAGTTGGTTTGTTAGTGTGTAATGTAAAGTGATGAGTCATACATGTCACATTTTAGCAAATTGATATTAAATGTGAGATAACAAGACACACATGTACTAAAAGACCGCTAGAAAACATGACATTTTCGATGCTCAATATAAGCCACAGCCTGACATTAGGATAAAATCCATTCCAGGAAGCGCTGAGTTTAGACTAAGGCAGGTTAAGTTAGATTGGATGCGGCTAAACTTTTTTGCGAATTCCGACTTCCTCCACTTTATTCGTTTAAAAATTGGTTCTGTGTCATATTGAAAGACACTCCAAGAACATATTTTATTATTAGATGTAAAATTTGATTTTTTAATCTCAGAAACTACTGCCCCGATTCCATTCAATTATAAGAAATATAATTGATAGCTACGCTATCACCGACTTACTCAGAGATACGTGTTACGAGAAACTACACGTTTTTCAGTATTTCACTGATAAGTACGTATCGTGTGATTATAAAAAGAATTTTTTTCAGTTAGAAATAATGATATTATTTAAACGTTTTAGATGAAAAGGGACAGTTATATCGAAACAATGGCATTGTTAATACTGGCAAATAAAAATGGATAACTAAATTTTAGTCCTAATGCGATATATTTTTTTTAAATTACGCCGCAATAACGTGCACGTTAAAATGAATTTCCGGCTATAGTACTGGAAAAGGGCTGAACAACTTAGTATTCATATGCCCACCATAAATACGCAGACCTAAATAAATCAGTTTCTAATATTTAAACGTTCTAATATTTTGTACCTAACGACAGTTTATACATCCTTGATAATATTATAAATGTGAATGTTAGTTTGTTTGTTACGCTTTCACGCAAAAACTACTGAACCGATTACCATGAAATTTTGCATACACGTTTTTTGCGACACCAGAAAGGACATAGGGTACCTTTCATGCAAGAAAAAAGTACTGTTCCCGAGGGATTATCTAAAATATAAAACTGTAACTAACGCCTGGCCAATGTGTTATAGCAACAAGGCGTCAAGCGTTATCATCGCGTACGAAGTCGCCTTCACGACCTTCGTTAGTCTTTTTAAGTCCTCATTTAGCAGTCATTAGTGACCAACTGTGTACACTACAAAAAAAACTGCTTCTCCTTATGAACTTGTCCACATCCTATAATCACTTCTATCTCGGGAACTACAGGAAGTGTTTAAGCGGTAATTACTTATGCAAATGCAGCGTTGACGTTCGTGTGTCGTGTTCCTGGCTTAAATGGCGGAAAACAACGCTCTTAACGTATCAATGCGGTTCGAAAAGACACGAGCATTACTAATTTATTTATTGTTCGCTTGATGGAAAATTACACTTTCAGCATAACTAAACTACTGATGTATGATGTGAAGGCACGACAAGCTTTTTTCAGCTGAACAAATAAAACACGTTTCATTTGTGTATAAATATTTGATAGTTATAATTGAAAAGTAACTCAAAAGGTTATACCTGTGTACATATTTTCCTATACATAACCTTCCTCAACAATACATAATATTGTTTCTCAATTTTAATACTATGCGTGTCAAATGAGAATAGGACTGGAAATTCGCATTTGGCACCGCATTTCTCATGAACTTCATTACTGACGTGTACGGAGTGCAAGAAAAAACAATCCAAGAATTAATTATTATTTTTATAAGTTTTTATTATTTTTGTAATGTAATTTATTTATTCAGTTAGTTTATTATAAAATCGTATACATTGACCCATAAAAGAATTACTTATCTGATGGAGACGCGTTAGCAAACTTAAGGGCTTTGCTACATAGAACCAAAGCCGAAAAGATCGTATAAATACGTTTTAAATCGTACTGTAATTTACACTTATAGTTGAATTACTTAATAGTTATTATATATTAGCTGATTTCGTCCGCGTTGAACGATGAAAGGTACCCTATGTCCTTTCTGGTGTCCCAGACAACGTGTATGTAAACATGTAATTTAATGGTGATCGGTTCAGTAGTTTTTGCATGAAAGCATAATAAACAAACAAACAAACTCACATTTACATTTATAATATTAGTAAGGATATATATATTTATACATATATAAATTTATTAGATAAAATATAAATAAAAAATATTTATATTTTTGTTATTCGGATTTTTTTGACGACATTACTATGATGACTCGGATCACGTGAAGTTTACAGCAAGCGCGATCCTATTCTCATTTGAAACGCATAGTATAATAATTTTAGACCGGCTTATATTCAATTTTAATAACACTTATTTGTAAATTAAAAATATTTTAATATGTGATATCGTATATTATTTATTGAACACGTTGCGAGCCCCATAATCCTGAACGACACCCCCAGGTTAAAGTTACTCTGAAAAACTAGGAATTAATACGGGTTAAAATTCCTGCGTGATCTCGTGGGGTACTTATAGGTTAATTAATATAGACAATCATAAGTTAATAAAAATCACTCACTCCTTTTAGACGTGCCAAAGCCGTCGTCGTGACTGCCGTTGTACGTATGATCCTCATCGTACTCGTAGACCTTGAAGCTGTCGAAGGAATACAGTTTGGCGGCCTTTATCTACCTAATTGTACGCAAGAAAATAACTTTTGCGACAAACTATCGTATTATTAAACACTACTATTGAATAAGTTAAGTTTTAAATGTTTCACCTGCAACTAAACAGTATTCAAAGTTAGTACACAATCCGACCCGAGTTTATGCAAATATTTACAAATATCTTCAATAACGCGGGGGGTATCAGAAGTGGGATTACGCACAAAGCTATTGTTGTCTCCGAACAATGGACACACGAACGTGTTTCCGGATGAAATTCGAGACGCAACTTCAGCGGAGGCTTTCGGTTCGAGCGAAGCGTGAGCGTCCGTCGAGGCCGCCGCGTGTCGTCTGGCCGGGTCGCAATCCCGAAAGCCGCCGCGCCGGCGCCCGGAACTGTGTCAGAAGACGCGGCGCCCCAGAACACCCCGACACCCCACAGTCTCTATGAATACTCCACACACACACAAACCTCTCTCTATACTTGACGCATCAATACATTCGTTAACGTATGCACGGCTGGCAAATTGTATTTGACGCTTGTGAAAAACATAGAGCAATTTCAGTTTCGATTGCTGTAATTCAGTTGCAGCGCACTCATTTTGCGTAGGTATTTTTTGTCAAATTTAAGAGTTCGTAAAAGGATGAGAAACGGCCTTACCTATACGGTCTACTTGGTGGTATGTATGTGGTTACCGCCGCTTATCTTTACAGATAAGCGATTGTGTCTGTGTGGTCGCTAACACCTAAACCACGAAACGGATTTTTCACCATCAGTTATATAATTTTTCACGGAATTTTCATATTTCCAACTTCCTACTTATTACATGAGTTTTTTCCTGGGCGAAGGCGGAAGCGGATCTCCATTATTACATGTAAAAAAACGGAAACGATTTGTATGATTGATACTCAATCACGCAATAACGGCTGAAAGGTTTTTGATAAAACTTGGTACATATATAGGATCCTAGAAATCCTGGAAAAATATAAGGTTCCTGTGGGATTTTCAAAACTACAACTCGCGGACACAGCTAGTATTTTACAAATACTGTTCTTGATTTTGAAAAATTTTTTTTCCTTTTTAACCTTACACTTTTACGTTTCTTTCTCATGTTAACTTTTCATAACTAGTACCCATATGTCTTAAACTTCCCAACTTTATTCTCTAACTTATTTCGCTCACCGTTATGTGAATCAAAACGCTACTTTGGGAATAAAAAGATTCTAGAGAACCCTCATAAATTATCCATTTGTTGCGCACCCTAAAAATGACTATTCCAAACATTATTTGGAATGTGGCGCGAATGGTTTTGAGTCGCATTCTGTCTTTAGTTATTCGCATCTGACAACAAATTATCCCAAATGCCTATGATGATGACTTCACTCGATCGTGACCTTAACAACTGATCCATCAGTCTTTGCAGAACCAAACAATCATTACTTTATTTTTTTATAGTCCAATAACTAATCTATTACCCCAGCAGTAAGTAATTGTTTATTAAACATCCACCTTTGCGTGAATGAAGAATTCATAAATTCCACCATTATGTTAGTCTGCAGACCACGTATCGGCTAGACTAATAAAGGTATTGAATTGTATTGAAGGTATCCCCATATATAGGTATGTTGTCCTAGTTCAATATACATATATATAATATAGTCCAGGCTGCCTGTAATGTGCGCTCTCTAAATGTCAGAGGTCGGTTTGCGAGCTCGATAACTTTAGCATATTATCTACCTGTTTGTAGATACCTCTATAACGCGAAATCAGGACGACTCAATCTATATGAAACTTTAATACCCAGTTAACAAAAAAAAAAGGTTTTGCAAATTTACTATACTTCCACGGGGGCGAAGCCGTGGGCACGGGCTACTTTGTATAAAATAAGATGCAGCTCTTTGACATATTTTGTGAGGTGTACCAGCTAGTTTTATTAATATTAATCAATCAATATTCAATATTTCAATATACTAATAATGCTCCACTTGCACGAACAAATCTGGCACGAATAATTTATTCCCCTTTGCAACTAATAAGTATGCTCTACTGCCACGAATTAATAAATCTGTAAGTGTAGGTATGTATGTTCCTCCATAACTCTTAAAAGAATTAACTGATTTTCATGAAACTTGGTAGATACAACATTTAGACGTACAGGACACAGGATAGACTACTTTTTTCTTTTTCAACGCGAACGAAGTCGTGGGCGCCAGCTAGTTTAGAATACGTATCTACGTACATAACATTATTTGGGTACTACCTGTTGCACGCGACTTCATCCGCGTAACTTTATAAATTAAAGTCTTGTTACTCGTTGATAATGTAACTTTCTATAGGTGAAAGAATTTTTAAAATCGGTCCAGTAGTTGTTGCAAACATTATTTTCATTAATCTTTTCTCTTTATAATATTTGTATAGATTACATGTAGTTATGTAGGCATAATTCTTTTTTCTGCACTATGTCGAGACTGGTCCAATATAGGTAAGCAATAAATGGCAAACTTTTATGTCATCCATTTCCTAATACGCCGAGTTTTAAAATATGTACCGTAATCTTCGGCGAATGAGTTTTCTGCGAGGCAATATTTACGATGGACTAACGGTTACTTTTTCACTTACTGTTATTGATGTCTGAAACTTTATTATTTTCGCTTCGCTTTTAATATAACGTTCCATTGCTCAGTGGCGCTTTGAAATACCTAATTAAATTCTCGCTTTATGAGGAAAAAAGTTTTCTTTATGAGAACTCTGCTGAACATTGGCTTCCCATGCAGACTATCAAACATAATGTACCTATCTATATCTATACCTACTAATATATTAAAGAGAGGGCAGCTGGATTTTCCATGTTTGTTTAGGTTATATATGTATGTGGGTTATAAAATCGAGAATACAGCTACTACGAATTTGTATAAAATTTTTTTTCGTCATAACATTTGTGGAGCATCAACACATACACGGCGCGTCGCCTAGGCCGTCGACCGCTCCTTCGGGTCGTGCCGTTCACTATAACTTTTCAGTGCTTGCTTAATACAAATAAAGTTTAATTAATTAAGTTAAGTAGGTATGTAATATTATGTTCATTAGATAATATTAAAATTTTTAACCACCGGCGCCCGATGCAAAAATTTGGTGTTATAAGTTTGACGTGTGTGTATTTAAGTGTCTGTCTGTGGGAATCATACAATCATAGCTCTCAAACAATTGATGTGAAATTTGGTACATAATTATATTATTGTTACTTAACATTGGTATTTCCATGGCACGGTAACCTTGACCTTATGCTGCAGCATCAAGAATTCTGCGGGATACCCAACTCGTAAAACAGTAGATATAGCGTGTTTGGCCTCAATAGAAAGTTGTAGGTTAGTTTAGTATTGTTAATTATGACTTGTCCTAACTCAAATTAAATCTATAAAACCAAATCCAAACCAAACCAAAATTAAATCTATAAAATATAACTATTCATTTCAATGTATAATCTACGACAGCACAAATTTTCAATTGATACATAAATATTTACAAGTTTGAAATAAATCAAACACAGTCTGGAAACCTTGACCTAAATGTCTACACATACTTTTGTCTATTCCGCATTGTCTTCACGTCATTTGTTTGTGATGTAGACATTATTCTGAAAACGTATTTTAAAATGCATGCCCATGGTTGAATGAAATTTATTCTAAAAACACAAAAGTCTATAAATAATGTTCTTTTCAATTTCCTACATACTACTTTATTAAACCTAAAGTATAATCGAAAAACTATGAACCACCAAACATAACAACTTGAGCTTAAAAGAGTTAATCGAAGGAAAAGTTTTTTTTTTTTATTTAAGTTAGAACGACATTGATAAGTATAAGTAATTTCAATTAGTGGAGATTCACAAACTAAAAACTAAGGCACAAGTAGCAACCGTAGCATACTAATTTGAACTACATTAAACTCTACTTGTGATTACGAGTTCATTGATTTGGACCAAATTACATTATTCAAATGTCAAGAGTGAAAAGATAGAATAGACATCATATTATTGCAGGCTTTGAAAATGTATTAGTTCATCATCATAATCATCTCAGCCGCAGGACGTCCACTGCTGGATATTGGCCTCCCTAATAATTTTCCGATATAACTGGTCAGAAGCAAACTGTCAGGTCATCTGTCCTCGTTATGGGTGGACGTCCTTAGCTGTCGATCCGTGGCCTACACTCGAGAACCTTCCAGCCCCAGTGGTTGTCGGCCCTCCATACTATATGTCTTGCCCACTGCCACTTCAACTTAGAGATCCGTCAGCTTATGTTGGTAACTGTCACATGTCTCCTCATCTCTGATTTGATCACACATTGTAACCTAGATCATAGCCCTTTACCCTCGAGCATATTTTCACTAATTTTTGAATATGAAAAATAAAGTTTATAAGATTGTTTTAAAAAATTATCACATGACATAATTATGTAAAATGACATATGAAAAAAAAATTTGTCATCATTTTAAGAGCAAACAATTAATAATTGGGTCATTAAATTTGTTCCCTTTAAAAACATTTTAAATTTACTATTAGTAATACTCGTAATAATATTGAGAAATAATATACATATACAGCAACAATGAAAAGTTGGAAATAGTAACTTAAAACTTTTAAAGTAAGTGACAAAACAATATAAAGTTCAAAAAATAAATAAAAGAATTAAAACAAAATTGTAGCTTTCTTAAACAATGCTCTGCTTATGGGGTCGTTATTAAGTAAATATAAACAAATTCGGTAAATAATGAATATGACAACGGTGACAATCACAAACTTACCATCTTTGACATTCTTCGAGGACTGAGAAGACGACACTCCGGGTATGGTTTTATCACTTGCACAATACATATTATTAGTATCCACTGGATTTGTCAACAAATCAGTCTCATCTGCCAAAACCGAGCATATTATTTGGGCTAAAATCGATTTTATAATTTATTAAACAACACACACAAATGATACGCGTAACACGGCGGCGGCCATTCCACATTTCGACATTTCTATTTTCCTTACTCTGTGCTGTGGGTCTGTGGCTGTCATGTAGTTTGGATAAAAATGGGGCCACATGTAACTTATTTTTATAAACGTTTTATTTAAAATATTGTACAATCTCAGTAGATACGGCATTTATGACTAGTTTATTTACCGAACACATTATGGTTGGTATATAATTGTTAATGGTAAATTAAAAAGATGTGCCAACTTTTAAATAAATCCATAAAATATTAGTAACTACACCTTGTAATGCAGTAAAAAAAAAAAACAAATAACAAAATGTCAAATCAATTATAGTATTCTGTTGTTATGAATAAATTTTTATTCCATTATTTTCTACTTTGTTCTTGTTGCATAGCAAAGCAAATAATTGTAATAAATAAGTTTAGAAGCATGTTTTTCTTGTTTTTATTAAAATAATAATTCAAAGTGAGAAATTGAGATAACAATGATGCAACATCAATACTGGGTGACTAAAAAGACCGTGTTAAAAAAATTAGGAACCAAAGAAGATGAGTGTATTGTTGCTTCCGACGCCGAGCTTGACGCTAAATTGGAATTGTTTCGATCAATATCTGATAGTTGCCTCCAATTACAACGAGTTTTAGACCAATATCAAGAGCGGCTATGCATTTTAGCACAAGAGGAGAACGTTTTGGGAAAGTTTTTGAGGGACTCTGGCAAAGGTTCCGACGCCGCGTCGAAACATATGACGTCGGCTGGCAAAGCTATATCTTATTCCGGGCAACAGCGCTTATCTATTAGACCACCGTTATTAAGGCTTTATCATGAAGTAGAAACGTTTCGAGGACGTGCAGTAAGCGACATGCGAGCCACAGTATCTGCTATGGAAAAGTCTCGCGTTGAATATCGTGCGGCCTTAAGCTGGATGAAATCTACGAGTGCGCAACTCGATCCTGACACAGGACGTGGTCTTGATAATTTTCGGAAGGCTCAACGCCAAGTGCGTGAGAGTAAAAAACTATTTGATAAATTAACACTGGATGTTTTACAAAAGGTATGTTGCTTTCATATATTCGAGGTATGAGAAAACTCACAAGATGCTCTTAATAATATTTTTTTGTATTTTGTCCAAAGCTTTTGACTGTTTGCAACCAGCCACTTTATTAAAAAAAAATTTGCTCCACTATAGAATTAGGAAAAAATCTCTTGGTTTTCTGTCTTCTTAGGTTGATCATTTAGATCAGGTTGATCTAAATGGTAAAAAACAATTTAAAGTTAAGTTAGAATAAAAAAAGAGTTAGGTACTTATAAAACATTTTTGTTTAGATTCAATATTTCTATTTTACAGATTGATCTGTTAGCTGCAGCAAGGTGCAATATGTTCTCACATGTACTGTCAACATACCAGACTTCTTTCATGGCATATTGTTCAAAAGTGGTCCAAACTCTTGCATCGACAGCTGAAACTATGAATACAGCTCCACAATACGAGTTTTGTATATTAAAGGAACTGTCTGAAAGTTTGGGAGAAGGTGAAATCAAACAAGAAGACATACCACAAGACAAAGATCAAATGCTTTTCTTCCAGGTAAATAAACTATTACTGTGGCTAACAATAACAATAGTATTTGGTTCCAGCCTTGTCTTTGGGAGCAGACTATATGCTGGTACATAGAAACCAGTTTCCTGTATTTTTTTCCTTACTTACACTCATTTTAACTGTTCTTATAGATATCTATGAGTTAACACTTAAACTCATAGATATTGTTTATTAAATAAAGTACTGTATTGTATTAGTGGCAGGTTACACTATCTGTATTCTTGACAATGTCTATTCAAATTTCATGATGATCAGTTAAAGTATGAAAGGTAACAGACAGACAGAGTTACTTTCACATTTACAATATTTGTATGGTTTGTAAATTTGTAACAGCAGTGTTTAAAGTACTTTGGAAATATTTTTCAGGATGAGTATAAAGATGAAGTTCCAGAGGATAAGAAATCGAAAGAAGATGAGAAGACAAAAAGTGACATCGAAAACCCGAGCAAAGAGTTGAATGAAGTGGAAAGTTCATCTGTTAACCTAATCGATACTGCTCTTGTTGATACCACTGAAACAATGGACAATACCAATATTTGTCCAGACCTGGCTGGATTACATATGGACTGTGGCGATATGCCCGCTAACTTTGGTTCATTCATGCCGTCTCACTTTTTACAGGTTAGTAGGTACATTCGGCTGAATAAGTCGATTAACACATTCAATAGTGCAAAACAACTGAACACTCAACTTTCTTGCTTACTTACTGAAACTATTTACGATTGTTTGTATGTTAAGTTTATTTTGTTCCCTAGTCGTGACAATGACTTTTATGGCCCATTAAGTGTTTAGTTGTTTTGCATTTTTGAATGTCTTAATCTACTTTTGCGGGCCGACATATTATGGAGTATTTTTTAATATCTATACTAATATTATAAAGAGGAAAGATTTGATTGTTTGTTTGTATAGAATAGGTTCCGAAACTACTGGACCGAATTGAAAAATTATTTTACCATTAGAAGCCGATATTATTTGTGATGAACATAGGCTACTTTTTACTGCGGGAAAATGCTTCATTCCTACGGGAAAACGGGTAATAGGACAACGGGTAGTAAGAATTACTATCCTTTCGTGCTTATCTTTTTCACATAACTTCTAAATGGCTGAACCGATTGAGTTGAAATTTTATATGAGTATTTCGATGGTTTCCTGGATGATTTAAATACAATTGGACCCGGTAGGTGGCGCTGCTGTCGGTATGTCAACTACTAAACGGCTTGACAGATTGTTTCACAGACACGAATGTATTATATTTTATAAAGTTACGCGGACGAAGTCGAGTGCAACAGCTAGTTAATTAGAAAAAATGAGGTTTTATTTTGGTGTTGCTTTTGATTATGCACAAAAGGGGCAACAAGAGGCTTGAGAAATTGATTTGAGATATCGCTTACTACACACACAAAAGCACAATTATTATTTCACGATTCAGCCTTCTATAACAGTTCGGTTACTCTGTCCAGGTTATGACTGCCAGTCGGGGTCACAAAGTACCCTGCCACTAATAAGTTCACTACAAGTGAATGTGGGTCGCTTACTTGAAATATATCCAATTTACTGTTTCAGGAAACACCAAACCAAACGAGCCTATTTAAAGGTTCACCGGAATCAAGAAACAATAACGGCGAGAAAATGGCTTCACCTCAAAAAGCAACAAAGTCAAAAGTGACTCCGAAGAAAACGGACAAGGCTGCATGGTTTAAACTGTTTGCTGAATTGGATCCTCTCGCCAATCCTGATAACCTTCTTGGATCCAACACAAACCAGAGTCATGCTGCGTAAAAAAAACCCTCTTTAATTCTGTAAGTAAACACATAGTTGACCATAAATATCAAAAGCTGTCCAAAATCCAGTCTTAATTGTTTCGCAAAGAATAACAGTATTAAAAATTTTGTTTACTCATATTTTAAGACACATAATAATAGAAGTCTAAAACGCCTTTCAAATTGAGGAGATTTCAGGAGTTTTTATTTATTTATTTTTTAAATACAAAATTAAGTGCACATTTTTTTTATAAAATAATATTCGCTCTTAAATTAATTAATTTAACAGGTTAATTACTTGAATAGGAATTCTCATTCATGTAAATGTGCTCAATTGCTTGCTTTGGGATTGAAATATGTATACCAATTTTAATATGAACATGACATTCTATTCAAAAACTAATAAAACAATGCACTTAATAATAGAGTATTTTCCGTCGGACTGTCTGTGACGGAAAAGAATTGATGTTAGTCTTAACTGGACATAGTGACAGGAGAAGGAGATTACAAGTTGTCTGAAAAGTCTTCAATAAAAGGTATTAATATCCTGTTTGTATTAGTTGTATGGTGTCATTTTTATGTATATATTACCTATCTATTGTGATAATAAAATAAATACAGTCGACCCTTGCGAGGCAGTGTCGAATTTTCTAATGTCGAGACTTGTGCAAACTTTCTTGTGTAGTGGTCAGATACTATCGATAATTAGTATGTGCATTCGAAATTTGGTACTTAAAATTCACGAGTAGTTTGGTTTACCCGGATTCAATGATCTTTTAGTTTAATTGTAATAAAATAACACGAGTCTTGTGTGTTAGAACTTTAGAAACTATGACAATTTCTCTCAGTTACAAAATACTTTAAGCGCCTCTTTCACCAACGTCAAGTAGGCTAAACCGTCACTTAAAGTCACCGGTAACCGGGGATTATGGAGCTGGTATACCTTTATTTGTACGGTAAACGTCCCAAATATTGAATAGAAAATAATAATAAAAAAATCGGCTATCGAATGATGCAGTAAAACGAGTGCATAATTCAATAAAACAGAAAATGATTTCTAAAAGTAACTAATCAACACTTGTAGTTGGTGAAAGAGGCGCTAAGGCTAATGTATGTATATTTACATTGAAATTTAAATTTACACATTATTTTTTTTTGCGTTTATACTGTTACAATTTTTGTAAAATAAATAAGTGGAAACCACTGCAATCAATGAATATAAAATTTAAAACCAAAAAAGAAATCTCCCATTTCATAAGAACGTAATATGCCGATAGCAACTAAATCACGTTGAAACACTTTTGTATGAAGATCAGGCCATATTTTCTATTTTCATTGCAACGGTTGAATCTTGTACCATTTGGTAAGAGGAAATTATAGATTATACAAAATTTCATTTACAAAATTTGAAATATTCACAGAAAAATAATGAAATAAAAAAAGACTTTAATTACCTACCAATTTCTCGTAAAGTGTAATGATAAAAATGGCCTGGTATTTAATGATGTTCTAAGAGGAGGTCTATTGTGTTAATTTTTAGTGGGTCTTAAACAACGAGCATTGCGACAGTATACTCCGAACGTTATTTTATGTATTGTGTATGTTTTTTTATGTTTTATTTGATGTATTTTACGATTACATTCCTTGTGTGATCTCTTAATTCCAGCGTTTATTTATCCAGGCAGTCAGTTTAAAGCGAAGATATTATAAAACTTGGCATATAAGTATCTATTAATAATTATTATTTTACAAAACTAGTTCACTTATAGGTATGAATTTATATGATTTTATCGAATGTCGCTTTAAATTGACTAGCTTAAATAGAAGCGCTCTAATTAGCCTTTGAAAAAACAAAATGGTTCAGAGGTTAATTGTCTATGATACCAAAAATCATAATTCTATGTTTAGTGAAAAGGATCTATTTAGCTACCCTTGTATAACTCTTGTATTATTATACCAAAGATTAATTTAATATTTGTTGCATATTTTATTTATATTAGGTTACTTGTTTTATTTTTAATTTGACATAATGTTATACATATTAAAATATTGAAGCTATAGTCATTGCTTCTCTGTATATGCATCTCCTAAAATGACAAATATACAATATTAATTAAATAATGTGTATTATTATTTTGAATTTTGATATAAAACCTCATTAACGTCCAATGGACTTTGTAATATTTTCCACTAATTGATTTAAAAAAAAAAAACATTTGCCAAGGCTAATAAATAATTGAAAAATATTTTCCAGATTTTTTTAATTGATACTTATGTCTTTTTCAATTTATGCACTAAATTGAACCAGTCTATACTTATATATATACTTAATATTATAAAGAGGAAAGATTTGATTGTTTGTTTGTATTGACTAGTCTCCGAAACTACTGGACCGATTTGAAAAATTATTTTACCATTAGAAGCTGACATCCCTGATGAACATAGGCTACTTACTGCGGGAAAATGCTTCATTCCTACGGGAAAACGGGTAATAAGAATTATCTTTAGTGCATTATTAAGGCTGCTTCAGACTGGTCCTATTGGAAAATTTTAGGGAAGGCCTATGGCCAGCAGTGGACTTCCTGCTGCTAAAATGATGATTAATAATTTAATGACTGGTTAATTTAGTTAATTTCACTATCATTTAGAGATTTTTTTCCGGAAAATTTACAATATATACACTAGCCGAGCCTCGCAGTTTCATCCCCGTCCTTTCTGAATAAACATTTTTTGAAATGCAAAAGGAATTTAACGCGGTTGACGGGGCTCACACAGCTAGATATAAAAATTATTCTAATTTTCTAGTTCTGCGAGCTTAATATACCATCCATACCATATTACCATAGTAATGTAAATGAATAAACCTTACTGAGCTAAATGAGTGATTCAAATCTTTGCATTCAAAAGATTCAAATCACTCTTCTCTTCGAGGTGATTTATAAATTCTCACCGCTAATGCGCAGTCAATAGAGCCCTCCGTAAATAAAAAAATAGAAAATCCGGGATTGGTTAACAAAATGAGGGAATTCCCCGACAATCAATGCTCACCCGCGCTGCCTACTTACCGCTACAAAAAATGTAGAAACTAAAAGGTTTATCTAAAATTGATCAACATCTTTTTGTTTAGGGTGTGTTGAAATGCTTAACGATTAACTTGAAATTGTATTATGGTCTTTAGTTTAGTTGTCTCACTTTAATGGATTTTAAGCAGATACTTAAAAAAAATTAAAAAATATACTTTTCAATTAAAATACTCGGGTACAATGTTAAAAATTTATTCAGAGCGCGTATAATAGTAACCTATTGCCAAAGAAATCCTATTGCGTTTGTTTCAGGGAACCTATAAAATTATGTTGGCAACACTAAGGATTTAATGTTCTGTGCTGTGGTCCAAAGTCTGAAAGTCTGTCTGTTGTCTGTCTATGTCTGTCAGCTGTCTGGCTGGTAATTTTTTGTGGATAAAAAAATTACAAATTTACAATTTTCCAGCAATTTTTTTCAAGACTGTAATTATTTTATCGCTTTTGTTGGCCTTTTTTATGCCGTTGTGCGTGCCCAAGCCCATTGATTGGGTTGTTGTGATGGTTTCGGCGAGTGGTGTACTCACTTTTGCAGTTTTGTGATTAGCAATATTCCCGGTTTTTCATTTGAACTTGGTTATATCTATTTAATTGCGACTCACAGAAACAAAACGTATTATTATAGTAATTTGATATTAATTTATTTAGTGATTATTTATTCAGACTATTCATTCAAGTGTATTTGTTTTACCTATTCGGTGGCTGTCGTGCTTGGCTAGTGGCAATCTTTTCACTCGCGTTTCAATAATATTGAGGAATATTATAAATCATACAAAATTTAAAAAATGTTAAATACAAGTAAGTTGCATAATATCTTTATTTTTCATATTTTTTTTAATGAAAATAGTTGGAAGGTCGTCTGAAAGCCTACTTGATGGTATGTTTGTTGACCTTGATGGTATTGATTTAAGGGTAATCCCCTACTATGGCATTTTACCAGATGGATTTATTCTGATCTGATCTTTTTATCTGATGGATGTATTCAGTTTATGATTGTGCAATTCAATATAAAAAAAAATGTTATACACATCACTGTAAAATTTTTTAATAAATTTCATAAATTGTTTTATATATTTTTTAAATGTTAAGTTTGACAGACAGGTTGACAGTCAACTTGATGATAGGTGGCGAATGTTGTCACCTAAAACACAACTAAACCAACACCACAGGTGTTGCAAGTAAAATGCCAACCACATTAGGATTAAAGGATAAGGGACAGGGAAATGGGGGCTCTGGGAACCCTTACCCTCTCATAGAAACACAACAGCACACATGCTATTATATCACGGTGATCTGCGGGCTGCCCAAATCACTGTGAAAAGCAGATTCACTGCTACCAGATTTTTTGTTTGAAAATACAATATACAAAAAATCTCTATACAATTATTACATGAACAAAAAACACATAAAGATTTGAAAATATGCTTTTTTGAAATTAGTGTTTTTTTTTTTTCAGTATTCCGAAATCTTTTCAATGTTGAGGAACCACCTAACAAAGTGTTAGAAGTGAAATCAGATAGAATAAAAAGTTATGATTCACGCCCAGTTATTTATAGGGAGGAATCAATACTGCTTTATGGACCAAAAAATACTTCAGACCGTAGGAATAATGTTGAAAAGCCTTATGAAATAGTTTTTCATAAATATTTCACTGAAAACTTGATACATACATACAGGTTGGTTATGTATTATATATTATATAATAAGTATAAATTTAATGTTATTGGGGCTGTAACATGGTCTCCAACTACAATTATGGGCCTCGCATGAAAGCTCAATGTTGCTCGACAAGCTATGGAGAGGGCTATGCTTGGTTCTTTTTTTTTTTGGCCTATTTGCAATCAGTCATGAAGACTATGAGCAAGTTTGTTGGGTGAGGTTTGCTCCAAAAAATGCTCGGAGTTACACTTTGAGATTGAATCAGAAGTATAATAATACGTTATTATACTTCTGATATAATCCGTTGGATCAGTAAGTTGAAATGGCAGTGGGCAGGGCACATTGTACTGAGAGTTAACAACCACTATGCCAGAAGGTTCTCGAGGCCACAGATTGCCAAGCGCAGCATAGGACAAGGTGAACACGATAAGGGCCACGGGTCACTAGTGGATCGGGGGGGCTCCTTCTGAGCAGTCCTATTGGAAAATTACTATAGAGGCCTATGTCTAGCAGTGGATGTCTTGCGGCTGAGATGTTGAAGTATATAAACTGAATATCTAAACATTGTACTTATGTTCAATATTTTTTCAGTTTATTCCGCTCAGAAGAACGAGAACCTGCTGAAGATCGGTTTATTGTCTTCAAAGATAAAGTTCCCATCTATATTAATGTTATTAAAGATGTGAGTTATTTATTTATTTAATAATAAAATATAACATTACCTAACAGTATGTTTTTGCAGGTGTGGTAAGTTTTGACATTATAATATTATATTGTAGATAAAGCAGATCATTTGTGTGGGGATTCCCCCATTTTTGCGCCAAAGGAGATGAATCAGTATTCAATTTTAAACTCAAACTCAAACTCATTTATTTTGCTAAAAAAAGCGGTACAATTGATGGTATAAAAAAATGATACAAGTACATTTCGCGCTTTTCTACCAGAAATCTGGCATGCAAAAGGTATATGTAATAAAATAGTAAATAGTTATACAAACAATAATCAAATAATTATGTAAAATTAATACAATTAGTATAATTTATGTCAATCAATTAATACATGCCCAGTCAATCAAAATATCAAAAGCATATTCCATGTAGAATATTATAAAATATAAGTGCAATAAAAAAAAGAAAAAATATGGAGATTATATCCAAAGTGTAAGTTAAAAAATTAAAAGCCTGGTTTTGAATCAGGGTTTCCCTATATTTTCATATACATAAAAAAAAAACTTATAGACCTACATCAAAAGAAATGTTGTACTACGTACAGATCTACTTAAATATTTACATTAATTACTATTGCTTGTGGGAAAAGGCAATGTGTTCAAATTTGTTGATACTTATAATTTGACTTGTCAATATATCTATTTTGCTTGTGCTAGGGATTTCTTAAATTTGTGAATTAATTTATATTTTCAGTGTTCAGTGGCAAGCCTGCAGAAAGTCTGTGACACATTATCTGAATATCGTTCTTGGACGATTGCACATTTAGCGGCACATTATGGGCAAGCCGAGTTATTTAATGTCCCTGACATTCAGGCGCATATGGATGAAGCGGACCCATTGACCGGAGCGACGCCTCTAATGGTGATTTATTCATTTATTTTAATCTTATAGTTCATGAAAACTGATTTCTGTTACGTCCAAACATTGATGAGGTCATCAAATGTGATGTGCTATATGTTTTATGTTAAATCTGGCCGTTTGCCAGTATTGCCTCATTTGAATTGGTAATCAATACTCTTTTGTTCATAACTATTTTCAGAGAAAAAGTGAAATATTAATAGTTATTATATACTACCTGGTGTCCGCGATTTCGTCCGCGTTGAACGATGAAAGGTACCCTATGTCCTTTCAGGTGTCCCAGACAACGTGTATGTAAAATTTAATGGTGATCGGTTCAGTAGTTTTTGCATGAAAGCATAATAAACAAACAAACAAACAAACAAACTCACATTCACATTTACAATATTAGTAAGGATATATATATTTGTATAAATATAAATTTATATAAATATATATTTGTATAATATATATATATGTATATATATAAATTTATTAGATAAAATATAAATAAAAAATATTTATATTTTTATTATTCGGATTTTTTTGACGACATTACTATGATGACTCGGATCATGTGAAGTTTGCAGCAAGCGCGATCCTATTCTCATTTGAAACGCATAGTAGTTACATATAAGTACTAATTTCTTGTTTCTTGTGCATTTTTTTTGTATTTTTTATAATTTATGTAGGTAATGTGTAGTATAATAATGTTTATTTTAACTTAGATTAGGAACAGGTACATTAAATTAGGATTATTCCTGTAATGATGTATCGTGTGTGTTGTAAATAAATAAATAAAATAAAATAAAAATATTTTTGTGAACAAAAAATGTATTTGGCCAGCTATATTGGCCACTTGGCTTGGTTTTATTATCAGCAAGCAAAATCAATTAGCAATTAATATTATACTGGACTTCACTAAAAAAGTTTTTATAGTCAAATGAGAATAATATGGTTATTAAGGTTAATAATAAGGTTTGTAACAGAGGACGTTTGTGTGTGTCTTCTTTGTTGCTTCTTTCTTATTCCTATACTGTTTTTGTATTTTCAGGTAGCGGTGAAATCGTGTAACACACGGATGGTTCAATGTTTATTATCATTGAATTGTTCTTTGGACAGCGTTGATGTCGATGGCAATACAATATATCATTATGCTGCAGCCAGTAATAGAGACATCATTAATGTAAGTTATGAATAATTTTAAATAATATGTTTTGCCTTTATAGCGAACGTTAACTGATAATATCGATTTTGAAAATATAAGTTTAACTTAACGCCAGACGCAAAAACGGGGTGTTATTTGTTTGACTTGTATGTCTATGTATGTATCTGGAGTGTCGGTCTGTGGACGGAACAACCAATTTAGATGTGGATATAGGTAAAATGTTAACACATAAACATCTGCCCCTAGCGGGATTCGAACCCGCGACCGTTTGGTTAACAGCTAGGGTTACTAGCCACTAGACCGAACGTGTCGTCAAATGTGTGTATTTTATACTTTTATCTTTAGTGTATGTATGTTGTATTATGTAACACGGTTTCGCTAGTAATGCCGCATCTCTTGATTTAAATCTTTGCACGCAAACAATGAAATTTGCAGGCACTAAGCAACAAGTCGCAGACAACTTTGAACGTGTACAACGGGCAGGGCTACACGCCGCTGCACATGGCGTGCCTCGCAAACGCACCGGACTGCGTGAGAGCGCTGCTCCTCGCAGGCGCCGACGTCAACCTGTCGGCCGTCAGCCGCTCGCATCCGAACAGCATTGGGGCTTTGAAAGGTAAATTGTGTCGACATATGAACATGCGAGCCTTTAAAAGCTTCCAAAGGTATCAAGGTTTTAATGGTATAGTTATTTAAACAGTGCTAAAAGCTATTGACATTTAAAAAGTGTGTGGTTTTGGAAATGTAAATCAAGACAGCGTAAAAGTCTATTGGGATCCAAGAAGAGTGGGGTTTTGGAAAGGTATCAAGGTTTAATAGTATTGGCATGCAAGAAGAGGGGGGGTGTGAAGGGTATTAAGGCTTAATGGTATCGTCATATGAAGAGTGTTAAAAACTATTGGGATCCAAAAAGAATGGGGTTTTGGTAAAGTATCAAGGTTTTAATGGCATCAGTCCATGAATGGGCGTTAAAAGCTATTAACATCCAAGAAGAGGGGGGTTTTGGAAGGGTATTAAGGCTTAATGGTATCGTTATATGAAGAGTGTTAAAAACTATTGAGATCCAAGAGGAGTGGGGTTTTGGAAATGTATTGATTAAGTAAACTATAACATTTATGATGTTTCAGGTATTGTAGGGGACGTGTTACAAGATAATCAGCCGAAACTTTACCAGGAGGACATGAAACACGGAGGCACCCCGTTACACTGGGCGTGCTCGAGGGAAGTGATCGAGGTCCTCGTGGACAAGAACTGTGATATCAATGCGCTCAACTTCGACGGCAGGACGGCTCTTCACGTAATGGTGATGCGAGGTCGATTGGATTGTGTTGTTGCACTTCTGTCTTTGGACGCCGTACATTCAATAGGCGACAAGGAGGGGAATACGCCGCTGCATCTGGCCGTGAAACAGAATAACATATCGATACTTCAAGCGCTGATTGTGTTTGGAGCCGACTTGGAAGCGAAGAACGATTTAGGTCAAACCGCAAGACATGTGGTGCCGATTGAGATGTCAAACAGTGTTTACGACAAGATGCTGTTTATGTTGCATTCCGTTGGTGCTAAAAGGTTAGTATTTTTTTATATATAATTGAAGATGTGAGTGGATGAAGGTAGTATGTCGCATTTTTGGGTTTATTAATTTTTTTGCGTTGATGAAGGTAAATAATTATGTCCATATGAATGATTTCAGAGCTTAAGATTGTCGATTTAAGACATTTTTGGATAATAAAAAGTTAAAAAGGTGTTGTGTACAGTTAATTTTAAAAAGCAAAAGTGCAGTAAAGTTTACTTTTGTCAATGGAAGAGGGAGCTATGTTCACTTTTTTTTTTTAATTAAATAATAAAAGTGTTTAATTGCTATGATATAATTAATGTTTTAGGTTGTTTACATAACTTTGCATCATAATTTAGTACAAAAATATATCTCACAAATTAAAAGTAAAACTTTAACCTCGATTTATTAAAAATTTGTATTATGCGACATATCACCTTCACCCACTTACGCGTTGAATTAAAACAATGTTTTGTTGAATGTAGATGCTCGGAGCTGGGCGTTGCGGGGTGCCGGGCGGGGTGCGCGGCGCGGGGCGAGTACGCGGGCGTGGCGCCGCCGGCCGCACCGCGCGGCTGCACCCGCGACGCCGTCAACTACATGCTCAGCGTCGCCGCCATGGAGCGGGCCGCCGAGCGCGCTCCTGCCACGCAACGCACACAGGGCCGGTATGACTGTCCTTAGGCTAAGGCTGTTTTCACACTTGTGGATGCATGGACCCTAAGGGCCATATCACACTAGCGATTCGTGAACGTGTGAACGTGATTCGTGGGCAGATAATATTTCTGTTAAAACTGATAGGGTCGCCTCACTCCGCTCCGCTCCGCTTCGCTTCGACTCCCCAAATTTATTTCCATGTAAACCTAACACGCTCCTTCTCGCTTTGCTTTGCTCCGCTCCTCGTCGCACCTATTTCTGACCTTTGGTGAAAGATTTTTTGATTTCATACTTTACGATCTGCCCAATTCTACGATCTGCCTACGACATAGATACCAGACAGTTGATATACTACATAGATTACTTTACATATTACAAATACAAAACATCTATGATATGACTCGGGTACAAAGATAAAACGTTAACACATAAACATTTGCCCCTAGCGGGATTCGAAACCGCGACCGTTTGGTTATCCGCTCACTTTACTAGCCACTAGACCAAACGTGTCTTCAAAGGTAAAGATTGCATTGTTGTATCGTCAAGTGATCAATCATAAAAATAATAATAATTCCCACTTAATTTTGAAACTACGCTGTTGTTTATCGATAAAAAACTTGAAACAGAATTTTTGTAATTTCAGCTTGCTGTGTCTGGACGGTGGCGGTATTCGGGGTTTGATTCTCATACAAATTCTGCTAAATCTAGAGGAAGCAGTTGGGAAGCCAATCATCCACTGCTTCGACTGGGTGGCTGGGACCAGCACTGGGGGTATTCTCGCTTTGGCTCTGGCTTCGAACAAGACCCTCAGAGACTGTCAAAGGTTGTACTTCAAAATGAAGGACCACGCGTTCGTCGGGAGAAGACCTTACCCACCCGAACCGTTGGAGAATATTTTGAAGGAATGCCTAGGTGAGCTGTTTAACTAGGCTAGGCACCGCCCACAACAAGACAATTCTCTCTAATGAGTTTATTTTAATTGTTTTTCAGGCACAGAGACAGTCATGACTGACATAAAGCACCCGAAGTTAATGATTTTAGCAGTGATGGCGGACAGGAAACCCGTTGATCTGCACATGTTTAGAAACTATCAATCGCCCCACGACATGTTGGACGAGCACAATGGAATTTCAAGTGAGCTTTTTTTTACATTTGTTTCAATAAATAAATAATTATTTTAAACAAAGTCTATACTAATATTATAAAGAGGAAAGATTTGATTGTTTGTTTGTTTGTATAGAATAGGCTCCCAAACTACTGGACCGATTTGAAAAATTCTTTTACAATTAGAAGCCAACATTATCGGTGATGAACATAGCATACTTTTTACCGCGGGAAAATGCTTCTTTCCTACGGGAAAATGGGTAATAGGACAACGGGTAGTAAGAATTATCCTTCCCTACTTATCTTTTTCAAATAACTTCTAAACGGCTGAACCGATTGGTTTGAAATTTTATATGGATATTTCGATGATTTTCTGGATGATTTAAAAATACAATTGGACCCGGCAGGTGGCGCTGCTGTCGGTATGTCAACTACTAAACGGCTTGGTTTCACAGATACGAACGTATTATGTTTTATAAAGTTACGCGGACGAAGTCGCGTGCAACAGCTAGTTTATATATAAGATTAAAGTATTATGTGTGTGTGCTTGTAGAAGTGGATGGTCACGGTGATAGCCCGGACGGCAGCTCGCCCGCTTGTTCGGTGGTGACGTTGCCTGCGCCTGCGCCGCCTTCCGAGCAACTGGTGTGGCAGGCGGCTCGCTCCTCGGGCGCTGCGCCTTCCTACTTCCGCGCCTCGGGCAGGTACATTACTACAATCTTAACTACATAAATTACAACTATTTTAATACACACTACATACTCTAGGCTAGGCCGCCCTGGGGGTGGATCGGAAATGTTGCCTCGGCAGAGCCCGGTCCACCCCCGCACAAAGGGCAAGGAGGCACCGGGGAGTTTTAGTGCTGACCCGTCTAGCCAGCGGTAGGGAGGAATCTGTAAACGGATTTCTCCTCGAAAAAAAAAAGTTTCAATCTTACCCTCTAATTTTGTTTTCTCTTCTTGAAATAAAGTCTCTACATGTACAAAAAAATATAATAATATCTATCACAAAGTTTTGGTCCTTAAGAGATAAAAAAATAAAGAGTTACTCGGAAGGCAACAATTATTGTCTATCGTTTTGAACAACAGTTTTGTAGATCATTTTGGTACACTCTTTTTACTGCTAAGTTAAAGTTATTTTTAAAGTTAAAGTTAAGTATACTATTCTCTTTTGTTCTTTTATTTTGTATGGTTTGGTTCTTTGTTTTCTTTTTATTAGTTTTTATTAGTTTCATTTTGTAAAAAAAACATCAGAAAATGTCTTTTGTGTTCGTTTTTAATGCATGTTGAATTAGCCTATAACTGCAGTATACAATATTGTAAAATATGTTTAAATGTGAATAAGTGTATGGATTGTTGTATATTGTGTTGGCTTCCTAATAAATAAAATAAAATAAAATAAGTTGTAAAATACCAATTGTATATTGTATTATTATCTTTCTTTCTAACATTGAATGTTAAACAACGATCGGCAGCGCACTTGCTGCACCATTAGCGTTGTTTGTGTTACAGGCGGACGGTGGCCACTTACCGTCAAGTGGCTCTACCGTCAGCCTGTCTGTCGATGTTAACATAAGAATTTGTCTTATGACACAAAAATGTAATGAGAATAAATTAAAAGGTATCTGGACGGCGGTCTGATGGGCAACAACCCCACTCTGGACGCAATGACGGAGCTAACTGAGCTCGGTCTGGCGTTACGGGCAACGGGACGCGAACAGGAAGCCCAGAAAACCAACCTCAAAGTCGTCGTCTCTTGTGGAACAGGTTAGTTTTTGAAGTGAAAACTTTTATAGCCGCGTTACACGACATTGGGTAGGGTAAAATACACACATACAAAATTTCAACCCAATCGGTCAAGCCGTTTAGTAGTTGACATACAGACAGCAGCGCCAACTACCGGGTCCAATTGTATTTTTAAATCATCCAGGAATACCTATATAAAATTTCAACCCAATCAGTTCAGTCGTTTAGAAGTTATATGTGAAAAAGATAAGTACGGAAGGATAAAATTCTTACTACCCGTTGTCCTATTACCCGTTTTCCCATCGGAATTAAGCCCTTTCCCGCGATAAAAAGTAGCCTATGTTCATCACAAATAATGTCGGCTTCTAATGGTAAAGGAATTTTTCAAATAGGTCCAGTAGTTTCGGAGCTTATTCAATACAAACAAACAAAAAACAATCAAATCTTTCCTCTTTATAATATTAGTATAAAAAATAGCAGCTTAATAAAAAATATGAAAAACTTCAAACCTTAATGTCTAAGAACTTCTAGCTGCTTTCTTTATTGATGTCTCTTCTGCTTACTATATGTACTAAACCAACTTTGGTATGTTATTACAGGCCTAATCCCAGTGTCCAGAGTAAGCGACATAGACGTATTCAAGCCTGAAGGAATATGGGAGGCGGTCAAGTTGGCGTATTCACTACCAGCTATGGCCAACCTTTTGGTCGATCAGGTATATAAATCCGAGTTGATCTTTTTTTTTATATTATACAAACAATAACGTTCGCGCGTCTCGAGTCTCTTGGGTACTGTTGCGTATAGATTGCTTTATCGTATTAGTAATACGTCATGGTGAATAAATGCCTAAAAAAACGTTCCTCATCGACTTCGCACGATGATTTTATGGAAGGAATATCAATACTGCCTGTAATGTTTAAAGTGAGATGAAAAATTACGAAATAAGAAAAAAACAATTCATTTCCCTTAGCAATTTCGTGCTCAATTGTACACATGCGCCGATTGCCCCCACAAGTGTCGCCTTCAAACCTTAATATAATAATTCAGGTACATATATTAAATCAACTGCTCGACAAGTCACGAACGAACGAGAGGCGCGCGTGGATGAAGACTTGGAATGAAGAGCGCGAGCAGAGGTCACTAAGCGAGAGCAGTCGACAGCTCGAGCAGTCAGTGTATGGTTACAGTCGATTGTGTTAACTATATATTATGTGCTATTCGTCCACAGGCGACTCAGTCTGACGGGCGCGTGGTGGAGCGCGCGCGCGCTTGGTGCGCGGGCGCAGGCGCCCCCTACTACCGGTTCTCGCCTCAGCTGTCGCAGGACGTCAGCATGGACGAGCGCAACGACGCCGTACTCGTCAACATGCTCTGGGAGACGCATCGCTACATGCGCGAGCACAGGGACCGCATCAAGGAACTCGCCGCCATGCTCGCCGACTAGACAATTGATCTATGTAAACCCGCATTTACAGTACTATACACAAATCACAACTATGTATTTGTATACACAAAATGTAGTGAAAAGTAATAATAATTGAAAGGGTCATTTTTGCAGTAATCTACATTTAATGGCAGTAATTTTTTGGTGTTCATTACACGACGATGACGTCACAAGGCGATACAAAGGTTTTGCACACCTCGATGTCTTGTAATATTTTTAAACAAGCATATTATGACATCTTTGCCGCCAAATTGTTATAGATGCTTTTTTAATAATATTGAAAAAGTTAACATCTATTTGCTTCTTTTTTTTTTACTCACTCACTACCGCTATTTTTAATGTTATTAATATTTATCTACAGAAACTGTTTTGTACTTATTGTATATGTTGTATCGAATATTGAATAATTTATTTGTACAATAAATTACTGCACACGCAGCCTTTACTCGAAAACCAATTCAAAATTTACATCTAAAATTTGTAATAATATGGAAACAGTCTTGACCAAAAAGTAACACAGAAAATTTTGTAAACCTTAATAACAAATATCACAATTAATTAAAAGTTAAACGAAGTACTAATTGAAATTGCAATTACATGCAGTCTGTCGCAAAAGTGAATGTCTTTTCACTAGATTAGACAAAGTTTTCCTTTTCATTGACATGCTTAAAAACTGAATTTAATAATTGCAATAATTGACATGTAGAAAAAGGCCACGTTTCACAAAGGTTGCTTCACGTTTAGGCCTCATTGGTTTACTTTTGCGACAGACTCGAAGGCTGGTTTTCGTGTCACGCTGACCGTCAGCGCCGACAGGCCAATATTTATTGGGTGATATGAAGCGTTTTAGAATAACGCCGACCGCCGTCCAGCCGTCCACGCGCCTCTTATCTTCAGTGAGCGTTTTCGTGTCGCGCCGACCGCACGCGCCGACGAGTACAATCATATATTAGCCTGTCAGCGCGACACAAAAACCAGCGTCTCGCGCTGATGCGTTGACAGCTACGCGCCGAGGCCTCGGCGCTGACGATCAGCGCGACACGAAAACCAGCCTTAACAATAACGCGACACTCATAAAGCCCGTTACAGAGCTCTCTGACGGGTCGGCTCTCTGACCAACGGGTCCTTACGATACGCACGACCGACCGCAGTAGCAATAAACGCGTGCCTACGGTCGGTCGAGCTCTGTAACGATTTCGAATTTTCATACAAATGACAAGCGCGACCGGCGCACCGACCATCAGGAGAGCTCTAAAACCGGCAATAGAAAAAAGAACCAATACTTTTACTAAAAAATATGCCTTTACAAATGGGGTCAGATTTATATATATTAGCAGCGCATATAGGATCGATAAATAGTGCAAACAATGTTATTTGAAAGTGTCATTATTTATATGAAAAATTAGAAAAAAAAATATCAGTTCTATACTGAACCAATTTTGCAACCTCTTTCCAACGCATTCTGTGATACATCGGTAATAGATAAAACAAAAAAATACTAACTTCGTCATAGCTCAATATGTAGATTGATATATGTATGTAGAATATGTAGAAGAGATTAAAGTACCAACAATTCAATTCAACCATCTGTTTATCGAAAAGTATATATTTCATAAATTGTTATCTACGAGAAAATATCTTATAAAGATTCAATGAATACGTAAAAATAATCATTAATAATGCATAAGATCTCAGATAAGCTCAAAATTCTAAAAGATGGGTTTCTCAAATTAGGCCACAGTTTTTTCTTGTGGGAACACAAACGTCATATATAATATGTGTAAAACTCTTCAGAGAGCAGTTACGCGGACAGTAAGACCGGCCTTACACGGGCAGCTTGAAGCAGTCAGGGGGTCAAGAGCGACTGCTTCAAGCTGCGACTGCATAGAGAACTACTGTCTTATACGTACACAAATACACGGAATCGCCGAGCAGTGGTGACTGTTTGGCGAAATTTCACCGTGCGCTCGAGCAGCGACTGCGCATAAACTGACTGCTCGAGCTGTCGACTGCTCTTGCTTAGTGACCTCCGCCCGCGCTCTTCATTCCACGTCGCGCGCGCCTCTCGTTCGTTCGTGACTTGTCGAGCAGTTGATTTAATACCAACTGCTTCTGCAGTTATCAATGGCAGCTTCAAGCAGTTGACTATGACTGCTCTAGCGGTCCGTTATGTTGATCACTGGCTAACTGCTCGAGCTGCTCGTCTAAGGCCGGCCTTATTAATCTACTAAATTTAGTCTAAAATTAAGTAAATTAAATCTACTAGAAAATGTCTCTCAACCTTAAAATTGTTCTATAATTAAATTGTGGTATACTCTAAATAAATACTATGAAAGTATTAATAAATTTTAATTAGTTTAAGTAATAATGTTCTAACAATAAGATCCGAAGAGAAGTCGTCCTTTAACCCGCGTCTGTTTATCGAAAAGTATATTTCATAAATTGTTATCTATGAAAAAATAAATCGCCATAGTTTTGCCTATTAAAATATGCTCATGGGATACATATACTTATTTATTAAAAAAAACAACTAACTGCTGTGTTGCGTCTCTCTATTTGACTGTACTCCGATTTTCAAATTATAAAATTGTAGGCTTCACTTGTAGGTATATAGTTCTTTTATAGGAATATAAGACTTTTCAGTATATAATTCTAAAGTCTTTGGATGATACTCAAGTTTGAGACGCACGCGGAGCCCGACAGCTGGATACCGTAAGTCCAAACAGGCTTTAGTATAATTTTATAAATCAGTATGGTATATAGTCAGCAGGTATATGGTTACCTGCGAAAATCCGTTCATAAATGAAATAATGATATAATGGTTTTAAAGGAAAGTTTTGAAATTTGAAAATCAGAGTAAGCATCAGTATGTAGTATTTTGCAAGCAAGTCGCCCAAAAATAAATTTACATGGCCCACGTGGGCTAAACTTTAAGATATAAATAAAAAATGGATTACAAATGGACTAAATAAAACTCCGCGTTGATATACCTCTGTCTGTTACGGTGGACTCACAGTAAAAAAATATTGCTTTGAAAATCTTTTTCTCCGCTAACTCCATTTTGATACGGTTTTGGAACTGATTGGAAGAACTATTCAATGGGAAAAGTTTGTGTACATAATTTGCGGAAAAAAATTGCACCCATACTAAGCCGGGGGCGGGCTACTAGTATATGTATATATATATTCCTTTTTTTTTCGTATTGTAGCAAGACCGACGCTATCTACAATGTCAGCGATAAAGAGAATATAAGTACATTTGAAGTACATAGATATTATATTATAATAGTTATCTCATAAAATTAGGAAAAATTACATTTCTTTTAATACCAAATAGAACCAACCAAATAAACTAGTCCGTAATGTTACTTTTACTAGAGTCCAGTGAGGTTTACTGTGCTGTGAATAGTTATAGTTTGAATAAACTAAAGCTATTAAGTTTATGATAATAGATAGCTCTCTGAAACTTCAGATTTTGTCCGTAAAAATAAAATACCGGTTTTGTATGGAGTCGTGTACGCGTCCGTTCAGCTACAGAGAGTTGAATAAATGTAGTTTTAGCCTACCTACCTAATGCTATGGTAAAATGCAACCTATGCTCAAGAAAACTAAATAAATATACTAGTTTTTAATTAGTCAACTTCGGTTGTTTTTTGTTGATACGTATTTTTTTATTTTATGTTTCGTTTTGAAGTTTACCAAGAAATGTAACGAAATTTATAATATCTGCATACCCAGGGTTACCATACCATAGGGATTTGTCCTGAGATTTCAGGATTTTTATGGTACTTACAGGATTGCGGCCGGATTTCGGAAATCTCAGGATTTTTCGATTTTCAATATACAGTAAATTTTTTAGATTTTTTTTTTATTAGAAAATTTCAAATCAACTCTCATAATAAGTGATTTGCAGAAATAAAAAATACTTTCATTAATTTGTGAAACTAATTTTTAGAGTTGATAATTACGTTTGCGACGAAATTTCGGGACTTTTCTATGGAAATCAGGCTTTATGTCAGGACTTTACAATTTTGCATATGGTAACCCTGTTAATAGCGGAGGTATACTATCCTAAGTCTATTTAAAAAAAAAACAATTAACGATGCCATTAGAATAAGTGCTGAATAATTTGCTAAATGTGACTTAGGATAGTTTGCTTCCGATCCGACATACAGATATATGAAATTTTGTATCTGAAAACCAATGAATATGTTTTTTTTTGTATAATAACACTTGATATTATTGAAAAGCCCGCCTAGTGTTGTGATTAATTTGTCAGCTTTTTGTTTGATTCGAGGTTTGGTTTGTTAGAGTTTATTGGTCTTGGCTTCTGCCGAGGCATGCAACTATTTATTCCATGAGAACTTTATAAAATGCCAAAAGAGATGTATAATTCTTTTGGCATTTATTATTTCCATATTACATTAATTAATACACAGAATAATAGATTTTCTCTCCACACTCTGAATCAATTTCAATTACATAATATGATATGTTTTGTTGCCACAATATACAGACAAATTCTGTAGAGGAAGAAATTTGCTTATTTTTTTAAGCATATCGGTGATTACCATTTTTTTTCTCATTCTCCTTCATGAAGTCTTATGAGTCTTTTCATTCTCCCATTCCTTTTTAACAATATTTGGTAGCTTTACTGTAACAATTAGTTTTTAATTCTAGGTACAACGTAATGCAAATAATAATAAAAAAGAATGTTATTACTATAGATTATCAGGATTTTTCCAGTGATTTTTTTTAAGTTTTTAATAAAATTTACCTAATGCTTGTTATTTTTCTTTAGTTAATAACTTTAGTTTAAAGGTTTAATTTATGAATTAATTAGATAGTTATTTTAAGGGGTAAATTTGGTGTACATTTTCGCTTTAAACAAATTGGCTATTTTTTTCCTATTTAATTTTAAATATAATATTTTACTCACAATCAAGTGCTCACAATAAGACATTAGAAAACTATAAAATGTTTCTCTCTAAGTTAGAATGGTTTATAATTTATTTAGTTTAGTTAATTAATATATTTAAAACTGAAATTAAACATGGCTTTTAATTTCGCTTGTGCAATGAACAATTTTTTATTAGATGTTATTCCTTAAGTGTGTATATCACTTAGTTTAAATATTAATAAAGAATGTTATTAAGTTATTCAATATTGTATGACAATTGAATTAAATACTTAAATAAAAGGGTTATCTTAAATTGTGTTGTTATTTTATAGCATTTAACGCCCATTATGATTATCTCATTCTCAGCCATAAGACTTCAACTACGCTGGACATAGGCCTTCCATACACTTGCTGTAGGGTTCGACAAAAGCAGCTTGTATTTAGCATTGAATTAATATATCTCTGCGAGCTGGTATTTAGCCCTAAACAAGTTATTTACAATAATTATAGTAAAATGAAAAATAAAATAAGGAATAAACCCTCGACTTACTTACTATATTGAGCCCAAACCAAACACGCTACCAAGAAATACCACCCAAGTAACATTATACCAAATTTCACACAAATAGAACATGTGGAAGTTATTGAAATCCCTTCGTTAACTACGAAATGAGCTGATGGTCTTCAAATGCTTCAACAGCTTCATAGCATTCCCTGTAACGCCAGCTTCCAAAAAAAAAAACGGAAAAGAAGGTCCAACTAATCCAGACAGACTCACAGATAAACTTACACATACGTCAAACTTATAACACCTAGTTTTTGCGACGGGCGTCGGTTAAACATGTGACCAAAAAAAAATCCCTCACATATAAGTATTATTAGGGATACATTTGTTGTGTTTCGGTGAGCGGCATAGAAGACTGTTCCTTGTATTATTGGCGACGGTAGCCACCCACTATCAAGAGGACCGTCATTAACATGAAAAAAATACACTATATCATGCAGTATTCTATGGTCAAATAAAAACACCAAATAACATAATGACAAAAGTTTATTTCGAAAAGCTTTTCATATTAAAACTACATTCACTTAGGAGGCTTATACAAAGACTCAATAATATCACATTTCTCATGTGGATATTATTAATCCACGAAGCTTAAAACTAATTAACCTACCAAATCGTTTATAATGTCTAACTACCACCTATAAGTACCACCAATGATTGTTTCGGCTGTTACCTAATTGGAAACTCAACATATGTTTTTCATTAAACCTTTAAAAGGCTTTTAACATGGCGTCTGTTTAAAAAAAAAAAAGATTCTCGTGTCAAAATAGTCAATATTTTCTATAGAGAGTAAAATATTGTTCATGTGGTTGTAGCAAAACTCAACATTTTTATCAATACAAGTGTTCGTAACAAACATAGTAATACGTTCTATAGTAAATATTCACTTAAAACAATATACAAAAGGTGCATTTTTGAATGACGAAATTCAAAATTTAACAAAATGTAAACTACGTTTATAATTTGGAAAAAAATAAGTACATTAGTGTGAGATTCTAGAAAAATACATTTTGTAAGTAACCGATAATTTTTTGTATTAAAAAAAAGTAGGTATGACCTGAACTTAAAACATTTCATCGCCACGGTACTGTTGAGTGGATAAATAATATTTTTTTATAAAATATAGGAACATTTATGTATACTTAAATTAATGAAATTAAAATATCGAAGTAATTAATTTTTCGAAATATTTTGACTAATAAAATCTTCTATTTGTTGAATAGAGCTGATATAAGATACCCGGTATTCTAATGAGGCACTAAAAAGGTGGTTCTTTTTTTCTTTAATTTTATAAAATATTACATAAATAATAATGAATTTAAATAATGTAAGTAAGCAGTCTAAAGAAAATCAATACGTATTACATGTTAACATGTTTTTTTTTTAATTAAATATATACTTATTAATTTAAAATATGAAACAAAAAGAAAACAAATTCTACACAACCTGCACATGTAATTAATTAGAAGTAGTCAACAAAACTAGGAGCTTTTATAATTAAAAAAAAAATTAAAATTAAAAGGCAGTACGTTTTACATGAGGAATTTCACGATAATTTAATGACACTAGAGAATCAACTGGGTCTTTAATAAGTACGATTTTGTAATCAATTCAATAAAAATATATCAAAAATGTCTTTGAGTCTTTCATAAAAATTTCTTTGAGTTCATTCTCAAAATAAATTAATTTATCATAATAAAATTATTGTTAAAATAAACAACAGTTCAAATAATGAGAAATTTCACCGGTAAATATGATCCACAAACTAATTTCCAAGGGAATAGATAAATTGTGTAAAAAATGGAAGATATACTACTTATATATTATATGTATAATTTAGCTTCGATCAGTAAGAAAATAAATGTTATATTATATTAGAATAAACCCAAAAAAATTGTAACAACATTATGGTCGTTTAAAATTAAATTAAAATTAACATAAGGACACACAAAAGGTTTAATAAATTAAGTACCTACATTTTTTACTTTAATTCACTTTAAGTAATAAAAGTACTTTCCCATTTATTCTTTAAACATTATAAATGCTATATTATATATCAACTAATATTTTTATTAGTCCGTTACGTGTGTTGCGGTAATTATGATTTTCTAAGAAAAAAAAATCTTTTAGATAAATTTGGCACCGACATGGAAACAACGTGAGATAATAAAAAAAATATAATTATGCTCAATTTTACATGTCTGGCATCAGTTTAAACTTTGAAAAAAAATTGCAATTATTTTCATATTTTCTAAGGCACAGAGTGATACAATATAAGTTACAAATAAATCGTGCAAAGACCCAAACATGTAAAGAACATTTTTGACCTCGTAACCACTGACCTAATATAATATGTACCACTGGACAGGCTGTCCCATACAAATGACAGCTAATTTTTTGTACCATTTTGAAACGCCCGAGAACTAATTTTGACGTTTGCTTATTTTTATTCCATAGTAATGTAAGCTGCACATTAAAAAAGTATAGAAATTTAAAAGTGGCAATTCAAATTAATTTAATTGTAGGTAATTAGACCCATATTTTTAAATGTTTATACGTTTAATTATAATCTATACAGTTCCCATTTCAATAATTAAATAAAATAAAATCATATTGTTTATATATATACTAACAGTAATAAGATATAATATAACATGAAAGAAAAGAAAATAATAATAATAATAAGAAATTGCCTAAAAAATACTACCAACATGTCTATCGCAAAAATTTCGCATATATAATATTATATATTATAATCTAGCCTATTAGCTATCATTGATATATATATAACATTGTTAGAGTAATACTGTAGTGTTGTCCCGTTCTAACCTGTAGTAGATAAGAAAGAGACAACACTGTAGTATTTGCACTTTTTAATTTTTACACTTTTTTGACAAACTGTACACTTGTATGATCACTAATTTTAGTTCCATGAACACTCGTTCTATAGCCTATAGTGCCAAAATAGCCTTTTTCAAATAGACACAAAAGTAATTTGTCAGCAACCTGTCCAGTGGTATATACAAGTCAGTGTTCGCAACCAAACGAACCAAACCAACCCGCCCAAACATATACCATTCAAATCTAGTTCTCTTGTACTCAGATTTCAAGGCAATGTTTCACTGTTCACAGACTTCGCGAAGATTAATATAATCTTCTTTAAATGAAAGTCGTTACCTACAACCGAATATCACAATTAACCTTTGGAGTTCTTTCTACATAAATATGTTGCAAAACAGTCGTCATAAGGCCTATCTATTATACTGGCTCCCCAAAACAGTCTTAAAAATTACTCTAAGAGCGTCATAATTGCGGGAATATTAAGGTTTAAAACTTATTTTTTTTTTTTTTTTATGTTAAGGTCGACAGACAGGCTGACGGTAGGTGGCTACCGTCGCCTATAACACAAGCAACGCCTATAATGAGCGCTACAAGTGCGCTGCAGACCATAGAAGGATTAAGGGTAAGGGATAAGAAAGGGATGGGCTCTGGCATCCCTTACTCACTCACCGAAACACAACAGCACATATGCTGTTATTTCACGGTGGTATTCTGTAAGGGGGTGGTTACTGCCGCCAGACGGGCTGCCCAAATGACTGCGAAACGCAGTGTGCCCTGCCACTACTTTTCAAATCCAGTCGTTTAAACCTTAATAAAATTAATAATTTAGGTTTAACCTTAATATCAGCTAATTTTATTGTACTGACTCAATATAATAGTCTACAACTTCGTACGCTTTGTATTTCGGTATTCAATATAACTTTTATAAACTGATTGGAATGAAAAAAAGAACACTAAATGTAACGGGAAGCTTGCTACAGTGCATCAGTGAAAACCGCATTCAAATCTATCAAGCCGTTTCTGAGATTAGCGTGCACAGACAGAAATAAAAGATAAAATATTAGACTTGGCAGACCTACAACGTGCACAAAATTGTTTTTTTGAAAAAATATTAAATGTAAAGACACGGCTCGTTATGAGCCATGTTCGAAACTTTAACATGAATTATACATTAAAATAACATATAGGCAATGAACAAAATATAATGAATTTTCTGTTGCTTTGAAAACCCATTTTATTTTAATTTAATAATATAATTATTTGGCTTTCGACTATAATATAGTCTCAACATTAAAGTTATGCGAACGAAGTTGCAGGCAAAAGCGAGTGTTTTAATATTCTTATCAAATAAGTACCCAATTGACGCGCATTATCGAATTCTGTAAGAATCTGTTCGGGGGAGACTTTTTTGTTAATTTAGCACAACACAAGGAATATAAAGACATATTATTAAATGGCCACAAAGCTTTTTGCACATTCAGCTTTAAAGCTAGTTGGATCTGTAAACAATTTTAGAAAAAAAAAAAAAGTCTAATAGTAATTCTCATACTTAGGGCCTCTTTCACCAACTACAAGTAAAATTACATATATTAAATACATATAGGCGATTTTTTATCCGTACAAACAAAGGTATATTACCAGCTCCATTATCGCCAGTTACCAGTGACTTTAAATGACAGTTAGCCTACTTGACAGATGGTGAAAGAGGCCCTAACTAAGGTCAGGGAAATTTACTAACAAATCAAAATTTGAGTCTCAGAGAAAACTTTTAGGAATTACTTGTAAACTTTCCTGGACTAATAAATTAATTAATATGTTGTAATTTTTTACTGTTTATTTATTAGCATTTACTTGAATGTTAACTTCGAAACAGAATGTAAAAAAAAGCTGTTCTCTTTTGAATTTTAATTGACTTAGATTAGTCGATTAAAACATCAATCTCTTTGAAATAAGGTTGAAAATCGGAAACCTCGATATTCCCTTGTGCTGTTTTGGATTCAGTGCTCAATAAAGATCGTCTGGATGTTCCATGTTATCTATTAGATTTTTCTTCTCCTCTTTGCCTGGTTTTGAGTCCAGTAATGTTGGCTTTATTGTCGTTTTTGGTTCGAAACAGGGCTGTAACAAAATAAAAAAACTTTTATAAAAAAATTTTTAAATGTAATAATTAAATTTACAAATGAATGAATGAAATTCAATCCAATTATGAAAGTGGAATTTTTTTTAAATTTTTTTTTTTGATTGCATGTTAGTATAATAAGTGACATGCAATTGTTAGTAGGCATGTGGACCCACCATGCTGGGCATAAGCGAAAATCTATTGAAATGTGGACCTTTTTTTTAATTTTCAACACCCATTCAGTTATCGAGCAGACATCGCACATTGCCCTGTTAACAATTCATGTTGTGAATATCCGAAAAAAACCAATGCATAGTCTAAATTTAATATCACTTAGATTCAGATTCAATATAGGAGTGAACACAGGAACACAAAGGACATATCACTTTAAATTGGACACAATACGAAAAAAAGGAGTGACGAAAATAGAGAACTTTAACACAATCATCTTCATTTAATTTTTTTATTAAACATGCAGGAAATGAAATTTAAAAAAAGTCAGTACAGTTTTTTAATAATCCTCGAACAAACTCGAGTCATGGTTCCATGCACTCAATCGATCAATATTTAGGATTAAATTTAATTTTTTTTATGTCAATATGAAACAAAATTAAAGGAAATCAAAACAAAATAAAACGCAAAATTTAGTTTTATTATTATTTGACACAGTGAATAAAAAGAAAAAATAAATTTCATAGCAAAACTTTCAACTCGACCTAAACTTGTAAATTAAACAAAACATTTCTATGAGAACTTGATGGTTCGATCTAAGGATTCTTTAAAGATGGTCATTCAAATAATGGTTTGCATGCAACCAAAGATCTTATAAGACATAATGGAGAATGTCCACTAATTTTAATTTTTAACTCTTCGTATTCTCTATTGAATTTTTAAAAAATCTTTAGATACGTCGTTTAGTTTCTGAGATATGGCGTTTTAAAAATGAGATCGCGACGCGGATGTCACGGGCCTGCGGTGCAGTGACGTCACAATCCAACGGTTTCTGTCTGTTCGCGCCCTCCCATATTAGAGCGAACCATGAGCGAACCGACGCGACCGTTGGAATGTGACCTCACGCGGGCGCCCAGCGCCTGCTAGAGGTCTCGATATTTAAGAGAACTTTAAATGTCTGTAAAATCATAACTACTGGGTCTTTTTGAAAAAAACAAAAAGTAGTGTGTTTGTATACATATATGCTCTAGTGAGAGAAAGACGATTTTGCATACCTATTAACATTCTCCATTACCATCAAACAACATCTGTCGCATTCAAAGTATGTCCGCTCGCTACATACGGACGAGCTTCATATGAAAGCTCTAGACTCTAGGCTCTAGAGCTTTTATATGAAGCTCATTCGTCTAGGTAGAGTCTAGGGCGACAGATTTTTTTCACATGTCCAATAAATAATTATTGAAAATCAAATGAATTATGAATTGTAAATTTTAATATTAATATTATTGCGTCATTTAGACATACTATCGATGTATTATAAATATTTTTTGTATATATAAGTTCTATCGTTTTGGTGTGAAGTGACGCTAATATAAGTTGCGTGCATATTTAGATGTATTATGTATAAATAAATATTATAAAAAAAAAGTATGATTCGCATCTATTTAAGCGTGATGAGATGATGGAGCCTATTGTTCGAAACGTTCCGAATTAAACGTTAAATAATGCATGTGACGTTTTAAAAATAAGTGATAAGGAACTCACTGTTTCGCAGATGTTCATGTTGCAGCAGTTTTCGATAGTGATCTCGCATTGGTCTGGTCTCGCCGTCAACGGTGTTACGTTCTTATTCACTATTATGCGCTTTTTAATTCTGAAAAAAAAAATGTGTGTGTCAGTTCCGACGCACGACTGGAGCTTACTCCTTACGAACGATAAATAAATCTATACTAGTATGTATTATAAAGAGGAAAGATTTGATTATTTGTTTGTTTGTATAGAATAGGCTCCGAAACTACTGGACCGATTTGTAAAATTCTTTCACCATTAGAAGCCGACATTATCCGTGATGAACATAGGCTACTTTTTACCGCGGGAAAATGCTTCATTCCTACGGGAAATTTAAAATAAAAGTAAATACTAGCGGCTTGGCCCTGGAGATAGCGCCATCTATCCAAAATACGATACGCGCTAGCTAGCACCAGTTAGTAATTTAATAAATATAAAACATATTTATCTAATATATACAATTCTCGTGTCACAGAGTTAGCTGCCGTACTGCTCCGAAACGGCTTAACCGATTTTTATATTTTTTTATTTTATATGATGAAATTTTATATGTACACTTAGTAGGTCTGAGAATAGGTTTTTATGTATTTATTATACGCGGGCAAAGTATTATATTAATATGTATAATTGTAGCCTGTAACGCGTAACGTGTGACATGTGACATTTGATTTTACTCCCATAAATTTTAATGTCGGGGGCTTATACTATAAATGAAATAGATTCTTAAGGAGCGAACTCTAAAGAAGCATAAAAAAACTACTGCAGTGGCATATTAATTGAGATTTCTCTATAAGAGATATCGATGGATTTTTTTCTTTTTGATGTGTATCTTATCGCTCGGTTTAGTGTGAGTAAAATGTGAGTAAAACGGAAACGTGTTACAGGAAGTCAGAATTGACCAAAGAGCGCACGTGGACCGTCACCGTAGTGTTGCGAAAGTGAAATATTAAAAGTCGATAAAGTTGCCAGTAAAAAATCGGGAGAATTTTATTCGTAATAAAACAACAATATTCATGTGTGACCTCGTGTCTGCCTACGTGACGATCTTTTTTACATAGTATAAAATAATGTCGCTATGTGTATTCTTAGAAACTACGCAACGTATTTTAATGCATAGGTATTTTTAATAAAAAATATCATTTACATACAAAACATTGTCCTACCATCAAGTGGATCGTCAGGCTGTCTGTCGATCTTAACATGAAAATATACTGTTGAGAGTAATTTATAGTTTGGGACATTATATTTCATTGAAAAACAATAAAAGCCGAAATCTGAGCCAACATCATGACATGGCCGTCTCATAGCATACCTTGGTCTTCTCTTGAGGTCTAAAATTTTGGTGAAAAGCACAGCACATGCCAGAGTAAGAAGTCCACAAATGCAGCCCAAGGTTATGACAATGGGGTCCCTGATGGGATCCCATTCGCCACCACAGCCGACGTTGCTCTTATCTACCAATGCTGAGGACGTCTTACAAGATTCTTCATTAGAACAGCTGAAAGTCAAATATTCATTATGATTAATGGGGAAATCTCGGAAAACACTAAGAATTAAAATATGGACAACAGTCTCCAACAAACGGTACTTCATTATTATTATTAAATCTTTTGTACCTTATGCAGGAGAGCAACTAGTTAAATTGTTTGGAAAGAGACTGTAAAAAATATCGAGATTTGTTCTTATGAACTAAGAAAATCTGGATCCCGATTATTTTTAAATTAATTATTTACTGATAGAACCAGTAGTACCTCTGTACCTTGCGGACGCCCTAAATTATCGCAATTTGTTGTAGGTATTCCTACAGACTGTAATTTACAGAGGTATGAAGAAACATATTATGATATGAAATCTTGCGTTAATAACGAAAACAATTGCCTACGGGTTATTAAATTTGAAAAAATGTTATTATAAGTAATAAACTGTTCACTATAATGAATAAATGATTTAATGAGACCTAATATTAGTGTGCATTTTACATAGAGTGACTCAATACCGAATAACATTTCGTCAAAAACGCTTGGTCGACAATCGACATAATTGGCGACTTTAAAGTTGGCCAATACTTTGGTCAGCAAATAGCCTTGTTATACAATGAAACGAGGTAATGTAGGCTTGCATTACCTCGTTTATTACTCAAGCATATTAATTATTATTAATTTAGACTATTAAATAATATTTTTTTCATGAACTTTTTTATGAAAAAATTCAATTTTTGAGTAAAAATATTAAATTACTGCCAAAAGAAACCTTTCTCAACACAGTAATAGATTTTACGTATTTAAGTAAAACCTTCAAATTTTAAACCTGTTCGGTTATTTCCGAGAAGTTACAAAAATTTGCTGTGAAATATTGCACACTTTATATTATTAGGTTGCGCTCATTTTGATTAGAAATTGGGTTCAGTCTGAAGTTAGACTTTGTCTTAAAAAATTGAACTTACTTGCAATTTTCTTTTTGATTCGTCGTCATTGCAGCAGCGATGTTCGTCTGTACTACTTCACACCTCTCCCCTTCATGTCCATTAACACAAGTGCACGAAGGCTTGTTCGCATCGTCCACTGAACATTTACCATCGTTCAAACAGTAATTGTTGCAAACATTAATTTCACATCGCGACCCGGTAAAACCGTTTTCACAGCTGAAAATATAATTACAATTTGCTTTAAAGATGCTTTAGATACGTACAAAAAAGTGGACCCGAAGGAAAAAGAAAAATATATATCAAAATTTTTATCTTTGAACAACTTTAGAATATATCTAAATATTTACAATCCAATCGTTGGCAAGTAACAAAATCTATTATGTCTCCATTTTCACAATTAGTCCCAAAAATATTCGATGGTCTTATGGACCTGCTACTTCTGGTATCATCACAAAACTCTATACTCTAATATCAGAAAAAGTCGATGTCGCTGGTTTTGTTCTTTATTAAAAAAAGTATAGTAAAATAAAGATTTTACCTGCATTGTGGTTGTCCTTCAGAATTAATACTACAATCCCCTTGAACACAGTAATGTTGACAAACGGAAATCTCACACTCTTTCTTTGGACAATCGCATGACGAGCCAACGACGTTTCTCGTTTGATTAGGAAGTTTTAGTATTGATGATTTATTTGCTTTATTCTGCGCCAAATGTGCCAAATTTTCACACTGAGAAACGCCCTCAGTTTGATCCCTAATATCGTAATTGGCTACAATACCAAAAACCATTTCATTTCCAAATGAAACATATTCTTCTAATTTCGATGCAGTGTTTGCTTTGGTTAATTTCCACACTTTCCTCTGTTCTGAATCAACCCAGAAGACCGAGTCTTTAGAAACAGTTATGGCGTTCGGTGTTTGATGGGTGCTATAAAGTAACTGCTTCCGATTCCTTCCGTTTAGGTCAGAGCTCTCTATTGAATAGTGGATGCCTTCTCTCTTATCGGCCCAATACAGCTTCTGGGTCTGCTGATCTACTACTATACTGTAAGCTCTGTATACATCGTTCTTAATTATAACTTCTCTTTCTGAGCCATCAAAACGAGCTCTTTCTATAGTGGGTCTAGTAATATTTGTGTTGGTCCAATAGATGTACCTAAAAACAAATTTATTTAAATAAGTTACATTTATTACATTTCTTAGCATACTGTGTAAGTAACTGTGTAGGTAATACTTACCCTCTACAGCTATCGACAGCTATAGCTTGAGGCAACTCGTGATCCATTTTAAACAGTAAATGATGTTCTTGATTACCAGATGTCAGTGATCTTTTAAATATGCTTTTCTTATTAAAATCTATCCAGAAAAGTTGAGATTCAACTGGATCGTACGCTATTCCTTGAATATTTTTATATATTTTATCCTCTACTAATGTTTGGTAATTCTTAGTGTCTAAATTGTAACTGATAACGATGGCGTGTTCTTCTTCCCTGGCTACCAAGAACATCGTGTTGTTCACTGCGTCATATGTTAATGCAGAAAGGTCTCTATAATGTATAAGTACATCAGGTCTGTTCCAGTAAAATTTTATTTTATCGTCAGTGTTCACAGCGACGTCTGAAACAAAAAAAGATTCGTTTAGTAATTGAGATGACTATTGAGTTGACCTTATAGATTCACTGCTGATTGCTCGTATGAATGGGGAACAGAAATAGATGTCACATTTGGCAATACAATTTGCTTTAGGGTGTGTGAAGTTGATTCGACAATTTATTTGGAGAAATTACTTTCGATATCTTTGGTTTAATAAATTTGTTCTGTTTTGCACACATCACTATCATAGTATGATGGAGGTTGGGTCCTTGAACCGCCGAGTTTATCAAATAAATAAATTTCATTTTTCCATATGATTTAAGATCTTATGTTTAATACGAATAAGAACAGTACAAACATCTGATATGATGTTAAATAACAAATTACATAACACAGTCGTACGCCAAACGCCAATATTTTTGTTCTATACGTATAGATATTCATAGAAAGAATATACACACACACACAATTTGTTTAGATAGGTACTTTGGCAGTGCAGTATTGGACGTCCCGTGACCAACGCAAAGGTGATTGCCGAGGTTAGTCACTGGGAGACTTTACGTAATAGATAACTATGAAAGACGTCTTCTATTACATATCTTATAACTTTAAGTAGCTTTTGCCTGCGCGCTCGCTCGCATTAGAAGTGGAAAGTAAATAAACCTATGAAAGTGCATTCAAAATTTTGATAAAATTCATATAAAACTACGAGTAATATACCGAGTAATATTGTCCTTTTTTATTAAGTAGAACCTAAAATCTAACTTTAATTTCACTAATTTTAATCGATAATTATACTTATTGAAGATACAATATATTGTAACTTGGACTTTAAAAACGCTTAGCTGGCGCTTAGCAACATAACAGCACATAACGATATAACATAACATAAAAAACATAGCATTTTGTGTTTCAAACCATAATTTAATACTTATAGTTAATTCTTGACAAAAAATGTCGATATAAATGTCTTGAAATACACACGAAAACATACATGAATAACTAAATTTTGACCAAAGAATTAACGTAATATGTAAATGATATAAAAATGTGGTATTCAAAATAAACTATCGCATCGAGTGTTATTTACATAACCGATGTGCGTAGTTCTGTATTACATATATTTTTATCTTACTTGACTTATAAATTTATCTATACTAATATTATAAAGAGAAAAGATTTGATTGTTTGTTTGTTTGTATAGAATAGGCTCCGAAACTACTGGACCGATTTGAAAAATTCTTTTACCATTTAGAAGCCGACATTATCCCTACTTTTTACCGCGAGAAAATGCTTCATTCCTACAGCAAATCTAAAATAAAAGTAAATACTAGCGGCTTGGCCCGGGATATACTTGACAGCGCCATCTATCCAGAATCAGGTGAAGCGACTAACATGACAACTGCTTGGTGATATTTTTAGCGATCCACTCCACGGTAGATGGGGTTTTATACTTTTCAACGCGGACGAAGTCGCGAGCACCAACTAGTCATAGATATTTTAAAAATCATAAGGAATGCTAATGAAACAAAATCCTAAATCTATTTTCACATCATTAAATCAAATTTCAAAATCTTGTAGACTATTTCCTGGAAACACAAAATTATGCAGGGGATATTTTTTTTAAATTTATTTATTTAAATCTATTGCGTACTTATTGACACTATACACCGTTAACAGACCCGACTGGTTTTTATAAACCTACCCGTCGTCGTAGTAGATCGTCACTGAATAAATAAATAGACAATATGTTTTTCTGCGAAAAACGACGACATTGAAGACAATTTAGCAGTCTAATGATTAATAAATTTGTAACAAAATTTTTATATAAATCTGTGTCTCTTTAACCATACATATGCTTATTCCTATTTATTCCTAGTTCTTCTAATTTATTGCATTATGTATGTACCTACTTATTTACTACAAATCAACTGTCAGGGTAAACAAACATACACGTCTATAAAGGACACAATATGTACTAAAATCCATGCATACTTACATATTGCATTTAAAAGCCATTTCCTTATTTATAATATAAGAAAATGGCATAATAATTATAAGAAATGGTTTAATGATATGTACATTTAATTAATTAATGATTATTATGAATCAATATTTCAAACCTATAATCTTAATAAATGGCAGCTCACAACCGTCCACATTTAACTTTAGTTTCAGACTTTGAGTTAAATTTATTGTCATCGGGAATTACATTTTCTGAGATAATTAAACATATAGTATGATTCCTACCCTCTATGTAAATAAATAACATACTAGGAATACCACATATTAATTGAAATATCAAATCCTTACTAATATTATAAATGCGAAAGTAACTCTGTCTGTCTGTCTCGCTTTCACGAAAAAAAAATTATGTTTTTATATGATCCCTCGGGAATACTTAGTCCTTTTTTCTGGATGAAAGGTACCCTATGTCCTTTCTGGTGTCCCAGACAACGTGTATGCAAAATTTCATGGTGATCGGTTCAGTAGTTTTTGCGTGAAAGCGAGACAGACAGAGTTACTTTCGCATTTATAATATTATTATGGAAGTATGGATAACTACATGGTTATTTTAGACGGATTTTTTTAATTAATCAATAAGGATTAATTAAAAAAATCTCATTTTTCAATCTTCTTCGATTCTTCGACCCAGTTAGAATAAAGATACAAGATAAAATAGAAATACAAATAGAATATTATTAACATTATGGCAACCACATGGCAACGTTATTTTAAAGATTTTGCGTTGATTTTTTTTAACTTTAACTTCTACCAAAGCAATTCTCATTTTAATTTCTCAGAAAGAGTAACTGTCATTAATTTCGTTGAAGAGGCCAGAGTACTTGGTACAAAACAATAGTGAGAAAGTCCTCAATGCTCAATGCTCAATGCGCGTTAATAAGCCGCTATTCAATGGGATGTTTAAAATTTTAAATAAAGCAATGTTTGGTCAATAAATCTATTTTGACTAATTGATAAGAGCATCAGATAATGATCGTCTGCATACCATGATGACACATAATATAGCGACCCGCCCCCGGTTCGGATGAATGCAACTTTTTTCTACAAATTATGTACATAATTTAACACAAATCTTTCGCGTTTATCGCTCTTTCCATTTGTGAAAACTGCATCAGAATACGTTGTGTAGTTTAGGAGTTAGAGAAGAAACAAACCGAAGTGGGCAATCATTTTTTTTATGCATGTTACATAGATCTTGTAATTTTAAAGTCTCGGAAAAGCATGTACTATAGGTATGTATATTTTCTGGGATAGCCTTATCACAAATTTTTGAAACGATCTTTTGTTTGTATACATACGAAATTGTATATATTACATGCGTATACAAAAAAACAAAAATGTAGATACCATTCAGCCCCGCCCTTCCTATTTCCAGTACGACAGATATTTTGTACATTCGGATCGATAAGAGGAAATTAGCCATCGTAATTAATTACAAAATAGATAAGTTAGTATTTTAAGATAATCCCTATGTTGTCACAAAATAAGATAAGAATTTTAATATAAGCCGTACATTATTTTTACATAATCGTAACTCATCTATAATATTCTGAATCTATCATAGATTTATACATATTATAAAAAAGTCACTGTTCGCTTCTGTGAAGTTTCTACTTCGCTAATTAATTCTAAATTATCCAACTGATTTGGATAATTATGGTTTTCACGAATAAGCGATAAACGAGAAAGGTTTGTGTGTATAATTTGCAGAAAAGAAATGCAATTGAAAATTGCAAAACAACTTAAAGACAGCAATGTGAGTAGAAATCCTATTGCAAAAAGTGCTTTCTCATTTTTTTGGTATTCTATAAAAAATAGTAAGTGCTTATGTTTTTATTTAAATCTAGAACGAAATGATAACGCATCAAGTTTAAATTCGCCAATTCAGATAAATAAGTAACATTACCACATATCTTTTTTGATTAACAAGTTGCGCTTGATAAGTATTCATTGAACACACCTTAAAATTTGATAAAAATTGCTAATTTCATTGGCCTATTTTTAAATTTATATATGTTCATATGTGATTGTTTTAATATTGCCTTATTATTATAACATACCTTATAATTATGGCTTATAGGTATGAAGTAATTTGAAGAAAGAAGAAAAAGTTATTATGCTGCATAACAAAGTATTATAATTATGCTTATTACTGGTCATCAAGTCAGCAATAAAGCAAAGCTCTGAAATTATGAACTAACACTATGAGGGCTAACGATCCATTTGATGGTATGTGGCTACTGACACCAAAAAACCGAAGCAATACAAGGAGGTTCAAGATGCTCTACCGTCCAAGATAGGCACAAGGAATAGACTCTGGCAACCTTAAAAAATATTCCCCTTGGTACTACCATTAGTATCACCGGTAGTACCACGGGTAAGTAGCGTTACAATGCACAGTGAGACGACCGATAGGTTGTCAAATCGGCTGGATAAAAAAAATTGTTAAGAAAAAGATCCTGAGAAAATATTCTTGTTGAGAAGACTAGCTAAATACCACTGTAGCAATAGCCAAGTAGGACTTCTAGCAATCAGAGTATAGGTGATAGGGTGTAGCCAACATTATTCTTCAAACAGAGACTCATGCAGTACAGTCGGCCGCATAAGACAAGTCGATTAACACATTCAAAAGTGCAAAACAACTGAACACTCAACGCGCCATAAGCCATAAATCGTTGTCACGACTAGAGAACAAAATAAACTTCACGTACCTACAAACGATCGTAAAAAGCTTCAGTAAGTAAGTAAATTGAGTGTTCAATCGTTTTGCACTTTTGAATGTGTTAATCGACTTTGCGGCCGACTGTACGTTTCATGTAAGGGATGATTATATCTCCTTACTTACTGAAACACAACGGCACAACCTTTGTCAGAAAAGAGACACTTTCGATTACTTGGGAAAAACTTGTGGCACTCCTTACTCAACTATAAAAAACAGCACCGGTCCCCGGTTACCGGTAACTTTAAATGACAGTAGGTTACTACTTGATAGATGGTGAAAAAGATGATAAACTACTTACTAACGGTACTTGATAGATGATAAAAATATTATCAGTAAGTAAATTAAAGAATTCATCATTAAATTGTTTGAACGGAAAAAATTAAAATCTATTTGAAATTATGATTAGTTCTTTTTATGCGAATTCTCAGTTACGCTACATGCCTTGTGAGATTCATTGAACAAAGTCAAGTTTATGGTTACGAAACTATTTCATGGTCAATCTGTTTTGAGTAAATGTTTTGACGCGAAATAAGCTAATTTTATATTTCCGGTTAACAGTGAACTTCAAAATGATTTCGATGAATGCGAATTTCGAAACACAAAATTCAATAAGGTGCATTATTCTTTATTGAAATTACAAATGTACTTAGGTATTTTTAAAAATTGTAATTACCTATACTTAATTTCAATATTCATAACTTACTACTGAATTCTTATAACGAATTAATATATAACGATTATCGGTTTATAAAAATATTTTGTGGTCTTTTGAAGGTCGCTATTTAATAACCGATTATTATATTTGAAAAAAAAAAAAAAAAAAAGAAGTGAAACATTTTTCGCGTTTACCTATTCCTACAATATTAGTGTATACAGTTCATCGATGATACAGTTAAACTGTTTAGTTAGTTTAACTGCTTTAATTTTGGCTTTTTAGTATTGTACTTTTTGCAAAATGTTGTCGAAAATGCAAAATGTATGCACAACATACCGCAACATTCCAGTAATTTTCCCGCAATTTCGACTAGGTAAGTATGATATAATACGCCATTGATGTCATATAGTTATTGTGCCATGAATGTCATATAACACCATTAAAAGCTGAGCTTATCACCCCACTTGTAATCGATCTTGGCGTACGTGACTTTAGCCACGTCGCGGGTGCAAACAATTCGGGTTCATCTTACAACAATTGTCACTTATGTAACACTCAGTCGACCGGCTCAACTGTCTCCTAGGCTAGGAGTTATATAAACAGATATTATAGTTTTAGTATTTTACTAGCTGGTGCTCGCGACTTCGTCCGCGTAGAAAAGTATAAAACGCCATCTACCGTATTTTGGTTAGATGGCGCTATCTACCGGGCCAATAAATTTACTTTTATTTTAGATTTCGCGTAGGATGAAGCATTTTCCCGCGGTAAAAAGTAGCCTATGTTCATGACGGATAATGTCGGCTTCTAATGGTAAAAGAATTTTTCAAATCGGTCCAGTAGTTTCGGAGCGTATTCTATACAAACAAACGAAACAATCAAATCTTTCCTCTTTATAATATTAGTATAGACTAGACTAGGCTGGCGCCCGCAACTTCGTCCGCGTTGAAAAAGAAAAAGTAGGTACCTAGTACCTACCTAGCCTATCCTGTGTCATGTAGGTCTAAATGTTTATCTACCAAGTTTCATGAAAATCAGTTAATTATTTTAAGAGTTATGGAGGAACATACATACAGAAAAAAATCTAAAAATCGTTAATTTAGTTTCAGTATCATGTTTAGAGCCTATAAACACGATATCTCTGAAAACAAAGTTCTTACTTCGTGACCAACCCTTACAGATTTATTATTAGTATTGATATGATATACCTACCTACTGATTCAAGAAATTAGTTAAGATTTAATTATTATTAGATTTCTCTTCTTCTAGGGGTTTCAGTCTCTGCCGCATAGAATAATAGGTTTTAGCGCTCTATACCTTTATGCTCTGCCAGAGAGAGGCATTACACCTCTACACTCTGTGTACTCTGTGGCGCTAGTATGAGCGAGTGAATTATAAACTCATACTAAAGCCACTGAATAAAGATGTTGAGATCAATCCAAGTCATTAATTTTTTATTCTTATATTTTTGAGTATTAAAGTATTAATTGAATGCAGAATAAATTTTTAATTGCAAATTTTTGCGAATAGTTTAAATATTACATAAAGAACACTAACTATGTATAAAAATAGTCGAATTAAATTTAAAAAAAATGGAAGAATTTACTTGTTTCTTCATCTTGGTCAAATTACAATTAGTAATCATTAAGAATAAGGACTAATCATTAAGAATAAGTCTACTTAGTTAAATAAATTAAATTTATTAATAAATAATAATAGACATTAGACACCACACTCAAATTAATAATGCATTAAAAATACCTGCGTAAATAAAATTGATATCAGTACTACCTATAATAAAAAAAATATATAATAATGGTAAACTGGAATAAAGATTATAAATCCATGTCAATTCTGACAAGTGATAGTTTTAAAAATACTTTTAATTGCATACTTAATTTTAAAGATAAAATAATAATATATATTTTTTTCTTTATCTTAATGTCAATTTCCTGGATGGTAATTTATTGGAGTATCTCTTCCAAAGACAAAGACTACTATTATAAAATAAAGTCGTGATAAACTCAAAAACTACTGCACCAATTTTCATGCTGTTTTCACCAATGGATAGAGTGGTTCTCGAGAGAAAGATTTTAGTATATAATTTGAAAAGTTACCCGGGCGAAGTCGCGGTCTGCAGCTAGTATAAGTATATTGGTACATAGTAGTCTCATCACATAATATAACTAAGCAAATAAAGCAAACGCAACTTCGAAGCCACACAAAATTTACTTGTGGATAAAAAGCATATGTGCGGAAATCACGTGCCACTCGTCGTAAACAAGCAGCATGTTTTGAATACAAACACGTTCGACTTCTTTTAGCATTATTCGTAAGCTTCAACAGTTTAATAATACTTGTGGTCGTCCAGCGGTCGAAATTCGACCCTAATTAATTTAATTTCCAAGTACCATATCAATTTCTTTTCAGTTTAACCACATACTTTGACCATATACAAAACAATAGGTAACATAATATTACATACCTTACTAGTGTCTAATGTCAAAAGCGTGTGCGCGTGTTTCAAACACGCGATAGTGTTGTAATATTTATTTTAATTATTTTAATGTATTCTTATGCATATTAACACTAGCGATCCGCTCCCGACTTCTCACGGGTGCAATTTTACATTGAGACTAGTTCGTGCTCGCGACCTCGTCGGCGTTCTCTTTCGATAGCACGGTTAATAAAGCACAATACATTTAAACATCACTGATGAAATACATACACAAATTATTTAGTCACCTAGTTATTTAAAGTAATTAAGTTAAATTCTTTTCAAAAATGAAAACTAAAATTATTGTGAATACCGTATCATATCAATCATATCAATCATCATCAATCTATTATCAATACTAATAATAAATCTGTAAGAGTAGGTATTGTATGTATGTATGTATGTATGTATGTATGTATGTATGTATGTATGTTGTATGTATGTTACTGATTTTCATGAGCGCGGACGAAGTCGCGGGCACCAGCTAGTTTTTAAATAAGATCTTAGAATATTCTCTAAAATTCTAAATAACAGCAATTAGCAGTATAACGTCACCGTATAATTTTACGTCATTTATATAATACATTTTAATAAACAAAACAAATACGACAATCAATTAACAATAAAATGAACATTTAATTTATTTAGTGACATTTTATTTTATGTACAGATAATAAAATATTTTATGGAGATGATATTTTAATTTTTTTTCCTCTTGTACTTCAACATTTAAACTTTAGTCCCAATCTGCTTATGCTTATCTTTCTAGTGTTTATGAGTTTGTGACAAAACATTCTTTTCTTTTATTTTTATTTTGAAAATAAACACATAAAATACTTTTTGTTAATGTGAGAAGACTAAAATTAAACTTTACTATCCATCTTCACTGTGAAGCTATTGAAATAGTAAAAACACGGTTACTCTGAAGTGACATGTAGTTTCTTTTACCATTATAACATACAAAAATAATATTGATGGTTGAATGTGTACGAACACTCTCTTTTTTTTACTGGACTCAATTATCTCGAAACCACGCATGACAACGAGACATTTAAAAAAAAATTGGCACAAGAACCAGTCCAGCAACGACTGCAACCGAATTATGTGTAACAATAAGTCGTGATAAACAATTGATTTGATACAAATTTTATGCACTGACCGTGCCCCAGTTCCTCTAACATTGACGTGATGACAATAGGCATCAAAGGTTACAACTTTTCCATTTAATTAATAGTACAACACGATTTCTAGGTAAATTAGAGCACTTTATGATTTAACTTCAAATAAGACTGAAGCTATAATTAAAAATTACAAACAACCGCTGACATTCTATTCTTATGAGCACGCCATATCTGCTGTAAGTTGCCGATAATTTTTTTTTTTCAAATTTTCAATCGACTTCCAAAAAAAGGAGGAGGAGGTAAGAAAGTGGTCACTCTCGCCACAACGCCTGCCAATGTACCCTGTTACTACTAATTAGTATATAATCAATGTTTTAAAGGTCAGACGATCTTGAATATCTTGAGTTGAACCCGCACAAATAAACTTCTGTTCGTTATCATTTTTTAATCGTTGTGTTCTTAACCCAAGAACTTGATTATTTTTTAGTAAATATTATCTTTAAATGTAATACATACATAATGACTGTGAAAGTACTGTTTGTCATAAATCAAGTATTCAGATAATACTTAGGTACATTTTATTTTATTAGACAGATAACCAAAATCATACATTTTATTATTATTTATTTTATAGTTATTTAACGATATGTTGCTTATGCAAGCTGGTTCCCGCGACTTCGTCTGCTTTGAAAAAGAAAAAAGTAGCCTATGCCCTATTCTGTGTCCTGTACGTCTAAATGTTTATCTACCAAGTTTCATTAAAATCGATTAATTCGTTTAAGAGTTATGGAGGAACATACATACATACAATAGGTACCTACCTACACTTACAGATTTATTATTAGTATGATATGATATGATTAATGATTATTAGTATTGATATTGATATTGTTTGATTGATTGATGATAATATAGCCTATGTTACTCGCTGATAATGTAGCTTTCTATAAGTGAAAGAATTTTCAAAATCGCTCCATTAGATTTTGAGTTTATTCATTAAAACGTACAAATTTTTTCTCTTTATAATATTAGTATAGATAAACACGTGTACCAATCAAAAATAATCACTTAAGTATTTTAAATTCGGAAGTCCAATAAATATCTGTTTTTTTTCAGCTTTCCTACATGTCTTGCCAACTAAACAACAGATGGCGTTGAACAGAAAGCGTTCCTTTCGAATTTATAAGCTAATTTTGTTGATATTATTATTTTTTTATATATATAAAAGGCGATGTGTGTGTGTATGTTCCCTATGGACTCCAAAACAGCTGAACTGAAATTGATGAAACTTTCAGACAATCTTCAACAACAGACATTACAGACAAGACAGGCGGGTAATCCTGTGAAGTTTAGCAGCGACCGGACGCGGGCGAAGCCGGGAGCGGGTCGCCGATCTTATAAGATTTAAATAGGTTGTTTTTCACGTTAAATAGGTATAATAGTTAGAAACAAATCAAGAATATTTTATCAATCTGGCACTAATTTGACCTTTCCGTGTAAAGCTATTAGCCACCTAGTTATTCCTATTAATTATAAGTAGATTAAATTAATATAATCTTAATTGACCTTTAAAAATATGCCATTATTTCATTTACATTAATCCTTAATTTCGCATATTTATTAAAATAACCTAACAATATTCTTAAATAACTATATTTATAGAATATTGTTGAAATAACCTGAAACTAAGCTAGCAAGAAGCCGCGTGCCGCTTGATGTTTTTACGAAGACGACTAATTATAGGTAAGTATAATACATAGGTAGGTATATAGGTACTTATGGAATAAAAAAACACGTTTTTAAAATTCATATTTCAATTTTTGAAAGGATATTAAAAGGCTATAGTGTAGAAGAACTAATTATTTATCAATATATATAGAAAGTTTTGCCGCCTTCAGTTTCAGCGGAGTAACCGGCTAAAGCGATTGTCGGGACGCCTTTAGTATTCCCATTACGAATTCGTGGCGCTCAAATTTTGCCGGGTTGCAAACCTACAGCACGAAGTGGCCTACGTGACTCGCGGTCCCCTCGTAATGGTGTCGTGGCGCCACGCGAATTACCGCCTTATTGACACGCTTGAACTTTCGCTTCACATAACATAAAATCGCACAAACAACTAAAGAAACGACTTCACAAATTCCCAACTGTACATCTTCTAACCAAAAAATATTATATAACTGTTAAAAAAGATAGCACGTGATAAAGTTAACTATATCAGCTGATTGCATTAAATACTTACCCCATGCTTTAACGAAATACGACGAAAGTGTCAAAAGAGCGAACAAACACTGTCTTCTATACATCTTGTTTCATAAAATTTTAAGTGTTCGTAATTTAAATGCACATTTAGATCATGAATGTGTTGCGAGTTTTCGAGCAATGTCATACAGAGGGCGTTACAGACACGACTACGCCGCTCGCGAGTTCCACCGAAACTGAACTACTGAGTGATTGTATGTATATTTGTGTACAGATAGCACAACGGCTATAGTAGGCTATATAGTGGGTGACGTTATCGCAGTACGTAGACTAGAAATAGGTCCGTCCATTGAAGATGGCGTACTGTACTGTACTGTACACCTACGAATTTCGCGCATGCGTCCTCAGCAAGTATCTTATCACAGACAAATCATTTTGCATTTGAGAAATCGCACAATTTATTTGATTGTTCGATGCCCTTGAACGTAATAATCAGTGCGCGTAGCGGATAACTGGTTATTATGTATACTGTACCATTTAAAATAGTATCTATCATATCAATTGATAAATTTAATACCTACGTAGTACCTACTCAAAATTTTATTTATAGTATTTTTCACATACCATGGGAATGTTCATATTTGATGACATCCATTTCACGAATGTTATTTTTCAGTCGCTTTCCACGTACCTATGTCTGCCTGTTACGATTTTTACTGGGCGAAACCGAGAGCGGGTCGCTATAGTTTGTTATTATAGAAATCAATCGCCGTGCGTTAGTCTCGGAAAAACTCAAGAAGGTTTTCACTTATGGAAAGAGGGTTAAATGGCGACGCTGGGGGTCACTAGTACTTATGATATATTTCCATTTTCTATTGTTTCCCAGGCTCGCACAAACATTCTATGGTTTCGACTGGATTTCTTTTTAAGTAGCTGAAATAGATATTATTAACAAAACAGGAAGGAAAGATACATAATCAAATTAAAGTAATGGAACATACCATACGTAATCAGTATAGGTGAACCCACCGTATATTACCCAAGTGTGCCCAAGTTACGTCTCGTGTTTTCCTCTCAATTTACATAAATACGTCAATCAAATTTGTATCATAAAACCATCAGTCATTTTGTGCAACTGGACATTTTGAAACTTTGGTCATTTTGTACAACTGGACATTTTGATACTCTGGTCATTCTGATACATAGGACCTAATGGACCTAATGGACCTAATGATAAAACAAATTTGCTAAGTATAGGCTTCTGTCTGTTTCTTCTCTAACTTCTTATAAACTGCTAACTATGTCTGCTATTTGGATACGATTTTCACTAATGAAATACCTCGTTTAAGTATCGAGGATTTGCAAAAAAATTTTACATGTACACTGAAGCGGGTCGTTACTATTTTTCCCACGGTCGTAGTAGACACTGACTGTCCATTGATTGCACTTTGACGACGACGGCGTAAATTCTTCACGACAAGTACCTAACCTACACCTACGAATATATCGCCTACCTAAAAACACTGCACGCTGAAAAAACTGCATCTATAGTCAAAACAAGGCAAATACTTAGTAAGAATACATAATGTTTATAAACTCCATGTTAAATGTTTTTTAAACGAAGTGAATACATTTGTGAATGTTTGGGAATGATGCTCGTGCCTGTTCTGTTTGTCATGACTACGTCAGTTAATGCGTTCATGTTATGGAACTTTTGTAAAGTTTTCCTAATTACGGCACACTTTTTGTTAATGCAAATTTGTATGAAATGCATAAATATGTTATTAAAACTTATACACTTCTATACTTATTACTAACTTAGGAGCACACGACGACGCCGTTGGAAGAGTGGCAAGGGTGCTTGCTTAACGTTTCAGGGGCCCCGGGTTCGATTCCCGGCGGGGTCAACTTTGGAAATTTTAATATAATTTTCAAAATTGACTGGTCTGGATTGAAAAGTAGTAGTAGGGCACACTGCGTTGCGCAGTCATTTGGGCAGCCCTTACAGTAACCATCCCCTTACAGAATACCACATGTGCTGTTGTGTTTCGGCGAGTGACTAAGGGATGCCAGAGCCCATTACCCCATTCCTCCCTTACCCCTTATCCTTCTATGATCGGGAGCGCACTTGTAGCACTTATGGCGTTGCTTGTGTTATAGGCGACGGTAGCCACCTACCATCAAGTGGACCGGCAGCCTGTCTGTCGACATTAACATTAAAAAATATATATATTAAAGATTATTATTAGGTACCTACTTAGCTGCTGCCCGCGACTTCGTGCGAGTTGAAAAATGACGTTTTATTAGCCCAAGGTTTCTAAGTATTTTCTTGGCCACCATATACACGGACGTCATGTCGATTCCATAGGGGTCGATGGCCTGTTGACTTCATAAAAACTATTACGCGTGCCACTTTTTTATTGAAACAGGCCGCCATTTTGAACAATATATTTTTTTCAATATCAAGACTAAACATTGTTAATGTGTTTTGTGCAAATGAGACATTACTTAGTTGACCTGTTTCCGGTCACGAGCAAGACTTCCGGATGTGGGTATTACCTGAACGATACAAGATATATGGCGTTTCAGTACTGTCAATATCCGGGTGGACCGAATAAAAATATTGTTAAACTATTTTATGTTAATTAATAAACGTTTACAATACAATGGTGCGACATTAAAAAATAGTTAAAAAGGCCTCGCTCTACGCGGTTTCTGGGGTTGAGCGGTTTTTATGAATAAATAGATTTGGTCCTTTAAATTTCAAATTTTTCATAATATGTTGGATTTAACACACTAATTTAACACTCGAACCATTATTGGATTTTTCTCGACTATTTTATGAGTTTTACATGGTTTTACATAACGGTTTTGTGGTACCTAAATAACTACTAAAACTAATTTATTTTAAATGATATTTATGACTAAATGTAAAATAAATTCATTTTAAGAATGAATTTAAGTATAATAAAAAATTTTCAAAAATACTATCGATCATTAATACTACTAATAATAAATCTGATAGTATATTGTATGTATGTATGTTTCTCCATAACTACCGATTTTCATGAAACTTGTTAGATAAACATTTAGACGTTTCAACCCGAACGAAGTCACGGGCGCCAGTTAGTACTATTATAATTTTGCACCCGGTTCTCTCGTAAAACAGCAAATTCATTTATTGAACGCACTGTACTTGATCGACATTTTTGTTGTTTCCTGACTAGCCATGAATAATTGACCATTTTGCAGCCACACGAGGTCAAACAATTAACTGATTAACACTGTATTGACATTGCATGGTCGCGAAGTGCAGATCTTGACATTGGCAATGAAACAAAAAAGTGGGGAAATGAGAGTAAAGATTTAGGTACGGCCCGAGGGTTCCATAAACATGAACTATTTTGGTATAAAGAGTTTTATTCTGTTCTCGGATTCTCTTCTTTTTAAGAAAATGCGACAGTCAAGGCGACGACAGTGACAGGCCATTTGTTTGTAACATGGAAAACAGAGGTAAGGGGCCCTAATAGCCAAAGTAACAATTTAAAACGATAACGAAACTATTAAATATTAAAATGTGTGGGATTGACATAAGAATATTATGTATCGGCGCTAAATCACGTGATAACTACAACTCATAGGTACATTTTATTCTTTCGAACTTCGTTATCGTTTTAAATTGTTACTTTAATATGCTTTAACTAAGGCCCAAGGAGGACTGCTTAACTTTTTATATGAGAGTATTGTACATAATACATGAGATGTAACCTTACATAAGAGATAAGACCATTGACCATTGATTGTGACATTGGATGTGGCACTCTATTATAGTAGCATTTATTAAGGTAATGCAAGTCAGCTTTCCTCCATACAAACGTAGAATGATTGTTACTCCGCTCAACTGTTTTATGTTTAATTTACAAAAGTAAGCATGATACCGATTTATCTTGTCATTAAATAGGTTCGTATTGAGGTTCGTATGCATACAAACTAAAAATTAAAAGCATTAATTTAAAAGATATGATCCTTGAAAACTCCATATTTTAACACAAGTTTTAATGCAACTTTGAGGGTGATTAGGTCAATCAATCCAGTGTCCAAAAACTCCAAAATACTTTGTATACAAACCTAAGATACAAACTGATTAGTTATTCAAGAGTTCAAATTAATTTACACGATAACGTACTATGCAAGAGGCGACATCTGTTATTGATGTAACACTTTTCCTAGTATTTGAAAAATAGGTGTGCGTGTCGTTAACATACTTAGTTGTCGCAATCACGGACAGATGCCGCTTATAACATGAAAATTTTAAATATGAAAAAAAAAATACGATGTTTTAATAGTTTTATTTATTAATATAATTAGCAAGACAATAATCATCTGACTATTCTGGCCGAGTGAAGAGTGGAAGTGCATTGAGACTACGATTTAATTTTTTTTACAGACATTGTGCGTAATCACAAAAGAGAAAAATAAAATGCTAAAAGCTCCCTGTTCTTCTAACAGGCAATCGTTGGACAAAACATAGGAATATCAACCAACCAATCAAACCAATTGAATTGAATACTTATAATATCAACCACACAATTTCAGCTTTCTCCAAAATCATGTGTACCTTTTTGGATATATGATGCGTTAAATAGACAATAGATGGCGCTAGCCTATCTATTGTTTTAATTGTGGTATAATCTATATTAAATAGGTGTTTATAGGCATTATTGGTATTATAGGCAATAGCATTGACCGCATTATTAGCATTATTATTAATGTTTACTTGTACTAAATTATAAAATTTATAAATTTTAATTTATAAAAATAATTATGTAAGTGTAAGTTTTAAATATTTTTTTTGAAAAGCATTCATAAGTTTACGAACGGCTGTTGATTTAATATTTTATTTTGCATAATATAAAAGCACATCTGTTGAATTTTTAATAAAACGCAGGGAGCTTTCACACGTGCATACATCATTCGGTAAGTTTAAAGCGAAATCCTTTGGGGAAGAATAGATTATCCAATTGTATTAGCTCACACTTGTTAGTTCCATCCCCAAGGGATTCTACTCAAAGGGATACTCCGTAGGGGCTGAAACGTTGTTATGTATCTAAACTGATAAGTTTTATAACAGCATTACTGCATTGTGTTGATTTTATACACATTCGTTTTATTAGTTTTAAAAAGTTACTTGTGATATATTTTTTCTATCATCTATTATGATTCATTTACTTATGTTTTTAAAACGTCGTCAAGTTTTTTTTAAATCTTCGGTTTCCATTTGACGACAAGCAACACGAATTAGGTACCTAATTAATAATTAGGACAGACTACTTTTTTCTTTTTCAACGCGGACGAAGTCGCGGGCGCCAGCTAGTATTATAAAACATCTTTTTAAAATATTAAGTATATACATTATTTTTGGTTAGGTATATCCTATTACATACTAGCAATTGTAGCAACAATGTTACAAGTCAAAGTCCAATACAAGTCAGTAGGTACCTAATACTTATGTGCAAAGTAAGCAACTATATTTGCCACCGTTTTCATGTCACTCGACAGTTCGACACTCACCATTGTGTGAATTTGTATTTTAGTAAATGAAAAATCAACATTTAGAGAATGGGACGCAAAAAATGTCAGCGCTCTCCATGTCTCTTGAAAGCGCTCCAAGAGTGACTATATTTTTTAACGCCCTACGCAAAACAGGGATGTTATTACCTTAACCTGTATCTATCTTTGACATCATAATGGATGAACCGATTTTGATCCTTTTTTTGAAAACTATTCCTCATTATCATTATTATTACTAGACTGGGTGACACAGCTTCGCTTCAGCAGATATGGCGTAATTGGGCTCAATAGAAAGTCGCGGGTTAGTTTATAATTTTAATAATTATTTGTTATTTACGTAATGTGTCATAGTATTCACATTAGACACTAAATATAGGAAGAGGAAAAATGCCTAAACAGAAATCTAGTAAAATAATATTCATAGTCTAGTTCAGTCAACCGGACTGTTAACCGAACTACTGGGAATACACGTAATGAAAATTAGGTTTTACATAGGTGCGCAACTAAGTTTCCGGGTTTCACTCATGGATGGTGCTAGCGACACATGTAGTCGGCATACAGATCTGAAATTGGGTGTCTTTATAGCTTGGACATCTGTTAAGAATACCCAGTCGTAATATAAACAAATATCGCAACATAACTACCTTTTTTCTAACCTCGAAAATGTCAACGTTTGTGCCAAAAAAACAGCTTTTGCGGGAGCATTGCTTTTCTGCTTTAACTTAAAAAAAACAGCAGCTGAAACACGTCGGTTACTTGAGGAGGCCTACGGCGAACATATACCATCAAAAATAACGTGTGAAGATTGGTTCAAGCGGTTCAAGTGGAAAAAAGACAATGCTCTGCGTTTGGTAGGACCAGAAAGGAATCGTGTACTATGAGCTGCTGAAACCGGGCGAAACTGTCAATGGGCATCGGTACCGACGACAACTGATCAATTTGAGCCACGCATTGATGGAAAAACGGCCAGAATGGCACACAAGACACGAACGTGTGATATTGCAACACGACAACGCTTCGTGCCATTCCAGTTCCATCGTCCAGGACACTATAAAACCACTGAAATGGGATCTGCTACCGCACCCGCCGTTTCGGTCCAAAGACGCGTCTTTTTTAAAGTCGTATTGCCAGAGAGATGGCAAAAATGTGTAAATAGCGAGGGACAATACTTCGAATAAACCATTTTTTGTATTTGTCTTGAAATTTTCGATTTTTTATTCGTCAAAAAAACCCGGAAACTTAGTTGCACACCTATATGTATAAGAAAACTTACAAAAACTGTATCTATAATAGGCTATAAAAATGTTTTATATGAATGGATTCGTGGTAGAAAACGCCTTTGATCGATGGCGGGAAATGGTTGCCCGAAAGCAAGATGGATCGGACGAGAGAGGTGAGAGAGTGCCTAAATGGGTTAGAACTTTAAAAAATTACACCGACCCTATCTGATCTGAGAACGAATATACTTTCTTTTGTACTGTGAAATGACAAAACTTGGTGCTAGGCATAGGTTAGATTTTTGGCTTTTTAGAATAACATAATAATAATGCTTTATCTATAACAATATATAAAGCCGAAGTGTGTTGTTTGTTTGTTTGGTTGTACGTGCTAATCTTAGGAACTATTGGTTAGAATTGAAAAAATCTTTTTGTGTTGGATAGTCCATTTATCGAGGAAAGCGGACTACAAAGAACGCGGACGAAGTCGCAGTTTAATTTAAGTAAAAAAAAAAAAACAATATTTTGCAACCAAGTCTCTGAAACTGTCTACGTTTGTCTAACTCCGTCTTCTAAAGAACCCAACAGATTTTGATATGATTTTTGAGATAAACGAGCAAGGTTTATATATAAAAAAATTGGCCGCGGGTGAAGCCGAAAGCGTATGTATAGCTAGTCAAATATAATCGCCATCGCCCATAAATTTTTCAAGTAATTTGAAAAGTCCATGGAATGTTTTAATAATTGACAATAACGTGTCCCAGGGACATGATTAGATATGTCCGTGTAGCCTCACATTTTAAAAATTACCATTGTGCCTCCAGCAAACAATACCAAATAACCAAAAAAAGTTCTATAATTTTTATCATAATAACGTCACAGGGTCCATTAGATGAGAGCGCATAATGCCTGTTTTGGTTTAAAAAAAATAAAATATGTATTAGTATTATTCTTTTAGTTTGCTTGCAGCACTAAACTAATTAGATACATATATTATCATACTTGCTTAGCTAGCGACCCGCCCCCGGCTTCACATGGATGCATTAGTTCCTCGTTTATTTTTCTTCTTTTTCTTTTTCAACGCGGGCCCCAGCTAGTCTATACTAATATTATAAAGAGGAAAGATTTGATTGTTTGTTTGTTTCTATAGAATAGGCTCTGAAACTACTGGACCGATTTGAAAAATTCTTTTACCATTAGAAGCCGACATTATGCGTGATGAACATAGGCTACTTTTTACCGCGGGAAAATGCTTCATTCCTACGGGAAATCTAAAATAAAAGTAAATACAGTAGATGGTGTTTTATACTTTTCTACGCGGACGAAGTCGCGAGCACTGGCTAGTATTTTATAAAGTTACGCGGACGAAGTCGCGTGCAACAGCTAGTTTGAATATATGTTGAGAGGTAAATTTCCTTTTCAGCTTAAATTGGCGCTTACATATTCCAACCTAATAAAACTCAATAGCATCTCCACAAAAACAAGACCTAATAATACTTTATTATCGTATCATTTCTTTAGGATTAGGTAGACGTTGTAAAAAGATTCGTCTTTGTACGTCAAAAGTCTTGTCAAAGGGAGATTGACAGTTGTATGGGTATCTCATTTATTTGGATATTAAGGCACCTCAAAAGGTGTCATCTAACTTGCATTTACGGAATTTATAATATAAGGGTGGCAGTTAGGTATTTTCGGTTATATAAAATACTAGCTGTTGCACGCGACTTAAATCATCCAGGAAATCATCGAAGTACCCATATAAAATTACAACCCAAACGGTTCAGCCGTTTAGAAGTTATGTGAAAAAGATAAGTACGGAAGGATAATTCTTATTACCCGTTTTCCCGTAGGAATGAAGCATTTTCCCGCAGTAAAAAGTAGTCAATTTTCATCACGGATAATGTCGGCTTCTAATGGTAAAAGAATTTTTCAAATCGGTCCAGTAGTTTCGGAGCCTATTCTATACAAACAAACAAATCTTTCCTCTTTAGTATAGAAGATTATTTATTTAAATGAGATGGATAATGGCTTCTCATTGATATTCTTAGCTCTTATATCCCTATCTCTATAAAAATTGTAAGGGTAGAAAATCAAGAGGACCTTAACATAAAAAAGTATTCAACCGACTTCCAAAAAATGAGGAGATTCTCAATTCGACGCGTATGTTTTTTTTATGTTTGTTACCTCATAATTTTCGACTGGGTGAAACGATTTTGATGATTATTTTTTTATTTGAAAGCTGGTGCTTCCCGTGTGGTCCCATTTAAATTTGGTCCAGTTTTGACAATGGCATCTATGAGAAAAGACTATGAGACGGTTTGAAGTCGGTTTATTTTTTGTTAAAAAGAGTTATTGTAATCTAGAGGTACCAGATTTAAAATGAACATTCAAAGTGTTTGTACGTTTGTTTGTCGAGCATTTCGTATTTCCGGCCATCGTTAACCTGACTGCGTGAACTGCGGCCGTGAAATTGTTAAAATATTTACAAGTCTGTGTTACGAAACGCGTTATTTCGGTGCAACGCTCGACATGCGACCTCGCTAACGAGATCATTTTCTTTCACTCGATGACTAATTCTATAATAAACATATTACATAATATTCAGATCACTATATAGAATCTTATTGACGTACTAGCTGGTGCCTGCGACTTCGTCCGCGTTGAAAAATGAAACAGTAGCCTATCCTGTGTCCCGTACGTCTAAATGTTTATCTAACAAGTTTCATGAATATCAGTTAATTCATTTAAGAGTTATGCGAGGAACAATACATACATACAATACCTACACTTACAGATTTATTATTAGTATTGATTGAATGATTGATGATTGATTTTAGTAGGAACCTAGGAACCTTGTTCCGTCACCTAGGATCGCTACCCTGATAGGCAAGAGTTTATTAGTGTCGCGTTCTCATAGTAGCCATACTACTATAGTGAGTAATGAGCCTGTCACTTCTTACAAAGAATTAGGAAAAATATTCTACTTCTACTGTTGCAAACTGAAATAACTTTCTTGCCAACCCAATTGTATTGCGTTCTACAGTCGTAAACTGGACAATTATAGTAGTATCGACAACCTTCTTAAAGATAACTTCCACAACCCCTTCGACAAACCCTTGGGTCGAGGGGTAAAGTGCTTGCTTTAGCGCTCTGTCTCAGCGGTGTCGGGTTCACGGCAGGGCTAACTTTTTAAATGAACTTAACACAGGGAACTGTAGGGCTTCGGACCCTTTGGACCCGCAAGTTTTGGCCCGCTGAATAAAAGTGTCCGTTGGACCCCCTTTTAAGTGCCCTTTTAAGTCTGACCCACTATGGGCAGAACAATATTAGGGGAAAATACCCAATTATTGGCACTTTAAAAAATACGACCATTTATTGGCACCTTTCGACCTATTTGTTCAACTCAAATAAAATTTAAAAGTTTGACAATGTTTAAATCATTTGACTGTTTAGTGTTAACAATTCTCATAAACCTAAGATTTATTTATTTTTGGTGGGAAAACAGTTTATGGAATAGTTTTCTTATTTTTTAGTGAAAAGTTTAGGGTGGCAATAAATTGGAGGTTTGCCAATATTAGGTCATTTTACCCTATATTGTTTATTTATTGATTTTTAGTGCCTTTCTGACCCGATAGCAGGGCACAGCATGGCACAGTTTCGCAGTTTTTTCAGAATCACGGAGCATTGCGTAACCACCTCTTTACAAGACCACCGTGAAAGGACAACATGTATGTTGCTGTGTTTCCGCCAAGTTTCGGCAGCGATTGATACTTGTGATGTCATTTTAATGTTTCTTTGTCAATTATCCAGAAATATCTGTGTTGTAAAAGAAAACGACACTTTTGTATTTAAATATTCGATTTTCCATACTAACTCATAATGAGTTTTGCAGTTGCTTAGCTTTATCTATAACGTACCTAACATTTTATAACGTACTAGCTGCTGCCTGCGATCGCCCGCGGTAAATTATATACTAAAATCCATTGGTGAAGACAGCATGAAAATCAGTGCAGTAGTTTTTGAGTTTATCGCGACAAACAGACAGACAGACGCGGTGGAGGACTTTGTTTTATAATATGTAAGTCAGTCTACCAGCCGCCTTTTGCTCGTACCTATTTTTTTATTAGCCTTTATTTGCCAACTTTTTACAATAATTATACATAATATAGGTAGGTAACAATTAAGAGTTATTATCAGGCGGCGTGTCATTGCGACACGAAGGCCTCCTCCAGCAGCTTCCAATCATCCCTCAGTAGAGCTATTCGATGCCATAACGGGCCCGCAATCTTTTTGATGTCGTTAGACCAACGTTTTCTTTGCCTTCCTCTTTTTCTTTTTGTTTGGAATCTAGGGGTCCACTCTGTTATGTCTATAGTCCATTTATTTTTATTTTCCCTAAGCATGTGACCCACCCACTTCCACTTGAGCTTTTTAGTTTTAGTTACAACATCTTCCACTCTTGTCATTTGTCTTATTTCCGTGGCCCTTTTTCTATCTCTTCGTACATAGCCCAGCATGCTTCTTTCCATGGCTCTCTGACATGTGATAAGTTTTTGTTGTTGCTTTTGTGTATTTGTCCAAGTGTGGCACCCATAGGTTAAGATAGGTAAAATACATGTTTTGAATAATTTCGTTTTCATAGCAATGCTATTTTGTTTACTTTTCATTATTTCTTTGAACGACCAGTACTTACCTCTTCCATGAGTTGGCAACTCTATCTCTAACTCCATTTAGTCGCTGAAGGCTGTTAGCTGACCCAAATATATATAAGTGTTGACATATTTCTCCCTCATCTACTTTGATCTTTTTTTGGGATCTATTTGTTATTATCTTCGTCTTTGTTTTGTTCATTGTTAGACCCACCTTTTTACTCGTACCTATAGGTAGGTACCTATAAATACTACAGATAATGTGGAGATACAATTAGATTTGTTGATTGCTTGTTGAGTATATCAATTGAACTTCTTTAAAAGTAATGACTTTCTTTAGCATAGATGATGACTGCATCTAATCTTTTAGTCGATTTTTAATCCTTTTGAGGCTCCAGTTTCAATAGAAGGGGTCACACTACGATTGTAAATCTCGTTTCAAATTAATTAAACCACGCGGATAATTTAAACCGATTCGCTTAAACGAGTTTGATGTCACGATGCAACCTAAAATAATACGTCCAACTTCACTGTGACAAAGTTTCACTCAATAAATAATCTAATGTGCAGTTTATCGTCTTGGAACTAACTCGGAACGTAGTAAACTTTTAGAACTTTGTCACACCAATTCAAAGTGCATAGGAGTGCAATTTGAGGCAGCTTTAAAGGCGGGATAGAGAGGAATGTATCGTTCTCCTTCTAACGTGAGTGTTTATCGAGTGTTGGAGTGGGTCAGGGTTATCTGAGAGTGTTTGAGACGCGAGGCGCGAGTCACTGAGTCAATCCAGTCAGCAGTTAGTGCAGTGTTGTGTAGCGGAACAGACGTGGCGAATGTCCTCAGCTGTCTCGAAACGGTTTATTTACAAACTTTGTCGTGTTATGTTTCTGCAGTGAAATCCTCCACTGCAGTACTTCCCCAGTGTTCTATGGCTTAAAAACATTAACTGCAACATACTATATTGAGCTAATGTTGCTCCATTGTTTTAATTTCAGTGTTAGTTAGTGTAACCTTGTGATTGTTGATTGACATAAGTTTTTTTCGGCGGGAGTTATTTTGGCGCGTATGATGTAAGGCTGGCCGTGCCTGGGTTCGATTCCGGTGCGGGATGCAACGCGAGACTTGTTAACTGAACGATGCACACTTCAATGATGATGGTAAGTGTCTTAATGAAAGTTTTAACAGTCTTAAGACAATAAAAATAAAAATAGTTCATAAAAATAATATAAACTATCTAAAAATTTTCATTGGTTCTCATTGGGGAGGATTTTTATGCTCATGCTACTTTCGATTCGACACATACCAAAATTGTTCTAGACTTGACTAAATAGTATAAATCAAATATGTAGTACTACTTAATCAGTGAGTATATTTATTACTATTTTCCTCTATGGTTAAGGTGAGTTCGTATTTGCTGTATTGAAAATCACACAGGATACTAAAATTTTTCCAAAATATAAAGTAAGTATCCTATATAATAAATAATAACCTATTTTTTTGACATCAGTAACAAGTACCTACAACGTGTGCAAATAGTTTTTTTTTGAAAAATATTTGTTATTCTTTCACGTAAAAACTACTGAACAGATTTAGATGAAATTTGGCTCACAGATAGTTTATTATCTGGATTAACATAAAGGTTACTTTAAAAAAATATAGGTCTCCGAGGGATCATTTAAAATTATTGCCGTGGTGGCGCAACCGTTGTCGCAGATTAAATTAAAATAATGAAAAAAAATTGAACACAGGGCACCAGCTAGTACATAAATTAGTCATCAAAAATATCGAGCAGTAATAATAATTCTCGAATGTCTGTGAACGCCTTTAAACAACCCACTTTTGCAGTTAGATGATTTGAATGACACACTTATACAATAATGTCATTTGCATACACAAATTAAAACCATTGTATTTTATGCTGTGTCTCCATTAATGTTTTGTCACACATTTAGTCTTATTATGCAAATAGTACCTAACTATATATATAGACAGTGAATAATTTATGAATTCAAATTGTTTTATCAATCGATGTATACTATAAAAATTGTAGTACAGTCGGCCGCATAAGTCGATTAACACATTGAAAAGTGCAAAACAACTGAACACTTAACGCGTCATAAGTCGTTGTCACGACTAGAGAACAAAATAAACTTCACGTTACAAACTATCGTAAAAAGCTTCAGTAAGTAAGTAAGTAAGTCGACTTATGCGGCCGACTGTACATTGATGGTTTTATCAATATTTTTTTTATTTTCCAACATATAACAAAATTATAAAAGAGCGTGTCTGTACATTAAATATTTGTCTGTTTGTCTGTGCACCCTAATCTCAGAAACGGCTGAAGTTTATTACTTGGATTAACACGTAAGAAAGAATTTTAAACCGAAATTTTTTTTAGGTTTCTATCGATTTTTTTTAAAAATGAGCTATGAGCCCCGCTATCTGCGGAATACTAGTTTTAATTTTTTTTAAATAATATATTTTGCTTTTATATATTTAATTAAATCTTTATAAATAAAAATAAATCTCTAAATCTGTTGCTAAGCGCAAAACTAGAGAAAGGCTGGATTTATTTTAATTCTGTCTTTACTCATGGATAGAGGGATAATTAGGAAAGGATTTTACGTAAAAAAATTCACCCGGACGAAGCCGGGAGCGGGTCGCTAGTTGTAAATAAAATAAACACTAATATAATGTAATAATTTATAGGGCTTATTAAATATTCTTATTGAAACTTTTACCAAGTGCAACAGATATGTATGTTTTTAATAGAAAAAATTGTTTTAATAAACGCCCTAGTAAAAGGAAGTGGTTCCACTTGAATTTGTGGAACCCTTTCGGTTCTAAAATAACAAATGCATCAACAGTTTATTAATGAATACATTAGCTGGATTAACGATGGGCATCCATCAGCAATACTTTAGCGTTAACAACGACCAATTTCTATTAATGGCTTGTTAATAGTTTCATTAACACATTCTATTGTGTTGTGGGCTTGTGAGGTCGTTCTCAAGAGCTGTTTATTCTGACGTGTAGCGTGTATAATTGCATAAGTTAAATAATTTGATGATTTTGTTTACCCGTACTAATATTATAAATGCGAAAGTTTGTATGTATGGATGTTTTTTACTCTTTCACGCAAAAACTACTGAAACGATCCCAATGAAATTTTGCATACACGTTGTCTGGGACACCAGAAAGGACACAGGGTACCTTTCAACGTTCAACGTGGACGAAGTCGCGGGCAATAGCTAGTAGTAGCTTAGTACTTTAATAAAAGGTAAAATGGGAGAGTAAAAAATACATGTGAGGACGAAGGCAGAAAGTTCTGAGGTCTTTTGGTTAGTTGCCAAGAAAATTGTAAAAAAAAGTACTTATAAGCAGCCCAATTTAAGGCTATGTAACACCAATGCGGTGTGCATTGTATAAAGCCTTAAATTGGGCAGCATATCCGCGGCCTTACCTTGAACCATCGTGAAATGACAGCACGTTTGGTTTGTTACATTGTTGTGTGGTGCATGAGTAAGGAATGATAAAACCGGTAATGAGAGGAAAGAAAGAAGGAATTTTTTAATTAAAATGTGTGAACAAAATAAGTTCTTACAAATTAAATAATGTCCTAACACATTCTGCCATAAATAGCATATTTGTATATTAACATTAACAATTATTTAAATTATATATTAGTATAATATGTTATAGTTAGGAATATTGAATATTACACTAGCTGTAATATTAATATATTGTGTTAATCGACTTATGCGGCCGACTGTACAACCAAACAAACAAACTCTTCAGTTTTATATATTGGTATGGATACACCTACTAATCTGGAAAAATGTTCATACAAAAGTCATTTGTATAAACAAATATAAAATGCTTCTAATCCTTTATCAAGCAATATCCTTGACAAGGGACTTAACAAGATCCTTGCACTTATTTTCTATATTTTCACTTATACGCAGCCAATAAAAACTCTTTGAAGCCTTGCAGGATGTAGAAACAAAATGAAATAATAACGAAATATGTGTGTAGCATCGTGGTGTGTAGGTATAGTGGCTTACAGGAAAGAATTGAACATTTCCTAGTCTTGGGGCCCTAGTCAAAGTAACAATCGAAAACGATAACGAAACCATAACGAAGTTTGAAAACAATAAAATGTATGGGATTGACATCGCTAAATCACGTGATACTTCCTATACATTTATTCTTTCGAACTTCGTTATCGTTTTTAAAATGTTACTTTGACTAAGGCCCCTGTCCTGACTTGTCTTGTCAATATATCTGCAGTCGTGTCTAGACTATAGTGACTAATCGCTACCATAAATAAATATTACATATTCATTAATGCAAATAAAAACACAACTTATAACTAAATAGAGCGTAATTTAAATGTAGTACCTACAGGTAATAGCATGCCTAATTATGGAGTGTAATTTTATGCGAGCAAAATACTTCGTGTCGTGTACAATTTCAGTATAGACTGGCATGATTGTAGCCTTATTAGCAGCTAATGTATTTTACGCTCAGAATATAGAATTAACTAGAAGGCGCGTTCAAATACGAGTATTAATAAACTAGGTGTTGCACGCGACTTCGTCCGCGTAACTTTATAAAATAATAATACATTCGTGTCTGTGAAACCATGGAAATACACATACAAAATTTCAACCCAATCGGTCAAGCCGTTTAGTAGTTGACATACCGACAGCAACGCCACCTACCGGGTCCAATTGTATTTTTAATCATCCAGGAAACGATCTAAATACTCATATAAAATTTCGATCCAGCCGGTTAGGAGTTATGTGAAAAAGATAAGTACGGAAGGATAATTCTTACTACCCGTTGTCCTATTACCCGTTTTCCCGTATGAATCAAGCATTTTCCCGCGGTAAAAAGTAGCCTATGTTCATCACGGATAATGTCGGCTTCTAATGGTAAAAGAATTTTTCAAATCGGTCCAGTAGTTTCGGAGCCTATTCTATACAAACAAACAAAAATACTAAAATACTGCCTACTAAATTACTAAGAATTAAGTGGTAAGAACTAAGTAGTAAACCTTACATGTCTCAGTAAAAAAGAAGTTTCACCGACAACTACTTTTGTTTTTAAGCTTGTTAAGTTTTAATTGACTACTTTCATTTATTTTTTCATATTTTATCGTCGATCGACTATTTTTATTAAGAAAAATGTTTTTATAAGATTAGTTTATATATATACTGTTTTGCTTCTTTGTTTCTGTTTTGTTATGTATTCTGATATTTTATGTAACCCATAAACAAGTTTAAAAGCATTGATACTATCAGCAACATTAAGTGGTTGATCAATGTGCTGAGTAATACTTAAGGAATACAAATTATGTAACTGCGGTGAGTTGTGTTAAATTTTTTGTAGAAAAAAAAACGACGTCTTAAAGGAAAACCAATTTTTAAATATATATTTTTTAAATAAAATTAACTATAAATCGTCATCGCATAAAGTTTTAATGCACACTAACGAACCACCCCTGGCTTTCCACTGCTGCAATTTTTCCAATTTTTGTCTTTAATATCATCAAGTATACATTGTACGTCATGAATGTACTTATTAGCTGCTTTGCGTTCAAAAGGCGAATTATTTTAGTAGAATTTAATTTTTGTATTAATTTATAAAGAAACCTATTTATAAAGAAAGATATTGGCCCACAATGTCAGCCCATTGCGAATTAGTACGATGTCTTTGTCTAACCTTCTACAATCTTCTGATTTTGTAAAATTAGAAACTTTGATCACATTCTAATCTATTTTTTTTTTTCGAAACTAGTCTAATATTTTTGGCCCAAGGACCATACAAGCAAAAACTTACATACTAATTAATCTAAGCAACTCTCTGACCATCGGTAGGTACCACCGATATTCCAAGATTTACGTTTTGGACGACACAAACTTGGATATATACTTGAGAAACATATATAAAGACCAAAAAAACGTCTACGACGTCGGTAAAATGGCCTCCGAATGAGAAGCTCATTCGGAGTTATCCTACGTTCAATAAAATATGTTCACTGAGTCTATGGTTCGAAATAAAACATTTTTGCATTTACCTAATGGACTACACTGCTCATAATACTTAAGTATAATAAAATATGAAGTAATAAGCAACTGCCACGATATTCACACATTATTTCTGTCGAAGTAAATAAAACGCGATTAAGTTCCGTGTACTTCAAGTAATGATAATAACATATTTAGAGTGAGTCGAGCTTTTAATTATGCGAATATCAACAGTTAATGCGGTGGCTTTGCTAGGTGGATATATAGTATAGTATTATAGTAACTTATAGCGTGTTGGGAGTCGCAAACAATGGATTGGTTTTTGTTTGCAACAAGAACATTTCAAGGTTTCTCGGACATACAAATGTAGCTGTCCGAGGAACAATAATTTATTTATATGATAAATTAAAAGTCATATCTTTCTTCGTATTAGGTACAGTATACATTTATTTTAATCCCAGCATTAAAGTTGGAGGCAAAGTTTTACAGAACGCTCAAATGTAAAGTTTATGAGTATTTTAACTGTCAACTTTTAAACTATTTACGACCGGATTTGAAGCTTAAACCTCTCTTCTATTTAATCTCGATAGAGACGTGCACAGCATATAAGCTTCGTACAACTATTTTGGAAGCTATTTAGGATGATTAAATGTAATACAATTGGTAATTTTTAAGCTTTTGTTGCACGCTACTAGCTGTTGCACGCGACTTTGTCCGCGTAACGTTATAAAATATAACCTATGTTATTTGCTACTTATTTAACTTTCTATAGATGAAAGAATTTTTAAAATCGGTCAAGTAGTCAATTTTTAAAAATAAAAAATATTCGAAAGTTCCTTAATTTTGTTATTCGAAAAGGCGGACTTATAAGCAGAGTTATATTAATTCGATGGGTTAAACCACCAACAGACCGATTTTTATTAATGACGATCTTTCTCTACCTGAGATCCAGCTATATTTTAGCAATAGGGGTTCCGCTCCCGCCATACAATGCAAATATTCCGAGGGTTCCGTATTATTACCACGGTTGAATACGATTTGTTATACATGTGGTATAAATGACCCCATTGGTTTAGCATTAAATAACGCCTGTGTTGTATTATAGGTTTTTTGTCGGACAAAGTCTTTTATTACGAAACACATGTTAAGATAAAATAATCTAGTTTTTTCACATGGTACGCAATAAGGGACACTTTAATAAATAAAATCTGTTTGTAATGTCAAAATAACTGCTTTTAACTAAATGTAAATTAAAGTAATTTTCTTTATAAATTTATAAATTTTTGTCTGTCTGTTTCGGCTAATAACCGTAATGGCTGGATGATTTTTGATGGGATTTTCATTGGCAGATAACTTTATTATTTACACATCTTTTTAGAATTCTTTATTCATTACAATATTGCAGAGAAAGATATTTATGAAATTTATTATTTACCCAATTGCTCCCGGGCGAACCCGGTGCGCGTTAGTCTAGCTATTGTATGATAAAAGCGCAAAGCAAAGTATATTGCCTCTTCTTATCTAAAGTAAAAGGGACGCCACCTTTTGTATTGTAAGTTTATCAGGACGAGGCGTCCGACTATTTAATTAAAGGCACTGATTTAATGTCACACACACGAACGACGCCTTGACTAACAAATAACAATGTAATTCAGAAAACTAGTTTAATATATGAAATTAGAATTAGTGACGGACAAACAGATGGGATAAGGACAGGAACACATTTTGATACGGATAAATTAGAGATCTCTTTATCTCACACTGAAACACAACCGTACATCAAAAAATTTGTACAAATTACCGTTGACCTATGCCAGTGAGAATAAATTATGCACTTTCAGAAATGCGAGAAATCAATTTAATTAAATAAAACATGAACAATGTTGTTTGGCCTTCTAACTTCAGAAGCGTTTAGTTTATGCACGCTTCGTTACAGTTAAAATAAAACATTTCAGAAAAGTATCTACCTAATCTTGTATCTAGGTAAGTTTTAGTTGGTTTGGGTTGTCATTTTTTTCGATAAGTAAACATTTTTACCTGTAATTTCGGCTTCATCGATATTCGTTATCGGAAAGTATGTTGGCTATTGAATTTCGGATAAGGAAGATAAACGGAGCGTCTCCAAGGGCGAACCTCGTATTACACTCTGCTGATAACCGATAGCATCGTCTGCTAGCTTGACATTGTTAAAATAGTAAAAGAAAAGATATATCGGTAACTTTAACTTGGGATTCTAGAATGAAAGGTTTTTTGGGATTATTGTGGATTTGTTTCTTGACGATGCATCAAGATTCTTTGTATACATACAAGGTAATAGAAGTTAATAAAATCCATTCACATCACATAATCAAAAAATCGAATTCGGTAAAAGTCACGGAATTCGGGATATCCACACTTTTAAAAAAATTAAATTGTCTGCCCTCTGCCATTTCTACAATACTCTAAAAACAAAGATTATTAAAACACGTTCTTATTAATAAAGGACTAGCGAATCGTTTCCGACTTCGCCTGGGATGCAATTTTTTATATATATACACAAACCATACTCGTTTATTCCTTTTTCCATTAGTGAAATCCGTTTCAAAATCTTTCATAAAATATAAACCACGAGTAACTTACGCAGATATCCAAAAATTATATTCTCAAAAATTAAATACACTTTCAAATTCTCAAGTCAACTGCACCGTGTCGTATAATAAGTGTACGTTTAAAATGTTCCAAATAAATTCGTATCTACGACTTCTATGTGACGATAATACGCCTGTCCTTTTTTTTGTAAATTTTACCTTCCGTTTGAGTCATTGCTCGGGGTACAAAACGGATGCTCAACACACATGGACGTTCTAAAATTAACAAGTCATATGTAAAAAGCTGACCAAGTTATAAACGTAAACAAGTATACGTTTACCCCTAATACTTTGAGTTGAGAAACGATTCCATTCAATAATTTGGAACTCAGAAAATATGGATTTCATTTCATTTCCTTGCACATGTGGGTAATGGTGTCAGTGGTATCGGATTTTACTGGCTTCCTTAGCGTTAATTTGTTTTGACTTAAAAATAATACATATAATTAAAAATTAGACCACTAAATGGAAGTTCTATTATTTTTTAAAACATAAGTTTTGTGAGAGGAGAATGTAATTTCTATTGTAATTTCTATTATAATATTTTTTAGCAATGGCAAAGAACTAACGGTTGTTTAAGATAATACAAAAAAAAGTACAAAATTGAAAAATTTTTGACCACAGTACTCAAAATGTTCTTTAACCAAATATTTCTTAATCTAAGTGACCTAGATTTTTTTATTTTTTCGTCTATCGCCTATCGCCCCGTGGCTAGAGTTAATTTCTGAGACACATTTTATACCTACAGATACTTACAATATTTTCAAAAATATATTTGAATCCAGAATCCATATTTGATTTCCAGAATCTTATATTTTTTACTATATAAGAGAGACATTTTACGAAATATGGTAATTGAGGGAAGCCTTACTGCAAACCGTAAATTAAACTTTCCCAAGTGGAAAAAATTTAAAGAGTAAACGCCTAGCAATCGCATAGCAATGTTAATTTTGTTCGCTCCCCTATGTTAATTATTATGTTACCGCAGCCCGCAAGCTCTTTCTTATGTTACTAGTTTACGTTCATAATACAGTGACTTAGTTAATAAATGATTATTTACGGGTGCTTATAAATAGCTAGTCTTGTAACGCGTCATTTCACTCATACGTGTTTCGATTTCACTGCATTCTCCCGCGCGATTCGCGACACCCACCGAAGCGAAACTCGTACGTAATTACCAAGTAGCTTATCTAAATAACATGGTTTTTTTTAAACTGTAATTAGAGCATCGCACTGACTATAGTTTGAATGGATGTGTTTGTGCAATAAATCATAGATCTTCTGCATTGACGTCTATACTTTTCACTTTGGAAAAAGTTGGAAAATTAGATAAAAAGAATTTAAATGCTACTTTCTTCGTGTACAGTGGATCAAAAATGGAAGGCTATCTATAGTATTTTGAGATATTTTTTCATCTTCATTCATCGATTTAGGGGTGTATTATGAAAAGTCTTAAATATTATTTCTATGATTTTCTATCTAAGGGACCAAAACCAAATAACCACTTTTAGGAATGTGCTATTGATATTTGACAATTGGTTAATTACGAAAATTATAATTGTATTTTTTTTCGTAACTATTCGTTAAATAACAAGACGAAATATATAATTTTGTAATTTATTTTAACTAGGTGGTGCCCGCGACTTCGTCCGCTTTCTCTATAGCCTATAGCCTTCCTCGATCCATCATGTTTCCAACACAAAAATATTTTTTTATTCGAAGCAATGGTTCCTGAGATTAGCGCGTACAACCAAACAAACAAACAAACTCTAGTGAATAGTGTTTAAACAGACAATCTGTGACAGAATGTCTGCATGCCAGCATGCATGCATTCGAGTAGTTCATTAAATATATTTTCTTATATCATTCCATTCTTTTGGAAACATGCAAACATGTTATTACGGCGCGCCCTGGACTCGCAGACTGTGACGGACTTAACCTCAATCAATAGCTCATTAGCCCTCCCTATAAGAAAATCGGTTTCAAGAGAGTTGCTCGACGAGATGCGTGTAATGCAACAATAAAATTCATATTACGTAAAGTCACCGTAAAACGCAGTAAATCGATTGCATATAAGATTAATTTTATTGGTGGTTATGTGATGAGGATTTCCAAGTATCGCCGCGTAATGTCGTGTCTGTGTACCCGCTTCTGAGATGGATGAGACGAGGTAATCGCTCTGTGTACATATTAAGGAAACCGGGTCTCCTGTTGCGTAATATCGAACAACACGAGAACACACAAGACACTTAAACGTATCACGTGGCCGTACTCAAGTACTGTCGCGCACAAAAATGTTAAAAATTAATTAAAACTTTTTTAATGTTAAGATTGAAATACAGGCTGACGGTCCATTTGATGGTAGGTAGCTACCATAGGTGCTACAAGTGCGCTGCCGATCATTGAAGGATTAAGGATAAGGGATGTGGAAGGGATGAGGTAATGAGCTCTGACATCCTTTAATCACTCGAAACACAACAGCACATATTAACTAGCTGGTGCCCGCGACTTCGTCCGCGTTCTCTATGATCTATCTATAGCCTTCCTCGATAAATGGACTATCCAACACAAAAGGATTTTTTCAATTCGAACCAGTAGTTCCTGAGATTAGCGCGTACAACCAAACACTATAGATTCACAGTGGTACCTTACTCGTATTCTGTAAAGGGGTTTGTCATTGAACTGTATTGGACTAGCAACTACCTTTTAGCTTTTTGTTATACACTTTTTTAATCATAAATACAGAAACTTAAATCCGTTTATCGCTTCTTTAAATTCGTAACTAAATCCGTGGTTCGAAAGTGAGCGGATAAACAGACAGGTGCCCGCGACTTCGTCCGCGTTCGTATTTACTTACTGATAAACATGTTTTAGCTACACAAATTATATTATCTAACGGGTGTTATTATATATAACGTGGCATACATATTGAGATACACTTGGGGTTATTATCGGTCATGTTTTCAATTTACTTCCGACTGATTGATGGCTTTAGGGTTCCCGATGACCGGTGATCTCACAGTTTATTACCGCCTGGATTATGTTTAAGCTCCCTTTGGTAACTGCTTCTGTGAATAGTTAATATTGACTTTTGACCAAGATACGAGTAGCTTCTTTTATTATTTTGTTTCTCGGAAACATTTCTTAGGAAATGTTAGGATTTCTTGAATTTAGAGCACCAAAATCTCTTGACCTTACCTATGAATTTCAAATAGTTTTGAGGCAATATAAAGTTGTGTGCGTGAGTAAAAGTTTATCATCGGCACACATTCCGGTCTGCGTGTGTCAACTACAACACATTAAAGTGAAGTTAACCTAAAAACAACCAGTTCTATGCGATTAGTTTAGTTTATACTTAGGTGTGAATTAAGGACACCGGCTTCCTGTTTTACCTAGTTGCCAGAGCCAATAGGGAAATCCAGTTATCTACATAATATATATATATATAAAGTCTGCTGAGTGTTCTTGTTCATTACGTAGGTAGGTACATGTTTGCTAATCAGATTAAGTAATGATTTGTTTTACAAGAAGTGTTATCCTGATTAAACGAATGTAGACGCAGAATCTATCATGCCCTAACCTACATAAGTATCCTATCAGATTCATGGTGTTTTTACATAATTTTTCATTTCATTGATCAAGTGGTTAAACGGCTTGAAGTTGGACCCTTTGGACCCATTAGTTTTGACCCGCTTAATAAAAGTGCCCGTTTGACCCACTTTTAAGTGCCCCTCTGACCCACTGTCTGTCTGACAATCTTTACATAATTAAATCGTAAAATAAAAACTTGTACTTACTTTACTAACTATAGCAAAATACACAGACTCGTAAGTTTAAGCGAAATTTCCTTGATGAACCCGCACACTTTTGAAGGACTTGCAAACACAATTTAACTGATAATAAGGGCCTGATAAGGGCCATTAGCCGGTGTTACCGCCAGACAAAAGACCCTTCACTGATTAAGGTCCCACCCACTGAGCGTCTGCCACTCTCACCAACTCAGGGAAGTGTTAAAAGTACCCTATGTACATAGGCGCTTATTTTGAAAATACTGCTTGATTCTAATAAAATTTATATACTTATTATAAACTAGTGGGTGCCCGCGACTTCGTCCGCGTTGAAGAAGAAATTTATGCTAGCTTGACCCGGGCAAATGTTGTTTTGCAACTACCGAAAAAAAATTCATAAAAATCGGCCAGAGATCGGACCTCAAACTACAACAAAATTCTGAACGCACCTATAAATATTTGACAACCAAATGCCAATTTTTCACAGCTAGGAATATTTTGTATAGGAAAATTGTTCGTCGTTTTTAGTATTTTCCGTTGTTTATTTATTTTGTCACCGTTTAAACCTTCCCTGGACTTTCACTAATATTGCAAAACCAAAATCTCTTGTAATGTCATCTCATGTCATCTCATATCGCAATGACGACGATGACGCCGCCATGCGACAGTGGCCCCCAATTATTTATGTTTTTATATGATCCCTCGGGAATAGTCCTTTTTTACTGGATGAAAGGTACCCTATGTCCTTTCTGGTGTCCCAGACAACGTGTATGCAAAATTTCATGGTGATCGGTTCAGTAGTTTTTGCGTGAAAGCAAGACAGATAGACAGAGTTACTTTCGCATTTATAATACCTATTAGTATAGAAGTATATAAGATATAGATATATACTTCGTATATAAAAATGTTTTGTTAGTTCCACCATTTATACCTCAAGAAAGGCTTGATCGATTTTTATGATCTTTGATTAGCAGAATAACTACTACTGTGAATACAACTGAAATATTCACAAAAAATAATTGAGAATAAAAATATTAATATTGAGATAAGTAGGTACGAAGTTCATCGGGTTTAATTATAATTCAATGAATGTCAATGTAATCCTTAATAAAATTAACGATAATGAAGGAAACTTAAAATCATAAACTCTTCTTCATGAGGAGATATATGAAATGCATAAACTAAATAACCTAATTCTTATAGGTCATATTGATTTATTTAAGATTAAGGAGACGCCGGAATTATTCCTGGCACACGTGTAAGTATACCAAAGTTGGGGAGAAGTCACGTAATTGTGTAGGTGCTTGGTAATAAATTGCGATAATATTAAAGAAAGATACGCGCAGGTCGTGCGCATAATAGTGAAAAGTGGGTCGCCACACCTAAACCTAAGCGCATACAATTTTGATATCTACATACAGTTATAAACAAGTAATAAAAATAATTATTAAAAATCCGACTTTTTTAATTTTTGAAAAATATTTAAAATTATTTTTAAAAATTATTAAAAACTGCTGACGGTCCACTTGATGATAAGCAACTGCTGTCACCGAAACCCAACAGCACACATGCTGTTATTTCACGGTGTTCCTTGAGTAAGGAATTATTTGCTTTATTTGCTCGTTTTTATATTATAATATGTATGCTAAATTCGATTATACGATCACTATACTATACAGGTGAAACTATAGATGTAATGTGTGGACTATAATTTAAATTATTGCATTTTTAAAATGTATGTTGTATGTTTTTTAATATATATATATTTAACTGTGCTTTGAAATACATACATTTCAATTTTTTTTTTCAACTGGTTGTGAAACTTGTGAATAACTAAACGATAAATTGAACGAAATTAAATATACCCAGTATAATTGGATAGGTATGTGAGATTAAAATAAAAGTAAAATATTATAAAATATGTAATTCGAAAGGAGATGTAAAATTCAAGTAAGGCAAGCACTTAGGGGAATTATATTATTTGCCTAAAAGGACCTCCAGTTAATGAGGGTCCGAACCGAAACACCCCAAGGAAGGACATTTTCACGGGCTGACGCCTTGATGGTGTTTCTCCGTTAAAATTTAATGTACCCCTCCAAGTGTTCGATTGATGCTGAGTTTGCCCGACCGCTCTCCTCACTATCAAGGGGATAGTTGCGATTATTTGTAGATTTACGACAAATGATTTTGGTTAGCGGTTAGCAAACTTGTTCGTTAGGTAAGAGGGTTTCTCTACTAAGCTTTATTCAGCTCCTTCAATGTTTCGTATTGCTTTTATCTGTCTTGGGTAACTAAATATTGATGCTCTTTAATGTCAGTTAACATTGTAAGTTAGATGTTATGTTAGATAATGTCCCATTTGACATTATAGTTGGCTAGAATTTTCCATATTTTACAATCGTGTAGCCTAATTTTAAAACTATTATGTATGTGGAATCTTACACCTAAATGAAACTCAAATCTGTCTTTTAATCAAATCTAAAGTAATATATAAAGCTGAAGAGTTTGTTTGTTTGTTTCGTTGTATGCGATAATCTCAGGAACTACTGGTTCGAATTAAAAAATTATTTTTGTGTTGGATAGTCCATTTATCGAGGAAGAGCTGTCGCGGGCACTAGCTAGTCTGACATAAAGTTATATAATAACTTGGATAAAATAGTTAAATTTATACAATAAATAAATTACAGCCAGATTTTACTCACAAGGCCGAAGCGGCGTCGTATGTGATTAGCGAGGTTGATTTGACCGTGCGGTGTCTAACTTTTCGTAATTTCCCACGCTACTTTGGCCCTTGTAAACAAACATTAATAGGTGGCCATCTACTTTTATTAACGAAGCAAATTGCCGTTAGGCACGTTTATTTTTTTTTTCCTAATAAAACTAATGCGCTTTTATCAGGGAACAATCGATTCGGCCTCGCGTCGTCCGTTGCGGCCACACACAACAATCAATCACAATTTAATGTGAACCTTTTTGGCCCCTATTGGCCGATTTAAATGGTCCAATTTAAATAGAACTCTCCAATACAACCCATTCACCTTAGACACTTCATTGGAAAGTTTGAATAGGGGACGCGGAGCGGGTCACGTTGCGCTGGTGATTTGTGTTACACATTTTGATAACATGGACTCCTTGGAATGCGGTATTTGGTCCTTAGGTCAGTGTGTTGAAGTTATCGAAGCAATAGCAATTAGCTTTTATGCTACGTCTGACCGGGTTGTTGGCGCGATCCAATTATACTAGTAAATAATCTTACCAATGTGAGTTAATTTATTAATGTTAAAGGTAAGCGATAAATATTGAAACTATTTACTTGGTTAATAATTATGTAATATTTAGCGATCGCGTTATATTTCTTAGTTAATTTATTAACGTACTAGCTGGCGCCCACGACTTCGTCCGCGTTAAAAAAGATAAAAAGTAGCCTATCACGTGTCCCGTATGTCTAAATGTCTATCTACCAAGTTTCATGAAAATCAAGTTATGGAGGAACATACATACATACACTTAATAGATTTATTATTAATATTCATTAAAGTATTGAGCATAAATGATGTGCATTATAACATTCTCTGAAAAGAGAAAAAGAGGTGATAGGAAATATCTCCCTTTGCATTAACATTAAATTTTAATTAAGTACATATATATGTAAATATTTTAAAACATTTATTTAACATTACACGCTTTGATTTTGTGAAGAAACAAAAAAATTCCTACGTGCGTGTGTTTTCTTTTTTCTATCAATGTCTATTTCACAATATTTTGTTAGAAGCGTTTTTTTATTATTATTGAATACCGCATTTCGTCGGTTCATGAGTTACGATAAATAATTTCTATACAATTTTCTCCCTCCATCCAAATTGATTCAGAAAAGCTTCACGTACCCGCAATAATTTAGAATAAGCGAGAAAGCATTTCAAGAGTGGAGTAAAAAATAAACAGCTTAAGGGAAAATTGTATTCAACATCACGAAGTTATTTAGCTCCATTGCAATATGTATAATAAAAGAAAATTGCCGCTCTTAGTTTCCGAATTTACATTTCATTTTGGTAGGTACGGGATTCCTCATATTTCTGGATATCCAATAATGTGTGGCATATAAATATTATGGATCACAATACTAGACGCGTTGGGCTATATTAAAATGTAACTAGCTGGTGTCCGCGACTTTTTCCGCGTTCTCTATAGCCTATGGCCTTCTTCGATAAATGGACTATCTAACACAAAAAGAATTTTGTGTTAGATAGGTTTTATTTGATAGTTGTATTATTATTTCCAGCCTCAATAGAATAATTTCTGTTGACATTCTCATTAAGTGTTTAGCAAATTCTATAAGAATTCTTCTGGCAAATGATCATTGTCTAGACACACAGTATAATAAAATGAAATAGTTACGACCCGTCGACTTGGCAACTCTGTAACATTCGCTCCCTCGAATGAACGCCCGAATCCTTTACTTATTCAGCAGTGTTTCGTGTTCCTATTTCATAGTCTTATGTAGATTAGTCCGTTCGTCTAGGGACAAACAAGTTACGTGTTTTAAGTTTGAAAGTCTTTAACTTTTAGGAACTTGTCACAATTTTTTCTACGAAGTCTGCTTTTCCACCTAAGTCTAGGCCTTGGCCAGACTATAATACAGTCATTTTATGTAATGAACAAACAAATTAATAAAGTCTTCAAACTTGTATGGGTTATACCTTTGGGTCTGCTGATCAAAACCCACTAGTCTCTCCCCTTTCCACTTGTCGCTTCACCCCCACATCGTAAAATTTGTCCCCGTTAACAATTTTTTAAGTATTTTGCAAAAACTTTAATAGACGCAAAAAAAGTTTTAAAAGGAAAAATTATTTTCATTAAATTCTAAACAAAATATTATGTTCTATATACTTATTTTTATTAGCGTCACAAATCTTTTCTCTTTGTAATATTAGTATAGAAATATAGATTAGGATGTGCTCATTTTGTAAAAGATCTGTTCTGTCTGAAATATCTTAAGTAACGTGAAAAATGAAATAACTGATATATGTATGTACGTATTTATTTTACATGTATCAGGTAAGACATTTATAGAAGACATGTTGTGCCAGCCAACTAGTGGCAGGTGGAATTCCGACCTAGATAATTGTATTTGTGCCTGTGTAGATATTTCGTCTCAATTATGTGTACTAATTATTTGAGCACATTGAGCACATTTGAGAACACACATAATGGTTTTCAGACTAATCATTTATTAATTCGGTAAATGTATGAAACTGTAAAGTGTTTGTGACTTCGAAACTTACTTATTTAGTATAAATTGAAGTTGCTTTCCGCATCTGTCTGTATGGCCGCTTCGTAAATCAAGCAACGGATTTTGATGGAGTTTTCACCATCAGTTAGATAATTTTTCAGGGAAGTTTTATATTTTATAACCAAGTCGCTGAAAAATAAATTGACATGATATACCTACTAGAGAATTATAGTTCTTCTATACATATATTAGTTAATAAAATTAGAGCGTGAGTGTATTTTCTTCGAAGGAACATCATGCGAAGTGAAATCTGTGCTTATTCGCAACTTATTCGTGTCTTTGTAATATTAATTACACTGTCCTCACGAACATGGTTAATATTTTTATATTCATAAATCTTCATATTATAAGTTAAGAGTTCCACGAGCGAAAGTCTTAACCGTACTCGTTAAACCTGTATTTTGCAACTCCTAAGTTATTATACGAGTATATAATACATATTTTATTGAGAATGAAATTTAATATAAATTACTATATTAATTTGAATACTAATAATTTTCTTATTCATCTATTTCATACTTTAGTCTGTATGTCCTAGCTCATATAACCCAAATATTTTCAAAGTTCGATTGAATAGGCATTTTCTGTGTGAGCTCGATCCATCATAGGCCTCATCCTTGCTACTCAGCTGGTTGTTGGCCAAGAGCAAATCCATCTATACTAATATTATAAAGAGGAAAGATTTGATTGTTTGTTTGTTTGTATAGAATAGGCTCCGAAACTACTAGACCGATTTGAAAAATTCTTTTACCATTAGAACCCGACATTATCCGTGATGAACATAGGATACTTTTTACCGCGGGAAAATGCTTCATTCCTACGGGAAATCTAAAATAAAAGTAAATACTAGCGGCTTGGCCCGGGAGATAGCGCCATCTATCCAAAATACGGTAGATGGCGTCTTATACTTTTCTACGCGGACGAAGTCGCGAGCACCCGCTAGTCTCTAATAAAATAAAAAACATTCTTGTCTTAACACTAACACACATCAACACACTAACTGGCGCCCGCGACTTCGTCCGCGTTAAAAAATGAAAGATATAAAATATTTAAATGGTTTAGTGATGACCCGAAGATCTGACTCGAAAGTACTAAACAACTTAAACTTAAACCCCTGTACACTTTATCGTCTCAATCTCAATCATGTCACAACTTTATGATTTATGATCTCACTTTTCGCATTTCATGTTTCTGTTAATTTTTTAAGTTTTATCGGAGAAATAAATTTTGTATCAGTTTACTTTGACAGTTGATTGTTAATTGAATATCTTTAGTTGTAAAAAATATTATTTTAGTGTGTTTTACGGTACCTTTTGTTACCAAAAACTGAAATATTCTTTGAATTTTTTTTATTAGAGTTTGGAAGTTAAATAAAATATCAGAACGAATAAAATATCAGAACAATTAAAATATAATAATTTCGAAGCGGTTTGTAAATTTTATGTGTCTGTCGCCTGCATTTGAGTCTAACATAACTAAAGAAAGCAAGGCCTAGGAGAGAATTTGGAATAAGCTTTGTAAGCATGTAGCATGTAAGAATGTCGAAATACCTAAATACACAGTTTTTTGTAAAACAGGCCAGCCAGCTACTACAAAAATATCTTAATATCTATACTATCTATACTTCTTTACTAATATTATAAAGAGGAAAGATTTGTTTGTTTGTTTGTATAGAATAGGCTCCGAAACTACTGGACCGATTTGAAAAATTCTTTTACCATTAGAAGCCGACATTATCCGTGATGAACATAGGCCGGAGCCATTTATCCAAAATAGGGTAGATGGCGTACTTTTCTACGCGGACGAAGTCGCGAGCACCAGGTAGTGTTTAATATACACTTACATAATTTATATATGATTGTTTCTGTCTCGTGTTTCCTGGTAAATTGCAATGATACCAAACAACAATTCAACATTTCGTTTAACATGCAAAAGGCGTAAGAAATAATGTTCAGTTGAAAGCAGTATGCGGTGATTTGCACCCCTCTTGTGATATATACGGGGGTGTTCCATAATTCGCGCGCTCCCTTCGTGAGTTCACAGCGATCTACTAACTCATTCATGGGCTCCTGGTTTTATGAATGTCCAAAGTTGGGACCTTTCCGTGTCGACAAATTATGTAACCTTGTTAGGTTATGTTACGCGGGAGTTTTTGCCTTGTACACAATTCATTGTCCTTGTTTTGTTTATGTTCCTACTTTATATAGATCTAGATATATGGAGTAACAAATTTCTACTTGTCGTCAAGTAACTTAAGTTTTATTAGTGCTCAGAACATTAATCGCGTATTGATCAGCGTATTTACCATACATTGACTTTCTTTAGAGTATTTAAAAAAATACTGAATGTCAATCAAACTAATAGGAATTGTTCTGGCTCCCATTTCTCATAATCATTTCTAGTTTAATTAATTGAATTATTTCTAATTTAGAAATATTATAGGTATGAAATCTAGAAATATTTAGAGACTCGACTGGGATTTTAATATAATCATTGGGATTTTTAGTTGCAGAGGTTCAAATTTATTGGGATTTTCAACAGCTGAGCATTTCACTATCCATCCCCAAATTCACAGAACTGAAACTGCTTTTAAAAATGTTTCTTTGTTTAACTCTATTTATAAAAGAACAATAAAAGTAAAAAGTGAACTTAAAATATATAATAAAGAGAGAAAATATAAAATATTCAACGAGTAAGTATATTACATTTGTTTACAAATGCCTCTATAAATTCCTTCTCGCATGCTACGTTCTCTAGAGTTCAGGTTACTGTTAATATGTCACGGTCAAATAAATCCACATTCATATCAATACATGAAGAAAAAATATTCCTTTCTTTACCTCATTGTGTTTGAGCTAATATCTACCAAAGCAGATAACAAAGATGGAAATTATAAATATACTAGTGGTTTAGCTGCTTCGGCTCCCGGCTTCGGGCAATTTTCGGGGTTTCGTGGTGCAATTTTTATACATACAAACCTTCCCCGTCTATCCCTCTTTCCATATGTGAAAACGGAATTCTGGAGTTTTTAAAGAGTAAGACACAAACAAATTTAACATATTTTTTATATAACTGCATAAAGATAAAGATTAAAATACAACTTTCGAAACTCAATGGAACTCAAAAACCCAACCCTTGCCAAAACTATAAAGTCAGACATCAATGTATGTCAGGCGTTATATTGCTATACATATTTTTTCAGGTGTTATATATTTTATTTTTCCACGCGGACAAAGTCAGCTAGTTTATAATATAAGTAGAGTTACGTAGATAGTTATGTTACAACAATATGATTGTGTTTCACATACACTGTTTTTGTATTGCATTACTGTACTCTGCTATTTGCAAATGTATTTTCAATTGCAGTTCGTCGTTGTAGCATTACTTATTGCAAAACACAAGTCACTCATGCTACCATTCTAAATTTATTTCAATGTGTTCATCTTCTTTCTTACAATTTCTTCATCTTTACAAAGATTATTGCAATTTATGAAGATTATTCCAGATAATGTAAAAATATAATAAATTTCTATCAACTTTGAATGTGCTCAATATCCAATGTATATTAAGATTAGTACATTTTTCCTTTGTAGTAATTATTTCTATGCCAGGAATGACGAACTTATTATCTGAGTGTCACCATTGAAGAAAATTCAGGATCGCCAATTGACGAATCAATCTCCATGATCAAAAAATATTTCTTTTGACGGGATCAATATACTAGGTGCTCAATGTCCAATGTATATTAAGATTAGTACATTTTTCCTTTGTAGTAATATTTCTATGCCAGGAATGACGAACTTATTATCTGAGTGTCACCATTGAAGAAAATTCAGGATCGCCAATTGACGAATCAATCTCCATGATCAAAAAATATTTCTTTTGACGGGATCAATATACTAGGTGCTCAATGTCCAATGTATATTAAGATTAGTACATTTTTCCTTTGTAGTAATATTTCTATGCCAGGAATGACGAACTTATTATCTGAGTGTCACCATTGAAGAAAATTCAGGATCGCCAATTGACGAATCAATCTCCATGATCAAAAAATATTTCTTTTGACGGGATCAATATACTAGGTGCTCAATGTCCAATGTATATTAAGATTAGTACATTTTTCATTTGTAGTAATTATTTCTATGCCAGGAATGACGAATTTATTATCTGAGTGTTTGAAGAAAATTCAGGAACGCCAATTGACGAATCAATCTCTATGATCAATTATATTTATATTAGACGTTATTTTGAGATCAATATACTAGGTTCACACTTTGTATCGATCATAAAATATTCCACGAGAAAGGTAGCAAACGATATTTATATTGCAGATATAAACTAAGCACAATAACATGAGATACATATATGAAACTATCTTTTGCCCGCGACTTTCTCTCCGCACTCAGTCTTTATTGTTCATACATATATATTCATACATATAAATTACCCAAAAAAAAATCTGATTATCCGATCGCTACTAAACTTTACAAGATCACCAGGAAGCGGATTTAAGTTCATGTACACATTGATTTTTTTATTAACAAACCCCTAAATTTTATTAGTTATACATTTGGCTCGGATAAGGATCAAACATTTTATAGTTATTTTTATTATTATTTAAATTTTTATTTAGTCCTAGTCTTTAGTTATATTGTCGCCTTCATTTCTATGCAACAATCACCCTGTCTTACAAGTTACTTGACACCGTCCATACTCGACCTGACTCCACTGACATTTGCATTTTGTTTACTCTACATTGCTGCATATCACAGTTGGACAAATGGAGATTCCACTAACAAGAAGCAGTAGGAAGCGAGTTGGAGTAGTTATTCTACGGTGTCAAGTATTTCTCTGTGACGTCAGAGGTACGCAAGACGCTGTGTATTAAATATGTGGAACATAGCTAAAGGAAACTGGAGTAACCTCTTTACATACGTTTCTCGTATTGAATTTTATAAATGTAAAATTGTGTCAAGAACATGTTTAAATTCCTTATTCCTTCCGACTTGTTTCTCTTTAGAATATAAGTTATAAAGTTCTCAACTAGGTCAAAAAAAAAATCAAACCCCCATTTCAAAAAACCATCACAAACCAAAGGAAATGGGAAACTAAAAAAAACGTTGAATAAAGATACCCATCGATGATATATTATGACGTCAGTTATAAGAACACTTTTCTAAAATATAATTAAGTGGCAAAATTGTAACACGTAATAAATTTTTATCATAATACAGAATGTATACATTTTTTTTTCTTTTTGTTATACATATTATATATACATATTCATCATAAGATACAAATAGTTAAAAAAAAAGAGAATTGTATCCGCGTGAAGCCGCGGGCGGATTGCTAGCATTAACATATTACATAAATTAAAATACAATGTGTAAGCTTTTCTCTCATCAAACGCTTAACCTATATTCGTTTCATCGTTAATCAAATCAATCTCTATGGAATATCACCAGAAAAGAGCAGAGAATTTCTACCCAAAATGAATTAAAAGTGCGTTTTGAAACCGAAAATGAACCCGAGGCGAAATTATAACAGAATGATAATATTATTCAGTGCGCGCACGTGACCGAAATTGGAGGGTTTATTAAGGGAATCGATTTTAAAATATCGTTTTTAATTTCACCGATAACTGGTTAGACTTGCGACACCTTATAAGCATTTTCATTGCCTTGTTTGACCACCGATTATTTTAAATTGCCTCCTTTGTAATTTACCTTCTACGTAATCGTGAGTGGCAGGGGTTGTGGTGTAATTGACAGCTCATCTTACAGAAAAGCTCCGTGACTTGATAGCACATGTGCTGATGTGTTTCTGTGTGTGTATAAGAAATGCCAGAGCCCTTTTGTACACATACAATATGTAATTACTATCTGTGACCGCAACTTCGTACACGCTTGTTTTTTGAAAATCTCACAGGAACTTAAATTTTTTCCAGAATAAAAAGTATCCTATATGTTAATCCAGGTAATAAACTATCCGTGTGCCTAATCTCATCCAAATTCGATAAGCCGTTTAAATTAGCATGCACAAACGTACAGACAAACAGACAAAAAATCTAAAAACAATTTTTTGATCTCTGTAACATAAGTAGAAAGTGTACCAATTAATCTTTTTTTTTGAAAAAATATATTTTTTTTTTTTTTTTTTTTTATAAGAGATGGGTTTGCTCTTGGCCAACAACCAGCTTGGTAGCAAGGGAGAGGCCTAAGATGGAGCGAGCTCACCCAGAAGATGCCTATTCACTCGAACTTTGAAAAGATTAGGGTTATATGAACTCGGAAATACAGACGCAGGCAGGGAGTTCCAAACCTTGTTATATTCCTTCGTTAGGTAGCAAATGGGCTGATGGTCTTCAAACGCTTCAACAAATCTTCACGGTTAAAAACATAATATATTTATTTAACCGCGACATATCTTTCGCAAATACCTACAATTTAAGTATGTCACAAAATATTTTTATGATTTCTTCAAATGCAGTTGTGAGACATCAACATTTCTTATGCCTACGGGCGAATAGAGTTCTTTTGATGCGTGCATAGGACCGGTTCCTTGAGAGCTCAGTAGAAAGGGACTCGTATCACTTTCCCACACGAATCAATGGTTTTTATTGAATGAATACCACAGCTAGAACGTCGTCCTTGCTTCGCACGCTTTTTGCGGTAATTACTCGTTCTGAAAGGGCTTGTTGTGCTCTCATAATTGAATTATACGGGATTTAGTTACGTCAGCTCAGAAGTAATATATTGGTTAGTTAGATAAATATTTTTATGTGCGTTTTGTTTGTTTACAGGTACGTTATTCCAGTAAACCAGATATTTGACTTCGGCAGTGTGACTGAGTGTACCTGATCTTGTACAGTCGCCTACAAATGGTTTTTATTCGTTCTTAAGATAATTTTAAGTAGGTACTCATTTCATACAATTAAACTTATTTTCAGTATAATAATTCAGTATATTGCACTGCCTGTACATTAAGAAACACACAAATTACCCATAGGCAATTAAATATACCCCTGAAACTTAGATGTTACAATATCATAGATTTATCGGCGATATTCCTAATTAAAAGAATTAAAACAAATAAAGGTAATTTATACATACATGCAAAGATTTTACCTACATGAGTAGTTTCAGAGCTAACTGCATATATCGCAGTCAGTCGCAGGTATGAAATAACAGCATGAGTATTGTTCTTTCGGTGAATGAGTAAAGTATGTCATAACTCATTTTCTTATGGCTTCTTAATTCTTTATCAAGTCTGGACCGTGCTAAGCCTAACATCAATAGAACCGTTAGAGTGCAATTGTTATATTATTATGTTAAAATTAATTAAATAACTATTTCTTTTTTCTTATTCTTCTTTATTCTTATTTATTCTCCTACTGGAGTTTAGCTATCTGAACGACAATATACAAAAATATGTGTATAGTAATGGGATTGACGTTTACACTATTCTCATACTTAATTGGACTTTTTGGAAATAACTTGTCCAATGAGAAATTTAGTGCAGAATAATAATATTAACACATTCATCACGGCGGTGTTTCAATGCCATTGGCCAGATGTTTGAACGTTGATATGAACATTACATTGAAACAATTATTTTGGAGAAGGTATATTTTTGTAATAGTAGTTGATTATGTTAATAGGCGACAGTAGCCAGCTACCATCTAGTGAATTAAGTCAAGCATGGGATATTATGTCAAATCCTCTATAACCACTGCTATACAATTGAGGAAAATGTTAGAATTTCCTTTGGTATATTCTCAGTTCCTTTGGTGGATATATATGATCAGAAATTCTGAAATTCGCCGAAAAACTAAGGTTGTCGATATAGTCACGAAAATAAACAAGTTAAAGTGGCAATGGACCGGGCTGATCACATATGTCGCAGAGTAAATGGGTCTTTATCCAAAATGTCCCACAAAAAATGTCCCATAAGATGGGATAAAAAAGTTTTCGTATGGAGGCCATGAATTGGAAAGCTCAGTGTGGGACGTCCTACAGCCAGGTGGACAGATTACTTGAAAGACTTCCCAGGAAGCGGCTGCATAGATGCGAAGATAAGAAGGCCTGTGTAGTGGCGAGCCTAGAGAGAGGTCTATATCCGGCAGTGGAGAAACACAGGCTGATGATCATGATGATTTCTCCGTTAAAGCCACATCCATTTCTATTTAGAACTAAATTGTTCTTAGATCAGACATGACTCTTTAAACAGCCGCTCTGGTACATCGTCGTCGACGGTTCGTGCCGAAGTAATCACCTTTATACAATTGATATTATTGTTGTGTATATACTATATTATAGGTATATTAGATAGATGTGTATTTATGAAACGAGTACGCCATTACATGTCGCCGTTCGGAGGAGGTAAACGACCTCCGAACACACTGCGCAATCATACCGTGTATTTTAATTATGAGTTTCATGCTCCGTTTTTGCTCGACTTCCTATCGTTACACTGTGGGCCTCCATTGAGATATAGTTACAAAAAATAGGTTTATTATTTATCGCTTATTTCATTTAAATTTCATTTTCGACAAAAATTTTGTGATTGGGATTGTTTTTCTTTGTCTTACTTAATTCAATTTTTTATTTGAAAGACAGTTTAAAATAAATATAATTTTGTATACGATTTATTTTCTGAACGTTTAGTGATATTTTTATTATATTAGATACGTTCAGCACTTGATCATTTAGTTATCGCTCGTTCGACTGATATGTTCAGAGGACAATATACTTTATATCTGATAAAAAATATTTATAACCTCAACAATAATATGATTTATTTATACCATCGATGGATTCATTAATGCTTTATGAATAACAGAAGGCTCCATTTTTTTTTTCATCATAAGTAAGTATCATGGCTAGATGTAAACTCTAAAGATACCAAGAAAAATGTTTATAAATACATATTGTTCTGATAATAACATCAAAGTTCGATGATCGAACGTATGGTGCCAAATTAAGTACCGTACTTAACTAGGACTATGATAACTTAGTACTTCCAGACAAAGCCTAATTTAAAAAATATGTATCTATTAATAAATATCACACAATCGAACGCGGATTTATTGGTTGGCGACATACAAACACAAAAATATTTGGTAAAATAAGAAAAAAATTATAAAGAAGCAGTATGTTATCACAAAGTTCACGGTTTTCCTTCCTATTACTTATGAAGTCTGACTAATAGTCTCGCTAACGAGTGTCAATATTGATTTAAATTTTATTATTTGCATATTAGATAGCGTAGCGTCAGTAATATTACGAATGAAACCGCAAAGAAGGTTGCTTTTCAATTTGTTAGATGAATGTATAAGCATTAGTTTCACGACGCGCCGTCTATTTCAGCAGTGATTACGCTTTCACCGCAATCATGCGCGTGCGCCGGCTCCAGCCGCTAGTGAGGTAACAACTTAATAAAGGAGACATTGAGTCAGAAGACTTTCAAATATGGAATTTCAAACATTAATTTTATAATAATTCTTGTTACATTTTATAGAACACTCAAAATTTCAATTCGAAAGTCACAATTTTAATTCGAGTCAATTTTATAATAGTCACGACGTTACTTGTTCAGAAAATTAATACATAATTATAATAAATATTTTCTCAACGTTTAAAAATATAATTTGTTCATAATAATAATAATAATAATAATAATAATTTATTTGCTGAATATAGGTACATAATTTACAATGGTTTTATTATAATGTATAAGGCTCACTACATTCTACCCTTTGGGGTGTGCAAATATTTTGAGAACACTGAGAACACTACATAACAATTTATATACATAATATATTTATATATTTACATAATTTCTATAACTTGTTAATAATTTAAACACATGTGGTTAATAAATCCATAGCCAAAATCCATTTCTCATCACGTGGTCGGCAGCGCACTTGCAGTATTTGTGGCTTGGCTTGTGATATAGGTGACGGTAGCCACCTACCATCAAATCGACCGTCAGCTTGTTTGTCAACCTTGTTTTTTTTCACATATATAATAAAGAAATAAAATAGTTTGCCATAGCGTAGATCCACTGGGAAAACAACCCAATTAACTCCTTTATTATTAGAATCTAGATGAGAATTGTTAAACCACAGAACTTTTATCTGACCTCCACGATATCGTTTAATAATACGTCAGACGAACTAACATTTAGACTAATATCTAAATGTGATCTTATACTTATTGCTTATACGTTATTGCTTAGTAACACATCTTTCGTAATGAGTTAAACCCGATCTGAATCATAGCAATGCATCACTAGTGCATACTAAACTTCGTTGCGGCTTGATTTCGCGCCAATCGACTCTTTGTTTATGTTTTAGTTTCTATTTCCACAACTTGGCCGCCGACGACGCTTTTTAGTGGAATGTTGAACTTGATATAAGGATAATGAGTGCTTTAAGTTATTGACAGTGGGGAAATTATAACCACTAAGCGAATAGACCAGACAAAATACTACTTTTTGGCAGGTGTTTTCTTTATAATTAGGGAAAAGAAAATTGATTTTCTTCTGAAATATCAGACAGATTATATGAAATTATGTTTTTATTGATTCGTGTAGCAAAAGTAGTTATAAGTTACCATATGATTTTTTTTGCATTTTCTGTAGAATTATTATTTACTAGCGACTCGCTCCTGGCTTGGCCCAGGAAAAGACTTGATTTTTTTAGGTTTTATAACACTACAATTTCGTGAATTATATCTAACTGATGGTGAAATCCGCATTAAAATCCTTTGCGTGGTTATAGGAGTTAGCGGCCATACAGACAAAGCGACTTCAAATACCTACTCTGTAAAGAAGACCCTAAAACAAATATTTATATTGATATGGGGTGAAATTGGGTAATTAATCGACTAAGGGTGGCACATTATACATTTTTTCTCAGGTCTTTTTAATGTTTTCTACCACGCTATGTTATATATATTTTCTTACAGGCTTTCTGCTTAATTGGGCAATATTTCATTTTTAGTGTGTTAAATATTAACAACTAGCCGCGCTCCCGGCTTCACCCGTGGTGCAATTTTTATATATAAAAATCTTCTCCGTTTTTCCCTCTTTCCATATGCGAAAACCGAATTAAAATCGGCCTTGGGTAGTCCGAGTTTAACAGAGTTCTCGAGTTTTTGAAGCTTAATAAACAAACTTAACATTTTTATATATAACTAGCTGCTGCCCGCCACTTCGCCCGCGTAATTTTATACTAAAACCTTCCTCGGGAACCACTCTATCCATTGGTGAGAACAGCATTAAAATCGGTGCAGTAAATTTTGAGTTTATCGCAAACAGACAGACAGACGCGGCGGAGGACTTTATTTTCTAATATTGCGTGTAGCTATCATATCTTTTAAGTTGGACCAACTTACACATAATTACGAAGTTTTATCAAAATAAATTCAGTAGTTTAGGAGTTCATTGACCTCAAACATGTGACACGAAACGACAGGTTCTCAAAGTGCAATCCGAAATACTGAAAACATTCTCAAATTGTGTTAATGTTTATTTTAAAAACACAAATGACCACCGCGCCCCGTCTTACATTAAGAGCGAAACCTTGTTTTCCTGTCGACGATGTTAATACATTTCCACTAAGTAACTTCTCAAAGGAAATTAACATTAGAGAACACATCCTGCACTTTTCTAAACAACTGTACCTACGTTGTAAGAGTGTCATTTGCTATTATTGTGTGAATTGTATGCAGGTGATAGTGGCTTTTTTATTTGGTATAGGTTTGTCTACATATTGCAGAAAAACAGGGAATGTAGTAAATAATTCATTTTTTTAATACTTTTCTGTTATTGTTTTTAAATGGTGGTCTTTCCAAAGAGGTGCGCGAAAATTGTTCTGATTTAATAAAAGTAATTTAAATTTAGGTATTTTCACTATAATATATGTACTTGCATTTCTGAGAAATATAATAGCAATTCTAAGTAAGAATACCAAGAACCTTTTTTTATGAAGGTAACACAATGAAATAAGTATGTATTTTTTCCTTAATCATATTTTTTTTATTCCTCAATTTCATCTACCTAAGTCATTACTGTTTTCTGAGATACCTTTAGCTTAAGTTGGATATTCGACAGGATTAGATAGGATTACAATAGGATATTCGATATTGATTTATATACCTTCGCTACATATAAATAAATTTCAAAATAAATTGTCCTGTGCGTTCTAACTAAAAGATCGATCTCGATTATCACGTCCTTTTACAAAATGGATAAAAATATTATTACGTGTATGCTGGACCATAAATATTTAAGACGTGTATTTACAGATATAGTATGTTCCCAAAGTCGACTCCAGTGTAAGTGAGCAATAAGAGGCTATATGAAAAGCAATATCGGCTCGATCACGTATCGTGCCAGTTTTTGTCGGACGTCTTCTCATTATATTAATTCTTACACAAAACTCTTCGAAAGGAAATCGTTGATTACCACTTGTCGTTTCTACCTCGCCTTTTATAAATTGAAATTTCTACAGGTCACGACACTCTAGGGCATTCTTTTTTGCACTAGCCACCAATTATGTTGTCACTATATAAATATATATAATACATTTCGCAATGCACAATGTTCCTTTCGTGCTGTTGAACTGTTCGACAATTGACTGATTTCTGATAGAATCAACAGAATGGTTTTCAAGTCTATTTGTTATTTTGTAAATTGTAACAACTTGAACAAAAAGGTAAACTTCAAAAAGTTATATTGTGAAGAGAGACAGAAATGAATCGTAACTTATTATAGTTAGGTAAAGTGAGTTTAAGAACCGACCATCAAGAAATTTTGCATAAACATTGTCAGGAATACAGAATCCTTTCTGTATATATTTTTACCTAAGTATAGGGTGGTACCTTTCTAAAAAAATCAACACCTGAGAAAAGTACAAGTGTTTGTATTAAAAATATAAGGGGCGCGGAAGAAGTCACGGGCAAAAGCTGATATATAATAGTTTTTGCAAACTCCTTCGACAAAAGACCGTTTTCAAAGATTATTCAAAATCAGTTAATCCTTACTAATATTAATATTATAATTGTGGATGTGAGTTTGTTTGTTTGTTACGCTTTCACGCAAAAACTACTGAACCGATCACCATGAAATTTTGCATACACGTTGTCTGGGACAACAGAAAGGACATAGGGTACCTTTTATCGTTAAACGCGGACGAAGTCGCGTTCACCGGCTATTTTAACATATATATTTTTGCATTTACAATATTATATCGCAATTTAATACGAATTATACATTCAGCTAGCAGCTATTCAGCTATATATTCAGCTAGCTCATTGTGCTAGCATAAAGATAGAAAAAAAAGTGTTAACACAAATAGATACAGTTGTATAGATATATATCTATTATTATACAATAAATTATTAACTTCTAGGTCATGACATTGATTAAATACGAAAACCAATAACTAGGTGAAGGCCGAACAATATAAACAACTATTTAAATTGAAAACCGGTTGGTTCATAGAAAATAGTATAGAATTGGTTATTGTTTTATATTTATAGTAATAAAAAAATCTTCCCCAATGGTATGGAAGAAAAAACATCGCTGTTTTTAGTATAGCCATGATGATAGCAGACCTCCGATATCAGATAAGTAATAAAAAAAACTTATTTTTCATTGCATCTGTCTGTATTTTGTTGCTTTACTCGTATTTTGAGAACACAATAACCTGTAGTATTTTCTGTGCATAATATATTTATGGAACATTGGCAGATTACAGAATGATATTATCATTGTATTTGTCTCCAATATTCGTGTGGTTATCGGATACCGTATTTATGATATGATAGCAAAATGATATTTATGATAAGTATTGTAAGTACAATAGCTAAATATAATATGTATGTCCAATGATAAATTTTATCTTGAATTTTACACAAGTAAGGCAATTTTTACTTTTACTTACTTTATGATTATTTATTTGTTTTATTAACAAATAAAAAATATATACTAAATATATACCATATTTTTTTTTTAGTTTATTTTGTACTTAGAAAATTTAAGATGCCTAACCTTTGTAATAGGCTATATAAAAATATAATCTGTTTTATATATTTGTTAAATATTAAATGCTGTAAGGTTAGCTATTAAATAAATAAATAAATAAATTCAATAGAAACAAAAATACAAATGTTTTCTCTTTATAATATAGAGTAGCCATTGTAAAGATAATATCCTGTGTCTATCCTATGTCTTCTACGTCTAAATGTTTATCTACCAAGTTTCATGAAAATCAGTTATTTCAGTTTAAAAGTTATAGAGGAACATACATTCATACATACAATGGTTTCCTACACTTACAGATTTATTATTAGTATTGATTGATATTAATGATGATGTTACTCACTAACAATGTTAGCTTTCTATAGATAAAAGAATTCTAAAAATAGGTCTAGTAGTTTTTCATTACAAACATAAAAATCTTTTCGCTTTACTATATTAGTATGGAGATGAAACAAAATATTTATATTTATATATCGATAAAGTAATTAACTATAATAATATTGCCTATAAAATCTCGTCTTACGCATAATAGGCGCGCCCCACCTTAATTTATTTCATAAATTATTCATACGCCCTTGCACGGTATGAAAATCCAGGTGTCTTGCTATGCTATATATACGATAGGTATATTTATTACAATGGGTGACCCTAGTGAGGGATTTAGCATACATTACTTATAATTCTGTTCCGAATATAAAATGCCATCGAAGGAACTCAGTTTACGGAGTCTTATCACGTTTTCTTTACATCGCCATTTGGAAATGTCAGTGGGCAAAAGGCCGACTAAGATTCTGTCCTTCGTTTGAATTGGTCGCATTATAGGGCACAGTGGGACAGTTACTAGGTAAAGTAACAATTTGTAGCAAAGAATGCCACAAATATAATGTTTCGTTAATGGGACATATAATTTTGTTTTTGTAAAATTATTGCCAAGTACCTTGGCCATAGTGCATTATTCAAAAATTTTGCACAAATTATCTTTTCGATATATGGGCAACAATATTTTAGTCATAATATTATCTTTATTGAGCTCTTTACCACACCTTTCAGCTAATACCAAAGTGACGTCGAATGTTTTCGAATTGTATTTCAATTCAATCACGATTTAATCCTAATATGGTATAGAATTAGAGAGACAAAGACAGATAAAAAAGAGAAAAGAATACTAGTGTAAAAGAATCTTCTTAAGTAAAGACGTTGTGTAGTCCCACGACGTCACTGTAGGTTCCTAAAACTTGAACGTGTGTCGCAAAGTGTTGTTTTTTCTATCCATATGTGAATTGTAACGGGTGTTCCGACCTTGGCATACAGGCAGACCAGCTAAATCGGACGTGATGTGCGCACAAATCGACCTCTTGACTTCCTGACCGAGAAGCCGTGATCAACTTTGTTTGTATAACTAAGCCCTTTTGTCGATTCGAAGAAATCCAGTTAAATAAAAAGGGTTTTGTCTCCGAAATTTCTACAGAATTCACACTCTGAATTTTATGTTGGTGTAGATTTGATTTTCTTAGCTATTGGTATCAATCAATACAGGACCTAATTCTGTTAAAAAACTGTGTGCTTTAGATTTGAAAAGTTATTGGGTTTCATTTATAAAAATCAAATTTAAAAATACCAAGTTAAATGTTAATTATCCTCATCTAGTCATCTCTCATATCTATCACTCGTACTACGTTTGCCAAAAAATTCAAAATGCTCAACTCAACTTTTGAGTTGAGCATTTTGAACTTTTTTATCGTTTAAGGCACTTTCATTGTGGCAAGAAACCAATTGTTTTCTACCGCCAAGTCCGAAGTCTAAAGCAAGATGGGAAGTATCCTTCAGCTGGGTGACAGGAGTATTCCCAAATCCATAAACCTAGGGATAATAATAATTATGAACAAAGGTTGCAAGACCGACAATAAAAATTGACTGATTTTCCCATCGATGGATTTTCTCCTTGCCTCTTTAATGTGACATTTAATTATGAGGTCTTCTGCCTGTCCGTCACGCACGCTTACTTACATGTACTATTATTCAAGGTGTGGACAGTGTCCTATAAATGTGAGAATGTATTCATAATGCTCTATACTATAACAATTTGCCCTGTCGGATATCTCTTGTTATGGATGCCCTTCAGGAATGATTATATCCAATTACATCTGTGGCATAACGACACGGCCACTTGCCGCCTTTTCACGCTGTGTATAGTTTAAAAAAGATATAAGTACGAATATGCACATTTTCTGTAAATGAACGTAACACCTTGTATTTTTAATAAAACTTTTTAACAAAAACTAAAACCGCCGAAAAAACTGAAAAGCATAAAATAATCTTTTATTTTATATTTTTTTGTTTCTATAATCTAATACATGCTTAATTTTTAATTTTTCCACCCCCATTTTCCCCACCCTTAGGGTAGGATTTTTTTTTTCAAATTTAAACGAGATCAACTTCGAGGTATACCCTATCCATTAAAAAAAGAATTATCAAAATCGGACTACTCTGTAAAAAGTTATGCGTGGTTATACGCTACATTCGGTGAGTGAACAATCAATAATCCCCAGTTTTCCTACCCTTAGGGTTGGAATTTTATTTCCAAATTAAAATGGGACCCTCTTGGGGGTGCATCCTTTCAAATAAAAAAAGAATTGTCAAAATCGGAACACCCTGTCAAAAGTTATGCGTGATCATACATAAAAAAAAATATATATATATACGCGTCGAATAAGTGAATCGTTTTCTACAGTAGCCGCTAGAGGGTGGCTAATCGGTGATGGCTAATCGGTGACGTATGTACTATAGCAAACTATTTATCAGTTAGATTAAATTAGACAAATTTGGCTTTAACACTGAGGTTTTTTTATATATTTAAATGTAAAAAAAGGAAATTGTAATTAATTTAAGTATATTTATTATCAAAGAAATAAAATACAATCAATACTTATAATAAATTTCTGTAAGGGTTGGTAATGAAGTAAGTATTTTGTTTTCAGAGATATTCTGTTTATAGGCTCTATACATGATACTGAAACTAAATTGACGAATTTTAGTTTTCTTTTTCTGTATGTTTCTGTAATTAACTGATTTTCATGAAACTTCGTAGATAAACGTACAGGACAAACACGGACGAAGTCGCGGGTGCCAGCTAGTAAATAATAAACATTTGCTCTCTCCCTCTCTCGCTCCTAGTTTATTAAATTGAAATTATCTAGTTAAATGACCGCGAAGAAATCGAACTAAACGTCGTGAGTAATTTCTAAAATGACAAGAAAACTAGAACTTTCGCTAAAAAGAGTATAATGTGATAAATTTATGTCAAACACTCATTGTCATCTGTTTGAAGAGCTCCGTTACGAATGATTAGTAACACAGAACTCTTAAACTTTTTAATGATCTGTTTATACAGTGTTTTATTATTAAACAAAAAACCCGACCCCAAACCGTGGTCATAAAAAAGTTTTTGTATAGAAAATCTTAGTTTGTATATATAGTTTTAATAAGATATAATTAACGTTCTGACCATAATTCTGTGTACTAGATTACCCACAACCTACAATGATAAGTTCGCGAATTTGGACATTTTTCACCTCCCCAAAATATCTTTTAAGCGCAGCGTTGTGAATACACTGAAGGAGAATAAACATTTTTTGCTTGTTTTGTTTAGAATTAATAACTACAAGTAGTATTCAACTTATATATAATTTTTAAGTCTTTTAAATCTTACACAATAAAACCCTATAATTGGCAATGTAAGTAGTGAATTGTACCTGTTTACGTTGTTTTTTGTTTTGCTGTTGGGTTTGTGATAATAAATAAATAATAAATAAATAAATAAATAAACGTTATAGATAGACTTAGAATATACGACCACATTAATACAGCCTCTATAATAAAATTCCATTCGTCATATTATGTACTATAGTATTTTTTTTTGTTACAAGTCAATAACACTTAAATTTGAATAGAATTAATGATAGATACAACTCAACTCAACGAAGCACGAAATGGGTAACCAACAAAAAATGTAGTAGTTACAAACTCTTGGTACTGCCCAGGTGGACGAAGTATTCAGTGCTTATTACAATAAATTATTCAGATATATTTAAATTATTTATAGCCTTAGGCTTATGTACTTCTATTTTTTTTAAACTACATATCGCACCTTTGCGGAAAGACTGTAATATCTCGTAATGAGCGATTTTACAGGAGACTACTTTCAATCTTTTAAATTGCAGGGACTTTCAAAATATTGAAGTTAGCGCTTACATTTGTATGAAACTTTTGTTTTTTAACTATTCAACTAGTGTTACATAAGGTTATTTTTTACTACAACCATATCTAACAACATAAAACTAAAGTTTAAAAAATAAATGGAAGATTTATCACATTGTTCTTACAAAAAGAAGCAATTTCATGTGTGTTATCTTGTGATGTAACGTTGAAGATGATAATCTTTTTTGCATCTTATTGGGATAAGTATTGGGGTAACTTATATTTAAACACGTTAATTTTTTTTTTTATTTCATCTTACGTTAATTTCATCTTCGATTTTAATTCGATTCAATTCGAATATTCAATCAAAATATGAATACATTTCATATTTTAAGTAAATTATTTATTAATCAGCTTTTCCCCGCGACTTTGTATGTGTCTCTCGGAAACATTATTTTTTCGTGATGAACAGAAAGGGAAAAATGTCCTTTTCTGTTGGAAAATCCTGGATAACATGCTGCAAATTTTTATGGTATAATCGTTTTCGTTTTACTATTTTAGCCGGGATTAAATAAGACTGAAATCTCTATTAACATCTAATCAATATCCAAGTCTAAGTCTAACTCTGAAATCTAAATTACGGGTACATATACATTCGTACGAATTACATCTACCTATGTATGAACTACAATTTTTTTATAATAATATTCTGTCATTTATAAAACATAATGAGCCCCAACTAAGCTTAAATTCATACAATACATACATATATACAATTATACATGTTACATATACTAAGATGTACGCTATAATTATTACATATGAATATATTATAACTATAAGTCAAAAGCAATGACTATACGAGTCGATCGACGACTGTAAGTGTACAGACGGTCAAACACAATGTTTTTGTGTACCCCATATTTTTTATGATGACGAGTTTAGCGGTTGCCCTTGACGTACAACTTGGCTTCACCGTATTTGGCGTCATTGAATCATTGTATGTAACTAGACGTTCGTCTACTTACAGCCAATCAAACTTGGCGAGTGTCCATTACACGAAACGAAAGTATGAACTTACTTTTTTCGTTAATTTGCAAGAGACAATTGACATTGAATCACGTTCTTTATACTTTTTTATGGGCGCTCTTTATCCATATCTTTACTTGTGATTGCCTCAGATCTTAATTGTACGAGATCCGATATAAGGGCTTTCACTCACTGCGCCCGATCCGATCCAACGATCCGATCTAAGATGCGATCTGTAGCACTACCATGAGTTGCTATCGAAATCTTACGTTAGTTTACTTCTGTCGATAACGAACCTTTCACCCTTCAATGTGCTAGTGAATGATTTAACTACTAATTACGGTATTTCTCGAGAGCATCAGTCAAATTTGTAACTCATGGTACCGATTTTGTATAGAAATGTCAAGTTAAACGCTAGTCGCTAATGGTCGCTAGCGAGTACATTCGATATTTCACTTATGCAACTCATGTTACCGGTTTTAGTTCTTTGAGTGACCGCTAGAGGTGCTGTACAATTTTTCATACAAATATTTTACGTTCTCGCTCATCTCTCGCTAGCGATTTCGGTCGTCATAAACTCATGGTAGTGCTACTGAACGCATACGTTCTTGTAACCAATGGTCGCTCGTGTATGCCTGTCCACTGCCTGCGGTATATCGCTTGCGTTCCACTGATTGCACGATGTAAGTCGCGATCTGTCTCGCGATCTGATTCGAGCATATCGCACTCAGTATAAAAACCCTTGCGATCCGATCCAACGATCCGATCTGAAGACGTGTTTTAGAACGTATCGGCGCGGCTGGCGGCACGGATCAGGGGCAGTGAGCGAAGGCCCTAAGAGAGATCTACCAGGAGATATAGTGGGAGATCTCTGGCATCCCGTACCCACTCACTGTGCTCATTTAATGAAAGTCTTTTCTAAAGGTGATTACTATTTGATTGCGTTTTCTTTTTATGATTACATTGATTTTCATATTGGGTTATCGAAAGCAGTGGAAACTTAATTTGAAGTTAAGGGATGTTATTTATGGCCCGGCCCTTTAACCTTTAACCTTATTTTAGTAGAAAGATTCAAGAAAAAAATGAAATTTGATTATATGTACATGAGTAAACTAAGTATATTCTTAGTTCATTTCGTGATTATTCCTAATTCGACTAATAGCTATCTAAGTATTATCTAAAGAATAAGGGCTGTGAAATGCAAAGTTTTAAATGATTTTCAAAATGACCCTTGAAACTTAAAACAAGTTTTTCTATGTCTTGTTTATTGGGGATAGAAAGGATTTAATTATGCAATAAATATTAATTGATTTAATTAACACAAAGTTAACATTAAAATATTAGATGGAACAAATACACACATTAAATGTCTTTTATTTATTTTTAATTTAGTTTTCCGTGTATTTTATTCCTAATATATTGTCTTTTAAAAGAAACAAAATGTTTATCTTTGAACTAAGCACAAGTGTATGTTATTTTATTACTTGTTTCATATAAGAAACACTCAGTCATCGGCGAGTGCTGTCGGAGACTAATATTAGAGGCTGTGATACATCATACGTAAACCAAGAGTTAATGAAACATCAATCAATCTGAACCATTGTAATATTCGTGCTGCTGTCACGAGAGTATATATTATTATGCTCTTACGTATACAATGTATATATAATTATGTATATTTACGGGTTGTTCCATATTTGTTCCATGAAAACTCAGCCCTAGTATAATAAAATCATCCCAAACTATACTACTCATTACAATATTTTTAATAGTTTTCCTGACGCAACCAAAATGTTTTCCTTACTCATCTCAAAGCAAAAATAGCATGGAAGTACATATACATAATATATAACATACAATTTGAAACTATTTACCCACGGCCCACGTGTTCAGTGTCATAGAGTATGTTGTGTTACGTCATCGCGTGTATTTTCTACAGATTCAAGGTAACATAAAGAGCATTATTATATATTCATTTTGTCATAATAAATATCTCACGCTAGGTACCTATTTTACGTCATTTTTATCAGTCAAGAATTTTTTTACAGAGAATAGACACAAAAAATAAATAAGTAAGTAATAATCTCAATTAGCGTGTTACAAATATTTTTATTGTGAACTTACACCTAACCAGTTATTAGTGGAATTTATAAAAAATAATCTTGAAATAGCATCAGACTTGTCCAGTTACAATTTCACACAATACAAATTCTCAAATCCGAAAGAAAGTATGAATATTTAATTATAATAATATTTTTTTAATAATCCTTACTAATATTATAATACTAATATGTTGTATGTATGTTTGTTTGTTACGCTTTCACGCAAAACCTACGCATACACGTTGTCTGGGACACCAGAAAGGACATAATACCTTTCATCGTTCAACGCGGACGAAGTCGCGGGCACCAGCTAGTGCATAAATATTAAAAAAAACTTGTTGCGATCACCTGCGTTGGTGTTATCCATTAATTAATTTCGGATTAGGTTATCCCATGAGTATGTGTTATCGATATGAGAAGTAGGTGTATATGTGATATGATAACTAATTCGTGTAACGGTTTGCAACTACTGTAAGTTTACGCGTACCATCATAAATTTGAACACTCTGTTTTAAACATTTAAATTTAATATAAATTACGTGTTTATATATAAACTTATAAAAGATGTGCTTACAGGCAAAAACAAAGTTTTGTCAAAAACAAAAAAAAAATTGTCCGTCAGATACTAAATTCAAACTATTTTTATGGTTTTATTTCATTACTCACACGTCTGCAGACTGTCGTCTAGACTATTGTTAGTCAACGTCTCGGTTTGCATTGACACATTTCTGTTCTTTTAGTGTGACAAAATTAGCGCATTCTATAGTATGAATAATATACTTAAATGTATTCTATTCACACTATGGTCCCGTATATGCCAGTATGAAATGAGAGTTGAGTCCTTTTTATTTCCTACTAGTTGTTGCACGCGACTTCGTCCGCGTAACTTTATAAAATATAATACATTCGTGTCTGTGAAACCACGGAAATACACATACAAAATTTCAACACGGTTTCAGTTTCGGAGCCTATTCTATACAAACAAACAAACAATCAAATCTTTCCTCTTTATAATATTTGTATAGATTCCTTTCCAATCTACACTGTGGTCCTTAATGATGCATTCCAGAAATAATTGTCGAATAGCTGCAGACAAATGAGTCTTTTTTATGCGATAAAGAAAGTGACACCACAGTTAGTAACCTCGCAAGAATGTAGCAACATTCATTGTCTCTTCAAGTCATGTTATTTCTTAAAAATGTGATATAATTTTCATTATTAATGAACATTAAATATGTTTCGCTTGTGGTATTGTTTAGTAGTAATGCTTGCTTACATATTTAATTTCTGGTTATGATTTCAGCGGTTTATCGGTGGTTTGCCCTACATTACTCAACTTATTGATGTCATATTAAGGTGTGAAGTGTTTATGTATTTTTTATTTTATTTTTAAAACACTAATGTAGAAGAAAACTTGTATCAGTGATAATAGTTTTAATAAACCGATTAAAAATGATAATCTGATGACTTATTTTATGTATATTATTTTTTTAAATATGCAAACAAATACATATTCACGTGAAAAATGGATAACAATACACAGCACTCATTTGCAGTAAAATAATTCAAAAATTCAAAATTCAAAATTCAAAATAATTTATTTGCTGAATATAGTTATACACAAGTTGTTGTAAATTTAAGTTTTTAGTCCACATATTCAACCGACAAGCGGTGTGCAAATTTAAAAAGCATCTAAAATTAATAAGCCAAGACAATTTAATAATTATTATATTCCTATTTCATTTTTATTTGTTTTTCATGCTATATTTATGTGAGACATAGCTTGCACCGCCCGCACTATGTCTCATCATTTAGAAATTCATCAAGTGAATAATATGCCCTTTCCACCAAAAAACTTCGTAAGTGATTTTTGAAAGTTGCCAGATTCCCGATGTTTCTTATATTTTTTGGAATTTTATTATATAAGTGTGGTGCCATACAAAAAACACTTATCTTTTTCATTCTAGATTTGGCAGGGACTACACAAAGTTTATCATTATGACGTGGACGCTCCATGAATTTAAATATTTGGGAATTTTCTTTTATGAACACTACACATTCAAATATAAACACTGAAGGCACAGTCAATATTTTCAACTTTTTGAAATGCATCTTACATGAATCTCTCTGCTTTAAATTGCAAATGGCCCTAATACACTTTTTTTGAGCTATAAATACTCTTTGATTATCCGTTGAGTTCCCCCAGAAAATTACACCATATCTAATCGTTGCAGCCGCCTGGCCATGGTAGGCAGTAACTACTGCAGGTTGATCCACTACTTTTCTCAACTTATTTAAAGCGAATGAATACTGGTTTAATTTTTTACATACACTATCGATGTGAATTTTCCAAGTCAATTTATTATCAATATGCAGTCCTAAGAATTTTGCAGTGTCAGTTTCCTGTACAGTTTCATTTAAGTATCTAACATCAATTTTTGTTTGCATGTTATTTCTAAGTTTAAAATTCATTATTTTTGTCTTTTCAATATTTATTTTTAGATTATTATTTTCAAGCCATTTTATGATAGACTTAAGTGAATCATTAATGTCAAACTCTAAATTTGTCATGTTATTATTTTTTGTAAACAAAATAGTACTGTCATCAGCAAATAGTGTCATATGATGCTTTGTAGCTGTTGGGAAGTCGTTTATGTATATAAGAAACAGTAGCGGGCCCAAAACACTTCCTTGCGGGACCCCTTTATTTATGATTTTAAATTTAGATTTATAGATTACCTCTTGTTTAGTTTTCGGACATATTTTTTCTATTTGTGTAGCCTGTAATCTATTGCTGAGGTATGAGTTGATCAAATTCTGGATATTGCCTCTTATCCCATATTGGTATAATTTCTGTAGTAGTATATTATGGTCCACCAGATCAAATGCCTTTGTCATATCCATAAAAAGAGCATAAGTGGGTTTTCTCTCGTCCACACTTATTACAACTTTATGTAGAAAATCATAAATCGCTCTATTTATACCCCTACCCTTCCTAAAACCGTATTGTTCCGGGACCAATATGTTATTCTTCTCGAAAAAGCTGGATAAATTGTTATATATGACTTTTTCAAATATTTTGGAGAAAATTGGGATTAGGGCAATAGGTCTATAATATGACATGATAGTTCTATCTTCTCTTTTAAAAAATGGCTTAATAATTGTTTTTTTAAGTTGATCTGGATATGTACCATTTTCAAAACAAGTGTTTATTATATGACTTAAAGCCGGTGAGATCAGATATGCTACATCTTTTATTATTTTTGTATTTATTCCATCATAACCTGTACTATTAGTATTTTTTAAAGATATTATTATTTCATAAATGTCATATGGCGTTGTTGGCGGCATAAAAATTGAATTATTTGTTGTATTTCTTAAGTTATATTTATCGCAATGATCACAATTTGTTGTAATACCTTCAATGAAAAAGTCATTGAAAGATTCCGCAATTTTTTCAGGACTCCTTGTTAATGAACCATCAATTCTAAGCTCAGTTATATTTTCCTTTGGTAGATTAATTTTTGTGTCGTTAATTATTTTCCATGTAGCCCTAGACTTGTTGCTTGCATTTTTTATATTATAGTTATTTTGTGCCCTTTTTGTTAATATAATTATTTGTTTATATTTTTTGGCATAGCATTTAAATGCATTTTTCGTTGTTGGACTAGGACAAGTCCTGTATTTCCATAACATTTCTCTTTTACGTTTACTACATAGTTTAATGCCACGGCTAAGCCAGTTAGGTTTTCTGTGAGTGGTGTTTTTAATTCTTATAACAGGAAAGCACACATCGTGAAATAATTTAAAAAGGTCGTGAAATTTATGAAAGCATTCATTTGAGTCAGTATTTTCATATACATCAGAAAAAGACAATTGTTTCATGTATTTTATAAATATTTGTCTATTAAACTGGCTATAATTTCTTCGCTCTGTGAACCAGTATGGCAAATAGCAACTCTTCTTCACAGGACACTTCATTATCTGGGCAGTATGATCAGATAGAGCAAAATCAGAAACTTCGCTACTGCATCCACGTATATTATGTATTATATTATCAATGCATGTATTACTACTTAAGCGTGTAGGCTGTGTAATCTGTATATTTAAACCAAAGCTACTTATAACTTCCTTAAATTTTATAGAATATGGTGTACGTTTGGATATATCGATATTGAAATCACCACAAAGTATAACTTTCTTGCACTTTGAATAGCTCAAACTTAGTACCATGTGCAACTTACGAAGAAATAAATCTACATCTTGAGAGTTATTGTTAGGAGGCCTATAGGTGCAAACGATGCAAATACCATGCTCGAGAAGTTCCACTGCAGAGCACTCTATAATATTAGCCACGGATAAGTTTGTAAGTTCGGTAATGGGCCTGCACTGGTGACTCCTTCTTACAAGTATACAGGAACCTCCGTGTCTCGATATCCTCGAAAAAGAAGAAACAAGAATATAATTAGGAATTGCTAAATAAATTAAGTCATCATTAGTCATGTTATGCTCTGTAATGCATACAACATCTATAGTTTTATTATTATTTTTCAGTTCATCAAGGCTCACAACTAACATATCAGATTTAATTATGAGTCCATTAATATTTTGGTGGAATATATATATGTGATTATAAACGAAATAACTCATTGTTACAGTTATTATTCGTAGTGTTTATTTCTATTTCGTTAGCAACAATTACATTACCTTTAGTATTGTTCTCCGGGCTTTCATTGTCAATATCATGTGACACTTCTATTGTTTGTGTGGTCGCGTCCTTCTTTGTCACGTCATTTTGTAATAGTTTGATTTGTTTTCGCTTTAGTGTAAGATTCTTGAGATGATTTTCCATTTTGTTTTTGTAATCTATATGCAATATTTCTTTTAAAATAGTTTTTGAGAAATTTACTGGAAAGTTTTGAGATTTCGTATCTGCTATAGTCCATGTCTAGGTATAGGGCATTGTTAATTTGAGAGCAAATAAATTTCAGTTTATTGTTTATCATATTTTCATGCAAGTATTTATTATATGGCACCTCACTGACAATAACTTTTGTGTGCTGCAAAGATGATAATAGTGTCTGAACACTTGACTGTAATTCATAGGGACTCTTATCGTTGGTACCACCCATAATCACTACTATGTCATCCTTTGACAGTTTCGGTATTTCATTATTTATGGAATTTATCACTTCGCCAATTTTTGCACCAGGTTTCCAAAAAGAGAAGACTTGATATTCAGACCCTACCAAATCCTGCAGCATCTTTCTTACGTGTTTGCCTTGTTGATCAGCAGCTATTATGATTTTTTTACTTTTTTTAATGCCTTTCTTGCTATTATTTATGTTACACGTTATGTTTGGTTCCTTGATTACAATGTTTCTTTTTTGTGTCGGTATTGCAATATCAATATGATGACTCTCTTTGCTAGTCTCTGGGTGTGAATCATGCAGTTCGCTTTGCTGCTGATTTATCGCCTGGTTTTGTTTTGGTGTATTGTTATATTCAGCTTGGTAACATATAGATTGTGGACTGTTTAGCTGATGTTGATGTGTATTCCTTCGTCTCACAGGTGTTATAGCTTTGTTATGTTCAAAAAATTGCTTTTTCAATCTTTCCATTTTATTGTGTTGAGTATTTATTGTTTGCTTCAGTTCATTATTTTCAATGTTTAGATTTTCAATTTCTTTATCGGCTATACATAATTTCGTTTTTAGATTGTTTATTTCTTGTTTTAATTCTTCAACGAAACTGAAACTTTCTTGATTTGTAATATTTTGAAGACTTAATTCAGTTGTATCTAGGAATGTGGAATTTAATATACTGGCCTCTTTTACATAGGTAGACAAATCAGTCTGGGATTTAAATTTTCTAATTTGATGTCTTCGTAAGGTAACATTACTATCAATATTCATTTTTAAAATAATTTTTCCGTTATTAGGTATGTTAATATATTCTTATATTATATATGTATGGTCAAACAATTATGAAAATATAAATTTAATTTCTCCATGAAAAACATTTAAAAAATGTTCACGGGATTCGAACCACTACCAGTCGGAACGTCGGCTGCAGTTTTAAGACGCTGAGCCAACCGTCATCGCAGGTGTTCGTTTAAAAAACGTTATCTCTTTCTAAACAATAAAGCGTTAATATTATCAAGTATAGGGTATATCTTAAAATCTGGTGTCACTATAATATCACTAGCACATTTCCTTATCTTATGTAGGGTAAATCTTAAATCTGGTATTTCGTCTTTTTTATTATATCACTGGCACGTTATGTATTTCTATTGTTTATTATAATTATTATTTTTTATTTTATTTTAAATGTAAACTTTTCTATTATTTCTTCTTTAAATGATATTGTTATTGTTATTGTTGAACACTTAGTGCTAGGCTGTTTCGTATCCGGTGTAATTAATTTCACACATCACCAAAAAAAAAAAAAAACCCAGACTATTTATGGATTTTTATGTAGTATTTCACTTTTATTGTTGAACACAGCAAGATATAAGTATTTTTAGGTTGAAATAGATACTTTTATTATTTATAAACATTAAAAAAACACTGAGCTAATTGTTGCCGACTTTATTGCCGACTACCGACTAAATAATAATTATGCCTTATATAGTGTTATTTGTTTTGTTTTAATCTGTTTTAATCAAGGGTTAACACGGGGTGACGTACGAAATCACTGTCTGTTAGAAGCTACAAGCAACATTTATTACATCAATTTTGTACGTATACAAAGGTCGAGGTTTGTCCATATATCAATTAAATTTAGTCTAGCCTTGACAGGCGACGGACTTCGTGAATTAAATATACAATTTTATGTTCATGTTCATACTAGCTTTTGCCTGTGACAGAAAATACCCTGAAAGATTGCTGTATATATATGCTGTGAAAGATTGCTGATAGCCGTATTTTTGCAGTATTGTAAAAAAAGAGCTCCGCTTCTGTCTGTTTCTCCGCTAATTTCTTCTAAACCACCCAACGGATTTTGATGGTGTTTTAACTAATGGAAAAAGAAATAAACGAGGAAGGTTTGTGTATATAATTTTCAGATAAAATTAGATGCGAACCTAAAGATTGGTCGCTAGTACATTTTATAAAACATTGACAGGCTAACCCACTAACTGTAATTAATTTTACTTTTCAAATTAAAAAAAAAACTCTTTGTTAAGTGTAATCAATACAATAGTTTTTTTTCTATTTTCAAAGAGTAGGCACCATATTTACTTTCATTGGAAGTATGAAAGTTTTTATGAAGTATTATTTTTTACCTACAAGTCTATTTTTCTATGTCATGCATCGATGTATAGTAGATATAATAATATCAATAAACAATCCTTTTATTTTAATATCTCTCTCAAAGTTGTTCTTAAAATTTAAAATTACTGATACTTAACAAGTATATAAAAAATTGCGACGTATGATCAAGACTTTTGTATTTAACGTCACTTAAAATGTGACAGGATCAAGAGGCGTTTTATCTTGAAGATGATCACAAGAAATCCGCTCAAATATTGGCAGTAAAATCAAAAGGCTGTAAGAAGAAAACGGCTGCTTACGTAACACAAAAAGCCAATCCACCAACCAATCTCATTACTAACTCATTGTGGGCCTGAGCCTCCACGAGCATCTCCTAAAATTAAATTACCTCTAAGATTTACTGGTGCCTTCAGTATAATTAGCTAACAAATTTTATAGAGCAGAGAGGTTCTGGTTACATAGCAACGCTTTTATCTGGTGTCTTGGTCGTCAGAGAAATTAGGTTTGTGTCAGATTATATTGTATTATGAGTATATTATTTAGTCTAATCTCTTGCTTAGACATTTTGCTTAATCCAATTCAAGCATACTTTTTTTTTAAATACACTCTTTTTTGATTTTTTTTTGATCGCCTGGTAGAAATTGAAGAATTTTGAAGGTTTAAAAATTAATAAATCTAAAACTATGAAATTCAATTACATATTTCGCAATTACAATTACAAATCGTTCTCGCAGGATTATAGAGAAGGCGTGACGGACGAAACCGCGGGATCAGTTAGTTTGAAATATATTTTAACAAAACAAAAATTCAACTAACTCGGAGAACATAATAGCTTCTAGCGTACAGAGAATGAAAAATATGTAAGTATAAAATACGTTAATAAGTACGTCAAATACCATCTGTTATTCTTTTTTTATGTAAAGTTTGTTAGACAGGCTAACGATCCACTTTCTGGTATAATAGTTGGCTACTGTTGCACGCATGCAACAAGCAACACCTTAAGGTGCTATAAGTGCACTGCCAACCGTAGTACGCATAAAGAATAGGAAAATATACTCATTATTCGTGGCGATTTTCATTTTAAAATACAATTTACATACGAATATGACTTTGCATAACTGCCAAATAAAAGCTATCATACAAAAATCTAATTTTCATAAACAAAAACGAACACTCATGAAAGCGCCTGCTCCCTCGCTTTGTGCAATCGCGGTCCACATTTTGGAATCGTTCAACAAAATAAGCGATTTGTTTTGATTGAATGAACATTTCTGTATAAAAGTTTTCGTAAAAAAAATGTGTCCAAATCTGAACAAAAGTTCGAAGTAAATTATATTTCGAAATAAGTTATAAAGAAAGATCTCCACTAATAATTTAGAAGAATTCTCTCAGTTTCCTTAGTTATTTTAGATATTGATATATATTGAAGTAAGCTATTCAATATAAGGACTGAATAAACCCAAAGAAAGTCTTACTTGTATAATCTACGTCCTTCAGGACCGGATGCAGTTGGTTGGGCGAAGACACTTCCGCCGACCTCGCTACAGTTACGAGCACCTTATCAGGTGTCCATTCTTATGCAAGCTTAGGCATAACCTACGCTAAATGAAAAGCATTTTCTTGGCTTTTGTTATTATTATATAAAACAGATAAATTGGTGTTATGTTCATGGTTTTCTAAATCTTTACCAATTAAATTTGGTCTTTACTAAAGTAGAAAAAGACCATCGTTTTCGATTATATCACAAAGATACAATAAATTTAAGAATAGTATAATACCAAAAATTATCCTTGGATTGAGTAAACAAAGAGCATATAAAGGCTCCTCGCGGCTCCCGAAAACAATTTCCGCCGAAAGTTTTCTTTGTCAGTGCTCCGGAGCGGCGCGCAGATATTGTGGTACATAAATAAGACATTATTATAGGCATGGTGGCCCTCACTAGATATGGGTCACGCGTTCGTGAGTTACTCATGCTTTTCCACACGTTAGGAGTATTAGAAAACAAAAATAAATCTGAAGAAGTAAGAAAAAGAATTGAAAAATAAATAAGGTATTTGATGGATCTTTATCAAAAACCTTGTAACTCTTCTGCAGTGAGCGGAGTTGCTTTAGGTAAACCGACAGTTAACATTTTTAGGCTCGTCTCGTCATCTAGAGATAAGAGTCAACACCAGGTTCATCGAAGAGCTCTAAATCAAGACCTGTAAATGTAATCTTCTTATTCCTTTTGTACCTCTCCATTATTGAAGGTCGGCAGTTAATTTCTTAAATCATTCCTTGTCTTTCGCCAGACGAAAAATTGTTGGACCTAGTCGTTACGATTGATCGCCATTATACTTGGTACAACACTCTACAAAACTATCCACAGCCAGTCTCTCTCTTAAGGTCATCGATTCACCCAGAAAGTGGTCGATCCCATGGGACCTTTCGACCATGGTCTAACTGTACCGGAATTCAAATTCAAGAGAGGCATTATGTGGAGCAACTACAGACTACTTAGAGTACTTAGTAAATGTAGAGCCCCTGAAACACACAATCTAATGCCACACTTGAGTTAATTTTGTCTTGAGTTGACAATTACTCAAGACAGTTAACACAAATAAGTAGGTATCCTGTATTTTCTTAACCGCTTCACTTCACTAGAACCAAGTTCATAAAGTGAAGAGTGTAACTGGTATAACCCCCAAAATTGCAAGTAACCTGCCTTATTGAGCGTGTCTTACGAACGCCGCGACAGCCGAAATTATTGTTATTATATTACCCCTCGGTTGAATTATTTGCTTTTAGCATCCTTTAGGGAATGCCATCTATAAAATTTGCGCTCCACTTCTTTGAATTGGTTAATCAAAATTTCAGAAAATGTCTGGTTGGTTTGATATTTTCAATCTCCGTTTATGGTTAAGATGTTACAATATTTATTAAGAACTTGGCACTTTTTTTATATAAGCGACATTTTATGGGTGTGGGCGATCGATAAAGATATTGGCTTGTAAATTTACAAGGAATTATATAATTTTAACAACTAACATTTCTACATTTTGGACCTGAACATGACTGAACGAAGTTTCAACCCAATTTTATTAAATACCAATGAGATTGAATTTGTCTTGTCTTGAATAATGCCATAATCAATAGTTCGAACAGAATGTGATAGGCAAATTAAGTTTGTGAAAAGTTTGTGGTACTGGATCATCTGAACTCATAATCTTATTGATTGGCTGCTACAAAGTTTTATATGTAATTTATAGCCTTTCTTTTATTGATCGCTGCAATTTGCATCATCTGCTGTCCATAAGTGTCGTGAAATGGCATTCATTGAGAAAATCTTTCACAATTTCCCTGGCACGCATTTAATAATGTTACAACATATGTCCCAGATGCGAGACAATGGAGTGCAATTCGCACGTACGTTTTAATGAAGAATGATTACACGTCACTGCTGGCGGTGACTCAGTGACATATGCGTCTGTAGTACATCGCAAGCATTGTATGCTAATCATGAAAAGTCATCAGAATTACCTCTGATTGGATAGTATGTTATATTCAGTTTAGCTACGAGTAAAACTCAATTGCTTTGTGATATTTTTTCAGTCCATTTTGATGGTAAATGACTACCGTCGCCTATAACGCCACAGATGCCAAAAAAATTGTCATCTACTCTACCGATTCCTTCTTTCGACACATTTGTTTCGTAACGTAGTTTGATATAGATAAAATTGAAAGGGTCCTTTTGGCGTGCTCAATTTCAAGCTAGCGTAGGTACGTCGTAAAAGACCTTATTGGCAACAACAAATTTCTTCATTTTCATTTAGATTCGGGCATGTCTTTATAATGCAATGTAGAGTCGAGTCTCGACCGAACCGTTCATCTTGGACGGCTATTAATGAGTTTTTAATAGTATACCACTACGAGGGTTGAATACAGAGAGGACATTACTAAAAAAAAGGAGAAATCGAAAACTAAACCTCGAGTTGGTAAATAAGGGAACAAATAGAGGTCTCAAAAGATCTCAAAATAAAGGTTTCTGTTTCATAATTGATCCAATAATTGCATCGTATCTATACTAACTAATATTACAAAGAGAGAAGACTTATTTTTGTGGAATAAATAAACTCAAAAACTACTGGACCTATTTTAAAAATTGTATCAACTATAGAAAGCTAAATTATCAACGAGTAACACAGATATCAATCAATCAATCAATACTAATAATAAATCTGTAAGTGTAGGTATTGTATGTATGTATTTGTATGTATGTTCCTCCATAACTCTTAAACGAATTAACTGATTTTCATGAAATTTGGTAGATAAACCTTTAGACGTACAGGACACAGGATAAACTACTTTCTCTTTTTCAACGCGGACGAAGTCGCGAGCAACAGCTAGTTTATAATAAAAGAATTTATAAAGAAAGAATTCTTAAAAAGAATTCTTTATAAAAGAGTTTATAAAGAAGAATTTCAACAGAAATTGTTAGCCTATATATTTTTTTAATTAAGCAATGGGTTTTAACCTAAGCATACACCTATTATTAATACGTAACTAATAAAATATTACCATTGACGTCTTTAACATACATTTCCTGTTGTAATAATTGCAAATGTTTTCAAGTTATAAATTTCAGTCATACTACATTTGAGGTTAATAAACTTTGCAGACTAATCGACTGCAAATGCAATATAGTTGGTCGGGACATGGACAAATATTTGTTCATATGCATGAATCATTTTACTGGCATACCTAAAATATTTTTTTTACACAAAAATAATAAATGTTTCAAAACAAACAACACGTTCATTCGGTTCGTGTTAATGATCATATAAAAAAATGATAATAAAAATAGTATCAGAACAAATTGCAGTAGGTAGATAATAACAATAAAATAACGAGGAAATTTTTTGGGTGAGTCTGAGACGTAAAATTTTATATTCCTCGTGTGTATTGGCTTCGTCTTCTCAAAGTGCCTTTTGTGACTTGTATTTCGGGAGTAAAGGAAATCGGAATTCCGATTTTATTTGAAGGACAATTTGTAACGATTACGTCGTACTCTCAAATTCGAGCTTTATACTGAAGTCTCTCTCAATCGCTTCTACGCTTAGGCTGTTATATTAGGTATAGGTGATTGTCATACTTATAAAAATTGAAAGGTTTTAAAATATTCTCAAATAAATAACTTTACGCAGTTTTCGTAAAATAAATCAAACAATAACGTCGACGTCGATCGACATTAAAATATTCGGAATCCCGACTGGGATTCTACAAAGCGTGCTTTACACTGGGCTAATGGCTATCTATTCTTTGCTTATACAACTAGCGACCCACGCCCTGCTTCTACAAGTTAATTGTTCTACAAGTTACTGCTTAAATTATTTTCTACAAGTTTATAATACAATACAAAACTTCGTCTTTCGATTAGTGAAAACCGTATCAAAATCCTTTGGGTGGTTTAGAAGAAGTAAGCGAAGAAAGAGGCATAACATGTAAGTATGGATACATGTGTTAAGTGCTCGTTAACATTCAAATAATTTTCAAAGTATCGCCTCTAAACGTCTGTAACACTTAGTTAATATGCATGTAAACAAGAACATTTTAAATATAAGTATGCCATACAATTTTAGCTAGTATACAGGGTTTATTTCACAACGCGACTCTAGGAAACGTGGTGGCATAATAAATCCGAGCAACTGGATTCTCCAAGCAAATAGTTATACGAAGCACATTGCGCGGCACCCAAACCCCATTTTGTTTTATGACCACACTTAACCCACTTGAACGGAAAACTGCATAGACAATGCCCTATAAATATTTTAATAAGTTATTTATGCGCTCCATCTTCCTCATCCTTATTAAAAATTTACATAAACTTACGACGTTCTTAAGGGGGTCATCTGGCTGCTCCATCCCCTTTTGTTCATTACCTAAAAAAAGTACTACATTCTAATTCTCTTTACATAAAAATTTGCAATATTTTGCCTTATATATTTTATTGATAGTGGTGATATTATATGTTATGGCTAGAGTTAGGTGTGAACATAAACTTAAGATTAGCCGGCTAAATTTAGGTTTATCTTCGAGGAGATGTTAATTAAGTTTCAAATATCATTAGCCGGCTAAACTTAAGTGTAACTGCAGGCCCTTGGTACTTTTGAAGATATTGAAGATTTTTTAACTGACCCTTTTTCTTTGCGGTCCAGTGTATATGTATTATCTTTTACTTTCAGATTTTTTCAGAGTTGTCAATCTTCTTATATGACTGTGTGTACTGATTTTCCTTAGATTTGTGTTTAAATTGGCTATAATACTTAGTATATATAACATAATGACTTAAAATATTTACACTTGAGACTGGGGTACTTTTATCGATTCTTCGATTCCATTAGAAGGGGCGGCGAGAGTTCCGCAAGAATTTATAAATTATTCGTCCCACGTGTAACTGGTGTGAATAAATTGGGGGTCTTATTAAAAAAACGCTGTTTTACTTTGAAATGTCTAAAACAGGTCGAGAAAAATATATAATCGAACTATATTTATTCCCGTTCATACTTAACAGGCAAACAGTTACAATAAAATTTAAATCGCCTCTTAAAACAATAAAAAAATAGTGATTCCCAGTCAGTTTCTATTAGGTATATAAAATTTAAACATCTTGTTTATAACATATGAATTTATCAATTATTGTGTCATTTACTATTTGGACAAATTAATAGTTTTATTAGAGGTAAATACTTCTCTTAGTTTTGTAAAAGAGATTGAACCCTCAATATTTTTTTTCTAAATCACGTGCTGTATAGCTGTTCTTCTTATTTATAGTTCTTATAGTTAACTAGTTGCTATTATTCTTATTTGGTCTAAGAGCGTACCTATAAAAAGTAGTAGTAGGTATTAATTTTTTTAAATAAGTACAAAAGTCTTAGTACTGATTTAAAAATCAAAAAATACTCAACAGGGATTTGAACCCACAATTTTTTTTCCTAATAGAACAAGACGCATACGAATAGCCATTCGGAGTGACACCATAAAGTACATTGACAAGCACACATGAATATATTAAACATGAAGTCTGCGTGTCTGGAATAAAGTCCCACATGGGAAGCAATTTGTGAACAGATCTTTCTTATTTTGCACAAAACCATTGAGGAAATCCACGAGGATTTGGCTTCATATGTGGAGAAACAGGTCAACATTCTACATAGTTAGAGCATAAATTGTGCACTCCAAAGTAGGTCAAGTGAGGACCTAATCTAACTTTTAACATGCTTCTCATTACGCTTAATTTTGCCCACCTTAAAAAAACATTAATTCGGACATAAATTATAAAGGGAGTGCTACCCTGGCCTCGGTAATTAGTTTGCCGTGTACAAAACATAACAAGGGTGAATTAAGTTACCAAGGCTTATAAGAAAGTTGTACTGGTATATAATGTTAATTGTGTAGCAAATTACGTTAATGAAGTTACCAGTTCGAAAGGTAGTCAAAATAAGTGCCTACTTATATATTCTGTGATTAAATGCATTATAAATAAAATATTAATTAGAAAGTAGCTTGTGCCCGCAATTTCCTGAAAAAGTGAAAAAAATTCGTGAAGATATAACGCCTGATATTAAGTATACTTTTGCCAAGCGTTGGATCTTTATTTTTAGATAAATAGTGCCTGCGGCTTCGCCTGCGTGGAATATGCCTGTGTTCATCCCGAAAATCTATTCTAATTATTGGTGAAAGATTTTTTTAAAATCGGATGAGTAGTTTCGAAGATTTACCTCATAAAAATAAAACATTTTTTTCTATAATTTCAAGACCTAATAATTTTAACTAACAAAAAATATTAGTCACTTAAAATGTGAGCCTAAATTTTTTTTTATAATTTCAAGACCTAATAATTTTAACTAATAAAAAATGTCAGTCACTTAAAATGTGAGGCTAATTTTTTTTATAATTTCAAGACCTAATAATTTTAACTAACAAATAATGTTAGTCACTGAAAATGTGAGGCTAATTTTTTTTATAATTTCAAGACCTAATAATTTTAACTAACAAATAATGTTAGTCACTGAAAATGTGAGGCTAATTTTTTTTATAATTTCAAGACCTAATAATTTTAACTAATAAAAAATGTCAGTCACTTAAAATGTGAGGCTAATTTTTTTTATAATTTCAAGACCTAATAATTTTAACTAACAAATAATGTTAGTCACTGAAAATGTGAGGCTAATTTTTTTTATAATTTCAAGACCTAATAATTTTAACTAACAAATAATGTTAGTCACTGAAAATGTGAGGCTAATTTTTTTTATAATTTCAAGACCTAATAATTTTAACTAACAAAAAATGTCAGTCACTTAAAATGTGAGGCTAATTTTTTTTATAATTTCAAGACCTAATAATTTTAACTAACAAAAAATGTCAGTCACTTAAAATGTGAGGCAATTTTTTTTTTTATAATTTCTAGACCTAATAATTTTAACTAACAAATAATGTTAGTCACTTAAAATGTGAGGCTAATTTTTTTTTTTTATAATTTCAAGAACTAATAATTTTAACTAATAAAAAATGTCTGTCACTTAAAATGTGAGGCTAATAATGTGTATTTGCCGGGCGAGGCATGCTGGTAATGAGCTCGAGGCTTAGAGGCACACCTTACCTTAAAGGAAATGTCCAAGCTTTTTACAAAGAACTTTATTTTACGACGCGCGTCAACCACCCCGGTCGGTCGTCTGTCGTTGACTTTATGAGAAGGTTGGAGTTTACACATGAGTCATATTTATTATGAAAAGAAAGGCATTATTTTAACTTTATGAATTTGTTATTTACCCTTTATTAATACTAGCACTACTAGCTGACGCTTGGGGCTTTGTCCGCGTTGTAAAAGAAAAAATAGCCTAACCCTGTGTCCTGTACGTCTACCAAGTTTCATGAAAATTAAGAGTTATGGAGGAACATACATACAATACATATTTATTATTAGTATTGATTAGCTGATGTCCGCGACTTGAGAAAATATCTGACTTCCTTATCGCTGTGACGACGGTGGCGCCCAATTGTTTGTGTTTTAAGGTGATCCCTCGGAAACCCAACATTTTATCAGTATAAAAAGTATCTTATATGTTAATCCAGTTAATAAACTATATCTATAAGAAATTACTTCCAAATCCGTTTAGTAGTTTTTGGGTGAAAGAGTAACATCAATACATCCATACAAACTTTCGCATTTAAATTATTGGTACGGATTAGTAGTAGGAAATCAGCTTAGTAACAATAACAAAGATTGCTTTGTTAATGATGGAGATGTAGCATATAGATTTGTTGTCAATCAGTCTTAATTGATAAAATTGTGATTGTCACACAATATTAGGTAGAACGTGAAAGTAACCTCTAAGTATTTTATCTTAAGAGTCAGGCGACACGAGTCACGACCTGGCCTAACGAAGATTAACCGCGGTTAAATTGTAGCGTGAATAAATTTGGTGTCGTCTTTCTACGGGCTTCTTGTATAGTCGGCCAGACTAAAACGTTAAAAATAAGTCAGTACAATACAACCGTCACCTTGATCTCTCTGTCTCTGGCCTAGGCACAGGCCAATTTGCCTGCATTTTTTGAGATTTTTTTATTAAATCTACTCGTACAATTGAAAATATGTATTATAATTATCAAATATACTCCTTTCTTCCCTATTCCTTTCCGCTGGCATAAGAAGGAACGACAAGAGGAAGAATGAGTTAACTTAAGAAAGATAATTAAGTAGGGAATATAGGTAGTCATGCATCGAATTAAAACACAACACCTATGTTATTTCGCGAATAAATACTTTCTCCCTTTTAAGGTGTTTTTGCAAAGTCGTACTTGGTTGGTCTCCTTTATTTCTATATAACCTTTAAATTATTGGCTTTGCCCTAAGTAAGTAAATTTACTCTTTATTTGTCCAGCCCATGGAAGTGTCTCCCTGCCCTCCATTTTCACTCCAAAAGCATTTCATATACTGACTGTAATATATGGTTACAATTTTCGTACCCTCTTTGCGTCTAGAATTATTCACCAGTAAACTGTGTTCTAAAAAGATTTATAGCACAATTGAGGTCTTTAATTTTAACTCACTAGTCTATAAAGCAACTGTAAGCGAAAGTTCAGAGACAATATCACAATAAGTTTGCTATATTTATCTGCATATTAGCAATAGCTATACTTCTTACTCCGGAGTATCTCATATTTCAATTAGACTTACATTTGCTTCTATTGAATACGTCAACCACTAGAATTTATTGCACTATGACATCACTTTTCTATTAGTGATCATTGATATCTCACAAAAACATACAAGTATAAAGAAATGAAGTTTTGGTGAAACACTGAATAATAAAATTCGTCCCATATTTTTTCATCGACAGACAGACCGACAGTCCACTTGTATTGATGGTAAATGGCTCGCCTACCGTTGCCTATAACACAAGCAAAGGTGTTGCGAGTGCGCTGCCGACCATAGTAGGACTAAAGTCTATATTTTTAAGTGAGAAGTTAGAATGTAACAAAGTATAGAACTAAAATTTACTTGATTGATGTTCGATGCATAGAAATTATTTTTAATATCATTTATTACATTACTAGCTGGTGCCCGCGACTTCGTCCGCGTTGAAAAAGAAAAAAGTAGCATATCACGTGTCCTGTACGTCTAAATATTTATCTACCAAGTTTCATGGACATCAGTTAATTCGTTTAAGAGTTATGGAGGAATATAGGTACATACATACAGAAAAAAAATTCTAAAAATCGTCTATTTAGTTTCAGTATCTTGTATAGAGCCAATAAACACGATATCTGTGAAAACAAAGTAATTTACTCCATGACCAACGCTTACAGATTTATTATTAGTATTGATTATAATTCAATAATTTATAATCTTAGCAAAGAAATGTGTTTTATATACAGGTACGTATTCGGTCTAATAAAGAATTATTAATTCCACTGACATAGTTTTTGTATCATTCCTCTCTTCGAAGAGTCCATTACGATATTGCGATGTCGAAGACTTTCAGTTTTTACAATTATTTTTTCACAATTAAGGCAAGTGACATTTTTAATTTAACCCGTACACGACTTCAGGAAAATAGAGTCAACCGTCAACCGTACGTTATCACCCCTTTTATGAGAAATTCTAAGTGTACAGATAAAAGGCATTGCACTCAAGAGTTTCCCGTTTCCAACATAAAAACAATGGTCCGCGTGTATGTATGGAAACAACTGCATTAGCGTTAATAGACTTATGACGTGGCTTCCTGTCTGGCTAGTCACAGTCACACCTCAACGCAAACATTTCATCGTTTCAAACATTCACGTATGATAAAATCGCACGGTCTTTCTTTGTTGTTTCCTTATTAAAAACTAGCTGGTGCTCGCGACTTCGTCCGCGTAGAAAAGTATAAAACGCCATCTACCGTATTTTGGATAGAGGCGTTATCTCCCGGGCCAAGCCGCTAGTATTTACTTTTATTTCAGATTTCCCGTAGGAATGAAGCATTTTCCCGCGGTAAAAAGTATCCTATGTTCATCACGGATGATGTCGGCTTCTAATGGTAAAATAATTTTTCAAATCGGTCCAGTAGTTTCGGAGCCTATTCTATACAAACAAACAATCAAATCTTTCCTCTTTATCATATTAGTATAGACTACATAAGTGAGTTTCATCTGCGTCATCAATCAATGTGACACCAGCTAGTTTTTTAGGACTTTTTTTAGGACTCTGAAATATATATTCTTAGTAAATGTATAACACAGACTAATAAAGGCCGCGCAACAAATCACAAATAAACTATACACACCTTCGGTCAACTAACGTGCCTTGCACTTCTAAGCTAATAAACTAGGAGCTCACATTTGCCTATATTATATTTAATTTAATCTTTTCTTTTCATTTAATTTATCAAGTTTGTTAGAGAGTTTCATCCTTATAATTTTATTTACCCTAACGATCGATGCAATAAAAGTACAGGCTGCAATTTTTATAGATTTTAGTCGGTTCGATTCCCGGATGTGGCAAGCGAATTATCGAAAATCTTTGAATGCAGTTTTCTTTCTATTCAAAAATGAAGGAATGTTTTCTTTGAGTAAAACTTTCTATCTACAGTATTAAGAGTACTTTCCCTCCAGGTGGCATTACAAAATTCCACCCTGTATAAATAAATACACTGACCGTAACTGTCCCTTCTTAATAGATCTGAGGCGTCCCCGACTTCTATGGAATTTTAATCTCTGGATTCAAAGTAATCTGGCGAGCAATAAAAAGTTTAAAAAGTTTTAACAAAAAACTACACGTAAAATGCTTAGGCTATTAGCAACATTCTTTTAAATGTTTGAACTCAAATAGGGTGTTAACTCTAACCACTCTAACCTTATATTTCTTTTGCATTTACGCCATCCTTTTTTAGGAAAAATTGTAAGTAAAATTCAGCTCTGACCCTCGGAGTAAGTAGAACCGTTAGGCACAACATTAATTCACCGAATTGTTTCTTGTTTCAGGTACGCCGCGTAAATGTTGCCTTCCCAATCTTCCCATTGTCCTTGATGTTCGTAACGTAAGCCTTTGTATAAATATTTTATACTTACATTACACTTCTGTAGGCAGTTTATTATTCGATATATCGTTGAATTTTTGCATCAATTCGTGTTTTGGACCTAAAATACATTACATCACTACATATTATAAAACAAAGTAACTCCGCCACGTCTGTCTGTCTGTTCGCAATAAACTCAAAAACTACTGCTCCGATTTTCATGCTGTTTTCACCAATGGATAGAGTGGTTCTCGAGGAAGGTTTTAGTATATAATTTACAAGGAGACTGTAATCAGTAGAACATTGTACACTTAATTCTCTGATAAAAAATGATTTTTATATAAGGTTTTCTGATTCTAATTTATAACATATCATGGTAAGGTATAAAATGTATTTTTAAATAAAAAAATCATTTCGTGTCATTGTCATTTTGAATTATATCGTCTCGTCCGTTGACCTAGCCCATTCGTCGGGTCACTTGCGTGCAACCGCGCCCTTTTTGTGGGGTTTCTTAGTAGCAATAATACACTGCATGGCGATTAAACTTTAATATACATATTACATTATAGATTACAATTTGGATAAAAAGAGTCAATGTCCCAAGATACGATTCTTTAGGAGGTTCTAAAGCCTTCTGTATGATAATACCATAATATTCCAAAGCCAAGAGCGAATCGTTCAGCAAGACAGTATAAAGCACCATTTACGCCGAAGCAACACCGTGCGACATTGTGGCATGCTACATGTGTCATCTTGTGGTATGCGAGGCAACAGCGTGTTGCATGCTACAATGTCGCACGTTGTTGCTCCGGCATAAAGGGGGCTTAAAGCTCAGTCCACACGTAGTGACTGGACAGCAAACTATATGAGTTCTATAAGAGCTGAAGTTTTACCGTACTGATTTCATTTCGCTCGATATATATGACCTCACACGTATCACGTGGAAGCAACGAAAATGTATGTATTTGATAATTGGCAACAACGTTTAAAGGATTGTATAAAAGGGCTACCACACCATTCAATTTGAACGTATCCAATTTAGGAAATCGAAAGGTGTGATCGCAGTTAGAACAGATTGGATTCAATTGAGAGTTTATCCATTTTCAACTCTATGTCTTCGATTTAGAAATCAATTTAGTGTAGTGTGATCACGAGCTCTCTACTTAGATTCCTAAATAGGAAACGTTCAAATTGTATGGTGTGATTGCCGTTTTAAGTGTAAGGCTAATAAGGACCATTTTGAATGATTGAATGTTTTTTTTTTTATGTTAAGGTAGACAGACTGACGGTCAATTTGAAGGTAGTTGGTAACCTCAATTTTTAAAAAGCAACGCCACAGGTGCTGCAAGTGTGCTGTTGACCATATGAGGGTTATAGAGAAATGGGCTCTGGTACTGAAATGGAACTATTATGTTTTTATTTTTATAAATTAATATAAACAAAATACAAAAAAACATATAATATAATATATTAGTTAAGTAAAAGTATGTATTATAAAAATTAAATTAACTGAATAATATTTCATAATATCTTTTTTTTTGCTTAATTAAAAAAAAAGTTTTCTATGTACGTAGGTTAGGTACTTAATGTATTGTATCTGAGGCTATTTCATTTTTATTTGGGCATTATTATATTCTTTATATTGTTAGTGTAAACTAAAATGTCTAGGTAGTTAACTTTTAAAAGTAAATTTAAAAAATAATTAAATTTATTACACAATTTTTTATCAAAACAACAAACTACGACTATAAAGGTTCGATAAGCACTGTAAAAATCTAGAACAATTTCATAATTAGTATACGTAAGCCCATTTAAGGGAGTGGTCTTGCGTTGTGCAGGTCATGTCTCTTTAATCGCTATCATTTATTTTATCTTTAACTCATCATTTTACATCATTATATGTATATAACTACGTAAGAACTACATGAGTTGAAGCCACACTTCGTTTTACAGTCATAAACTTGGCTGGTCCTTTGACAGCAGTAACCACCCCTCAAAGAAGACCCATGAAGTAACAAAAGCCACCCACCCTTAGCCTGTCTACAGGTCTTTTTTATTGATCTATTATCTGTATTGAGAATTAGTATAGGATGTATTATCCTTAATTTCCTGTCAACACAGTAAAAAAATATCCGACAGAAATTTAGAATGTCATTGACCCCTAATAATTCATATCTATTCTATTGAATATAATATCGCATTATACAATATATACATGTCCAATAATATCGGGTCAGACGCGTGGGCGTTATAAAAATTTAAACGTCTCAACATTGGTTTTTGGGACAATGCCCGTGTTATGGTTAACAGGCCGCTTTCTAATGGCTTCACCCATTTTACAAATACAATCGGTTGGTGAACACTGCCACTTATCGACCGGGCTTTGTAATTGTAAGAAACTCTCTATCCTCATCAATTGTTACAATAATGTGACCATTGCTATCAATCTCCATGTTAGATTACTCCCTAGGAGACGTCAATCAAGAGTTTTGTAACATTTATGTAACTTTTTTACGCCTTTTGTGTATAGTATCAATCAATACAAATAATAAATCTGTAAGGGTTTCAGAGATATCGTGTTTATAGGCTCTATACATGACACTGAAACTAAATTGACGATTTTTAGACTTTTTTTCTGTTTCATATGTATCTTCCTTCATAACTCCGATTTTCATGAAACTTGGTAAATAAACATTTAGATGTACTGTACAGGACACAAATGATAGGCTACTTTTTTTTTCATCGCGGACAAAGACGCGGACACCAGCTAGTTGTATATAAAAATACTAGCTGGTGCTCGCGACTTCGTCCGCGTAGAAAAATATAAAACGCCATCTACCGTATTTTGGATAGATGGCTATCTCCCCTTTATTTTAGATTTCCCGTAGGAATGAAGCATTTTCGGAAGGATGAAGAATGAAGGATAATGTCGGCTTCTAATGATAAAAGAATTTTTCAAATCGGTCCGGTAGTTTCAGAGCCTATTCTATACATAATATCTAAATAAGACTACATAATATGTAAATATTTTCAAATTGATTGTTTTAAAGGAACAGTAGCAAAGGGTTGCGCTTTCTTAATTAGCACTCTGCGTAATTGCAAAAAGAATAGATTTTAGATGCCGAACCCGTTGGATGAGTGGTTAGTCCCTTGTTCAATTCCCAGTAGAGTCACATTGGGAAATAAGAACCAAATGAAAGTAGAGCCTCGTTGTATGACGTTATAAAATGCGCGAATATGATGAGCATCAACTTTGAAAATGGACTTTTCAAAGTTGGCTTATTTGATCTGAATTGGAAAAGTAGTGGCCTATATAAGGCGTATTGTGGTTCCCTTGTTGTGCCACCCACCATCAGATGAACCGTAAACCTGTCTGCCGACCTTCAAATTAAAAAGATGTTAATCGATGCTCTATGCTTTTTACGACTAGGAAACAAGCGGGGTTTAATTTAATTAAACGTCAAAGAGGTCATGATAGAATATTTACTCCGATAATCTGTTAATTGTTCTCTGTATTGGACATGAAATATACAAATTTAACGACAGTTAAAATTCCTTATTATACGCTTTTTTTTGCTCGGAAGCCAATACACACCAGTCCGTTATGAGCGTTGGCGAAAGTTTAATTATGATACTGCGCATCGTCTGCAACCATCGATTCGACGTCTGCAACGGCCTTTTTATCATCCCACTTTTTATTACTTTTTACAAACTAATCACGATTTTGTAGTAGCAAACGCATTGAGTTATGCGCATACATAAACTGATTGGACCGTTAGACAGCAGAAACTATTAATGAAATGTAGGTATATCACTTTTGATGTTATGTTTAGGCGTATGAGTAAGATATGAGTGGAATTCTGGAGCTAACATCAGATGTTATAAGATTATATAACGACGTCTATAAGAAAAAGAAAAACGGGATAAGAATCTTGTCCCGTGTCCTTTTTCATATAGACGTCGCGTCGTTGGCGCACTTACCTTTGTTTTTTTTTTGTGTTGATCGGTGATCGTCACTCTGCATGTTGTTCTTTGCTTAAAAAGGATTACCGAGCTTATGCTGATAGTGTAAACAACATAGTTTTATCCTTATAGTAAGGTCAATATTCGGTTAAAATAGATTCAGAATTTTGCTCCCTATAAAATGTCTTTATTGGCATGAACCTGCAAGAGGACGGGTTTGAACTGCTCTGACCTGGCGTGTTAAACGTATGTAAACACAAATTGGTGTCGATGGAACGTATCTTCAATCTCGATTGTTAAAACAAAACTATTTTTGTTCACATTTCACCGGACAGCTGTTCGTTGAAAATTAGTTTTTTCACCTCGTCCAAGGTTTCAAGTGAAACCTTTATTTCATAAATCCTCTGTTTTTCTTAAATATTTGCTATTTTCTAAGCGAAAAAATATTCTAGATACGGGTTAAATTTTTTATGTATTGTGTTAAAATAATGGCAGATTGGGTTCCGGTGAGTATTTTATTATCCCCTCCGGATCCAATTCTTATATTTAACTAGCTGATGCCCGCGACTTCGCCCGCGTTAAAAGTAAGGGATGACTAAATGTGTAAAGCAATGTAACGCCTGAATCTTTGCTGTTATAAAATTTTCAGGGGTTGTGTATTTATTTTTAGTAGACAGCTGGAGCCCGCGACTTCGCCCGCGTTGAAAATTATATATGTACTCAAACCTTCCTCTTGAATCACTCTGTCTATTAAAAAAACCGCATCAAAATCCGTTGCGCATTTTTAAAGATCTGAGCATACATAGGGACAGACAGACAGCTTACTATGTAGTGATACTATTGTTACTTTTGTAGTATTTGTTTTATACTATGTAGTGATACTAGCGACCCGCTCCTGGATTCGCCCAGAATGCATTTTTTTAATACACAACCCATCCACGTTTCCCGTTTGCCATTAGGTGGTTCATAAGTAGTTAGCGGAAAGAAATGGTTGTGTAACAATGAAGGAAGTGTGTATAAACAAAACAATCATATCAAAGTTCATTCTGAGCTTTTTAATGTAGGTAAGTACATGCATATTGCACGCGAACATATAGAGCATTTAGTAGTATAATAATTTTGCTAAAATGTTTTCGTACGTAAGACTCGAGTATTTCAAGTGCTTTACAAACATATTAGGTCACGTAGATTGCGTTTACCTCTCAACCTACCTAAGTAAAAATAACTCCATACTTACTTTGGTGAAAGCTATATTTATACCCATAATGTAATTAGAAGTTAAGACTCTGTTGGGAGACTTTTTACAATGAACGGAAGTAACAATCGCCTTACAGAAGACTACCTTGAAATAACAGCATGTGTGCTTATGTGAAACTAAGAGATTCCATTAGCCTGTTTGTTGAACTTAACATAAAAAGTAACTTAAAATGAATCTTCAAAAGGTTGTATTTTTTGCAAAGCAGCTATATACCCCATATACCATATACCCGAGACATACTGTAATAAGGAAAATTGACCCAAATATGTGACTTATTTCACAATACCTTTGTGGTTTACTAAAAAAGAACTGTGAGAGAAAAAGTAGAAAAAGTTTTTTTTTTCAACAAAGAATTAACGGCACGTCCCATCCCTAACAGCTGTCATCGCGTCGAAAATATCATCTCACCTTTATTTCTGTCGTGCGGCGGGAATGCGTAAACAAAAATCCTTGCTATTTTAGCAATTCTCGGAATCGAGGACCGGGCCTTGCGGGGATAATACCATTTGCACATCCCTAACACTTCATTTGGTTAGATATTAGAACATTCCTGCCGGCTAGATAACCTAGATTGTCTGTTTTGTTTGAGACGAGCGGCGGGCTCTATTGTCATTTGTCGCCCGAGCACTCGTCTTCTTTGTTTTGCTCGTAATTTGTTTTGAGAAAAAGTAATTTTAATTCATAACACGAAACTGAATGTTTATAAACTTGTGGAGTACCGTGATAGGAGTTTATACAAAGCTTGAGTAAATGCTTGGAATCAGTAATTTAAACATTTTTCTTGTGGTAAAGTCGTCATACAGGTTGACGTTCCACTTGATGGTAGGTCCTATAATATCAAGCAACGCTAAAGGTGCTGCAAATGCACAGCGTACTAAAGATTAAGCATAATGAAATAGAAAGGGCTAGGTAAATGGGCTCTCACGTCCCTTACTCACTCATCGTAACACACAGTACAGATGGTGTCATTTCACTGAGATCTTTTGGTTACTCTCGCCAGACGCCAGACAGGGTGCCCAAATGACGGCGAAAAGTATTGTGAATAGAGTAGAAACGCAAGAAGAGAGAGATCCAGACCAGAAGTAACTTTGAAAAGTTTATTAAAATTCAAAAATTGGCCCTAACGGTAAACGAAGCTGAGCGCTATAAGGGACCTTTTGTCTAATGGGCATCACGACTTATCTTATACCTACTTACATTTTGTAAAAAAAAAGCGACTTATTAAACAGTCATAGGCGAGTCGTATTAGGTTAGTATTACAGTTGTTGTTTCGTAATGTTGAAGTAAAATTGGTTTTCGCGGTAACAATGGAACTTTTCCTAGATACCACATTGCAACTTTGTTTTTGATGTGGAACTGCGATAGAGGAAAATGTCGAGCGACCCACTTTCGACTCAGTTTTAATTTGAACTAGCTGACCATGCGAACTTCGTACCGCCCAACAGTCAAAAAATGTAGAGTTACCTTTTAGATAAACTTAATTTGGGATTTTATGAACTTAATGAATACAAAATTTGACAGTTTCTGTTATAGATGTTCTGCATCTCGGATGTTAGATCCTCTGTCCGAGAGCTCAATCTCGTATCCTCTCCTTATACGCCTTTTTTTTTTTATGAGGAGTGATCCGCTTACAGATTCCCTACCGCTGGCTAGGCGGAAGGGGTATGTGGGGGTCGCCCAGCACCTGATCATAGCGGTACTGGGAATACCCACTAAAACTCCCCGGTGCCTCCTTGCCCTTTGAACAGAGTGAACCGGGCTCTGCCGAAGTCTCCTTATACGCCTACCGATTTTTACATTACAAATAGCCTTATTGCTTATATTACACAGTCTCATACAATTTATACTTGACTCGAAATTTAAAAAAAACAAATCCAAAAGAAAAGTGATTTATTATGATGACGCCATCAAAATGTCACTCAATAAGTATAAAACTTTGTCCTAACAAAACCGGTAGGGGTCGTTGAAAGATTCAATGTGTAAAGTATTTACGCACATCGCATGGGAAAGTGCATCACTTCCTGTGACGTCATTCTCTCATAGCTTCACGTGCGTCCGACTATCAAACACATGGACAATCTAGCATTGGAATATTAATATTAATATTTCATTTCGATACATAACAACCTTCTATTGCATATTTTAGTAGCTAAAAAAGCATGATAAAGGCTTTATGTTTTGTTCTTAAAATATTTAAAAAAAGTCCAAGTAAAAAATAATCTGATAACTAAAGGATAATAATAAAATAACATATTATTTTACCAATGCGACTACATATTATATGTTGAGAAGAGAATCACATGAAATCGCTATTATGGGGTTCAGAATTTATTTTGGTTGCAAAATGTACTGTGTGATCTATCTACTGATAACGATTTAGATTAAAAAAAAGGGGATAAGAATGATAAAGATGAAAGAAATATATCCACACACGCATAAAAAACGGATAATTCCACTTCGCCCCCGGGAGATTGTTCCGGAATGGGACGAAAATGCCACAGTTTGACAGGAAATTTAATTTTAAGAGATAAATTTTATGGCCACTCTCTTTGAGTCCTTTACTTCGCTTTACAATATGGAACCATTGAATCTAAAGTCTGAAGAATGCTTGCAGCGTGAGAATTCGAAGAAGCATAAATTCGTGAGAAAAATAGAAAGCAATTTTTTTTTCATTTGCATACAAATCAAAACTAAGTGTAAGTTTGTGTATCACAAAATGGTAATAACAATGTTATATATAAAGTTAATCGCTGTATAATTGTACCGTGGGACGAGCGTTATCTTGTGCTAGAACAACATGCCACTTTCACTGTTATGCCACTGAAGTCTTTGAGATAAGACTTTGCACTAATTTACTAACTATTCAGATAAAATGTCTGCGTATGATAAATGTAGATTTTATAAGAATTAGCCAAACTTTTCCCTCGTCTTCCATTTGGATGCTATCACGCATCACTTGCCATCACTTTTTATGATGACGCTAAACTTCATGATGTGCCCTATTAATGGGTGTGGTGCCTCAAAAGAAAACAAGAGGCTGGAAAAAACAGACTAAGCCCTTATCCGTAGTAGACTTCAGTAGTAGTAGACTTCAGTAGACTTAGTAGAGCAAGTGTCACGGGAAAACCAGTGAGAGCACTTACTTAAGGTCACGCCTACTTAGGTACTTAGCCTTAGGGCTAGGTGATCGACCATCGACTCTCCATAAATTTTGCCCATAGAGGTATTTATCGAGGTATAGCCGCCTCCGGTTCACAAACACCTTGGCCCCCAGCCATGAGCACACCAATTCCAACGCTCCCTTACGAAGTTAGAGAACGATAGAAAATAAAGCCCGATGATTGGTCAAAATTTTATGTGGGCGTTACAACAATCACCGGGCTTTATTTTCTGTCGTTTCGTCAATCTACAACGCTCCCGTTTGCACTGGGTGCTCTTGGCTAAGGGCCCTTATGTCGTTACGACTTATTAACTTATTGCCTCTTACACCGAAATTTCCATTTGCCTTAGCCCCAAAATGTCTAATTGCTAATACCTAAACTACCGGTAATAAAGTAAGAATTTTTTTGTAACATGTCACTGATGAGTGTAAGATCAAGGATCTAATATTTTTTTACGGAGAATTAGTTAAATAATTATTAAACAAAATGCCTCATTGTATTTTTAAACACGTGATTCTTGATATGGGCGGCATAGCGGTGTTCCTCCTGTCAAATTGAGTTGATCGCCTGTCACATGTCACGCTCAACTACGAGCTTCCGTTTGAAAACGTGAGTTTTATTTATCGCTTTGTTAATTTTGAAGGCAGTCACTAAGTGTGGAAATACCTCAAAAAGACTTTTATCGCTTTGAATTACTCAATAATGTTATACTAGGAAATTTCAATGCTATGCGTTGTTCCAGGGACGTGAAACAGTTAGCAGTTCTAAAAGTTAAGAACTGTTAATAAAATATAATGCATAAGAAATGTGTGTGTTGTTTGAGCAAAATATAATTAATATGCGTAGCGTATAAATTTAAAATAATAATCAGAATTCACAAAGTGACAGAAAATTTTGCAGTCATAAATCGGGTAGCCCGCTGGCCTCTTAAAAGCACATGTGCTGACGTAATCGTCAGCACATTGCACTTCCAACTTCTATGTGGGTATAGTATATAGTATATCTATACTTTTACTATTATATAAAGCTGAAGAGTTTGTTTATTTGTTTATTTGGTTTTAGGCGCTAATCTCAGGAACTATTCTTTTTGTGTTGGATAGTCCATTATTGAGAAAGGCTATATAGGCTATGGAGAACGCGGACGAAGTCGCGGGCACCAGCTAGTTTGTAGATATAAAAATATGTTTCATTTAAAAAAGACTTTCAGCATTTACGTTGCGTTGTGCAGTGTGTAGTCTCTCTAAAATTATTATCTCATTGCTTTCACCACATAAATTATTCTGTCGAGGTATAAATCGGTTTGAACGTGCCCTATTTTTAAATAGAGCGATTCTGAACGCCACCGACCGAGGAGCCCTCACATTTTTCAAGCTTAATTAAATAGTTTTATCTCGTGCGGTGATGTTAATTTGTTTGGATGTGTCGGAAGAAAACGTTTGTCTAAAAATATCTACTAGTTGTAATTAAAAGAGATACACGATTGCTCAGAGATACGTTGTTTTATCAATGACCAGCTGTTGCCAATGCCTTTGTATATGTTGATAAAGTTTATGTCCTGTAATAAGTATCCTAGGGAAAAACACTTTCTCTAAAATTAAATAAAATTAGAATGAATTGTCGAACAGTGTTAAGTCTTTAAAATGTTGACATGACAAACATAACAAACATGCTTTTTTAAAATGTAACTTTTAAGCATTTAAATATATTTTTTCTTATCCATTAATCAAACATAACCGGTGACTTTATCCCTATGTATAATGTCGTGTCTACTTGTTTCTCATTTATTGGTGCCCGCGACTTCGTCCGCGTTGAAAAAGAAAAAGTAGCCTATCCTGTGTCCTGTACGTCTATATATTTATCTACTAAGTTTCATAAAAATCAGTTAATTCGTTTAAGAGTTATGGAGGTTCCTCCTTACATATAGACCTACATACATACAGAAAAAAAATCTAATCTTCAATTTACTCATTAATTTACAAAGTAACTTACTCCATGGCCAACCCTTACAAATTTATTATTAGTATTGAGTGAAGATAGCATAGCGACGACATTATATATTTATATATGTTAATTCGCTCCGGGATAAAGTCACCGGATAAAGTCTTTAAAAAAATTATTAAACGAATAATTATTTGTTGATTTTGGGTTTCCAGTTGAAATTGCAAATCACAAATAAAACTTCATAATAAAATGCATAAAAATTTATTAACAATAATGTATATTTATTGTTTTAGTCAAGCACTCCCAAAGACAATAAATATACTTGCACAATAAACTCCTGAAACGTAATGTCGTTTTTACACATCTCTCTAATATGACTGCTTGTATTCTAATAAACAGCTGTCCAATACTCAATCATCGATAACACTAAACCGTAGAAAAATGAGTTGTGAGTATAAAAAACGACCTCAGCTATCGCATTCATCGTTAGTACAGAATTAAATTGTATCTTCCAAGCCACATCCCGTGCACTTGACTCATCGCCGAGTTTATATTTGGAAGCCCTTTGATTATGTGCTCACTTCTCTTTCTTCATTTATTTCAGTTAAAAATCGCGCTGACTAGATCTTTCCGGTCGTTTTGTGAATTTTACTTTTAAGAAGCGAAAAATGAAATTATAGTGAAGTGTGCTTAAGACGAGACAGCGATACACAATTAATTTAAAATCTGAGGAGAGACTGAGGGGCTGTGATTCCATACATAAATGAGAGCGCGACAATACGATTTTTATTTATCGTTTAAATAAAGAACTATAATGTATTTTAATAAATCCAACCGAAAAATTAAAGTGTATACTAATGTACATAGAAAATTTGGAGGTATAAATTGGTCCCGTTTTGCTGTAAAATGTAAATCTGTGTTTTAAAAGAGGTTTCTTTGAATTTTTTTTTCTATTTTATGAAACTTTATCAATCGTGAAATCCAACCGTAAAAATGAAGTCAATAACATGAAGAAACAGATTACCAAAAATCTCTTTCATATGTTTTGTCATTGCTGAGAAAAATCTAAATCCCTGCCACCAAAATTTTCAATGCGTCGTCCTAAGGTGATTTTTAAACACTTCTGTGTCAGGGGTACCGAGTTCGTTTCAAGGATGGCTCTGCAAGTATTTTGCAGTCATTTTGGCATTTGAGAACTTATTGGATGAGTGTAAGGGTGCATGTCTAATGTCTCAAAGGCCCCGGGTTCGATCTCTGCATGCCTAAAGTTGACTCTGGTCTGGACGTGGAAAGTAGTGGTATGGCACCACTGCGTTTTGTGGTTTTGCAGTCATTTGCAACCTCAACTTACAGAAGAGCACTGTGAAATAACTGTGTTTGGTTAGGGATTCCGGGGGATAGGGAAATGGGCAACTCTTCCCTATAATTTACTGTTGTAGTTCAGCCACGGAGTAATGTATCTAGTTCAGCCTTCAAACTACAACAGTATATCTGTAAGGAATAAGAACAGCTATACGAATAATGTAACAATGGTTTTTTTTTATAAGAAACCTTACAAAAATAATAAATAAATATATAGATGTTTGTTTGTAGGTATATTATATGAGAAATTGTATAGAGAGGTTTCAGTTGAAACGACTGCACTGTCTTTTTTATCTTTTTGGGTAAATATCAGCAGTAAGAGCTTTTCCGCATTAAGACACAAAACGTCTACATTTCATACATTTTCACTCCGTCTAGGAACATTGAGTAAGTACAGTATTAAGAATTTTTTTTTTCACTAAATGTAGAAGTTATTTTGTGTCTCTTCTATATTAAAAGTTTGATCAGTTATAATTAGTTATCGCAAACACAAAACACTAGCTGTCGCACGAAACTTCGCCCGTGTACTATTTTACTCGCTGATTAAAGTGAAAGAATAATTTTCAAAAATGGCCCTGTATAGTCTTTGAGTTTATTCATTACATACAATTAATCTTCTCTGTTTATAATATTATTAGTACTTATAATATTTTCTGTATATATAAATATGACACCTCCAAAACATTTGCAGAATTTGTTCTATTATTTTTCTCCATTCATTTTTTTTTAAATTGTTTTCAGTTATTATTATTTTTTGTAAAAATTTTTCATTTGAAATTTTGAATTTCAGTCAATTCAAAATTGATTGAAAGGGAGTCACATTAATTAATCAATACTAATAATAAATCAGTAAGGGTAAAAAAAAGGTATTGTATGTATGTATGTTCCTCCATAACTCTTAAAGGAATTAACTAATTTTCACGAAATTTGGTATATAAACATTTATACGTACGGGACACAGGATTGACTACTTTTTTTTCTTTTTCAACGCGGACGAAGTCGCGGGCACCAGTTAGTATTATAATAATAAAAAAAATGTCTATAAAAATAGCTAGATATACTTAGAGCCAATGGGAACGTTGGTATTATTATAATGAAGAAATAATAAGCGGTCTCGTTTCGCCACACGACTGAAAATTCAAATCAGTTGGCGCGCGTACCGCACGAGCGTATCGTGTGTATCAATCTTTTAAATATTTTGACGATTCGTTAAGAAATCCATTATTTAATCATAGAATTAGATAACCACATATATTTATTAATATTTTTTTGATACAGTTATAATAATAGTTATTTATAAGTGATAATACAAGTTATAAAAAATACAACTATATATAAAATAATTGTGATAAAATGTGAAATAGTTTTTGTGTTAAAAAATATTACAGAGTTACATTTCAACGTTCATTTTTTAATTACAATCGAATTTTTGAAGTGTTAAATAATTCATAATTTGAGTATACAGTGAAAATATTTGAGAAGGTCGTGCCAGAACTAATCGTAAATTTGTGTGGGTGCGGTGTGTATTTGCGGTTTTAATATATATACAACGAAATACTACAAAATGTCTTTACATATGTAAACATTTGTGTGTGCGTGTACATTTTAAGTATATTTTGTATACCTATATAAATATTTTTAATATGGTCGAAGTGGCAAAGAGGACAAATAATAATTTCTTCAGCACATTTTTGCCAGTAAGTTTCTTGAGAATTTACAATTAAGTATCTCACGAATATTATAAAGAGAGATAAGTTTTTGTATTTTTGTTTGTAATGATAATGAGTTTATCTCAACGATTTTAAAAATTCTTTTACCCATAGAAAGCTAAATTATCAGCTAGTAACATAGACTATTATTCTATAAAGTTACGCCGACGAAGTCGCGTGCAACAGCTAGTATTAAATAAAATAAAATTTAATATTATTTACAACACATAAATTGGATTTTTTTAAATTAAATAATATAATAATTGTATCAATAGATTGATATAATTTCAGGGTTAAATGAAATTTATTACAGTGAAGTTATCTTTGAACTCTTGAACTTTGCACTGTCATTTATATTTACTTACAAACATTACTTGCGGACGCTAACATGCGTCAAACTGATAAGTACAAACAGAACATAAAGTTACTTTTATGAACACCCGCTGGTTTCCATCTGGATTATCTTTAAGATACTATATGTATGTTGTTCACTAACCCTAATCTTTTCAAAGTTCGAGTGAATAGGCATCTTCTGGGTGAGCTCGCTCCATCTTAGGCCTCTCCCTTGCTACCCAGCTGATTGTTGGCCAAGAGCAAACCCATCTCTAATAACAAAATAAAAAATAAAAAAAAAAAAATAAGTTTTTGCCCTCTACCGTTTTTTACAATTAAATATTTTACAGATGTCCTTGTCCAATGTGTGCAAAGTTCGTACTTCCAAACTTTTGGCCCGATATTTGTATTATGTTGATAGCCCGAGAGATGGGTAACATTTCTGCCGATTTATTATCTAAATGCCTCTGTTGAGCGAGAGGCGAAAAATGCGAAAAAATTGTGCAATATCACACTAAATTTTACGAGTTAATTTTTACGAAAACACGATTTTTTTTAATTTTTTTTTATTTATGTTAAGGTCAACAGACAGGCTGACGGTCCACTTGATGGTAGGTGGCTACTGTCGCCTATGACACAAGCAACGCCATAAGTGCTACAAGTGCGCTGCCGACCATAGAAGGATTAAGGATAAGGGATAAGGGAGGGGTGGCGTAATGGGCTCTGGCTTCCCTTACTCACTTATTTAGTGTAATATTGCACAAATGTCGCTCAGCAGATGCATAGATAATAAGCTAGTAGAAAACTTGTCCTAGAACACTTCTATAATAAAACACAGAACGAGAGACCTGGCTGGGAAGAAGTGGGGCTAAATCAGGACAACCTCCGGTTCCGTGTTAGGGTACTATAGAAGTGGCATAGGATAAGTTTTCAGCTTGCCTCAAATATACCTACCTATGTCTTTCTTGATAGAATTGATAGATAGAATAATATATTCCCTTTGCTAAAACAAACCACAAAAGATAGTCTTGATTTCTTCATAATCATAATTATCTCATGGAAAAGTTCTTTTATAAAACATGCTCAATTGCTATTGCTTAAATAATTATCTTAGTATATTTGTATAGTAAAGTAATCGTTTCTTTTATAAAACCCTTTTTTGTGATTAAACAAAGAATCTATTCATAACATTAATATTTTGGTGTTGTGCCAACGAACACTTGTCCTTGGTTAAAACTAGACAGACAGCACGGCGTATTTTTCTTAGCTTATTATTGGAAGCAGATTTTAAAGTATGATATTTAAAATTACGTACAATTTGAATTTGTAGAATGTCTCAAAACTCTTGCTATTTTTTAATGCATGGGTATGTAACGTTGTCTTTTTTTTTTTCATTATAATATGAGTATAATTGAATGCTTTAAGTATATCAGAAACAGACATTTTCATTTTCTAAACTAAATAGGTTCACTAATGTTTTGTCAGTCGCAGTGCATAAATTTTGTTACATTACATTTTAGGTACATTTATGACAGATTTTTAGTTCACATTCGAAACAAAGAAAATGAAATTTTATTGCTCCTACAACTACATACTTACTTAATCGAAAGCTGTTGTCATATTTTTTACTGAGTTATTTTACAGTGAAATGTGTAATTTTACTATATATGCGCTATATATTTAATTATACTTACTATTTTTTAATTTCAGGCTGTCAACTCTCCGCAAGTACCTCATCGAGAAGTCCCTTCAGCGGCGATTTACCGGCCCTACAATGACGATTATACCTCAACTCCTCGTCGCATGGATCGACCTTTTCAACCCGAGCCTGAGCCAGAGACAACTAAGAAAGAAAAGAAGTGGTCCATAGGCAAACTGTTTAGAAGAAAAAAGAAAGAAGATGGCAGTTCATCATCTGAAAGCGACGAAGGTGTTAGTACGCGTTCAACGTCGAAAAGAAAGGCTAAGAAAAAGAAAAGAACTCCAGCGGTCAATAATTTTGATCATATAGTAGTAAGAGATACTAGAAGAGCTCAAAGTCTTGCTAAACCCGACGTTCGAGATTTTAACGATGACGGTGTTCTATCGGATCCATCCGCAGGTTTTATTAACTATAGACCTAAAGCCCAAGAAGTCCGCACTACTTCAAAAGACTCACTTAACGTTAATGAAAACAGTAGGTCCGCTAAACTGGAAATGTCGTCGCGTAAATCCAGAAAAGGTCGTTTGAAAGCTCGAGTTGAAGCTTTGAGAAACAGTTTAAGAGGCGAGTCAAGTAGTGATGAAGAATCTTTAAAATCTTCAAATTCTTCATCAATGGTACGATTTAGAAGTGAGGACTCTTTAATGCGATCACGTGACAGTTCCTTAAACAAACGATCTAGGAGCGCAAGAAATGAGAGATATATAAAACGTTTGTCTCGTGATGAAGAGAACCAATTAAATAAAGAAGCTGAATTACTACAACAAGGTTACACAAAAGCCGAGGTGGAAATGCTAACAAGAACACCTACAAGTCAAAGCAGTGGTTATGGAACCTGCAAGAGAGATCAAACACAAAAAATCAAACACGAACAACTATATGCTAATGACGCTAACCGCCGTCCTCTGAAGTCTGAATCAATATCGTCATTTCCATCAACCCAAAGTTACCCATCATCCATTAACTTCAATGCAAAAGTTAACAATGAACATATTAACTACTCCATAAAATATCCTAACAATAACATTAATAGAGAAAAACATCATTCAAATGCAAATAGACAAAGAAGTATAGACCCATACGAAAACCCGGAAAACGTAATGTGTATAAAATTTCCTTTGGGAAATGTTACAAATGTGAAAAGAGAAGAAAGAGCTCCGCCTGTGCCACCACCGCGAGATATGCAGAGAAAAGTTGCTACTCCTATATCGATGTACTATGAAAATAATCCCATAGTAGCCGATAGAATAAATAACAGCCAACAAGGTTTTCATGGCGTACCCAACAACGATTTTGAACGAATCATGAGACGAAGCCAAGAAAGATCAACTGGTCACAACCTTAACGGATTGCGTAGACCTATATCGAATTCTGAAGATCATATTGCTATGTACAATAACGAATGTTTGTCTAATTATCAATATAAATCTGATCAACCTAGAAGACCTGCTTCTGTTTCTGTAGAACCACACCACTATGGGCTCTACAACAACACACCTCCATGGCGTAAAAAGTATGAGCAAAGTAATATAATAAAACCAGAACCGATTCAGCCAAGACAAGATTTCTTGTACTATGCTGATCAAAGTCCAAGATCTCGCAGGCCTATAAGCATTAAAAATAGTCAAAATGGTCATGATAACCAGTATTTAAGTGATTCTCAAGCTTCTCTGAATGTCGCTGAGAGTGTATATAGGAGACCCAGAAATGCTTCTGAATTTTGGAAAAAATTGGACGACGCAGAAAAACAACGAAAACAGCAAAATATTTATGCCAACACTAGAAGCAATAGTGAGTTTTCCAACAATGCACGTTCACAAAGAAATTCACCATATTTAGAACAAAACAGGTACGGACAAGATGGAAGCGAGATTTTAACTAATAAAATTCACAATGGAATTAAAACTCAAACACGGGACACAATCGATGGTGCAAGAGTATGGAAAGCTACAACGGAATACAAGAGGTCCGTTACTGTCGAGCCACAACAGACAATAACGTCTCCATCTAGTAAAACTCACACCCGACACAAATCGGATACATATATACCAAACACATTTCAAATGCCATCAGACGATGAAAAAAGTTCTGAACGACGTAAATCAACAAATCTCGATGATGCACTTAACGAACTGGAAGCAATTTATAACAGTCTAGGGTTGGGCGATGAAGATCTATTAGATAGAGCTGAAAGACGCGAATCGATGACACCTAAATTTAATGAACAATTCAACGATTGGAATGACAACGAAGTTCAACTAAGAAGTCAACCGTCCACTCCAATGAGGCGCATAAGTAGAAGATCTACTTTGCCCGATAAACTACAAGATGATATGGCATTCCGAAGGCTTAACTCATTCTCAAAAGAAAAACCTAACTTAAAAGATGCTCAAGCACAAATTAGTTACATGTTGGCTTCACCTGCTTATGTGCCTTATGCATCAGACGACGACAGACAATCTGATAGAAATGAGCCTGACATAGTTCACGATGATGTAGTTTACAGAAACATAAAGCAAACCAATAGTAGATTGAAGGTACTTGATCCACAGCCACCATTTGGTATTCCAGTAGGTCCTGTTTCACCAGCACCTCAAAGTGATTACTTACACGCCACGCCAGAAAATAAAGTACGCTCAAGATTTATACCCAGACGGTCGCCTGACCTCGTTTCAGATGACCTTGCATTTAGAAGTTTACGAAAGGATAACAGACACTCGTCATTATTTAACGGAGAAGAATATAATGGCCATATGAATAACAATCCCTCTTATAGGGAATTTCCCTTTACGAAAGATTCTATTTCAAATATGAAGAAAAAGAGGGCTGTAAGATCTCTGTCTGCTAATATATTCACAATGATTCAAAAAGAAATCGATGATGCACTAAACATGAGTAAGCCGGCTACGTTGCAAAAAACTAGTAGTAACAGTGACGTAATGAGACGCCTGCGTGATACTTTCGAAAACAACGATAACGATCAAGAAAACTACCCGCGGAACAAGGTAAAACAACGACATAATACTGTTGGTCTGTTTGTCAATAATACACCCACATCCACTCATCATTTTGCAAAAGACGACTCATACATTCACAATGACGAAAAATATCTTGCTAAGCCTCCATCATGTGATAAGTCCAAAAGTTCATCTCCATCAAATAAATCACCTCAAGTTTCAAAACGCTCATCTAAAGATGAGTTCCAACATGTTCTTACAATGCTCGCCCAGGAAGCTATGGATACTAGTAATAAGCTAGGAGTAGCGCTAGCTGAATTAGATAAAAACAGAAACAATAACGATAAGAAGTCAGATGTTCAAAATAGAATTTCAGATAGTCGAATAGACTTTTTAAATGGTTTAACGAATAAGCAGTTTAATGAACATGATAGTAGACACTTTAAAACTCAACATGATTCAAGAAATGTCAAAGAAGACATAGCGCATGTCGTGGAGTCTAAAGCTAAAAAGACAGAAGACAGTCTACTAGCTATATCAAACCAGTTACATAAAGTTGAAGATAAACTTAAACATAGCTTCGAGAAAGAACTTAATTTCAAGGACGAAAGTTCAGAACTGTCAAATTACATAGAAAATGAAGAAAAGAAACTTAATGCTCATGAAACTACAGTGGTGAGTCCGGATAATAAGTTGATACCAGATGTTGTTCCACTAGATGTAAAAGATGATTCCATGAAAGTCGAAAATTGTAATACTTTTGAAAATGAAATTAGACCTAAAATCAATTCTTTAAATCCCTTCTTAAATACAGAAGACCATATAAAAGATATAAATGAGATAAATGCTTTCAAAGAGTTGAAAGATGGCATTTCAGATTTGATTGCCGGTATAACTCAAGTAAATGATCGGCTATTTGTACCAAAGGTTATGAAGTCAGAAGTTGAAAACAATTCCGTTGGTAAGATAAGTGGAATAACAGAAGCTACAGAACAACTGAACCAAGTTACACAAAATGTCTTTAAACAAGACGTTCCTAATAGGGCTTCCGTTAATCTGTCTATTTACGAAGACGACTTAGAATTGCGAAAAGACACAGCTGACTCTACGGAATATAATTCTTCAGAGGAGTTGGCTACAATATTTAAACTTGATGGCACAAATAAAAATAAGAATGGAAACCACGATGGCGACGATAAAGTACGCAACGATCTTAGTTCGCCAAAGTTGGTTCAATCAATGAACCAGCACTTAAGGCGGCTTTCTGTCGATCAAACAGACGATGTACCTAGTCAAAGCAATTCACTGCCAGCTAACGTAATCCCATGGAGAACCAAAAGGCAAAATCATAATTCACAAAAAGACAATAGAGGTACGTGGCCCATTCTCGTGCATGGTGTTTGGTTTTCATTTTAACCATTGTTGCATCCAGCTTTAATTGTGTCCCAGTTCACCCGCTCCCGTTTTTGATACGCTTTCGTGCAAGACTAACAATAATTTTTTTGTGTTGTATTTTTCGTTCTACAGACAACGGCACGAAGTCAAAGCGCGATTGGCGCGATTCAGGCACCTTGATGTTAGCTTGCTCCTACACCGTGTTACTTTCGCACCATTTGGCAGACCTGGACTGGTTGACACTGTTCGGTTTGCTGCTGGCAATGATCACCATTATCGCTATGCTATTAATTTGAGTTTTAATATTGACGTACATTACATCCTATTAGCTCAGACCAAATAAGAACTATAGACAGCGGACAACATAGTGAAGCCGGTTTTATAAACATGTCTGTGTAGGCCGTTTACTACATTGGGATTTAGTGTTAGGTACAGTCGGGGTAGGAAAACCTTCGTCAGTTTTCAAATACATTCCCGTATCAAGTAGTAGACTCTTAGCACCTTATGGAACTAACTGATAATTGAGCTGATGCAAGCAAATGTCGACTTTAAGGTGACGTGACGAACCTTTTCTTACTTCGACTGTACATGCTATAACCTCAATTTTTGTTTATTTTAATTGAAAATATTTGTTTTCAAGTTTCATGTCATAAGAAAGTATTCTTATGACATGTTATTTTATTTCATTTAATTAACATTGCTCTAAACTCAAACTCATTAGAGTTTTACCGCCTTGGTATGATTTCGTCCTGCTTTTTATTATTTGAAGACTGATTTTTTTACACTATTTCGCTATGCAATTCGGAACTTTCACTAGTTAAAGGCGAGGCGTAATTTTATCGGCTTCACTCTGCCGTCCACAGGGCTCTATCTTTAGTTCTTATTTTATCTTAGCTTATTAGTAACCATGCAGTTTTATATACCATTTATTTTAATTTTAATAAAATTTAATAACGACATCATTTAAAATCTAAAACACACGGATGATAAAGTTTTATTATGTAGACCGCGATATATGCAGAAATTAGTTTTGCTATTTAGTTGGTTCTTTTTTGCATTTAATTTTAATTTTGTAATTAAAATGACGTTTATTATATATTTTTTTCTTGTTTTTACACGTACTGTATTAATATAAAATCATATAAAATCATATTAGAGATAATATGTTGACCAAACAAAATATTCCAAAAAATAACCTGCAGTCTTGTGTAATGATTTTCAAATGTTAAAATAACAATGGGTTTGTTTGTTTGTATTGTATTGAAATGACAGTAATTTATAATCAAATGGAATTAATTACTTTAATATTGAAGTAAATAAGAGTTCAACATACATTTTCGATTTTTTTTTATCGCATTGGTAATGGTGTGTAAATAATTTTTAAATGCATTAGGTCTAGACTTTATTTAGGTAGTAATAGTAATAGATATTTAATTAACACTGATATATCTTTAGCTGTGATGTTTAACCTTTTACATTTAAATGGTATAATGTATTTTCTTCATTACTACTTTACCAGTTAAAGAACTTGTGCCAAATCCACGATCAATTTTTTTGATGTAGTGTTTACTTTTTATGTACTTTTTCTGTAATAATAATTAATTAACTTGGATGCGCATGGTTAGTATTTTTTTGTTTTAGATTTATCGCGAAAGAATGTTTTTTTGCATGTTTTTGTATGATAGTGCCTATAATTTATAATGTAAGTAGTATTAATATCAAATATTTATGTGTGTTTATCCCCAAATTGAAATATAACTTTCTATATATATATTAAGGTATAAAATATGGATTCACAGTTGCCCATAATAATAATGGCTATCGAACTAATTATTCTTTTGGGTTGTCTGGGCATATTTTTCTTATGTTATCCTAAAGTCATAGAATATTATCTATGATCGTATTATCACATGAAAGAGTCTAGAATTTTTGCCTAACACTTTCTTTTAGACCTAATTATTATTGTTAGATTCAGAATTTCGATCCTGTGTACCAAATAAAATATTATTCAGTACTGTTTGCGAATTATTATCATATAATTCAAGAGAGTTATTTTAAATACAGTCAAAATTTGGTCAAAATAATTAATCTAAATCTGTCGTAAATATATAAACAAGGATTAACATTTGTTACGCAATAAAATTTCTACTTATTTCTTCACTAACGTATCATTTACACTACAATATCAATTTATTCATTAAAGTGATTAAAATTTTATACAAATAGTTATACGAATTTATTAAATTATTGCTAAAGATGTGTACCTACACTTAGCCCTATAAATAAAATTTTTACATTTTTATTTTTACTATCATGAGTGTAGATATATTTATGTTAAACTAGTAGATAATATATTTTCTCTATGATGATACTATAAGATTACTTCTATCCAATAGATTTGTGTAACAGTGGGAAGATTAAGTATTGTGTGCTCAACACATCATGAAATTTGGATGGAATGCAACCCTTGCACTGGGATTGACAAAAAATATGAGTAATGATGGTTTTTTATTAATTCATTCTTCAATTTTTTTTTTCTAGATGAAATATGATTGCCACTAAGTTCCATGGGATTGCCAGTTTCTTCTATTTTAAGTTAAATAAGTAAATTTAATTAACTTGTCTATTCATTACTATTGTCGTCCGTAACTTCCAGGCTACTTATCTACTGCGTTCACATGTAGAGGCTTCCAATTTGTTTTTAAGAGAGCGTTATTTATATGAAGGAAAGAGTTATAAAAATAAAATGTTTCAGTTTTACATGTTATTTTATTTTATTCCTCCTCATTTAGTTATAGCAGGGAGTAATATAACTGCACTGTCAACTGTAGTGTAGACCAATTAAGGATAAGATATTAGGAAGGAATATGCTAATGAGCTCTGGCATTCCTTACTCACTCACCGAAGCACAACAGCACACATTCTGTTATTTCACATGCCTTCTGTAAGGAGGTAATTATTGCTGTCAGACATGCTGCCCAAATGACTGCGAAACGCAGTTTGCCCTGCCATTACTCTGCAGATCCATTCCTAAGTTGGCCTTGTCGGGAATCCAACCCGGAACCTCTGAGACAGTAGAGGTTTAAGACAAACACCCAAACCAGTCATCCAGGGCCTGTATTCTGTATGCCAAATACGATTCCACACTCTTGTCTTACTTTTTCAAGGAACGTCATAAATAAAATAGTACACTGTGGATTCCACTGTCCTGCCATCTGTCCTCCATTCGTCAAACCTGAAATTCATTTCCTACGAGCATCTCTCTCCGTACAATACAACTAGCGCCATCTTGTGCACTATTCAAAAAGTAATATTAATAAGTACTGCAGTAAATCAGGAGATGGCAGCAGCGGTGTTTTATAACAACATTATTTATTATATTTATTTATGCAATGAGTATGAAACAAAAAGAAAATTGTTAACATTTGACTGTTATAATATTTACGAGATATTCTTATTATATTTTAATTTATAGAATATCAAAATTCTATTTGTATCTGTTGTTATCAGCTGTCACTAGATTGACGTGTGTCACCGATTCCTCCCCCTCTTCTAGCAAAAAAGAAAAACATTTAACTGTCAGATTTGCCACAATCGTTTGGCGTTGTGTGGGTTCATTTGCAAAATCAGTTTTATTTTAATTTTTACAGTTATTTATTATACTTTTGGTTTCTTTGAAAATAGTATATTTTGATGATTGTACTGTTTGATCCTGTTGAACTAATGAAACATGTGTATATCTTATCACGAGAAGATTAACACTCGTTCCTGTTGACCTGCCTGACTGTGATTTTTAAAAGGTAACGGTTTCATATTATTATGTTATTACGATAAAATTTATAAATGAATGTTTTAATTTGAAAATGGAATGCTGAGATTTTTTCCCACAAAGGTGTTCTGATTTTAGTTTTACAACCATAACCACAAGAAACGTGTAACGTGCCGAATGTTTTTTTTTAAACTTATCTACTGTTAGTACCTATGTAACATTCCATATTTTTTTTTATAAACACTACTATTTTTAGAACTAAATCAATTTACGTATTTTAGGCATCAGTATAATATCCACACCACACTATAAATATTTTAAATTGTTGACAATTTTCCTTTGTTATTTTTGAAATGTTTGTTAGACCACCAATAAGTAGGTACTTTTGTTTTGATGTGACAATGGTTGTGTAAAATTATTTTTTTTTACACAACCATTGTCTCATTTTTTATGCTTAGGTTGACAGACAGACTGACAGTTCACATGATTTTAGGTGGCTACTGTCGCCTATAGCGCAAGCAACACCACAGGTACTGCAACTGTCCAGCCGACCATAGTATCGTTAAGGATAAGGGCTCTGCCTTTCCTTACTCACTTAAACCACAATATGGTGTTATTTCATGGCTGTCTTCAGTGAGGGGATGGTTCCTGCCTGCTACCAAAAGGGCTGCCCGAAATTACGAACCACTTTCTATATCTAGACCAGAGGAAACTTTGGATAATTCATTTCCAAAGTTGATCTTGCCGGGAAACAATCCCGGGCCCGCTGAGTCAGAGTGTTAAACAAGCACCCTAACTACTAAATCCAACTGGTTCATCATGTAAGGTATAAATAAAAATGAATAGGAAAAACATAACATGCCTATGGAATCCTCTGAAAATGATTATTTAAGTAAAGTAGGTATTATATTTGAAATTATATCAGAATGGATTCAAATAATGTCCTTTCTCCTATCAGTAACTGTCCAACCATTAACAAATTATAAAATTAATGTAGGTATGAACTATCATCCATACTACTATTTAAAATGAGAAAGTAACTCTATCTGTCTGTTACCTTTTCACACCTTAAAACTCAGGGATTTTTGTCCTTGTCCTTAGCAAAATTTTAGTAAAATAAGTTTTCTTAAATTGCAAGTAATATTTGCTTTGAAATAAGGATATTAAATTCTTATGACAATGGTGTTCTTGTATCACTTTCTTTATAAAATGATAGCAAAAATTTCATTTTTAAGTGTGATTAATAAAATCTCTTTGTTTTCTTAACATTGTCACTTTTATTTTGAGACTTACTGAAATTTAGTGTTATTTTACGATTGGATTTGAGTGCTGGTTTTATCTTTACTTTATTGTTTAATTTTTACACAACAAGTGCTAATATTTGTTGGACAAACACAGTAATAATAAGCTTATCAGTAAAACCACACTAAAACCAAGCAAAACATTCATACTTCGCATTTAAAACACACAGGACAAGTTCGCAGTAAGCCCATCATTTTTATTGGTTACCTCATATCAGGCCATTGATATTCTTTATAGGGGAAATTATATTATATTGAAATTCTATATAATCGCGCTAATTAAACATTATATACTAAGGGCTTCTTTCACCAAATTATGCACTCGGTTTAGTGCATCCTTTGGTAGGCGATTTTTTATTATTATTTTCTTTTTAATGTTTGGGACTTTTACAGTAGAAACAAAGTTATGTACATATCATATCAGCTCCATTGTCCCCGGTCACCGGTGACTTTAAATGACAGTTAGCCTACTTGACAGATGATGAAAGAGGGCCTTATAACTTTGTTTCCTAAATCTTTGGTATTACTGTAAGAAACAATGTCTAAAACCTTCAACAGTTTTTAACCTATTTAAGCTTTACTTATTACTTACTAGCTGGTGCTCGCGACTTCGCCTGCGTTGGAACAATGGAAAGCGCAACAAACAAACTCACATTCACATTTATAATATTAGTGAGGACAAGGATAGTAAGGATTAAGACACCCGTTTATAACATAAAAAAAAACCATAATAGTTTTCACTAAAAAAATGTACTAGAAATTTTCGATTTTTTTTAGTAAAGTTTTTCAATTTCTAATAATAAATTAATCCAAAGATATAGTTCCGAAATTAGTTTCAATTAATGCTTACATTAATTTTATAAAAAAAGACTAGCTGGTGCTCGCAGTTTCGTCCGCGTTGAAAAGTATAAAACGCCATCTACCGTGGAGCGGATCGCTAAAAATATCACCAAGCAGTTTTCATGTTAAGTCACTTCACCCGATTCTGTACTTATTTTAGATTTCCCGTAGGAATGAAGTATTTTCCCGCGGTAATAGCCGCGGTAAAGTAGCCTATGTTCATCACGAATAATGTCGGCTTCTAATGGTAAAAGATTTTTTCAAATCGGTCCAGTAGTTTCGGAGCCTATTCAATACAAACAAACAATCAAATCTTTCCTCGTTATAATATTAGTATTGATAGATAATATTAGTATAGATGTTGATAATATTCACGGAGTTAAAAGATAAGACACAATAACAAGAAGGTCAAATAAGCGAGGAAGTGATAAATCTTGATGTCCGATTGGTCACCTCAGCCCCTATTCTATTTTTAAAATTGCTTGTATTCCTTCCGGAACCTGGGAGGTTAAGTGTATTGTTATCATGCCATAACTAGATACTTTTTATATAGGTATAATAAAATGTTTTGATTAGATTATAATAGGTACCTATTAAATAGTTACGAAGTTATGACATGATATAGTAAATACTTCAATATTTTTTTAATATACTTATATATCATTCTCTTTCAAATTGTATACTAAAAATACTTGGTTGGCGTCGTAATCTGGTTAGATAGTTTATAAGCGGTTAGTATCATAATGACAAAAAGATCTAATCAGCATAAAGACTGGATCTCAACATGACCAGCTCTGTATAAAGCCTAATATCTTACAATGACTTCGTAGCAAAAGGTCTAGTTATCAAAGTTATCATATCGTTAATCTATAGCTATACTAATATTATAAAGAGGAAATATTTGATTGTTTGTTTGAATTGAATAAGCTCCGAAACTGGACTGGGAACTGGTTGGGAAGCTATATTGTTATACTAGCTGCTGCACGCAACTTTGCCCGCGTAACTTTATAAAATTTCTATATGCCCTTTCTGGTGTCCCAGACAACGTGTATGCAAAATTTTATGGTGATCGGTCCTGTAGTTTTTGCGTGAAAGAGTAACAAACATCCATACATCCATACAAACTTTCGCATTATTATTTTTCTATGTTAAGGTCGACAGACAGGCTGACGGTCCACTTGATGGTAGGTGGCTACCGTCGCCTATAACACAAGCAACCCCATAAGTGCTATAAGTGCGCTGCTGACTATAGAAGGATAAGGGAGGGATGGGGTAATGGGCTCTGGCATCCCTTACTCACTCACCGAAACACAACAACACATAATGCTATTATTTCACGGTGGTATTCTGTAAGGTGGTGGTTACTGCCGCCAGACGGGCTGCCCAAATGACTGCGAAACGCTGTGCCCTACCACTACTAAAATTACTAATATAATATATATATAAATTACTAATATTAGTGCGAATTATTACGGATAGTACGGATTTTATAAAGTTACGCGGACGAAGTCGCGTGCAACAGCTAGTAGACTATATATTTTAAAACGTCTAGGTAGCAAATAAGTTTCACCTACCATTAAATTGCATCCATCACAGGGGTGACTGGCATCGCTGGGCTAATTACATTTCTAACACACAATGTACCTACTTAATTGCATAGTTTTTTTTGCCTAATAACGTTGTGTTGTGATGATATGGTATTTCATGTTGAACATTTTCATGATTCATTATTTTTGATAGCAAGTGATATAGCCGGGTTGGCAGAGCACTTGCATTGCCCCTGGTGTTGACGACGGTAGCCATTTACCATCAAGCTGATCGTCGGCACTCTCCACAAAACAAAGAAAACTAATTTACTGGAGAATACTATACTTTCTCCTGGTAAAGTAAATAAATGATATCTTCTTTAAAATAAAATTAATATTTGAATTAACCAGCTTTAACACTTATGTTCTTACCTTACAAGGACGCGTGCTTTTGCGTAATGGGGACACTGCGAAGTTTCAAATTGCTAGGTTTTGTGGTTTTTGGTTGAACTACATGATGAAATTAATCATAGTAGGTACTTGTTATGTTGTGACCATTGAAATTAATAGGTACATTGTAATGAATACGTTCTAGATTTTTATGTTGGTATAATAATATAGAAAAATATTAGTACATAAGTAAAAACCAAAATTATTGCCAGATATTTTCTATAGGTACTTCTTGATAAATATTGTTATATTTTCTTGATTTTATTTAAAAAGCCTGAATTTTGTCAGCAATGGCAATTATCGTATTTTGTATTAAAATGGCACATCTTGGTATCACAATCACATCACCATTCCTGGTGTTGCTGTTAGTATCTCAGTTAATCTTTAATTCTGGTCACACCACACTTGTTCAGGTACTGACGCTAATGAAAATCCAGCTTTCGTTAAAAAGTCTGCCTTTACTGTTGCATTTCTTCTCGAAAAGAATAGTATCTCCAGCCTATACTTAATAGTGCTCATTACACTTGACTTTTCTTAGCAATACTCTGATACTGTGCCTCCAACCAAGTCATAAACTGAGCAGTCGCCCTGACTTAGGAAATCAACCTAACTGCCTAAACAAGACCACCTTGAAATCGTGAAATAACAGCACATGTATAGTTTAATATTACCTATTCTCTCACCTTGTCCCTTGCACTTTATCCTAATAGAGTCAGCAATACTTGCAAACTTCAAGTGTTCTTATATCTTTAGCCCTACAATCAAATGGACTGTCATCAATCATTGTTTCTCATAAAGGGAATAAAGGAACAAAACAAAGCTCTCTAAAAGTCAATCAAGGCCATGTGAGCTGTATCGCGTATTGTTTCAATATTTTGTCTTTTCAATGCTGAACACGATTTCATATAGATTACAAAGAATATAGCCTACACGAACCTTGTCTTTGTCTCAGAACCGGATCAAAATCGGTCCATTTGTTTGGGAGCTACTATTCCATAGATAAACAAGTATTTACACAGATACACAAATACACACACGCGCGCGCTCGTAATTTTTAAACACCCAGTTTTTGCATCGGGCGTCGGGGATTAAAGAAGTTTATTATAAGGCACGCGTGGTACTATCAAGTATTCTTTTTAATTGCTGGCATAGAAGCAGGAGAACGCTGGGTTAATTACTGTAGCATAAGTATACATAATAATAATACTATATTATAATAACCTTCTGCAGGTGTTGCCACATTTTGGTGATTAAGTACTTAATTACGGTAAATTATGGAATCGTGCTGAACCAACTTTGTGGCAAGCGAATCAATAAACAAATTAGTTACTCTTTCATAGGGGTTGTGGTAGATTTTTTTGTTATTTTCCAGAATGACTCGTACATTTTTGTGCATTCTCTCTTTGAAAGATAATGCGTCATCATCGCCATGATAAATAATAATGCACGGCTTAAATCTTATCATTTGTTTTTATTTCGTTTGATATCGTTTGTATTGCTATTTTGATCTAGGTACTGGTATCGTGAGTTTCTAGAAAATTATCAGTTCGGTTGTTTTCATGAAAATAGAGTAAATCCGATCGCTGCCCTACTTTTGTAATTGCATTTTATTTACGGTTATTAGGTATGAGATGAACTGACACTAATTATGAAATATAAGTGGCCGTTTTTACAGACTCATCACTTTTTTAGCATAGACACCTAACTTGACTTGACTCAATGAGACTTGATACACTTTTAATGCATATAGGATTCAATAATATATGTCCGATATCTGTGTATAGAATTAGTTTGATTAGCACTTATATCGCTTAAAAAAGGGGAGGATAGCCGTTGATAGTCAGATGACACAACTAGTTTCAGTTTACTTGCTAGTGCTAGCTGTATAAGGTATTAATTAAACGATTGGCAAGACATCAGTGAAACCATTGATCGGATGCGTGTCATTAACATGGTACCTACATACGTACGTATACCTGGTTACTTGCTAGTGCATTGATCGAAATGTTCGACGGACCGCATCGTTGTTGATATCCATAAAGTAACCAATCGTTTGATGTTTTGATTTTTTATTTTGTATTGTTTTGCTGCAAAATATACGTTTGTTTATAAATCGTAATCGCATGGTTACATGGGCAGGTTACATGGCTCATAGGAATAAAATAATTGAGGAAGAAAGAAACTATTGACGAGGACACTAAACGGGAGACGCTGCTGCGCTAGACTGGGAAATTCATGATTTTATGCGCTAGACGACATTATATTAAAAACAATTAATCCATATCCAGCAGCAGTTTGTTCCCCATATACGTCCGTTGATAATTTTGGTGGATAAAAGTTATTTTGTAGAAAAACCTACCTTGTGCGTTTCCATTTAGCAGTAGCGTTTAGAATGGATTGCTGGCAATCGTGAAAATTGGACTCATGAATTCTTTCTAACTGATTTAGTATGTAGTAGCGCATGTGAGCTCAACTATGTGTGGATATCTTGTTTCATGTCTACTTAACTTTTCTAAAGAACAAATATAACTCCGAAAATTATAATAATGATTAATACAGCTTTAAAAGTGGGAGATTAGTTTTAATATTATTAGGTCAAACGTAACTGTAAGCCGCTTAGTTTAATGAACCACAAAATCTACTTTCGTATGGCGGATTATTTTTACCGCAAATCACTTTTTGCTAATGTATTAAATTTCTTAATGTTTTTAGAGGTAATCAATTAAAAGGTTAAACTGAAATTATTTTGATAATTTTCGTAAAGTTAGGGTGAAAATTTATCATGTTGTTACTTTTTCATAAGAGTAGCCACATACCATTGAGTGGATTTCCAGCATGGATGCATAGGCATACTTTTAACATTTAAGGAAAAAAGCATTCGTTAGACACTTAACAAATAAGTTACGGATGGACACAGAAATCTAGGCCATAAGCAGAGATCTGTAGCACTTGTCTCTCGTGACGTAGTGTAAAAGCAGTAGGTACTGTATTGTTTCTATAAGTAGCCGTGCGTTGTTTAAGAAAGTGGGGTACAGGGTCATACGTCTTCCGTCGTTGTCCCAGAAGTGGTAACCCGAAACAGTAAATATTTGGTAGATATCAACTTGTGTATATATTTTCTCTCGAGTGATGAGTCAACAGATTCATTCCGGTTCGCCGTCGCCTGGTTTCCGTCGACTAAGGGTGATTGAACACGTAATTGGGTAAAAGGAATTGTGAGCCAGTATGATCAAAAGATTTAACTTTTTTGCGTCGCATATTTCCGGCAGGAGAAGCTTAATTTGAACAAAACATGACTTAAGCGATTATGTTACTAAAATTTGAATTTATGTCCTAAAATTTAATAGAAATCGTATATAACTAGCTACAGACAATTATCAGGGAAAGAGCTACTAGTAAACCAAATTTTATCTGTCTTATGTACCACACCATACCATTATCTTCCATGAACACGGTAACTAAGTACTATCGGATGAATGTCGACCTGCCTCCCAAAGTACATAATAAAAAAGTAAAAACGACATAAGAGCTCGTTCGTCTAACTAAAGGCCTTCACTAACAATTGCGTTTTTAAAATATATCTTTCGCTGATGATTTATAGTGGCTGTTGGCCTTTCACACACTATAGCACAATGATCATCTCACGATTGATTTGGAACGAGAATTTTCATTATTCAACCCACACTAACATAAAACCAGATATGATAATGAATTATTAAATATATGTTTTTATTGAGCAGATGTTATACTTCGACACAGACTTTCACCGTAATCTTTGGAGGCTTCCTTTATAACGAAACTATTTCCTACTTTTCGATTCATCGGCTTCGCGTGTACATCTAGATAATATCTTATCCAGGTTATAAATTATGCAATTATACGTAATGATCCGTGATTTTATATTTATTGTCAACCGCATGACTATCTCTGTATCTTGTGTTTATTAGAGTTGGGAAATAAAAGGTGAGGTGAATTAAATTTCTGATGGAATTCACACTAGAGTAATGGATTTAAATGGAAATTTATTCGCTCATAAATAGGATAAAATATTATAATGGAAATGAAGTAGGTAACAGAAACAGAAAATCAGAACAGGTACCTACTTAAAACAGAAAATAGATATTTTTTATTCATCTTTGTCCAAGGATCTGTACATAAATGGCCAAGCTGTTACTAAGTAATTGTTTACTATGGTTATTGTTTAATGTTTATATGAAGATACGAGTGACTAGAGGTCGCATTCTGCAAGTAACCCGTGGAATAAATTCAATTTAGGTACTGTAAATAAAATCATCGTGTTTAATTTTTTTAATGCTGGGAGAATGGGTGAGTTAGCACAATGAAATTTTTCTTGACACCTTTCGAATGATGCCCAACTCGGGAGGGGTCTAATTCGATTGTCTACCGAGAAGACCTTAGTAGTTTAATTTCTAAACTCGGTCTGGGCTAAATAAATCGTCTTCCTGCACAAACCACGTGGAACAGCTGGAGTGGCATAGAGCTTGTGTACATCGCTTGTTTCTTTTGTAATTGTCTCTTTGGACGTCTTTTGTTTGTCTTGTACTTATTTAGTTATATCGAAAATAGTATACAATGAGTTAATATTTAAAAAATAGCGGCTCGCATCATCTTTTTTGCGTGTCCAACCTACAAATGCATCAGTTGCCGCGAATTTCTTTCAAGCCGATGCCCAGAGCAGAACCGGCTTCCGCATGACGTGTTCGCAGCGCGACTAATGGTCCGCGTCGTCGTGCCCAGTAACGTTCGTCGCGTCGTGCAAACAGGTGCTCCCCGATACTTCTTGCAGTATTCTTCTGCCCCAGTCCTCGGGATACTTTTACCGGAACTTACTTGGTTTATGTGAAGTGGTCATTGTGAATTTCATCGAAGTGAAAGTACCAAGAGGCTCATTTTTTTTTATTTAAATCTAAGTAAGTTTAACTATGACGTTACCTATCTTAGTTTTATTTTATCTTTTAACTTAGTCGAAGTTTATAAATCACTTAAGTAAGTCCGAACGAAGGAGTTGCTACTTAGCTGTCAGGGCGTAAATGGATTCGCATTAGGGAACACAGTTATCCAATTAAGTTTATTGAAATAATTTAATACTTTATAGGAGGTTAGAGGTTAGTTAGAAATTTTGCTTGTGCAATTTTCAGTTTCATGGGCCAATTTTTGTTTCAATTTCCAAATAAAAATAAATTCCAATTTATTCCAAATATATGATCCAATCCATGATAAATGAAAACAATGTTGTTTTTCTAGAATCATAACTTCCTTAAAAGCTTCGCACAGATAAGACCTTAGAGCCTGTTTTTACATCCATAAACTTACTCATTTGTTGCTTCTGTTTAATGAGTCTGTATAAAGTAAACAAGGTGATTCAGATGATTGTTTGAATAATAATTAAAATAATATAACTATTCCATGATTATAAAGGTTACTGTTATCTTTGAAGTTTAACTCTTGCAAATCTCGATTAACTTAAATATAAATTACTACATAAAAACTTTTAAATAAAAACGAAGTCATCAGCTAAGTTTTACAATGACATTAATAACAACGTTATGTCATGATTAAGTATACATTATACATAGAATGATAAAAAAACGTACGTAATTATGTCTGTTTACATTTGAACTAGTCTACAATGTCATATATACCGTAACTTCTATTTAAAAACAATGCACGGAGGATGTTACGTAAAAGATAAACAACCAAATAGAGAAAGATGGACACAGATTTGATTTTATTATAGTCGTACGACAAAAAGAGTAACTAAGTAAATAAATAGCTTCTAGTAGGTTAGAGGAAATAAAGGATAAATAAGGAAACATTGTGGATTAATTTAAGGAGCTAGAAAATATTTTCAATTTGAAATAGTTCTGAATAACGTTAAGATTGACTAAGTTTAGCGATCATTGGTGAAATAGACCTAAGACTTAATAGTGGCGGTATCTAAGACAATTAGCGTTAGGTTTTGGAAGAGCATTGAATAAGTAGGTATAACTGTTGCTCGTGTTTTTGTAATGGAAATGACCGAATGACCTACTCGCTCGTAAATCGTGAAAATGTTTTAAATAATTGTCCGATACAAATTCTAAAAATACAGATGATCTGGTCAGTTGAATCATGCGCCGTTATGAAAATGTCTATCTTCAGTAATCGTTTATTGCACGTCTTATTTCAGCTATGTTTATTACGTTAGTTAGGTATATTTAATTTTTACAATAGTGCAATAAAAGGTTGCTTTGAGAATGCGCAATTGATCAATATTTATTTGTTTTGCTTTTTGATGCAATGTACACACATATACAGACTCACGCGCACTGTTTTGAGGGATTTATCAAATGCCGTTGCAAAATAGGATTTAATTGTATATCTACCGAAAAACACACAATTAATGATTAAAAATATTTTAAGTAAGTCCTCCGAAATAATAAGAATATTGGAAAGCTTGTTGCGCGTGTGAAAGTTAGTATCAAACATGCGCTGGAAGATAGATAAGCTGAGCAAGAGAATTAATGGGTCTTATGAATTAAGAGTGGCATGTTAACAACTCTTTTAACTTAGTCTAAGGATTAGTTTTCAATTTATCAATCTGCAGTGGAAGTGCGGGCTGTAATATAAGAAGAAATATAAATGCATTATAGGCTTATGTAATATATAAGGATTAGAAAAATAATCCTCCTGTCCTACTAAGTAATATTATAATGCGAAAGTTTGTATTTTTGGATGTATCTTAGATATTTAAATGACAAGTGAAAGTATATAACACGCCTTTATCCGGTGTTAGTTTGTAAGTTTTTCCATATTTTATTATTATTATACATCATCGTTGAAGATCGTAATAGTGTGACAAGCACATCCTTTCTTACATATTATTATGTATTATTTCCCCCCTCCATCCAATAATTTGATGCGTATATTTTAAGCAATTGTTACGCACCACCAATAAATAATAACAGTTCAGTAGTTGACATGTCACATTGCGTTTGGCAGTCATAAATTAGGCGAAGCAGTCAATTTCCTTACAGAAGTTAACATTAAGAGTTTCGTTTCGGTACCTATGTGAATAAAGGATGTCAGAGCCTATTTCCCTATCCCTTCCTAACCTCATATCCTTAATATTACTAAGTTCGGCGGCGCACTCGCAGCATCTGTGGCTTTGCTAGTGCTAATAGGCGACGGTAGCCACCTACCATCAAAGGACTGTCCGTCAGTCTCGCTTGTACATTTTAAAAAATCTTTCTTTTTTCTGTCTACAAAATAAAATCCTAATCTGATAGTATAATTGGAATTATGTTAATTATTTATTGCTGTAGGAGTTTTGTGCAAATAGAAATAAATAAAATAAAACGTTCACTATGTTTATTGGTACGTATAATGAAACTTTTTAAAGTTTTAAGTTTTTACTCTACCTAGTCTGTATCTAGTGGTTTCAGTTTAGAATATAGCATGAAATAGAATATTGACTCTAATCCGATCCGAATGATTGATTGGTGGGAACCTTGAATAGGTAGAGGCAATCGAAATTTTATGCGGGCCGTATGTATTTTTTGGATGCCAAGTAAATTGTGAATTTATGTATTCCGTTACCTGGTAGCAGTTTCAATATCCAATGTGGTAAAGTCGCTGCTCAATGTCGTGCGCCAAAAAAAGCCGAATCCAACTCTTGACCATAAATTCACGAATAAAGCGAGATTCTTCAAGGCGAGACCAGACCACAAGCTTTCGATAAAATCCGGTCTGACTTTACTTTTATTAAGTTTTATTATTATTCGTACCTCACACGCCCTGACGTACATTATCTACGTATAGCGTATATTGCTCTCATTACAACACGCGACTTTAGAGTTTAAGTCTTGACAATGCAATTTGAAGAAATTCTCACGATATTATTCACAAACTTTAGTGATTGCAAAATATGACTTGTTTTAAATTTGGCACTATTGGGTTATATGGGAAGCATAATGAATCATATAATTTGTAGTCAATAATATAAATTAATTAGTTTTTTGAAAATCTCGCAGGACCTTACATTTTTTCAGGATAAAAAGTGTCTAAAGTTTCATCAAGGTAATCATCAATACATGATCAATACATGAATGTTTATTTACCAAGTTTCTAGAAAATCAGTTAATTCGTTTAAAAGTTATGGAGGAAACATACATACCATACATACATACAATACCTACACTTACAGATTTATTATTAGTATTAATTAATAAAGTTAGATTTATTATGAAAAAATACGCTTTATTTATACCAATGGCTCCTAAACAATATACATTTAGGTTATCATGTGGTGAGAACACTCTCTCAATGACATTGATTACTTGTTCTAAATGTCAACAACATCGCGGCTAGTATGTCTGATAGTATCAATGTCACATGATTAGCGTCAGTTGCGAAACGCTGTGTTATTTAGGTGTTTTTCAACCAAGTAAGTATATGATAATTTTTGTGGCATATCACACATCTTTTATGAAAATTTATTTTTAGCTAGTTAGGTCTCTAGAAAACTTGATTGCTACAATTAGCAGTTATATTATACAAAGTATTATGTGTTTAAATATTAGGTATTACTTATACACTTAACTAATATTACAAATGTGAAAGTGAGTTTGTTTATTTTACGCTTTCGCGCCTAACTGCTCAACTGATCATCATAAAAGTTGTCAGTGGTACCCGAGTTAATAAGTTAATCAAAGGGAATTATCGAAGTGAAACTCTGTACCCGAGATGAGAGTTAAATTTAATGGTCGAACTTTGTGTGGCGCTTAAAAAATTGTAATGATCATGTGACGTTTCTTGCACTGACATCTACTTACCGCTTACTATAAAGGACGAAATACACGATCAGTCCATCGCGTCAAATTAACTGGCGTGAAGCCAAAATTTGATCGTGAATGGTAAAAACTGATGGCTTGATGTCAAAAACTGTATGTAAAATCGGCGCCGTTGCCTCACGTTATTTTATCGTCACGCCAAACACTTGATCGTGTATTTCGTCCATATTTATCGCCAAAGAAGTTTCACTTCTGACAAGTGTAAGTACTTACTTACTGACATGTCTTTTAAACTGCGTAAAGTAAGTTGCTCTTGCACGGGGTTCTAATAACACCTTACGTTTTTGACATTAGGTATAGGTTTTTTTGTTGCCACTTTACGCCTTTATTACTCATCGTCAGATGCATTGTAAATGTGATTACACTCGCATCAAGAAACGGTTTAATGAACTGCATCGGGTCACTTTGTTTTATTACTCTAATAAACAGATAAAAGAGGAAAGTTCGTCTTTGCTACGTAACGCGGTTTCTGCTTATCTTTAATAGCAGTGCAAATGTTGACTTATAAATGATTGTCGTCGGTTAAATTATGTTATAGCAAACCTCATAACCAAAAATAGAATATCTATTTATGTCTAATTATATCAAAATTTATTGTGATTTTTCCATTTTTGACATTTAAATTAATAATCTTTAGAGCATTCTGTTATTGGAATGTTAAACATTTTGTAATGTTAAGGTAAACCTTAAAGAACTAAAGTTCTTTAAAGGCTGACTGACGGTCCACTTGATGATGAGGTGCCTACTCCATGATAGGTAAGCAACGCCATAGGTACTGCAATTGCGTTGTCAACCTTAGAAGGATTTAAGGTTAGGTGTAGGGAAATAGTATTCCCAAATGCCTTGGGAATTGGTGGTCTTCTGTAAAGTGTTTTTAATATTTATTATTAAAAATTGTGTGAGAGTTGGATAGCGTTGTACCACACTGTCTAGCTAGAGAATGTTTAATATTTGACCATTCAGTAGAAAGTCGGGGACTTATAATTTTAATTATAGCTTGTAGCGAGGTGTAAATTAGAAAAAATTCCAATGTAAAAAAGGATCTTCATTCCGCCCTTTTGTAGGCCTATTTGAAATTGAATATTTGAGTTTATTTTAAAAAAGATGGGCTAGGTAATAACAAAAATTAATATAATGAAGTTATGTATAATATAATGTATATTATAGTGGATGTAATTGTTTAATATCAATGTAATGTGGTTCCGATTAAAGTACAATGTTTATATTATATCTATTACTTATTTATCAGTCATATGCCATACAGTTTGTTTTCCATTGGAAAGTTCCTTAATTGACTATTAACCTGCAAACGTAATAGGAGTAAATGTAAAATGTCGTAACTGGAACTTGAAATACGTAATTCATAATACTCAGTAACGGCCATTCTATTATTGTGATGTGCTAATCAAAATCGAGTTTTCTTTTTTTTTCTTAAAACCTTTCATTCCACTTCCATATCCCCAAGGAGTTTTAGCCTCAGACACAAGTTTAAGAACTCAGCGTGATGTGGAAATATTTCTAATTTATACTTAAATATTATCAGAATTTAATTAATATTTGGGTTTCGCTAATATTGGTAAAAATTGTATTCGGTCTGAGGTTAGTCCTTGTGTTAATTTACAATTATAATAATTACTATTTAATAAAAGCGTATGGAAAACTTTAAATAAGCACGTTGCCCTGTGACATCGATGCGGGCTTCGATAATGATAATGGCAAAGTTGTGGAAATATTCCCTAGTATTTTATAAAGCAGTTGTATCAATCAATACATATCAATACTAATAATAAACCTGTAAGGGTAAATTACAACTTAGTTTGCATAGATATCGTGTTTATAGGCTCTATACATGATACTGAAACTAAATTGACGATTTTTAGAATATGTATGTATGGTTCCTCCATAACTTTTAAACGAATTAACTGATTTTCATGAAACTTGGTAGATAAACATTTAGACTTACAGGACACAGGATAGGCTATTTTTTTCTTTTTCAACGCGGACGAGTCGCGGGCACCAGCTAGTAATAAATAAAATCGTAAATCGTAATGTATGTGAATTAAATATTTTTTAGACGAGCCCGTTGGACGAGTGGCAAGGGTGCTTGCCTAACGTTTCAAGGGCCCCGGGTTCGATTCCCGGCGGGGTCAACTTTGGAAATTTTAATATAATTTTCAAAATTGACTCTGGTCTGGATTTTAAAAGTAGTGGTAGGGCACACTGCGTTTCGCAGTCATTTGGGCAACCCGTCTGGCGGCAGTAACCACCACCTTACAGAATACCACCGTGAATTAACAGCATTATGTGCTGTTGTGTTTCGGTGAGTGAGTAAGGGATGCCAGAGCCCATTACCCATCCCTCTCTTATCCCTTATCCTTAATCCTTCTATGATCGGCAGCGCACTTGTAGCACTTATGGCGTTGCTTGTGTTATAGGTGACGGTAGCCACCTACCATCAAGTGGACCGTCAGCCTGTCTGTCGACCTTAACATAACAATAAAAATAGAATATTTTGTCTGTGCGTTTGCACACGCTAATCTCAGAAACGGTTTAACAGATGAGAATGCGGTTTTCACTGAAGTATTTTAGTTTTGCTTCCCGTAACATATAATTATATTGATTTAGAATACCCCGATTTTTATCAATCGTTTGTACAACTTTTATTTTCTGCGCTGATTAACCGTATTTTTTGTGTTGTTCGATCGCCGATCGCTATGCGGATATTTGCGTGGTGTCTCCACATTAACTGTCTCTATAATCTTGGTTTGAACACGTGTGAAATAGACTGTGAGATACGCACGCGATGTAACATTATAATATGTAAGATGTATACTTATACGAATTAACAGTCTTGCTGTAACGTGTTTTTCTTTGCTTTCTTATTGTATTCTCGGTCGTTATTTACCTAGTTATTTTCTTTGGACTGACAATGTTTTGATTGTTTCACTATAAACTTACTCTTACCTTATTCTGTCTACACAATCTCATAAACACTATTATTGAAACCGGTATATTTATGTGTTTATTTATATTTCTCTTTGAGACGAATCATTACAATTAGATTAGCTTTATAGATAGTGGAACTTTACAGAAACTTGTAAATAAACTAGTTTTTGATGTTTTATTCGATTTGCGTAAGCGTTGAAACTGGTTGAAATACCTAAGTTATAGTGGATTTTACTAATTTACTTTAAAAAATCTCAAATTTTATATAACCTACAGACACGGTTCTATGACGTTAACATACGCCGTTCTTCCATGTCAACGACGAAGTTTTGAACAGTCTCTTAAAAGTTTCTATCCGCTTTATACATCGTATCGTCTTTGTCTGCTAAGTTATTGAAGTTAAGTTAAAGTAACTCTGCCGTAGCTTCATATCTGCCGTATTAATTTTATTGTAGTAGCTTAAATGGTCTGATAAACATTCATTTTATTAGAACCAAGAGGGTATAAGTGCCTATGTGTATTAAAACCACGAAACACTTTGAAATATACTCATCTTATGGGAGATATCAATGACTTTAACCAGTTATAAATAGGTGGTCCGTTTTTCCGGTCACTAGCGATTTTATAAACAAGGGTCTCTTATAAAAGTTACTAGTTTTTGCCCGTGACTTCGTCCGCGCGAAATGTAAGGTCCTTTTCTGAAACCCTGCAAACCTTTTTGTAAAATTTCACGGTAACCGTTGAGCGGTTTCGGAGTTTTACATTCATACATACATACACATCAACTTTTATATAATATATTACTTGAAAATAATGTTAAAAGTTAATGGCGGCTTCACTTGTCACTTAATGATTATTATTTGGAAGGTCTTTATTTTTGTAGTACAATACTTGTAACTTAACTACATAGGATTCGCTGGCTAAATAAAAGTTCAACGAAAATTAAAACAATTATACCTATAGTCAAATGCACTTGAGCAAAACCGGGGCATGTCGTTAGTATTTTATAAAACACTCCTCAAGAGCTAAAGATGTGAATTATAATAACGTGACTTTCTTGCATGAGGCTACTACGGCTAACAAGATTGCAATTACACATAAGCTTATTAATGTAAACGCGCGCACAAGACACTGAGTGGAGTGAGTCGCTTTGCGTGTTCACTTCCTTGTCTTATAATACCTATAAAATGACACTTGAAATATATATAGATAGTAAAAATTAAAGGACAGACCAAAATGAGTACACACATACACATAGCAATACTTAATCAATACTATTTAATAATAAATCTATAAGTGTAGGTATTATATGTAATTTATGTTCATCCATAACTCTGAAACGGATATACTGATTTTCATGAAACTTGGTAGATAAACCTTTAGACGTACAGGACACAGGATAGGCTACTAACATAAAGAATCTCATACAAAGAAGTATCACACTTTTAGTTTCGGCCTTTTGGATTAATTTTTTTCTATTCAAAATTGGAAAACAATTTATAATAAAAATAAGTCAAAATTATTGACAATTGGTTTAAAGTTTTTTTTAAGCTTCATTAACGATGGCGCAATATTTTACAGGTCATGAGGATTGCAGGTGCACGCACGTCATTGAATTAATCGGCCATATAATCAAGTATATTTATTTAAACAATAACTCTGTTAAGGCAGCTATAGGTAATTGCATTATATACGAAATCATATACTTGCGAGGTTGTTGCGCTATGTGGGTTACGTATGCGTTTCTTCCACATCTTTTTGCCAAACATTTGGTGATACTTTTTTAAGGTCTCTTTCGTGTACATTTAATTAACTCCCGGTTTCAGCTAGTAGTATAATTAATTCTGGGTAATTAATTAATTAATTTAATTTCATATTGATTGAATAATTAAATTTCTTTCTAATTGAAACGAATTAACTAAGCGTAGCCTTTGATCAAATGCATTGCACTGTAGCCGTTAAAAAACGGATAGATCGACAATATATGCCTTGTTTCTTGTTTCGCTTCGGTGTTCACCTTTGCCATATTTGTAAAGTATATGAATAGTAAGCTGCTGACATATCTTAAAGCTTAAGCTATGTCCTACTCAGTGATTGTCAATATGGCTTTCGTCAAGGACGTTCAACTGGTGATCTTCTTGTATATGTCACGCACTACTGGGGTGAGGCCAATGGTGAGGCTCTCGCTGTGTCACTTGATATATCGAAGGCTTTGACAGGGTTTGGCATGCAAGTTGGCTAAGCAAGCTTCTAACATACGATACGGCATCCCCTCTGGCCTCTGTAACGTATTTATGATTATTTATTTGTCCACAGCAATTTAGAAAGTATGTAATGTAATTATCTGTAATGCACATGACCATAAAATACATACTCATACTCATGATGGAGAAAATACAAAACAACTTTCTTTGATGGATATATTATATAGTAAAATGTATGTATTATATCCCATACTTAGGTTACCCAAATATAATTATTTACCACTCGGTTCTGACTTGACATGCTGTCGCATAACACTTTTCAGGTTCTTCGGAAAGACGGTTTATATCATGTTTATATATTTAGCATCATTCTACCGTAATGAATATGGTCTGAAGAGTATCCTTCCGTAGTTATTGGAGGTTTGCGCTAATCACATACATATTGTTAATCGATGGGATAAGTAAACAAATTAGTTAAAATATCAATGCTCAAATGCTGGCTTTCGAGTTGAGTAATAAATTATGTCACTGTATAAATATCAAACTATCGAAGGAATTATTTAAAACGTAATTTTATATAATTCCTTTTAAGTTTATACTCGGTTTTAACCAGTCATTCCCAGTCATATAAATTATTTGACGAGCATTGATTGAGGCCTAGGCAACGGCATTCTAATGCGTGCCTACATTATTTCGAAATTTATTACTCCCTTATTATACGAGTATGTTGAAGATTAAATACGTGATTTATTCGCCGACCGCTGTGCGTAAGACCTTATTCACTCAGCCGTCATCCTGTTAGTATAATTAACTGCTGCCGTAGTAATTACGATTACTGTACTTAACGTATAAATAAACGTTTTGCCAAGAATGATAAATAGCCGATTTGTTTGGAAAACTAATTGCAATAGGTAACGAAAATTTAAAGGTTACACTTTTCAACGACGAAGTGCTTAACATGAATTCAATAAGATTCCATAATAATTCTCTTTGCATAATGGTTTGTAGCTTGCTTTTGCGCGTAGGACAATTGCATTAACGTCCTCATACGTTACATGGAATCACCTTAACAATAGAACAAAGAAGTGTACAAGTCGAAACGCAACAGCAAAGCTAGATCATCGTGCGTCAGAGTAAAACATCATTGTTTTGTAATCTGCAATTATTTTCAACATTACCATTACCACCAGTGAAATAATGTTATCAATCCTTACATATTATAAAACAAAGTCGTCCGCCGCGTCTGTCTGTCTGTTCGCGATAAACTCAGAAACTACTGCACCGATTTTCATGCTGTTTTCACCAATGGATAAAGTGGTTCTCGATAAAGTTACGCGGGCGAAGTCGCGGGCAGCAGCTAGTAATATATAATCCAAGAATTTGTAATACGTATTACATATTTTTATACACCTACTGGAAGTAGACAGACATCTCCTCTATGTGAGGAGAAGTCTCACATAGAGGACATGCGAGGTCTAATCATTTCGGATTTGGTAGGGCTTTACAATGTCATCGAAGACTTTGGTATTTTCACTTATACAGGTTTTCTCGCTGTGTTTTTTTAAATATGGAATTGATCATCATTGCTAATCTATAAGTGAAGAGTTAGGAACCCGACAGAGAGAACCTTCAAAGCAATTTTTAACAAAATTATAATGTGTTCTTCTGTTTCATTTCAGTTTATCACCGCACGCGCCTTCAACGCATACCTCCCTTAGCCTGTATTTATCACTGCCAACTATTCCGCCCTCGTGCACTGGATGCCGCCATGCTAGACAGGATCGAGACTAGTTCTATTATATTTCAAGTATATAGAAAATTTGAGAGTTACTTGCGTACGTGACGTCGTCGAGATCAAAAGACCACTATGAGCCAGACGCAAGACGAGGCCCGAGCGGCCAGGATTGCGAAATATAAGGAGGAGAGGAGAATCCAGTTGACGGCTAGAACGGCGACGCTATTTTCTTCTAAAGTCACAGAGAGGTTGGTTTATTGTAATATTTATAATTTTCAGTCAATTCTATTTAATGAAAAATGACATTTCGAATGACCCCCACGATATTTACTTAGCCTAGTGTGGGATCCACTTTTAATATACATACATTGTAGTTAATAGTTATATAACTAATAACTAATTAATTATTAACTACAATTTGAAACTCATACAAAATTTATTATAATAAAACAGTTGAAGTAACTTTTAACTTTGGGCCACATTTTGTGCCGGTGAGAATATTTTGTTAAACTGTTAAAATATGTGTTCCGCTAGGAGCAATCTGAATTCTAGCCAAATTTCTAAAGTTTTTTTGTTTTTACTTCTGTAAGCTCACAATAATCACATAAGATGTATAAATTGCAGTTAGTAATTGAAGACTTATTTTTCAATTTCAGGCGGCCAAGGAAACCATTTGATCGGACGCCTTCAGAAGAAAATCCAGTACATCCAAAATCTTCCTCCGAACTGAACCTTACTACAGCTTCAACATCAGTGCCTATCAGATCAACACGTACATCTCGCTTACGAGCAGCGGCTGCGACTCATTCAGATTCATCTTTGGTGCCCAGAAAGTCGAACAGGAGTTCCTCTGAACAATCTCTCTTAGAGAATGACAGGACAAAAGCTTCGAAATTAATAATAGATAGGGATAAAGTAAAATTAAGTACGAGTAGAAGGCATAGTCGCGACAAGGACATGAAAACAATTTCCACAAGTTTTCCCGATAAAGAGATTGGTGCTAATAAAACGAAATCTAAACATTCCACTAGTAAGAGTACTTTAGAAAAAGGATATAAAGTAACGCCGACTAATGTTAGTAACAAAAATATCGATGCGAAAAATATATCTAAATTAGGGGAAAGGAGTAAAAAGAGTAGCTTACAAGAAGAATTGAAATATACAGAGACACAGAAAAAATCAGTCTCAGTTGATTCTGAAATCATAGACGATATACTTTTTGATAAAGGACTGTCCGACAGTTTGGAAAAGGAAAAAGTCGAAGATTTATTTAACAATCTTCTCGACGATCAAAATTTGAACAATAATGTTGATATTAAAATTAGTGATGAAATATCTCTTGAAAGTTTAGAGAGAGATAATTGTGGGCTCAAAATTGAAACATTAGACATTCCTAAAAGAGAAGTGATCAATAATGTTAATTTAGAAGATAGTGTTGTGCCAAAAGAAGAGGAAGAAGTCGGGGGTTTGTTGGGGGCTGTGTGTGTGCGTAAAGTGGAAAGATTCAGTGAACTGCTTAGCAATCTTTGTTCTCCATACGAAGCTGATCTTTTGTTTGAGGACATTTTAGCTGACAATGGAATTGGCAGCTCTGTTATCGTAAGTATCAAAAGTTATTCTTAAATGGGATGCTATAAGTTTGACGTGAGTTTCTGTGTGTGTCTATGGAAGCGTAGTTTTGATCCGTTTTTTTTTATTTGTTTGGAAGCTGATCTGATCGAGACGGTTCATAGCTAAAGTTTTTAAAAATCTGTTCAGGTGTTTAGAGATCATCCAACCTACTTTTGACGAAGGGATCTCACTGACTTACACAGTTTCGATTTATGTGTTTGGTATACTGAATTAGGTACTTCGGTGATATTTCCATTAAATGGTAACCTTGATCTGATGATGCTGCAGCATCCACTAGTCTGCGAGACATCCAACTCCTCAGCAACATACAGCAGATGTAGCGTGTTTGGTCTCAATAGAAAGTCGGGGGCTAGTTTATAATCTTAATTACGTACAGCTATCACAATGAATACAACATTTAGATATTATATACAACTAGCTGCTGACCGCGACTTCGTCCGCGTAACTTTATTGTCTAAAACCTTCCTCGAGAACCACTAATTGGTGAAAACAGCATGAAAATCGGCGCAGTAGGTAGTTTTTGAGTTTATCGCGAACAGACAGACAGACGCGGCGGAGAACTTTGTTTTATAATATGTAAGAAAGTTTTTGTAACATACAGACGCCGTCACTATAATTATATGTACAAGATCTACATACACGCCAAGATGAGTTGAACTATATTATGTATGTTTATTTAATTAACAATCTTCATCGTCGTTCCACAATATGATGTTGATAACACAAATAATAAATTTTATTCTCTTGACCTAATTTATGAACCTATTTTTATCTCTTTTGGTAATGGTTTAATTTAAATGGTCTAAATGTGATAAAGTACTTAATTGGTTAGACTCCAGAAATAATGAAATTATGTACCTACTTATATTCATTATTGTTTACGTAGATAATTCCAATAGAATTTTATACACTTAACCTTAATAATAATAAGGGTCAAATTAGAATGAGTATGCCACGAAATAGATTCTTTATGACAGTCCAGTCTAGACGTTATGAGCCTCAATTTCTCAGGGTGAATTAATTTATCCCTGATAATTAATTGTTCTACTAATCGGATTGGCAAGGGACGAGTTTAATAGACAGTCATGTATCCAGTTTACGTGTAATAATAAGATCTACAATGTTATTTTATTTTAGTGTTCTTGTTGTATAAATGATAAGATTTACGTCATGAGATAGAACTCACCCAAATTGAACCTTAGTCAGTTAGTCTTATTTAAAATTTAACGAGTAAAAAGTTATGTGCAAAAGTTTATTAATCACTAGCTGGTGCTTGCGACTTCGTCCGCGTTCAAAATTTTATAGTAGTATAGATTAACTTAATACCTTAAAAAAACATAGAAAATATGTAGATGAAAGTAACAGGGAAGCTGTGATAAAAGCCTAAAATATACTATTTATCTCAGTTTGTAGGACCATGGTACCAAGGGACATGTGCTTAATGAAAAAAAATAATACGACACTATATAAACTAATCTCTGTTCGTTAAGAGCAGAGCTGTTATCCTAAGTCCTAAGACTGCAGATGAAATTTTGTTTATCCTCATTTACATTTAGTCATCAATACTAATAATAAATCTGTAATTGTAGTATTGTATTGTGTGTATGTATGTATGTTCTTCCATAACTCTTAAACGAATTAACTGATTTTCATAAGACTTGGTAGATAAACATTTAGACGTACTGGACACGTGATAGGCTACTTTTTATCTTTTTCAACGCGGACGAAGTCGCGGACGCCAGCTAGTTTATTAATAAAATTGAGTCATAAATCTGAATGATACCAAAGAAGATACAAAAACATTTGGAATTTGTGCCCACTATAGAAATAATACCTACCTCATGAAATTCCTCAAAAATAATATAACAAGACCATCAAATGACAAACTAATTTATCGGAATGTCTGTACAACGTAAATACAACTTTCAGTATTCAGTTGACCTCCGTCGCTATCAACGTTTGAATCTGTCTCGTGTCTCTCCGTAATTATTTTTTATTGGATTATGGACAATTTAATTAATTAATGCCAAGATCGATCTAACATGAAAGAAGATATTCATTCTTTTGAAAAATATCGTCTTTCATTTTCTCGTAATTACTACTATGCTACTTACATACTTGTAAACCTATCTATAGCTTATAATAACCGTGTTAATAATATTTTCAATATTTTTTCCAAAGAAAACAATTTTCAAAAATAAACTTGTTACAGACAAAATGATATTTTTTTAGAATTTTTGTCTGTGCGTTTGTACAGGCTAATTTCAGAAACGGCTTAACCGGTTTGAATGCGTTTTTTACTTATATATAATTATGTTTTGTAGCAGGCTTCCCGTAACATTTTGTGCTTGTTTTTTTTTTGGATGGGATAGTTTAGAAATTTTCGAGAACTCCTAATACATATAAATTAAAAACATGTTTGATTAAATACTTTTGTGATAAAATTGATTTAATACGAGTATCTCATGTTTGAAATATTGTTGTTGAGTTATTCGACAAAACGACAATTTAGTACCGAATTGGGTCAGTAACACATGGAATCAATATTGAGCTGTATTTTCTTTGACCCAGTTCAATGAATACCGTTTAAATTATGAATATGAATGCATAACGTTTATTGTTTTCCATTATTACGGAGACGTGGGAGCAAATGACATTTTATTGTCAAAGTAAATAAATATTACTTTACTGTACACACCTAACTATATACAAATTTGTTACCTAATACGCATTCAGTATTATGTTTAAAAAGGTAATGTTTAAAAATCGTAAACGTAATGACTCTTAACGCACAGCCAAAACTACTAAGTCTAGAAAGCTAAAATTTGTAACACAGGTTCATTTTAAAATGTAAGCATCCGCTAAGATAAGATTTTTGAAAATTTCAGCTCCGAATCGGTTGCTAATTGGCTAATATCTATACTAATATATATTATAAAGAGGAAAGATTCGATTGTTTGTTTGTTTGTTCGTATAGAATAGGCTCCGAAACTACTGGACCGATTTGAAAAATTCTTTTACCATTAGAAGCCGACATTATCCGTGATGAACATAGGTTACTTTTTACCTCGGGAATATGCTTCATTCCTACAGGACAACGGGTAGTAAGAATTATCATTCCGTACTTATCTTTTTCACATATAACTTCTAAACGGCTTGACCGATTGGGTTGAAATTTTGTATGTGCATTTTCATGGTTTCACAGACACGAATGTCTTATATTACGAATGTATAAAATAAAGTAATTATAAAAGTTGTCAATGAGATTTCATATTAACGTCAACTCTGTTAAGTAAGTCAGAAGCGACACCGGTTTTCAATTTATAATGAATGCAAATACGACCTTTGCAAAGCTTATTCCTCAAAGAAGATTTTTATTTTTACAAAAAATTTTTACACATACAAAAGTTGTTCACAATATTAATATTTAACGCGTCACAATAATAACTCTTTTCATTTTGATTTGGGCTTTGTTTCCACTAAAACACATACACCTATAATTTGTTACTATAAAGATTCGAAACTTCATTATCTCTATAAAACTGTTAGATTTTTATAACTTATCTAAAGTGAAATTCCTTTGCAGAATACCCTAGAAAAATAGCACATGTTTTAGTCAGTGAGTAGGATTCATTGTGTACTAGCTACGAATAAATATTATTTATTCGCAGTGTACCTACTAGTTACTTTCGACAAAGTCCATATTTAAATAAGAAGTAATTTTCTATTTCTAAGCATATTTAATCACCAAACATATTATTATGTACTAAATTCTAAAATAAATACCACAAGATAAAATAATTTTTCAAATCGGTCCAGTAGTTTCGGAGCCTATTCTATACAAACAAACAAATCTTTCCCCTTTATAATATTAGTATAGATTTATTTACCTATGATTTATTAAAATCTTACAATGTCTAGTCTGTATATCTAATATGCAGATATACTATGCGTGTCAAATGAGAATAGGACTGGAAATTCGCATTTGACACCGCATTTCTCACGGAACTTCATTAGTGATGTGTATGGAGTGCAAGAAAAAACAATAAAAGAATTAATTATTATTTTTATTAGTTTTTATTATTTTAGTAATGTGATTTAATTATTCAGTTAGTTTATTATAAAATCGTATACATTGACCCATAAAAAAATTACTTATCTCGTGAAGACGCGTTAGCAAACTTAAGGGCTTTGCTACATAGAACCAAAGCCGAAAAGATCTTATAAATACGATTTAAATCGTACTGTAATTTACACTTATAGTTTAATTACTTAATAGTTATTATATACTAACTGGTGTCCGCGATTTCGTCCGCGTTGAACGATGAAAGGTACCCTATGTCCTTTCTGGTATACCAGACAACGTGTATGTAAAATTTAATGGTGATCGGTTCAGTAGTGTATGCATGAAAGCATAATAAACAAACAAACAAACAAACTCACATTCACATTTATAATATTAGTAAGGATATATATATTTATACATATATAAATTTATTAGATAAAATATAAATAAAAAATATTTATATTTTTGTTATTCGGATTTTTTTGACGACATTACTATGATGACTCGGATCATGTGAAGTTTGCAGCAAGCGCGATCCTATTCTCATTTGAAACGCATAGTAATTATGTTTGTTAACCTCTTATAAAATTTCACAGTCTAAATCTAGTTGCAATTCTTGGCAGTAACAAGACGTTTCCTCGCCATATACAGTATATGGTTCCTACTGCCTAAAACCTTCACCTTTGTGGTTTTGATACTGTTTGAGATAACATAAATTTATGTTATACATACATACATGTCTTGGTGATTGTTAACTTCCAAGGTTTTGTATACTTAACTATTGCCATTGCTTTTGGAATTTAGTTATTATGTATTTTAATTTTTGACCTGCCTAATAAAATACTAATTAGTACTTGTTAGTTGTTTTATTATTTTGATGTTTATTTTAAGCATGATTGTTTTGATTACTTTAACTTTTTAATACTTTTAAAACTTAGCCCATTTTCGAGATGGTCGAATATAATAATTACAATAAAAAAACTATATTATTAATCTTAATAATTGCCTATTCGGCGCCATCTATTGACGTATTTCAGTACAATTTTTTTAACTGTAAACTTCGACTTATATTATTGAGTTATTATTGTGAAGTGTTTTCTTCACAATAACAGCTTGCAAAAAGTGAATAAATGCAAGGGCACTGTTCAACAAAAGATAAGTGAATATCTGTGACAGTTGTCAAACGACAAAATGTAATGATATGCAAACGGGTCAAGTTCGATAAAGGCAGCAGCGGTGTCGTGTCATGAAATTGCACTTAAATTATGGATGATTGGGCTTTTGTTCCAATCATGACTGTAGTTGGTACTGACCTGAAATTATCTCGTTGGTGACTGGACTACATTGGTATAGCGAAATATGGACTGAGCCCGATTAAGATAATTGCGAATGTTTTTTTTTATACGTAACGTCATACTTATTTTAGACTAATGCGAGTATGGATATTATAAAATAAGTGTTAATGGTATAATATTTTTAATTTATTCTCTATTTACTAGCTGTGCCCCGCGACTTCGTCCGCGTTGAACGATGCAAGATACCCTATGTCCTTTCTGGTGTCACAGACAATGTGTATGCAAAAATTCATGGTGATTGATTCAGTAGTTTTTGCGTGAAAAAAGTAACAAACAATCATACATACATCCATACAAACTTTCGGATTTATATTTATTCTCTACTAGCGACCCGCTCTTGGCTTCGCCCGGGGTGCATTTTTTACGTAAAAACCTTCCCTGATTATCCCCCTATCCATGAGTGAAGACAGAATTAAAATCGGTCCAGCCGTTCTCGAGTTTTGCGCTCAGCAACACATTTAGTGATTCATTTTTATTTATGAAGATTTAACTTGTTTGCGACTATGTAAATTTTATTCGTTTTAAGCCCCAAAAATCTCACATTTAATTTGATAGTGACAATTAAGCAGGACAAGGCCAAAAAAGATAAAATAAAAAAACGGTATATATCACTACTATATATATATATATATATTTATATATATATATAGGTCTAATTATTTTTGGGACAAACCAGGAATCGAATGTTATGGTGTTATGGGACAAACGAGAAAGGTTTTGGAATTTGGGAGATAATATTTTCTCTCTCACACACAGCATATAAGCCACTAATATAAAGTCTTGTGTGTATATATTATATAACCAACAAAATTTGTCTATTATTCAAAGCTGGTGTAGGGTAAACAAGATTCATGTGTGGATCCAATGCAATTTGTTTCCACGTCTCAAGAGTCATATTGACTTTGGAGATATACTGCTGACCTTTTCTGAAAAAGGAGACATGAAAATTTTACTAATATTTAATATAATTTATTTAACATATAATTTATTTAAAATATAATATAATTTAACATAATTTACCAAGGGATTACAAATTTTAAGCTAATCAAAGATTTACATTTATTCGGTACTATTGGTGCTCATTTAAAAAGCACAGCGAAAAAACTTAGGTATCTATAAAATATAATTTTGAAAGTTTACAACAAAAAAGTTGTTTGTCAATCACTCTTCATGCCTTAACGAATCAACCGATCATTATGAAATTTTGCATACACGTCAGTACGAAAAGTACATACTTTTTGAATTCCATCCCAAAAGAAAGTGTTGTTCCTGTGGATTGCTTCAACGCTTGAACAAATGCTATAGATTTCGCTATGGGCTATAGATATTTAATTAATATTTTTATATCAAAGAATTAGGGGCGCTGAAGAAGTCACGGGATTAGGTTTACAATTGGAATTGTTGATTCTACATTTTGTAGCTCGTGTTCGTGCTTCAATGGTAAAATCACAAAATATAAATTTTGCAACTTATCCGTTGTAGTATCATTAATAATTATCGTGTGAACCTTTCTACTCGACTGTAATAAGAAACACATGAAGCGTAACGCTAGAAAGTTTAATAGCCAGCGATAAAATGACGACCATAATATAAGAACGAATTGCTATAAAGGCTGTGGTATATGAAACAGCTATTCAAGGGTTAATGTGGTAGGAAATACTCGTAGTTTACATCCCTTTTTATGCAGAGCATAACACAATGTAGGGTAACTACTTTCACAAAAAATGTCTGGTCTGTATGATTGTGCTCGCGATACAACATATTTGTTGTGATTTATTCAAATAGAATTAATTTTCTTTCGAAAATTCTTAGTTCTTATGTCAAATTATACGACTGTTTTCTTTGACAACAAAGTTATTCAGCGTCAAACCTTCGTCAAACAGATGGGTCGAAGAAATTATAAAGGCAAACAAACATGATTTCCAGGTGAATTTTGTTTCTTCAATATGTCCTTTATTTTTGATGTTTTATTGGTATATTAGCTGGCGCCCGCGACTTCGTCCGCGTTGAAAAAGAAAAAAAGTAGCCTATCCTGTGTCCCGTACGTCTAAATGTCTATCTACCAAGTCTCATGAAAATCAGTTAATTCGTAAGAGTTATGGAGGAACATACATACATACAATACCTACACTTACAGATTTATTATTATTTTATTATTGACTAGCTGGTGCTCGCGACTTCGTCCGCGTAGAAAAGTATAAAACGCCATCTACAGTATTTTAGATAGATGGCGCTATCTCCCGGGCCAAGACGCTAGTATTTACTTTTATTTTAGATTTCCCGTAGGAATGAAGCATTTTCCCGCGGTAAAAAGTAGCCTATGTTCATCACGGATAATGTCAGCTTCTAAAGGTAAAAGAATTTTTCAAATCGGTCCAGTAGTTTCGGAGCCTATTCTATACAAACAAACAAACAAACAAACAATCAAATCTTTCCTCTTTATAATATTAGTATAGATGATAATATTACTATAGTTAATGGAAGTCTGTAACAATATTAGTTACTCACTCTGTAAAGCTTTAAATTTTAAAGCTCATAGTTATTTCAAATACACACAAACAATACCTTGAAACTGAAACCTTCAGTGTAAATACACAATATATTTTAATCGCGTTATTGAACGAAAATATTTTTTTCCTTAAGTATTTAATTTTAATTATCCGACCTCCCACGCTACCGGCCGCACCTTTCAACCTTCCATCGCCGGACCTCGACTAGGACTCGCCGAAACCCCAAACGTAAGACCACACTTAGGAGAGCCGCAACGATTGCAATTGTTTGTAGCACATTTTTATGTGTTGTTGCATTCGGTTGCATTGTGAAGGGTCTCGGATCAGTGGTCAGTTGGATACAACACCAATTTTGGTAGCGCCCACGGTGTTAATCGATTGTATTGTATTGTTGGCGCAAGCGGTCTCGCTGACATGCAGACGACCTCGTCTACGCGGTACGGGATCTCAACGTATTTGGTTATGATCCTCGCAAACTCGGCTCCCCTTACTTGGATAAAAGAAATGATAGCATATAAGTTTATCTTAAGTCGGTTTTGTTGATTGCCAATTTTAAAATGCATTGCGGACAAAAACGGACAAATAGGACAAATGTTGAAATTGGCAATTGTGACGTTTATCTATTTATTAATAAACAAAAATACTAATTTTCTCTCTTCATAATCTTTATCTCTATCTATATGTATATATAAAAATTACGTGTCACGTTGTTTGACGCCAATGAACTCCTAAACTACTCAACCGATTTTGATAAAACTTCGTAACTATGTCTAATTTGATCCAACTTAAAAGATAGGATAGTTTTTATTTTGATCCCTTGCAAAGGCGGGAGCTGGCCACTAGTATCAGTATAGATTTTAATGCAAGGTTAGATAGTGTAAAGTAATTCTTGATAGAATTTACGCATCCTAACTATCAAGAAGTTTTCTTAAATCAAATTTTATTTCTATTAAAAAAAAGTTGAATATTTAAATTTGTTTACTTATTAAGGTACACCAACAGAAGACGCAACAATGCAACACAATAATACAATCTATAGTTACATTGAATATTAATGATAACAATTAAAATCATTAAACCCTTTTAAATTCACATACTATTTTTTGTAAAAATTGCTTACAATTCTAATTGATATCAATTGATTAGAATTGTTCTAATTAAGACATAACTGTCAAAGAAAAATGTATGGTATGTATGGATACTATTCACTGCAATTATTTGAAGAATAGTCGCGTGAATAAATGATGGCTAATCACAACGTAAATATAACAACAATCTTTGTTCTGAATTTTCATTAAATTGCTATCTTATAAATTATGTATCGTATATTAGTTGATTGCTTTAGTTAATTGTTTTGCGTTTTAGATAATTTTGTCTTCAAACAAAAAAGTCTTCAGCTCTATTAACTTAGGAAAAATGAGTTAAATATCAATTTCAATTTCTCTCATATTTTCAAATCTGCTGTAAATTATCCACTCATTGCTTTGACTCAAAAACCTTTATGTAATATTTTCAAAGAACATGCAGTAGGATTTATGCATTTATTAATGTCATATGAAGTAAATACATTGTTTTATTTATGAGTTATATCTGTACAGGTCGTACTAATCAGAAATTAGTTATTGCAAAAATTGGATAATATTATCTATGTGTTAACAATATGTACAAAAATAACTTTATCGTTTATATTTAAAGTGTTTTCTGTATTGTCCAACTTTGTTATAATTACTTAAGAGTATTTTGGTGATAAATCTTACAGAACGTTCATTCAACTCAAATTTACGTTTTTATTTCTTATTCAGCTTCGTTTACTCTTACTTTTAACTCTTATTAACTTTCCAGTTTGTAATTACAATTCAAATCGCGAATAACTTTATTGCACTAACTTCCCGTTATATATTATTATAAAACAAAAGTCCTCCGCCGCGTCTGTCTGTTCGTGATTAACTCAAAAACTACTGCACCGATTTTTATGCTGTTTTCACCAATGGATAGAGTGGTTCTCGAGGAAGGTTTTAGTATATAATTTACAAAGTTACGCGGAGGAAGTCGCGGGCAGCAGCTAGTATACAATATTAACTAAAATTCCGTATACTATTATTTAAAAATTTTCTTCATCCAGTGAATAAATACAGTAAATAAATAATAATAAATGAAATAAGCAAGTGTCAAGAATTATTTTTATTTGCGTTCTGTATCGTAAATCTAAAAGTAGCATCCCGCCCGCCGCCGTCTGTCTTAGATCTTTTAAACTACGCAACGAATTTTAATGCGGTTTCACTAATGGAAAGAGCGTTAAATGAGGAAGGCAGAAAAAAATCCGCGCGAAGCCGGGGACGGTCCGCTGGTTATTTTATAAAACCTTATATATCAATGAAGTTGTAAAGCTTTTTCCTACTCATATTATGTCTGTTTGTTCGGTCTTATCTCCGAAAACGCCTGAAATTAATTTGAATGGACAATTCATAGAAGAATATTAGACTTTTTGTGAATGAATATTTAATGCTTGAAATAAATGTACACGAAAGAAGTTGATGACGGCGATCACTAGTTTAATATGCGACCAAAATAATGTTACTGTTGCATGTTTTCTCAATAATGTCTACTATATGGATATCGATGTGTCAAGTTACAAACAAGTATTGCGCTGAAATCAATAGTTGTAATCACGCGAAGTGAAAGAGGTTGAGCCCGCGCAGTTTTGCCACTATTACCACTATAGGCAGCCAGTTGCTAATACGACTTGCGCGCTTGCTTACGTGCACCGCGAATATTGTTTTGATCAATATTTATGGTTGATTTATTTGTATACTGGTGGTATTTAATGGTGTTATTTAATCGACAACTTTGTATGTCAACAGTACTTACATCAATACAATTTCTAATTGATTAACTATGTTGCGTGATGGAATTTGTTGATTACTTCCATTCATATGTATTTGTTTTGTTTAATCTTGTGACTGCACTTCACCGTAAATTTCAAGGATGAAAATCTTAAAGTAATCTGTTTGTATCATTAAAGTGGTTAAGTTTTGTACTTGTTCTTTTCTAAGAACCCGCGAAGGCTGACTGGATATTTCAAAATGAAGTCATTCCTTAATAAGTCCATGTTAATATGTTTTGTTTTAAATATGTTTATACAGTAAATATATTAATGCCACCATTGGATGTCAGTTGATAAATATTTGTTTTACTTAACGCTAACAAAAAAAAAATCATCATTTCAATGATTGACTATTTTTTAAATAAAAAATAATTTATATTTTTGGTGTTTATATTGTCAATTTTTGTCTAAGATACAATTCAAGCGTCTACTTAACTACATTAAAATTTATTTATAAATATTTTCATAACATTGTTATCATGTTAGATTATGCTGTGATGTAAATCATTAGGTAATAATTATTTATTGAGATTAAGTCGAATAATTTTGTATGAGACCAAATCAAAGACGTAAAAGGGATGATTAATGTATCGAAGCGTAAGATTTCAGACAATTTAAGCTGTCTAACCGTAACTACAATTGTAGAAGTAAATGCCTAGTTACGGGTATTTCCGTATTTAACGTAGACTTTCCTCATTGTAATGTGGACAATTAGCTTATATTTTTATATGTCGTTGTCGGAAGTGAATACGATTGTCGTGAGCCGTTCGCTAATCAGTCACAAATGGTTAACCTCGTCTGCAACGCGGGTTTACCTTATATGGTGAATAGTGATTCGAATTGCTCTCTCGTCTAGCGTGAAACAGTAATTGCGGTTAACTATCAAACAGTTTGTCTAAAAGAAATGAAAGTGTACACAGTACACACATGTGTTTGCGTTTCACGTCGAGATCTGATTTATTGAATGGTTGTGCATAGCGTATATCGAATGCAAAAATTTGTATATGTACATAAAATTATTAGCAGATATTTTGCTCTTACTACAGACTCGCAAAGAATACGTCTAATAATATACTTATAATACACCAATTCACGTAACCGTGATGCCTAATTTCTTTAGAGGTTCGTATTTTTTGACTTAATTGACTTGACATCTCTGAGAAGAGTTAAATCTGTACGTGATTTAGGCGATAGAGTAGTTAAGGCCTGAAAAGTTAACAGACAGACATTGTTACTTTCACATTTATAATATTAAGTAAGGATATTTGCGTATTTCCTATCAGCTTACAGATTCCAATACGTTAACTGATAGGAACCAGTTCGAATTCGAACCCACATTACAGGCGGAGTATTGTATTCTACTTCATTGTTTTAGGCCTGTTCAATTCTACATCAGCACAATCTAACACAAGATACATAAGATTCGTAAACTACTTACATATTACAAAAATTAACTTAATAACTATACACTATACAGTCACAGTGTAAATACAGTCATGAAAATTATATATTACCTATAAGAAACATAACAACATCTGTGTACCTAGTAACATAGCTTCATAGGGAAGATTAGAACATTGGTAAATGGACCTATATACTTACAACCTTCGACTTTGTGTCTAGAATGTCGATCTAGGCAATTTGAACGCGATTCTCCTACGCTATGCAAATTTATCACTAGTTAGTCTAGTTACACTAACTCAGCATGTTCTTGTAGCATATTTTAGTGCAGAATGAGTTATTTAGTTATAACAGCGTCCACCTACCAACTTTGTTGGTTTATGAATATATATGCGTATAGTCGCTTTAATTTAGTGTTAAAATCGGTGCTAAAATCAAACTTGATTTTGGAAAACAATATCAAACATGTATGCGACACTGCCAAATAAATCTAAATTAAGTACATTCCTACGGTTCTCATTCAAACTTCGTTGGACATAATTTCTAGAAATATTTAAGTGCCTAAGTGTATACACACTTGTTATTGTTATAATTTAAAACCAGTAAATTCAGTAATGCAAACTCTATATTTTTCATTTACAGACGCGATTTTTAATTTGTAGTTTTCAATAGTTCCCATCACTTGTTTTTTGATCCAACCATTGACAAAACTAATTTGGCGGATTGTTTACATTATCAACAATTTCTAAACGATAAAAACATAGGTTTATTAACTTAATCATTATACAACCAAAGTAATGTAACTGGATTTATATTATAAATCTTGGCATACAACATAAAATTAGTTTACCGACCGTTCGGAAAGCTGTTCCCATGAGAAGTTAAGTAAATCTTAAAAAAGGAGAAAGTATTAAATATAATAAATCTACTTTCAATGTCAACACACTATATGTACAAAAAAATATATTCCACACATTTCTTAACAATAGTTATCTTACCACACTATAAGATAGGCTTTATTACAATACTTATATTTTTATATATCTACACTGAATATACATTTAGAAAGTATTTATTTCTTTTATTATTGAGCGACTCCATGTTATGATAAACTGAGAATTATATTAATTATATCAATTGAAAAAGTACAACTTCCATACTATTTATAATTTTTTATAAAATAAATAATTATGTATATACTATACATTAGTATATTATGTGTAGGAGTTCAAGTTAATTTAAAAAGTTTACAGGAGTGCAGTTGCAATAAATTGTGAATGTGATTTTTTTTTGTTAAAAAATAATAACTGTTAGTCGTAGGTTTCTGAACTCTTGATGCTTATGTGTTATACATAAATTTCACGAGTTGAATTTGTGAATATCGTCAATATGCGTATTTACTTCAAGGACTATAAGATCAAAGTGGTGAGTTGATTAAGTTTCTCTCAAAAGCTCTTTGAACCTTGTTGTGTATAGGTAACAAGTTCTAGGATGACTCGTAAGTATCTAATCGTAGGTAAAATTGGAAATATCGTAATGAAAATTTCTAACCAACATACCAACAAGCTAACTTGTGGGTACTGAATTTGTTGAATAGGCATCGGTTCACTAACACAGATATCGTGAAACTGACGCGAGAATTATTAGAAAAGTTGGTGATTCAAACACCACACGACCGTTGTGGTTTCGATTCTTGGAACAAAAGCAATTTGTTTTTGACTAACTAAACAGTTCAATAATGAAGAAATTACTATAAGAGATTTTTTTTTATTGTTTATGTAGGTCTTATGTTAGATTTATTAATATTAAATGAGCTTCATTATTTTACTGAAGTGTGATCTTTTCTCAGCCGTCTTAAGAATCTTGGACTTTACTCAGACCTCAAACTGTCTCGGCAGGACTCGGAAGTGTCATTATAAAATTTACACCAATTACTGTTTTTTTTTTCTGCTTACTTTACTTTACTAGATTAAGTTTTGTTGAATTTCCTAAATAGTTGATATGCAACAAATCAAATTAACGCACTGTACCTACACAAACTACACGTAGTGTATACAAGGTTCATAATTATCTATAATTTATTAATGATTTAAATTATAATAACATTAGTTTTTTTCGTTATATTTCAGCGTACAAATGGCCCTGAATGTACTCCGCCATGTCGACGAGCCCAGCCATCACGAACAAGCGCCACCCCGAAACGAACGCACGGTTGTAATTCTGATACTGCTGTCAACGAAACTTCTGGTGAGTACTGAGTATAGTTCGTGTAGCGAATAAAGACTTCTAGGCAAATGTGCGCAGAACTCTATTTTTAGGTCTTTGAGGGTGCAGAGGAGCGTGAGGGGCGGGTGCGCGTCGGTGTGCCAACACGTTATTGGTAGACTCAGTCGCTCTTCCCCTCCCGCGCTTCGTTCGCGCGTCTCGAGTCTCTTGGGTACTGTTGCGTACAGATTGTTTTATCGTACTAGTAAATACGTCATGGTGAATAAATGCCTAAAAAAACGTTGTCCTTCGACATCGCACTATGATTTAAATATGATGGGTCAAAAACACGATGCCATGAACTCTGTATTTCTGTAATTTTTAACGCAAACCTGTGAAATGAGGATCCCTAGAAATTTTATTGATCGTGTCTTGAGCCTTGATCATTGTTTTTATGTATTTTATAGTCAAGCAAAGTTTAAAACGCGATCTCGTCTTGCGATTTCTGAATACTAAGAATCCCATTTACCAATAAATGTAAGTGGTTCCGGTCTCAGACAGAGTATAACAAATATCTTAACTCTCTTACCAACATATTTTTGGCAGCATTTTCACGGAAGATCTCTCTACGGTATAAAATCTACGGGCTTACCCACCCGCCTATACAGCCTGGCAGTTACGCGTTTTACCGCTAAATTGAAATCATCCATTGCTCCCCAAAGATACATAAATACTTGACGTCTCGTAAATTTTCACAAAGTTTCCTCTCTATATACTGAGAGCTTAAATAAAAGTATGTCTGAATTTTGGGACGATAATCCAAAAGGTGACACTTTTTTATACATTACTAGCTGGCGCCTGCGACTTCGACCGCGTTGAATAAAAAAGACGTTACGCCTGCCAAAATCCAAAAGGTGACACTTTTTTATACATTACTAGCTGGCGCCTGCGACTTCGACCGCGTTGAATAAAAAAGACGTTACGCCTGCCAAAATATGTAAAGCAATTTAACGCCTTATACTTTTGCCAAGCGTTGGATCTTAGTTTTTAGATAGCTTGGTGCCCATGGCTTCGGTTTCGTAGTGGTTTCGCACTCGCCCCGGCTGCGTTGAATATTTAGCCTGTCTATGCCCATCCTAAAACCCTATACAAACTATTGGTGAAATATTTTTATTAAATCTGATGAGTAGTTTCTAAAATTATCTTCTACATCTATTAATCGCTTATCTTACCTACTTGATGCTCAGTTTCACAAATTTATTTTCTACATTGCGTGTTCGTTCGTTTGACATGTGCTGATAAAATGATAAAATATCCACTAAATAGGCTGTCACGTTATGTTTTCGTTATACTAATATTAAAATAATAATAGTTTTTTTTCGACATAACCATAAAACATAACAATCATAACAACAGTTTATGATAAATTTTATTCAAAATAAGTTTTGAAAGCAAGTGGTTATTCTCAATTTTTCCTTTTTTTGTCAATTATTGTCCTATAGAAAATTGATCATACACCAAATCAATTTTTTATATGACAATAATTGACATAGGTATGTTTGTTATTCCATACTAAAGGTAATTAATATAAGTGACTCAATACGTGTTCAAATAAGTAAGTAACCAATATTAATTGATAATATTATTTCAATAGACACATTAGATATATTATGTGTACTAACCTCTCCAGTTGTGTCCGGGCAAAGCCGGGGATGCGACGCAGTTGATTTATAATGTTTATACGCAATTTTCTGCGTTTTGAATTATCCATTTGAGAGTTTTGAAGAAACAGATGACTTATTAATAAACCACCTTATTTGGATAAGTTTGTTTCCTATCGTAATCTTAAGAGTTCTATTTTTTGTATCCATAAAAGGTTCCCATAAAATGTAGTTTAATCGTACACTGTAGCGATTTGGTCGCGTGCCAACAGTTATTTTACTTGTGGTATTCATTTCATATGTTAAACCGGCTTTTGGTATTCTCATTGTCGCCATTCGTCGTGCAGTTAATTTGTTCCATTGGGACGGAAGCTGAGGAATGCAATCCAAGGATTTCGTGAAATCAAAATTCCTTGCATATTTTAAACAGCAATTTATTAATATTGTTCTTCTTTTGTTTATGTGCATTTTACATAAATACGCGCTAAGGAAACTTCTTAATAATCTATCTTTAATAATAATATATAATTATAAAGATATTAAGTTGGTACGCTTCAATAACTCGAGAATGGGTAGACTGATTTTAATCCGGATTTCACTCATGGAAAGAACGATAAACGGGGAAGATTTTCATATATCAATATTGCACCCCGGGCGAAGCCGAGAGAGCGTCGCTAGTTTTTAATAAAAGCGTCACATCTTCGATTGTTATTATTTTTGTATTCAACGCTCTCGCTTGAATTTATTTTCTGACGCGCACAATATTTATAGAATAATATTTCAATTTTCTTTCGCTGTTATTCGTCATTTTCAATAGATACGCGTGATAGATTCGCCCTTTATCTATTTTCGCTGTCTGTGTCGTCCGACCATGACCGCCACATTTATATTACGCAAGATTGACAACACCTGGGACTTTGTGAGCCAATTCTTTTAGTAAGATAACTACTGTCAGAATTAATTATATTTGGCATGGATTCGGAACTACGTTAATAACATGATAGTTATAAGTGAAATTATTTCTAAAGAATGTAAACGTATATTTAAAATTACAGGAGCAACTTACGGCGTGCTTATTTATCCAAAAAAATCTATCATCCCCTGTTTTCCTACCCTTAGTTCTCTTTGTTTATCAAGTTATCACAATATTATGATCTTCATTACCGGAAATTTTAAGAGAGACATCGCGTCAATCGCATCTTCTATGCGTGCCCATAATTCACTTCGTGACGACGTATCAATTAGCGAATGTAACGAGAAACTGACTTTTTATTAGCAAATCTGATTCGATGTAACAAAAACGAAATTGATCACTATTCTAACTGTTATTGTCGGATAGTTAGTCGTAATGAATAAAGAAGATAATCCTTTTTTATTTGGAATAGTGTCTATTTTAATGTTTAAGCGCTTCTTTCACCAACGTCAAGTAGCTAAAGCTAAGTAACCGTCACTTAAAGTCACCTGTCACCGGAAATAATTTAGCTGATATACCTTGGTTTGTACGGTAAACGTCCCAAACATTAAATAGAAAATAATAATAAAAAAGCGCCTATGAATGACGCAGTAAACCGAGTGCATAATTCAATAAAACAGAAAATCATTTCTAAAAGTAATTAATCAACACTTTACTTGTAGTTGGTGAAAGAGGCGCTTCAACTAAGAAAAGTTTAACAAATACAAATAAGCACTAGTTATTTTTAAAACATAATACACTACACTATTAGAATTTTCTTTTTTTTTAAATTTTAACTGGTAATAAAGCAATGTAATTAATTAAAATAGCCACATATTTTTTAAATCGACTTTATTGAGTCAAGGCAGCGCTTGGCCGCGATCTCACTTTATGTAATAAGGTGCAGTGCACAGATGCGGCCGAAGGTGGACCACACTTACCTAGTAAAGTGCCCATTTACCCTAGATTTGAAGACGTCGAGGTTGTAAACACGGACGCAGGTAATGAGTTCCACTCCTTAGCAGTTCGGACAAGGAAGGTGGTACTGTAACGTTTCGTGCGTGACCGAGGAACATCAACCACGAAGGGATGAAACCCCCGCCAGCGCCTCGTGTTCCACAAGTGGAACGGTTCCGGCCGAATCAGATAATTATAACTACTACTTAAGTACTTACTTAAATAATTACAATCAGTTCAGTTGCAATAAGTATTTATTATACTGACTAACTGTGGTGCCTGCGACTTCGTCCGCGTTAAAAAGGATAAAAAGTAGCCTATCACGTGTCCCATACTTCTAAATGTTTATCTACCAAGTTTCATGAAAATCAGTTAATTCGTTTAAGAGTTATGGAGGAACATACATACGTACATACAATACCTACACTTACAGATTTATTTTATTAGTATTGATTGATGATGATATAAGGAATTAGCGAAGAAAACTTTTCTAATGGAGTTAATTTATTATTTAAGACTTTTAGAACAACCCATTTGTAGGCGACACGTCACAGCCACTATTTGTTTTGTAGACCTGGCGAACAGAAAACGAGCCGGGTACTCCAGTGCTCGTGTGTCTATAAATTATTTAGGACTACACTAGGAGCCGGCTCCACTGAAAATGATATTCAACCCGCAGGCACAGCTAGCTAACATACAACATATATGGGGCAAGGTTGCTTGCCAATTCCGAAATTGTTTACCTCACTGGCTACCTTGTTTTTATTAAGTTATGTTACTTACATATACCTCAAAATTCAATTTCTGAACTGGTATTATCTGAAATATGATCTTCCTCTATTGTTACAGCTTTACATAGCCACGTGGCGTATATAGTCACAACTACATTTTTAAAAGGTTTAATGGTGTATTTTTTTAAAATATTGTTCTATAATAAAATAAAGTCATTTACTTTTGATTGATATTCTGAACAATTAATTCTAAAATTCTATAATTAATTAAATATGTTCATTCTTTAGTTACCAATCAAGTTACAATTTTTTTTGTCCAGATGTAGAAAGTGTAGTTTTTAATAATAATGCTCTGACCTGTCCTATTAGAAAATTTTTGGGGAGGCCTATGTCCAGCAGTGGACGTCCTACGGCTGAGATGATGATGATGATTCTTCTGGATAGTAAAAGGCTCAGGATAGTAGCTAAAGAATCGATAGTGGAGACATTCGAAAGATTTCATATACAAATGCAAATAGTAGGAATAACAAACCTCTTACGGAGGTTTCGAAATACCATGTAAAACTGGAAAGTATGAGCAAGCTGAAATGCGCTATTGTATAAAGTTATAAAACTTGGTTTCATTACACTAACGAGGCCAGAACCAAGATATATACCTACTTTACTTCATCATACACAATTAATAACTGGGTAATGGAAGAAGTTACTTTCATTTTATTATTAGGTTATTAAAACTGACTGTGCTACTATAAACTTTCAGATATTTGTAATCATTTTATTAAGCCAAACTTTTCAACAAAATATTAGCAAGAGAATAAGTGGGGTAAATAAATATACACCTTTTAATGTATTGACAATTAAATTGATTTTTTTACCTCTGAAAATGGCTGTAAATGGTTGGCCAAGTTCAGAATAAACCGGGTAACAAGGTCAACACCTGCGGTCTTAACTCGAGGTAATATATGATAGGACAAGGACGCGCACACCGGGATATGTGATCGTTTCTAAATATGAAGAAAAATGGCGTTCGTGTGGTTTTGAACGTGGTATGATTAATTGTCATATTAAATCTGGTGGGGACGTGACATCAAGGATGCATTATAGAACCTATTTGCGGTGTTGAGAAACTATATTCGAAATGTTGCCCGCATTATGGCATTATTTTCTTTTTTTTTGAGGTGCCATGGATCCTCTGAAGGTAATTTCATGTCCACGTTACGTACTCCACGTATATATGTGTAATAAAGGGACCTTCAACCTTAAACTCTATAAAATTGTAAACCTTCGGATTTACCAAAACAATTACAAAGGCATCTATCTGTTTGCGAGGTTACTGTTTTCTGGTATGTTCATAAACAATGCACCATTAACACGAACCAGTAGTTCCTGAGATTAGCGCGTGCAAACAAACAAACTCTTCAGATTGTTGGTTACGCTTTTACGCAAAAACTACTGAACCGATCACCATGAAATTTTGCATACACGTTGTCTGGGACACCAGAAACGACATAGGGTTACCTTTCATCCAGAACGCGGACGAAGTCGCGGGCACCAGCTCGTATTGGATAAATTAATTTTGAGTAAAACGTGTTCAAATTGCACTTATTAAATGCACGTGTTATTTAAAAATCAACTTTACATCGCACGTGTTAAACTTACAAGTGTCAAGGGCTATTCACACGCTGTCAAGTGTGAGGGCGGGATAACACACTTGTCCCGTGTTCTTTGAGCCGTTCCGTAGGCCGACATCAAAGGAAAGCTCTTTTCTACGCCTGAGCCTCTTTATATCTGTTGCGCCATAAAGGATTAACAGATACGGTCGGAGTCAGTAAAGCGGATGAGGAATTGAGAAGTCACTTACTTTTATTGCGGACAAGCTGATGCCGGCGACTTTGCCCGCTCCGAAAAATTAAAAATATAACACATGAGAAAATATCTGACAATTTTATCACTGTGACGACCAGACGACGACGGTGGTTCGTCATCACAGTGAGACGTGAGACGAATTTTTTTTTTTCCTTTTTTTGTCTATTTCGTACTTTTGTGCCTGCTTAAAAATGCTTTAAAATACTTATCCGCCAACACACATAAAATATATATACGGTCAAATTGAGAACCTCCTCCTTTTTTGAAGTCGGTTAAAAAAATATAACTGAAATAATAAAACAGTTTCTAAAAACAATATACAAATACATGAAGCGAAACAGAATAAATTGAATAAATTTCTGATTAAACTGTAATTATTTTGAAGTGAAATAAATAAAAGCTTTGCCTCCGAATGAATTCCCGCTACTTTTTTTGCTTGATTGAAATAACAGAAGGAGCGCTCTACGTCACAGCGATTGATTGATATTTTCTTATTTTGTTCGAATTTTTATTGTGAATCAGCGCTCCGAGGCCAAATAGGCCGCTTTGCCCTTTTATGAATAGAGCCAAAAGTCAAACGAGCGTGAGTCATCAATGTCTTGCCTCTTGCGAGGATTTCACTCCACGCTTTTGCTTCAGGGAAACGTTCACTAATGATTTACGTTCTATCTATCGCCGCCGATGTTGTAATACATCAAGCAGTCATTTACATATGAGTAGTTTCTTTCTTTCTTGGTTATTATATTCCGTTCTTTTGTTTTGCGCTTAGCAAGACATTTAGCAATTCATTTTTATTTAAATATACTTAACTAGCTGCTGCCCGCGACTTTGCCCGCGTAACTCTGTAAGTTATATATACTGAAACCTTCCTCGAGAACCACTCTATCCATTGGTGAAACCAGCATGAAAATAGGTGCAGTAGTTTTTGAGTTTATTGCGAACAGACAGAAAGACAGATGTTATTAGATTGTTTTGTATTGAAAAGAAAAAGAGTTGAAATTATACAATGACAAAGTTTTCTTTGAAGAACTTAAAGACCAAACTCTTTAAACATTATCTCTTCAAAGCCATCAAGATTAAAGTTAACCTTGGTAAAAGGCGAATGACTTCCATCTGGTGGGTAGTTCCACATTTGGTCTGGAATTTTTTTAGTAACACATTGTCTGGTGTGTAGGTTTTGTTAACACAATTATTATTATAATTTTAGAACCACCGGTATAGTCCTTAAATGTAATTCAGTGCATCATACATTATAAACCATAATGTGGTGCAATGTTTGCTACTCTTCTCTCCTCAGGGGGGACCTAATTTTATTTTAGTTATCAATCATGTAGGAGCACATGTTACGACGGTGTACAGAGTTAACGCGTGCGGCGGCTCAGGTCATTTCATCAGTTCAGTACGTGGGGTCGGCCGTCGGCGCGCGCGCTTATCTGATCACAATAATCGAGCCAAATCTGTCCGATGACATTAGTAACCCATTTGATAATAATATAACTTTATTGTGTCATGCGAAATGCATTAAAAGAGGTTGCCGAATATGAGTGCATATGTATATTTTTTTAAATATTTGTTTGGCTTTAATACTTGGCAATTTTCGGAGTTTAAACAACGACATGAATTGTCTGGTCTGTTTCGGTAAACGAAAATGTAATAAAATCACGTATTTCTTTTGTTATTTTGGATCGAGACTCGCGCGCATTTGCCAAGCCAAAATCGACGCGCATTTCTTTAGTGTCAGTTAATGACATCGACCCGCGTCCGTGCTCTCCTCTATATACTCGTACACATGCCGGTTTTGCGTACATTCTGTGAAAAGTCGAAACCGGCGCGTGGCGAGCGGGAAGAAAATCCTGCGATTCGCAATTGTTTTGTGTTTAAATGAACTGAAATATTTGCGGCAATTGGAAGTTCTGACTGTGTTAGTGTGGACGGTTAAATATTATTTGTGTTTTAAAATTAGTTATAATATTCTCGATTGTAATGGAATTGATATTGGTGCAAGATGGACCCGTCATGTTGTCGTGGGTAGTGTTTTTACTGCTAATATTTCGATGTTACTATAACCTGGGAGCTACTAATGGTGAGTTTAAATTCTACTGTCTGCTAATATGTAGGTACAAGTGTTCTAAGACTATATGAAAGGAGAAAGTTTATAAAAAATGCTTTTTTCAAGACAACATTTTGGCATTATGACATATCGTTAAGTCGATAGTATAATAAATAATAGTTATTGTTTGTTTATTTATCATTGTTTTAATGTATTTATATTATTTTGAATAGTCACGCCATGCGACATATTTGTCTACTGGACACAATCACGCCCATTCATTTGACCGATATCTAAACTTGTCAATGTGTCATTTCCAATGATATGCGATGTATCGAAATACTTGCAATCTGATATGTATTTATTTGTGTTGTGTTTGTATACACTTATTTTTGGACACAAAACTGTGGTCTCTTCTATTTAGTTATACTCGTATTTTCTTATAGTGAGACTGGTACAAAATTTTGAGTATTCGATGTGGGTAAACTTAAATATAGACATAGTCATTTAATTTAATTTACCTTAGTTTAAATTTTTTACGATAACTGGTAAAAATATCAAACACACATTCTGCTATTTTTTTCTGTTTTTGTTACATCGATAGCTGGAGTACAAATTGTTTCAATAAAATATTGTTTTTACCTATAGTGGTTGAAATGGGCATTCGAAAAGTGGGTCATAAAAGCACTTTTATTAAGCGGGTCAAAACTTGTGGGTCTAAAAGGTCCGACACCAAAAATTTCACCAAGCAAGTATAGGCAACGTGGATGCGTGTGGGCCTATTTTCAGGATATTAATCAAATTGTAGGCCGTAGGTATATATTAAGTAATAAGTAGTAAAAAAGCGATAACAGTAATTAAATGTTGATTCATAGCAATTAATTAACATTAAACTCGTGGCAGGCCGGGGCCGGAGGTTGCCCATATTTAATTTAGAGCATAATGTTGTTGGTAAAAGCAATAAATAAACCTAAGCATACAGTATACGAACGTTACCATAATATGTAATTTAAAAAAAATAAAAACACTCCATAAATATAACTACTGTATCTATTAAATATATCCTTACATAATATGTAAGGATATATTTATATTATAAAACAAAGTCCTCCGCCGCGTCTGTCTGTCTATCTGTTCGCGATAAACTCAAAAACTACTGCAACGATTCTCATGCTTTTCACCAATATATAGACTGGTGCTCGAGGAAGGTTTTACTATATAATTTACAAAGTTACGCAGGCGAAGTCGCGGGCAGCAGCTAGTTTTATACAAAATAATTATCATCGTCGTGAATTATTTTATAAAATCTATTTTCTTTTTACCCTTATAAATAGACTTATTTGTATTCGTACTGAACTAGGATTGTTAGACTTCTGCAGCCACTAGCAAAACGGGCGATCCCAATTTCATCCAATATATTTCCCAATCTGTGAATAAAATTTGAAGTAAACACGGTTGTAGAAAAAATAAAAAGGTTGAGTCGATAAAATGCGTCGTATAAAATAGTCGTAATTATTTTTACTTCTTTCCAGTACAACGGAATTTAAAATCATGTTACTAACAAATATTGACAAGGGCGCACACAAACAAGTTGGCTTGCGTGGTTTTAACGTTTTATGTAGTTCTACTGCGTATCTCAGTATACGCGATAATCTTAGTAAAATGTTTCAACAGTCGCTTGTAAATATTTAATGTTTATGTTTGTTATGGCGTAAGACTCGGGGTGGTTCTCTAATCTGTCTCTGTTATTCAATTAATTACCTACATGTTTGTCCAAGAATCGGGGGCACAATTTGAATTCTCTGCGTAACTTCTCTGCCCTTCCACATTCCTCCATATACTCGTAATTACAACACGCAGTCAATTCTCATAACTTCCATATTAGTTTAGTCGTTTCTCATAACAATGTACAGTATTATTTTAAAATTTTAAAATAATAATTTCTATTTAACTGTTCAAAATCGTGGTCCGACTCCGCTCTGTTGCAGTAATTAACTTTTTAGCAAGCAACGCATTTTGATACGGTTTTTAGTAATAAAGAGAGCGTTAAACGAGGAAGACTTGTGTGTGAAAAAATGCACCAATGAAAATTTAAATAACAGTTTATTAATACAATCTAAGAGAATAAATATATTTTTATGATAAAAAGTTTATGTTGAAAAAAATCTCAATAATGGTCCATAATCCGATGCACGTTTAAAGTATGAAAGCCGATAATTTCAGTACAATTACGAATATATTTTTGTTTTAGTACTGCTTATAGTATAGTTCTACAGAATAAAAATCATTCGGAGGATAGATACAATTGCACTGCCGACTGCCGCAATGCTCACACACAGAACACTATCGTGCGACTATTTCACTGCCTTTTTTTAATGGAGGCAAGTTACTTATGTCATACGAACCGTTTATTTTATACTACAACTAGCTGTTGCACATGACTTCGTCTGCGTAACTTCATAAAATATAATACATTCGTGTCAATGGTTGAAATTTTCCAGTCAAGCCGTTTAGAAGTTGACATACCGATAGCAGCGCTACCTACCGGGTCCAATTGTATTTTTAAATCATCCAGGAAATCATCGAAATGCCCATATAAAATTTCAACCCAATCGGTTCAGCTGTTTAGAAATTATGTGAAAAAGATAAGTACGGAAGGATAATTCTTACTACCCCTTGTCCTATTACCCGTTTTCCCATAGGAATGAAGCATTTTCCCGCTGTAAAAAGTAGCCTATGTTCATCACGGATAATGTCGGCTTCTAATGGTCAGAGATTTTTTCAAATCGGTCCTAATACTAATATAATATTAGTATAGAAAAGATTTTTTTCTATCCCAGCTTAATGCTGTTAGTTTCAGGGTTTTTCAAAACAGCACCAGATAGTCGCTCAGGCCTTCATTAAAGTACAAAAAACAGTGTGAGTCTTGCCTTTATACACTGCATTTTAATGTTTTTTTTTTCTTTTGCTGGTATTTATAAATAGAAGTCATTTATAAATTACTATGACGCAATAGATCATTTATTCATGTCCATTGTTTATACGCGTCCGTCATTTGGCCGACAAATAGGTCACATCTGCCCGCAAAGAGTATAATATATTTAAAACAGACCACATAGATGTACTTAACGATTCAATTATTATTTATATAAACGTTCTACATGCTATAAGCTAGGAAATGCGCTCATATCAGCTTACTCGTAAATCTCGTGGTCTGTATTACTTTGACTGTATTTAGAGCGAGAAGGCCCTTTATTTATAGTAAAAGGGTTGAAAAGGATTTAACGCGTATTTGTATAATGTGTCCTCTCAATTCATCACATACATTAGTGTTTTAATGTCGTTTAATGGTATAACATACAGATAAATATATAATTTCACGCTACCGATAAATGACTGGAATAAAATGACAGCTGAAATCAATATAAATCCTAATAATAAATCTGTAGGGGTCGGTCATGGAGTAATTTACATTGTTTTCAGAAATATCATGTATACAGGCTCTATACATGAGACTGAAACTAAATTGACGATTTTTAGAATTTTTTTCTGTATAGTTTTTGATTTCAGGTGACCTGGTTTACTCCCATCTGGGATTGTGTATCCACTATCTAGTTATTTTTATTACAACTCCCAAATGTAATCAATGCAAATTTCAATGCTTAATATACAATTTAGCTCATACCTACAATGTTTGAACATTTATTCACACAGTTACGATTTTTGTATGTACAAAGTTGATACGACAGATTTCCTGTCATATATTTTTATGACAACGCTAAACAATTTTACCGGATGGTAAGAAATCTCATAAAATACACAAGAGTGCAAAATGTTAACATTGTTTTATGTAAAATATGTCGAAAATGCCCCCAACAGGAACAAACCAATATGACATAGAAATTGGCTTTTCTACAAAACAAAATTAATAAATGTTGGCCCTGTCATATACCTACACAATAATTGGCTCTTGTAAAAAAATATATTGACTTACAAGTAACGTAGCACGCCTTTTAAACTAATGGACCTTCATTTTTAATATAAAAATGGCTCAACTAAGCTGCATGACTAAAGAATTATAAAATCGAGAATCGAAAAACACTTGTGTGCGGAGGCGATGCGGTGGGTCGGGGGCAAATTTGCCGAGGGATATGGATTTAGTTGGAAGTTTGTAATGCAGATAAAAGCCGCAATTTATAGCTGAGATAGTTTCATATTTCAATTAAATGCCAAGTTGATTTTATTCATCGAGAATTTCTATTCGAAGGCGATAACATCTAACGTTATTGTGTGGATACATTTAATTTATTTATGGCAAAGGTTGAAATGGCGGCTATAAAGTCCGGCATTAAATGGAGTGCATATGCGTTTGACGGCGTCGTCTTCTATAATGAAGCTCCGAGTAACTACCGGTATCGAGTGGCCAAACGTTCTCTAAAAATACTGGACTGCATTTTATAAAAGAAAGAAAGATATAAATATCTCTTTAGAATCGTGTTGGTTAACGGTTTCAAGCAGTTTATTATTAGTATTATTATGTGAAGCGTTTTGTGAGGACTTTGTTTTTGAGAATTTTCTCACACGAGTAATAACAAGCAGTTTGACGTGTCTGTTTGTGTACCTGTTTGTGAAATTGTAGCTCCCTGACCTGACGCTGCAGCATCAATTAGTCTCTTTCAGCAGATATAGGCGTGTTTCGGCTCAATTAGAATGTCGGGGGCTAGTTTATAAATTTTAATTATAGCTTGTTTTACTATCGACTTTGTACATGCCAAAAACATTTTATTTTCATTAGAGCAAAGTCGGTAGCATCCAGAACTTAGTATCTACCTACTTACTGTTTAATTTATAATTCACCTGAAGCTCGCAACATGTGTTGAATGTGTATTCCGTTCTCCTTGCCCAATAACATTAAAATGTTCAATTTACTCTTAACGCTTTCCACGAAGTAATTTTGTCTAAGCTATTCCGTTCAGGACAGTCGCGCAGTGCCTATTCGCTTTGCATAATTAAGTAATACGTAATAATGTAAAGTCAACCGTGGCAATATTTGCATATTCAATTTCGCTGTGTTTTATTGGTGAATAGCAATCTCTTGGCATTAAATATTTCTCAGAAATGCTGGAGTTTTTCTCAAGACATAATTTTCTTCAATTATCTCTAATTCCGTTGCAGATTTATTATCTTAAATCGAGCGTAGATATCTAAGTTTTGTATTTATTAAGTGTTAGGTACTAGAAAGATATAATGCGAGTCATGTTAATTATAATAATCTTTTCTCTGATTCATGAAGAAATACGTAAAAAAATGATATGTAAAAATGTAGATTTTATATTATAAACACAATTACTTACGTATTTTATTGTTATAATATTCAAGACACGTTCATTATAGTAAGTAATGATTATTCAGGTGCGTAAAGAAATACATAAAAGTAGTAAATTTAGGAATTAGCTTACGTACACTTCACACCAAAGACCCTTTAGTGCTTGGTTGAATGTATGAACTTATGTAGGTGAACTCCGGTGACGTCACTGGGCCATTGCGGCGGCCTTCGCGGCCGGTCAACAACCTCGCCTGTACCGTTAGCGATGCAAATCACTGCGATTTGTGTTTATTGGATCAAAATGTTCATACGGTGACATTACGTTCATATAAGATTAGGTACGGTTTTAATTAACCGATAATCAGTTGCTGTGTTATAAACATTTGTTATACGGTTTATTCCACTTGGTCCCCGCCGGGAACGAAGTCGCCTAATTTGGCATACCTATCTAAACACATACCTTAATAATAAGAAATATGAGACGATGAAAGATCATTTTAGTATTTGTATGGTATTTGTCTTTTTGAACAAAATTGATATGTTGTATAACGGGTGAATATGACGGTCCACTTGATGGTAAGTGGCAAGAAAACGCCACAGATGTTGAAAGTGCGCTGCCGGACTAGCATATTTTATTCACCGAACACGGATACAACAGCACACAAAAAGATTTTTTCGTTCGTCATCGTATATTTTGAATAGAAAACACGAAAAAAAACAAGTTAAGAAATATTTTTCTTTAATAAGATTATTTACATCTGAATTTTCGATGACCTTCCAGTTCTAATCGTGAATAATACGGTTGGACTTGTAAGGGCCAAATCAAATACTAAGACGTTGCTGTCTGGGGCACGAATAAACCACTTCTCTAGCTAAAAGAACATTGAACTCTTTTAAAGTCTAGACTTTGAAATATCTTGTTTTATCATCCTGTCTATATTGCTGTCTTTCCATGCATTTTAAAAAGTTAAAGTTTTGTGATTAAGTTAATTGGTTAAAATGATATTCTGACCAAGAAATACAAACATTGTATTGTATATATGCTATTATCCTTCTATAATTATTGTTTGTATGTCTTCTATGGATGTTCTTTTTCATGCAAAAACGAAATTTTTGGATTTTGTGGAAATAATGTAATGAAATTTGCCACGAAGATAGTTTATAGGATATTTTATATCCTGAAAAATGATAGGTTCCCTTGGGATCGTCTAAAAATATAAAAAATAGCCACCACGTTCGTCACAGCGATAAAAATAAAGATGTAAGATATAAATCGCGGTCGAAGTCGCTGGCACCAGCTAGTTTATATAGTATATAAAATTTATGTAAATTATTGGTCACAATTTTATTTAATGATTATTTTTTTTTATATTAAAAATTTAACATTTAATTATATGTAAGTAATATAATGCTAAACACAGAGCACACTGAAGTTTTGTAACGTGTATTTTTGCTGCTGTAGGAGAAAATAAACGCGAATGTTTAATCTGACAACACGTATTCTAGTCACGAGTTAAGTCGTAATGAGAAATGTGGATAAGAGAATTAAAAAAAAGCTAAGCTAAACAAAACAACTCTGAACCGCGTACACTCTAGCGAGAACAATTAATAACCAACGCTCCCGTTTAGTATGAAATGCGGGCGCGTTAAATAAAAGGATTATTCTTGTCACCGTGCCACTATCCGACGACGACGCCCCCGGCACCGATATTTTAGTCTTCCTGTCTCATGCTGATCCCCATTTCTGAACGATCAAAAGCGTTATCCCCGATGGCTCAGTTATCACGTTCTTAGTAATGGTCAGGGGCCCTAGACAAAGTGACATGACGAAGACGATAACGAAGTTCGAAAACATTAAAATGTATGGGATTGACATATGCCTTCGTTAAGTCACGTGATACTTCCCATACATTTTGTTGTTTTCGAACTTCGTTATCGTCTTCGTCATGTCACTTTGTCTAGGGCCCCAGGACTGTCTAACTAATGCTACTCTAAGAAAATCTCATGGTATAATTTCTATAAATAATCTACTTACCTATTATATAATTGGCGCTATCGTTGGTTCTATGAAAACCTCCATGTTTTGCTATATATTTTAAACTATAGTTGCTGCTCGCGTCTTCGTCCGCGTAACTTTGTAAATTATATACTAAACCCTTCCTCGAGAAACCACTCTATCCATCGGTGAAAACAGCATGAAAATCGGTCCAGTATTTTTGAGTTCATTAAAAACAAAAACAAATCTTTATAGTATGAGTATAGATAAACTATTAGTAGCTCGTTTGGTTGTGCGATGAGTTTGATTTGGTTAAAGTCGTTGTTGTAATCGGTTCAATAGTCTTGATAAAACAAATAATAAATATGTACTGTGGAAATATTTACGAACTCAAATCAGTTACTTGCTTATAGGTATGTATGACTCAATAAATAGGTGTAATATAATTTTCCATTCCAGTAATCATAATTACTAAGGTCTAAGAAGGTCCCAGATAAGTATAGTGTAAGGTTTAAGGTCGAAATGTAAGGTCCCAGACACGACACATTACATTCCGCAGACATAAACTGGGCTGATCGTCTAACCATACCCTTATTACAAAAAGAAAATAGTGAAACATGTGTTTCGGTGAATAATTGTGATACCAGAATCCGTACTAATATTATAAATGCGAAAGTTTGTATGGATGTTTGTTACTCTTTCACGCAAGAACTACTGAACCGATCACCATAAAATTTTGCATACACGTTGTCTGGGACACCAGAAAGGACATAAGGGTACCTTTCATCGTTCAACGCATACAAGCCTTTTTTCATTTATTTTTCACGCTAATTCTCAAAAGTTGTAAGTAGGTACATAGTATATTCTCCCCATTCCTTGCCACTGTGTTTTGAAAAAAAAATTAAGTAAATTATTATTTTATTGTTTATAAACATAATATCTTTGGAAATAAAACGTGAACTTATATTTAGGTCAGTAACAATATAAAAAGTAACTCATTTGCCCCCGCGTACCCCCACAAAAAAAGCCCTGCATACAATATAGATATAAAACGATTTTGTCCTGATTTCCTTTTTGGCATTTTTTATCAATCAAAAAATGTATACAATATTATATTTAAAAAAAATAAGTTTAGCATCAAATATTTTGTGCGAATATGCCGTACCTGCTTGATATGTAGGATGGGTAGCCTACGGCTTTAAAATATAAATGAGCAGAACATTCATGCATTTTACATTGATATGCAATTCAATAACTGTCGAAACTTTCATACTGAAATTCGTAAAAATGAAATAAATTTATCCATTTCAAAAGAGTTCTTTGTGTAGAATAACGCCATGAGTCATTATGGCGTTCAACTCTATAGCATTTTTTTAAGGAAATTGCAAAATAACGGTTTAGCGTGAATATTATTTGTAATTATGTTTAAATTAGTTACGTTCTCATTACATAAACGTTTCTATCCAAGGCCTTTCAAACAATGTAAATGAAGTTTCACGGTCAAAATATATAACTTTGTTATTATTACAGGCAGGGTGCGGTGCAGTTGCGCATTCTGCACCTGTAGACAAATCCTTGAACGCCAACTAGGACTCACTTAAGTCCTTGGATATTAAATTATCATATACTAGTGGGTGCCCGCGACTTCTGATTCTGAAAATTCTGAACGCACCTATAAATATTTGACAACCAAGTGACAATTTTAGACAAAAGACATCAATAATGTTTCACAGCTAGAAATATTTTGTATTGGAAAATTGTTGTCGTTTTTAGTATTTTCCGTTACTTATTTATTTATGTTGTCACCGTTTAAACCTTCCCTGGACGTTCACGAATATTGCAAAACCAAAATCTCTTGTAATGTCATCTCATGTCATCTCATATCGCTGTGACGACGATGGCGCCGCCATGCGACAGTGGCCCCCAATTATTTATGTTTTTATATGATCCCTCGGGAATAGTCCTTTTTTTCTGGATGAAAGGTACCCTATGTCCTTTCTGGTGTCCCAGACAACGTGTATGCAAAATTTCATGGTGATCGGTTCAGTAGTTTTTACGTGAAAGCGAGACAGACATACAGAGTTACTTTCACATTTATAATATTAGTATAGATTAAAGTAAAATTACAAACAATGGAATAGAGTGAGTCGAATCATTTATATCCCGTCAATGATATAGGTAGGTTCTTTTAAGTATGCAGATAAATATTTTCAAATTGATAGTGAATTTACATGTTTTAGTATTTCACAACGATTTTCTTGTTTTTTTTTTTTATGGTAAAAAAAGGCTGACGGTCCACTTGATGGTAGGACGCTACCGTCACCTATAACTTGTTACACCCAGACCAGAGCATTGAAAAATTGTTATCCAAAGTTGAATCAGCTGGGAATCGAATGCGGAGGGACCCTTGGAACAGCGTTAAGGCAAGCATCCTAACCACTCATCCAACGGGTTTTATAAAAGGATTTTTGTATCGGCGAACAGAACACAAAATTATGCTTTAACTAAATCAGCCATGTAAACCTTTTGTAGTGATAAATCAAAAATTATTTGTATTTCCGAAAATGAAATGGGCCGATGAGTCATTTTACCTGTCAACGGTTCTAAGCAAAGTATACTGTGCCACACCAATTAACCAGTCACTTAACTCGTAATGCACTGAAACTTGATGAGTGTGCACAGAACACAAAATAAAATACACCACACGTTCATTTCATAATAACATTTCGTACGGCGCCAGTTGTCAATCGACCGTTGTAGGGGACGCACGCCCTTCGTACTCCGTATCGTAGTAAAAGAAGTCGCGATCCTAACTACTCCTAACCGAAATATAAAAGAGGAACGCATATTTTTAGTTCACGGAAATCGCGTGTCGTCCACGATTATGTAGATCACATCGGGAGTGCACAAAGAAAGTTGGTTTTAAGTTTTTTTTTTCTTTTTTCAAATCGAACGTTTCAGTGCGTCGATCCCGGGATATAATGTTTACAATAATATGGTGAGTTGTCTTGTATTGTATATTATAATGTGAGAGTTTCTCGAACAGCTGTACCTAACACAATCATTGTTTTTTAATGTAACTAGATAGATAATAATATGATTATTATCAAAATAAGTGTCATATCTATTTTTGGATTTTATTTGGCTTAACTGTTATTTTGTTAAAAATTAATGAAAAACAAGTTGTACCTACTGTATATTTAACTACATTAAATACGTTAATGAATAATAGTGACAATTAAAGCTATTAACCGTTATTACTTAATAAACATTTTGAATTTTCTGGCGTTACCTCACTGTGAACTTTATAAAATACATGGCTGGATAAATACTAACACGCTCTGTGTAACTTCAACTACTTTTTATGTACAGGTGTTTATTCATTAGACAAACCTGACCTTTAAGAATATAACAAACTTTCCTTTTACTGCAGCAGCTGTTGTGGTGTTTGGTTTAATGTAAGGTTCATTTAATGTAATTCGCAATTTTTTTGCTCGATTTTTATTTTTTCTTTTTAAATTTTTTATCTGGATAAGTAAAAATCATTGAGTGAGAATATTTTCGTTGATAATTAGGTAACAAAAATATAGCCACTTAATTATACACATATGACAATAGTTATTATTAACACCTACTAATACATCATGGTAAAAGCTGGAAGGGGAATAGTCGTTACTATGACTCTTTTATGTCGAAGTAAAACGTGACTTCAAGCCGAGCTACCTTAATTATTGAACGGTCCGCCTGTATTCAAGATATTCTAGGTTCTTAGAATGCTACCAAGCGAGTTTTAAAAGGAACTTTTCCAGACGAACCATAATCTATGTAATTTAATATATTTACAACGTGACTGAAAATTTTTAAATTAAGTAGACATTTTGAACACGTAACCGGTTCTTATTTTACTGTTAATAAATCCGATATTTATTGTTAGTTTTGAATTAACACTGTTAAGTCAGTTAAGTACTGGCAGGGCACACTGCGTTTTGGCTGCAGTAACCACCAGCTTACAGAAGACCGTGACATAACAGTATGTATGTGTTCTGTTGTGATCGAGGGCTGGCCAAAGCCCATTTCCATATTACAATCCCTTATCCAGTATCCTCAATCACACTATGGTCGGCACTTCGGCAGCCCACTTGCAGCAGTTACAACACCTGTGGCCGAAACTTGTGTTAGACGGTACCCAGGCAACACATAGGCCACATAACAGTATGAAATTCACAAATTATTCAGTTTAAAGCTTTGTTATAAGGGTATTAGAGCTGACAAGATAGGCAAATGCTGTATTGAATGATTTTTGGGCTATTATAACATTATGGGCTATTATGGGCTTCTTGTTGCTTATTCAGCTACTATTCAGCTATTATGTTGCTACTATACAGCTTAAAGCAATTTATTTTGTGGCCAAATTGCTTGGATAACGGCTGATAACGGCAAAGAATATTCAGCCATTCTGTGTTGCTTGGGTAGCCTAGCCACCCACTACCAAGTGGAATGTCATACTATCTGTCATGCTTAACATAAAAAAAATTACATAAGTTATTTTGTCATCACCTGTGTATCACAATGCCAAGGAATTTTCATTTAGGTAACGTACGATTGTACGACCCCTTATATAATCGATATGGTGAAAATTAAAATTCTTCGAGAGTCATCACGTCATCACCATACCGTAAGTTAATGTCTAACTGATTTATTGTTTTGACGAGCATATATCCGTTTTGCTGCATTGGTATGTCGACATGCCAAGTTTTTGTCATGCAAATTTTCACACCTTGGAACATTGACAATACAGCAACATTGACTATTTGTACGTTATGAATTTATGATATTGATAAGATTACAAGTTATCAATATCTTTTGTGAAATCTATAGTCCGTCATGATTATGCTTACGAGAAAATTGTGATATTCTTTTATTATTATTTCCATCTCTCAGGTTATCTCTCCTTAAGATGTTTATTAAAAGACGAAGTTGATTATGTTGCTTTCAAAATGTTTTTCAGTTCAGTAAAAAAACTAGACAATTCATTCTAAATGAGTCACACTGACCTCAAATGTTTTTCTTTATTTGATTAATAAATATTTCATGGATATTTCTACTTTTTTTTTATTTATTACTTGTTTTACTCACTTTGACTTGAATAGTGTAACTTTGTTGTTACTGAATGTTGTTAGTTATTTTAAAAATATTTGAAAAGTAACGTGATATTTTGCCTATAATGGTGTCGTTGTTACTACAAATTGCCCTATATTTTAGGGTTCTGCAAATGTACCGAAGTTTCAAAATTTACTGCAATTTCACAAAAATTTTTATGACTCTTAAGATATTTCGTAGAGTTGGCACTACCCCAAACAAATCTTTTCTGCTTGTGTTATACTGAAATGGTTGATTTTCTTGTGTTCAGTGTTCGTCATTAAAATCTTAGAATACGCTTAGAATAGACGCCACTAGTTTTCCTTAAAAGAACTGTCACACTGGGAATGTATAATAAAGTAATGAAATTACTATTAATAACGTCTATTGTATGCGTCAACAATTAATTCTTTCTTTATTAGCCATTATTTCAATAAGCCAAGAAAAGTGTTTTCTCCTTAACAGGGGACGCTACCAGCCTTTTTCCATACAAATGTAATCCCCTGTTTTCTCCCTGGATAATCCTTCTGGAGCAATTTTTTATTTGTTATAAAATCTAGGTATGCTAAAGCTATGGCCCCTATAATTTCTTTTTTTTCCACCAACTAATTACATAAGAAAATATGAATATGACGATAAGATAAATCACATTTCTTTTAGCAGCCAATGCGATTTTAATAATATTGACATTTGACTTAGTATATTTCCTTATTATTTTGTTGATGTTATGTTAAACTTTAATTATCAAACTGTAGCACTATGCACATATCCAGAAACAGTATCTCCTCAAAGCTTGAAGCTAGATTCCACAGAGTACTTTTGCTTTTACTTCATACATAATTTACAGAGAACTACTTTAGTTAAACGTCGTTAAAGCAGAAAAAAATGCTTTTCTTTGTTCTTTGCATACATATCTATGTAATATTCCAGCATATTGTTGAGAAAACTTTACAAAGCTGTTTACTGTTGTGTATTTATAGAATTATAACAATCTTGGAAACTTTTCAGACAGTATGTAGACAATCGGTCTAGACATTCGGAGGGTGGAACGCTTGATTTTGCGTATTTATTTTATTTTATATTTTTTTTTGTAAAAATATGCACACAAGCTATTAACACAAACAACTTCATAGAAGCTGTAAATGCGCTGAAGATTTTTGTAGGATAACTTTAGAAAATAGGAAACTGAAATTCTTCACTATAATAGCAACTACTTATCAACTTTACAAAAAGATCAATTAGTAACATTGTAAAAATGTTTTCAATCAATTAAGGCAATAAAAATTACTTTTTATCTGCACTTTAACTAAAAATAACTACTTAAAAAGTTACATTTTATCTTAAAAGTGGCTCTAAGTTAGATGCCGACTGTTTTGCTCTCACAGTTTTAACTGGATTAATGCTTTGACTTTTATCTTTAAAAGTCGTTTGTAATAGACTCGTTGGAGACTATTCAGTTAGGCTTTGTTATTCTCGTATCTTTGTTTTGTTAAAAGGTTGTGTAAATTTTCCAACAACGCCGGTAGGTATAAAGTTGGACGAAATAAACAACATACAATTATTATTATTATTGTTTTTGATATTCGTTTGTTTTCCTCAAATCTTTTTAGTACGGTTAATGTTAGGATAATACGCACTTTTTAAATTTCACCATGCTACGAGTATAATGAACTGTCACAACACGACACACATCACGAACACAACATTTTTTAAACTAAATATAGCTTTTCATAAATTATGTTTACCGATTGCTTGCTAGTGCAAAAATGTAATAATTTAATATGCTTCCGGCCATTACATCCAAATCCCAAATTGCCTGTTTCCCATTTCGCCTGAAATGCAAATTACCTTTCCCATTACAACCAAATCCCAAATTGCCCGATTCCCATTTTGACTGAAATCCGAAATGCCCTGGTACCAAATTGCCTGAAAATTTTAAGATCGAAAATCATCTACCATCTACTGTTTATTATTAAAAAAAAAAAAGCAAAAAAACTATCAAAAAGTGAAGAAGAAGAAGCCACCTACCATCGAGTGGATCGGAAGCCGACCACTCTGTCTCTATCTGTCGACCTTAACATAAAAATCATAAAAATAAAAGAAATGTGCGGCTTACATTAGTAATTAAAAGTCAATTTGGCATTCAGGCGAATTGGGAATGATTCGATTTAGGATTCAGTCGATTTAATATTCAGCCTATTTGGATTTCAGGCAATTTGGAATTTGATTTACTGTACAATTAAATTAAAATATAAAAGTTACTGTACAAGTTTCCATACAATTAGGTTCTAAACCGCATAACGCTTACCGCAGCGTTGTGCTTTTCGATCAAGAGACCAAAACTTTACCACCGACCAAAATAATGTTTGTGATCACTATTATTTCAATAGGTACCTGTTTTTGTTTGTTGTTTTGTAATTTGTAAAATGATCGTATCCCTTGATAGCGAGTTACAAGGTCAGCGTTGTTCACGACTCTTGTAATTTCTCGATTGTTTCTTGTTTGCGTAAATTATACGGTATCAGAAAAGGCGCTTTTGTTACACCCACACCAATGGTTGGTAAAACGATCTTGAAAAGTTTTATTAATATATCAAGCCATGTAAGTAAACAAACCCTTTTATATACGATGCAGATATTAAGTTACTGGAAGATTAATTATATTTTTTCGTTCTAAGTAAATGGAGCTTTTCTTTAATATTCTACTTTATCCATAATAGCACGAGCTCGCGGTACATCAAGGTTACGACTTGGTTATCGAAGAAATTCAAATAATAAAAGTGAAAACAGCATTAAAATCCATTGCGTAAAACGCTTGCGTTTAATACTAAATATAAAGAGGCTAACATAGAGATTGTGTTAATACTATTTAGATAATTATATCATGTTCTATTTTGATATAGGTACCTACTAGCAATTTTCAACATTTGTTTTTAAAATAATGCCAACGGTAATTTAACGATATTTGCCATACTGACTTATTTATCGTTGGCATAATTATGAGAAATGATATTACAATATCATTCCACATAACGCTGTCATCGATCTAAAGCATAATAATAGGCAGCCTATTTTGGACAGCCTATAACTATTTGGATTTTCCATAATGTGATTAGTTTCGAAATCACTGTCATATTGTTATGAGAGTATAGAAACGTCACAGAACTTGGTCGTCCTCGGGTTGTGAAACGTTTGGAAAAATGAAGTTTCACAAGATTGAGAAATATATCTGACACACTCGTATTCCCTGGAGAAAATCACAGGGTTTTGTTGAGACCGGCTGCAGGATTAATTTAGAGATATAGTTACGAGCAGACATATCACTGATATGAAATAAGATCTTTTTTCTCCAAACGCATTCAATTATCATTCAATATACATAGTAAAAATAATAGTTTTAGATCATGTTTTAGAGGGTTTCATTGACAACACTTTAATGGATTTATACAGTTTTGTGAATGGCGTAATTTTTTTTTAAGATTAGAATAATGATTTTACTAAACTTTTGGTTCATCTACGTTTTTAATTTGAATATTAATTTAGTATCATAATAAAACGATAAATATCTAAGGAGACTGCCGTTCTGCAATATTGGCTATTTAAAATAAAAATAAAAAACTTTGTTTAGATATGAATAAAATTCTAATTATAATATTGTATTTTAAATATGGAATTCTTTTTTAAGAATCAGTCTTTTGTGTTTTCATCAAATTTGAATCTTTTTCGTCATCATGTATACGTTAAAAACTCGAATAATTACTTACTCGAACACTTAATTTTGAACTAACACCATTTTGATGGAGATTAGCTTGATCAAGTGCCTTCTTTTTTTACAGTTGACGTCCAATCAGAAGCAAATTTTGATTAAAAAAATACAAATCCAATGTAATATAATACTGTTTTGGAATATAAACGTCACATGTCCCTTGTACCTGTGTATACTGTGTAATTCGTTCACGTATTATGTTTGATCAGTTTGGCGGTTGTTTGCGCAGTGGGGCAGACTGCCGTCACTTACGATTTGCTGTGTTTGCGTGTTAAACATCATCAAAAGACTCATAATACTTAGCTACATAAATCGTATACTTAAGTAATAAGAACTTGTGTTTTTATTATGTACTTAATACCTTAATTAATATTAAAGAATGATAGGTTGGGAACATAATATAATGGTTAATAATATTGAATGTTTATTGTAGTTATATTACAATGTATTTTTCTTAATTTAGTTTTTAAAATGTTCATTCAGTGATTTTTGTGTATTATTTCCACCTATCCCTACTGAGTATCCCTTTTTGGCTATTAAAAAAAATATATAATAAACAGTTTTCTCACCACATTCGGAATGGTTATAAATGATATAGTAAATAGCTATTATAACATTTTGAAATATTTGTTTTGTTCTACGATATTTTAATTAATTTTATTTAACTTTCTAAATTAAACAGACTCGCTTGCACGCCTCATTAATTTAATTCAGTCTATTTAAAATTGAAATAAGTCGCTTAGCATGTGGAATTGTGGACATTCCCGCCTATTACGTTCGCTAGCTTCGGTGGCGGCGAGTGTTTCGTAAGAGACGCGTGAAAACAGGCTTTATCGGCAGTTACGTGAACGACCACAAAGCGGGACGTAATGTTCGTAATCGCATTGACATCTGTGTACGAGATAAAAATACAGTCTGCTATCGATTTTCGCATGCCAATGAACATAAACTCAAAGTTCCTACTGGAAACGGTACGATTGCTAGGTGAACTTCGTGTCAAACAATTTTTATGAATAGATGTGATTTTATCACCCAATGGTTAAATTTTTAGTTTAAATTATTTTGAACTATACCCAGGTAGGTATTCAGTAAGACTTCCCAAAGAACTCCCAAGATTCCAATCTAAAATACTGCAAAGGATTTGACAGACAGATTTTTAGGATATAATTTTTATGAAGCCTCCTAAAGTGAGGAAATTTACCAAGCGATAAAGTTTTTAAGATCAATGCGTATTCGCTTACATAAATTCAAATAAATGCCATATTTGAATTTACTATAAAGTAGGGATTATCATTTTATTCATGTCTATAGTTACTTATTTTATGTGAAACATATCTGGAAAAAATTTAGTACACATCTAACGTTTATCTTGGAAAAAGGCTATTTTTGGTATGTTTGAAGCTTTTGAAAGACAAATAAAGTTACTAATACAAATTAATCGCACGGGCACGCTTCGCACGTGTCCTTAAAATACCTTAGCAGTTACGTTTCAATTTATAAGTTAACTAAACTTCGGCGGTTTCGCCCCCATGAAAATTTTGAAAGGATGAAAATAGGATGAGTAGTTTCGAACATAAAGCTATACATTTTCAACTTTCTTTTGTTACATAAATTGTGAGTAATTTCAAAAAGCATATTTTTTTTTTGTTTCTTCTCAAAAGTTTTATTACTTTCATATTTCTATTTTCACATAATATCCCATTTAGCTGGTTGTTCTTTGTAATGTAGCCTAAGGTCTTTCCATAAGGATCAAGACATACAAAATTCAAAATTTTACGTCAATACAAATTTTTTTCTTCGGAATAAATTATCTGTATAGGCGTGTAAAAGTAACAAAGCTGGGTTACTTTTGCATTTATAATGATTGTTTAACAAGATCAAACTTGATATTTTAAAATGATTATAATGTCAAAGTTTTGCGTAGATCCAAAATGTTCGTTGTAATTATGTATAACATAATTATAACTATAACTGTGTTTATATAAAGTTGACACCCTGGAGGCCGTTTCCTAACTTTGTATGTGGGATGGAATGATTCAGTTTTGCACGACGCACCTATTCCCCAAGTACCTGTAATGATCATTATCACGACAGCTTAGATACGCTACTTTTAAAAGCTGGAAAAGCCGTTTGAAATTACAGTGTTAAGCGTACGGTATATCAATAGATCTTCAAACTCGAAATGTCCCTTTTGTTATCTAGAAGAAACTTTACATCTGTCAATGCTTCTGTTAACTTTCTGACAATAGCGCCTAATAAACGTTTTACTCCCAATTTCCTCCGACAATATAGTTTTGAAATTTTTATTTTTATTTTATTATAAATTTATTTTTATTTTACAAGTCGTTTTCAATTTTTTTCATTTCGAGACTTGAAAGGTTGATTTTTAAGATCCCTGTTTGACATAGAAATCAAAACAGCAATAATTATATTATTTTACTAGCTGCTGTCCGCGATTTCGCCCGCGTAACTTTTATAAATTATATATATACTAAAACCTTCGCCGAGAACCACTCTATCCGTTGGTGAAAACGGCATGAAAATCGGTGCAGTAGTTATTGAGTTTATCGCGAACAGACAGACAGACGCGGCGGAGGACTTTGTTTTATAATATATGTAAGGATAAGGATTACAAACGGTTGTATTTTTAACTGAATTACTTAGACTTAAGAAAAAAACCTGAAAATATAAAGGTTTCGCGATGGATTGGCTTTTGTTATACTTACATTCTTTGTCTTCGTTTAGATGACTAACAGACTAACGCCATGCACGATTGACTGGACTTGAATGATAACAACCTATGGGTACAAATATATAACATTCTGTATTGTTTGCAGCACCCCCATGACGTCATACATAATCTACCATTAGGTGTTTATAGTGGCATTAATAAGCAGCAATCTGCCTCGACAGTAAAAAGAAAATGTTTAGTGATTGTACGTCCTAGCATACTCGAACAGGAGTTATTCGTATCTTATAATTTTACTTATAAGAACAAAAAATATCTTATAATAAACAATGATGATAATAGGACTATTGATAACTGAGTGTTGTACATTATAAATCACGAGTAATCATGAGGGGAGGTAAAATTACTCCTGACTAGCTTTGAGGTTATTGTCCTACAACACCGTGTCGACTATAGCAGGCTACGAACCCGCGACCTCAACCTCAACTCATTGAGGCCATTACTCGCCCGTCAAGTGTGCGTTGTCTGCTTACGTTTTCGTAATTTAGCAAAATCTTTGTTCAGTGCCTTTGATATTTCTAAAAATATTCACGAGCAAGTATGGGTCAAGTCTGGTTGTGTGGGGGATAGAATGACAAGAGCTTTTGTAACAAAAGACAACCAAGAATGTTTTTTTGACATTTTATCTTATTGTTAAGATTATATTGAAGTGTATCAAATTATACCTCCTTATATAGGATAAGGATCAGCCCTGGATTTTTTTTATTAATTTTATTTAGAACTAGCTGACCATGCGAACTTCGTACCGCCTAACAGTCAATAAATGTCGAGTTACCTTTTAGATAAACTTAATTTAGAATTTTATGAACTTGATGAATACAAAATTTGACAGTTTCTGTTATAGATTTGTTAATAAGTGAAAAAGTTCAACAATGTTTGCTGGGTGACACGTACTGTTTTGATTGAAGTCAAATGTTTTTGATAGCTGGGGAATAGAGTGGTTTGTATGAGATAAGAAAATTCCCCCTTCCCCATAACCCTCCTCAGACTTCATCAAACACAACAAAAAAGAAATCAGCCAAATCGGTCCAGCCGTTCTCGAGTTTTGCGCTTAGCAACACATTTAGGGATTAATTTTTATTTAAAATATAGATAGATGTATAATACAATAACCAAAGAATTTTACCAATTTATAAAAAAAATATATGTTGCTATGACAATCAAGTAGACAAACAGTATTTGGGGATATAGTTAACAATAACTGACATTTATATGACGTCATTCGTAAATGCTAATGGATTTCGTTTTTAGTATGTAAAAGCTTTCGAAAATACACTATTATTGGTATTGTGTGAGGTTTAGTTTGCACTAGACCTGCTGTGTCTGTGTATACTGGTACGCCGCGTCGTATTTTATAGGTACACACTTCGTATTGAGCAGTATCACAGCCATAAAGGTATAATTCCAAATGATCACTCTACCATCACAGCTATGATTATACATAACTGGTTGAATTTCAACCATGGCATGAGCAATGTTAGGTATTAGGCCACTTTTTGGACTTTAGTTGCGGTCACTAACCCTCTTGTCTGTGTTGAGGTTTGTGCTTTTCAATTTTCAGTCTTTACGTGTAGTAATAGTTTAAAAAAAAAAATTTCAATTCGAGAAAATGTTTTCCATGGTCAATTCAATCTCGCATGACTTTAATATTTGCCTCATATTTCTATTACATATCATGCATTATACTGAAAATTGATTTATATTCAATACTGTACTTAATTGATTTTCTCGACAAAATTCACGTTATTTAAAAATTAGGAGAGGGCTTATGTCACGTTTCGGCTCAGGTCTCTTACGGAGTGTATCTTTATTTATATGGTTTTCCGTACCCTAACAAATTGTAAACAAATTATAAAGGACGGACAATAAGCTTATGTAAGATCTAAAAGGCGACCTATTTTCTACACGTGGATAAATAACATTAAGTTGTAATTTGTGGGTTTAATGTCAGTTTAGAACTGTGTCCATAAAATAAATAAATGAAATAAATTTATATACTGGTGGTGTTTAAGAAAGAGAAAATATTACGAAATTTTACTAAAAAATATACTACTTACCGATCATCTATTTTTAACAACATTAATAGTTAATATAGCTTCTCTGATTTTATTATAATAAATTCTTTGACAGTGTTCTCATTATTACCTGAAAACTTAAAATTCCTTTCTAAGCCAGTAGGGAAAAGCTGCTCGCTTTTCATATGAAAATAACTAAAATAAAAAAGCTCGATTTACGACGTAGTTACAGATGTCTATCTTGAAAAATATCACGGCTTATTAGGTAGTGAAGGCGTTTTGATTTTATCTCAGCTTGAAAAGTTAAAACCATGTTCTATATTTGGCAAAGAAAAATATGTGAACTAAAAAGTCTTTTGTCAAAATTAATAAGTATATAAAGTGACATTATTTTTGCAAAAGCTTTTTGAAGCAAAGATTTTTTTGCCTCTTTTCTTGTAGATTCTATGCAAACACAATTAACTTTCGTGACATTGTTATTTTGTCTCCATTGTCTATACTAATATTATAGAGAGGAAAGATTTGATTGTTTGTTTGTTTGGTATAGAATAGGCTCCGAAACTACTGGACCGATTTGAAAAATTGTTTAACTATTAGAAGCCGACATTATCTGTGATGAACATAGGCCACTTTTTACCGCGGGAAAATGCTTCATTCCTACGAGAAATCTAAAATAAAAGTAAATACTAGCAGCTTGGCCCGGTATACACTTGACAGCGCCATCTATCCAGAATCCGGTGAAGCGAGTAAAACGACAACTGCTTGGTGATATTTTTAGCGATCCATTCCACGGTAGATGGCGTTTTATACTTTTCAACGCGGACGAAGTCGTGAGCACCAGCCAGTTAGTTATATTTACCTATGAGTTGTTTTTTAGTACTTATTCACCAATGTTTTAATAATATTATAAAAATGTCAACCAACTCAGGTCACAGCGGTCAAGGACACGATCACCATTGTACGGAATTATTGACTGGGAGCCTGGGTAGCGGGTACCCCACTTGATGTCTGTTTAGTAATTCATCGGGTGCTATGACCACACCTTTGCTGACTCACCACAATATATGTATATGCGCGTGAAAAAAGCTATTTCGGTATTTTACTTTCGCTTGTTTTCTTTGTTTTGTAATACCTCCAAGGACGATGTTTGATTAAGATCTATAAAGGTAAAAAAAGAAAGATATATATTTATTTATTTATTTCTTATCATTCAAACGATAAGAAATTGAGACGTACCATTGACAATGCAATTTATAGTCGGATTTTTAATTAGATGAACTAAAATGACATTTGGTGGATTACCATTGGTAATCGAGTATTAGGTAAGAATCGTGATTCAATCTTATTTATTTTATAATAAGTTTGTTAGTTGAACTTATTATTCTAATAAGTTTTTTAGTTGTTGCTAGCTGTCATTTTAGTCCATTAATAAGGCGGCTGAGTTCCATTATTTTGTTCTCTTCTATAACGTGATCGATACTTACAACTTGACCATAATGTTCGAACTCGGTTATAAATGAGTTATACTACAACACTATACGCTTCATGCTTGCAACATTAAAAAAATAAAAGACCGATTTCAGCTGTAATTTTAGTCCGTCTCATTAAAAATTCGATTATAGATGTTATTTTCAACCGACTTCCAAAAAAGGAGGAGGTTCTCAATTCCACTGTATTTTTTCTTAATGTTTGTTACCTCAGAACTTTCGACTGGGTGAATCGATTTGGATTCTTTTTTTATTATTTTAAAGCTGGTGCTTCCCGTGTGGTCCCATTTCAATTTGGTCCTGTTCTGACAATGGCATCCATGAGAAAACGGTTTGAAGTCGGTTTTTTTTTTGTTACAATATCAATCAATCAATACTAATAATAAATCTGTAAGTATAGATAGGTAATGTATGTATGTATGTAAGACTTACGGGACACAGGATAGCGGGCAAATGTGTAGTGTAGTGTCCTTAAAAAGGCATCTAATGGTTTAAGTATCCTCACAGACTCTCGTTATTAATCTGGCATTATTATAATGCCTCTTATAACCTGAATATTAGTTGCTCGTCACCCAAGTTGCAAGAAAAGTTATTCTAACATTATACTTAAGTACTAAATAAGTAAGTAGGTATGAATAAAACTCATTTGGTTTCTTTTTTTTTGTACATGCTGATTTGTTTTTGATTCTTCGGAAAGTTCATAAGAAAATTAAAAACACTTTAGCCGAGAAAAGATTTAAAAAAATCAGGATATATATATAGAAATATATATATATGTATATAGAAATAAAATGGCGGTTGAAGCCGTTGGGAAGAGCTAGTACATATTAACAAAGGATAAGAATAACTCCCGCCTGGGTATATTTGTATAAATACACAGTATCAAAAAATGTATATTTCTTTTTATTTGTGATCAAAATTTTTCTCAAGATTCTTATTTATTTAAGTATTTTGATATTCGTATTTAGTCTAAAAAGGCGTGGCCGATATTTTGACAGCATATTTCACATCATACTACAGATATAATTTATTACTAAACATTTGGAGCTTACCCAACCATTATTATTATTGTAGCCCATTATTTATTGGTTAAGCCACGTATTATTTATTGTGTACAGTTGCTTATTATGATTTCATTCCAATATTTAACGGAAATTATTTTCTTACTTGCCACGTTTTATATCATACCGCAAGCAATTTCTAGACTACATCCCAACTTCTTGGAAAATAGGCTTCCTTGTGAATGAAATCATCAAAGTACATACATTAGAAACAATCGCCCTATCATGTATGTACATAACTTTTACTCACAAAACTATACCTACGTGTATTGATTGAACGATTTCACTCACTTAAAAAATTAATAAATTTTTCGATTTTTGTTCTTTCGCAGAGTTTAACATTAATTTTTTTGTCTGATATTTATTTCGTATTGGATACTGGTAATTTAATCATTCTAATAGAGAAATTATTTATAAACTGTTCAATGTATGTAATGTACAAGTGTAAATTAGACAAATTTTGTAAAGATTAAATTTGAAAATGCGAACGCATTTAACTCTCAAGTTTTGGATAGGATAAAGATTTGGGAGCCTTTCGCATAACGAAAATTTATATAGACCTTTTGGGCATAAAAAGGATAAAGGAAAAGCAATGTGTCCTGTGAGATTTGAAGAAAAATGTCAAAGTTAACTTAACTTTATTTTTAAAGGTTAAACATCGAATCTCGCCGTCTCTATTTAATTAAAATGGAACAATAGAATAGAATTTAGATGGAACAAAAACATTTAAAAAATCTCCGTATTTTGTAGATTAAATATTTATGTATATAAATAAAACTTTCGTTTAAACATAGATTTGGTATAGGTATTTGTACATAAACCCATTTGCAAATACACGTAAAGCAAATAAGTTTGCTTGAAACATTTTCAATATCTGATCGGAATTGCGGCTTCGTCAATGTTTTGTTAATATAGAGCTAGTATTTCTGTTTGATCGAAAACTGCGGAGTGGAGTTTGTTTTGGCGTTTACTGTTGGAATGTACTTACATTAAAATCCCATTATAACATTTTTTTTTTTCATTTTACTTTTAAATATAAAATCGATGTGTGTATTAGTAAGTACTATTTACTCTATGGTATTAGGTATGATCCCTAAGTATGTGGACTCCAAAATTACTGTGTCGGATGATCATTTTTCTTATCATTATTCTTATTATAGTCATAGTATAAATATTTTTCTTATCATATATTCCCTACAAATTTTTAAAGATAAAAATGAAAAATTCAATGACTGACCAAAATATATGGAGTAATAAAGACTGAATAAATGTATTTAACATATAAGAAAAGGGGCAACTTTGCGTTGAATACCTGAGTACATATTTATCGCATCTTATCGCTGTGACGACTGTGGCGCCGCCACCGTGACAGTGGCGCTCAACTTTTGATATTTATTACATCTCTTGGTAACTAACTAACATTTTCAGGATAAAAAGTATCCAGTTTTTCACGATAAAAAATAAACAATACATATTTGGAACATAACTTTAACAAAGTTTTAGTGCTAAATACTATACAGTAGATGGCGCGTTGTTCGTTACATATAGTAGGACCACAATTATATTTACAAAAAAGTAAAATCAGTAAGTAGAAGGTATGAAAATGAACATAAACATACCAATAACAAACGGTTAATTGGTAAATCGATTGCTTTCAATCCTTGAAGTGCTTCGTTTTTTTTTAATTTTTCGTATTTCAAATACACAAAGAAATTAAATTGCTTTTGAAGTTTCAGAAGCCAGACGAGTATCGAGAAGCCATTGGTAAAATTAAATTTAAAATGTTTTAAACGAAACTCTTTGTATCGGAACGAAAACTTTTCTGTCGTGTTCGTTACGTAATACACTCGTTAATTTTTAAGAAAGCTTTTAAATTGAAACTGTAACTAATCCTCTAAGTGGGGAGGAGTGTAACGTTTAATTGTAAAATGATATTAAAATGTTAGGTCCGTAATGAACGCTGAAGTGGAATAGGTCACGTGGAAACAGTTAGAGTTACCAACTAATGGATTACCGCGAAAATTGTAGTAACATGCAATTTTGTGGCGTGGGTAAAAATGTCTGATGACGTCATCGTCGTCGACGCGATGAATTAGGGCGGAATGTAGTAGGACTTTGCGTGACCACATAGAAAAATATGCCTGAAAATATTCTTAGAGGAAAAGCGTACTCAACTCTATTGCGCATAAGTTTTGACGACTTTTAGTAGGTGTATATTTTTCCAACATACTTTTATGGCTAAACATACCTCTGCAGTTCCGCATTGCGTTATTTAGTTTTAACATAAAATATAGAATCTTATGTTTATTCAATTAATCTTTACTACTGTAGTATGGTATAGTCTTGAAGGCACTAAGAGTATTTAAGAGTAATTTAATTGTACCAAAAAATAATAAAATAAAATAAAGTATATAGTCTTTTCAATAACGGTTTTATCGTTAAATAAGAAGAAATTAATGCATTAGATGTGGAGACTTAGTTGAGGCGGGACACACCTACGTTTCAGTCGCCTTATAGATCACTATAACAGCATAGCGCTATTGCAATTCAGTGATATTTCAGTGAATGTGGCAGGTAATGCCAAAGCTTCTATAAGATTGACAGTGCACTTGCGCTTAAGATTGACACTAAACTTGTCGAAGTTACACATTTACTTGACAAAAATGAAAGTAACGCTATAATATTAATGCCATATCTAATATTGGTTATCCTGTTATGATATTAATTACATTTATGTTAGTTGTAATTGGGATTGCGTGGCTTATTTGTTGAAATGCGATTAATTACTCGTACAAAGATTAGTCAAAATCCAATTAATTTCTAATTAATTAATTTCTCCTTTGCGAGATGTGTTATTATTCTTTTAAAAATTATTCCTTTATAATATACGTACGTACATATTCCTATAATAACTACAGGAGAATAAATTGAATATTTATCTCGTACCTATTTACATCGCAAAGGCAAAATTTGTAATCTAATCCGCAAGGTCATTGCGAGTTTCACCCTAAAATAAATATCAAATGTCTCCGCTAATGGACTCTGTCAGGTTTTATTAAGATAGTAAAGGGTACATCAACATTTCACGTCCTGTTGTCAAAAAAGTAGAATGTGTGATTAGAATTCCATGCCTACTTTAACTATATATATATTTTAATTATTTCAAACTATAATATAATGAACTATAATTATAATGAATAGAATAATGGAAACTGTAATAAGTGTGTGTTTTTTATGTTGAAGTATGTCCCTTACTCCACTGCGTTAGATTGTTCATCATTACTATTATTAGTTAGCCTACAATATTTCTTACAAGCTTTTGAGTAGGTACTTAAATACTTGCCAGCCAAGGAAAGTTTAATTCTGCGGCTTCTCCGACTCCAAAATTACCTGATTATGAACTGTAAATAGGTATATAAGTATCAATAATTTCTTTGATTGTCATTTAATGCTCTTTGCTTTGAAATAATTAAAATATTGCTTTCGACGTTTTAGTTTCAAATTTATACGTATAGAAAGAGTCTTGAAGCCGCTTTGTTTTTTTTCTAAAAATAATTGCAATGCAATATTTGTATTTTGAATGTTGTTTCAATCGTGTAATAGTCATAAAGTATTTTTGTGTAAATAGGTACATAATAATGATGTAGCACAATTCACTGAGCGTTACATTAACAATCGACATTAGTCGCCATATCGCGCTTTGCGTTACGGTGATCAACACTGGCAGTCAGTGAACCTGCTTAGAACAATACAAATGTGCGGGTCAACAGCTTCCTCTTCCGTTTAATCTACTGACGCGAATGCAAAATACAAGGTTTAAATCATGTATTTTATTTTTTGTTACAGGAACTATTACGAAGACTAGAAGTCGACGATCAATAGAACCATCATATCCCAAGACTGAAAACTCACTGCCGTCTTCCAAAACATCTCCTAAAAACACTTTTAATTTATCCTTTGGAATAAAATCATCTATAAATAAACCTACATCGAATAACACTACGCCTCAAAAAATAAACGAAAGAAGGAAAAGTTCGGAAGGTGGTAAACCTAGTTGTATCCCTTTGTCTAAAAAGATATTTGACAAACGACCTCGAAATTCTACGTCACCCATAAAGCAGGACTTAAATAAAGATTCATTTTCCAAAGTGGAGACAAAAACATCAGGTTCTCCCAGAAATAAAACCGTTCGTAAAACTTCAGAAAAAGCAAAAAGTGACACGGAAAATAACCGTAACGACAGAAAACATCGAGTTCAAAGGGATAGTGGAGATCTAAATGGGAAATATCATTATTCAAAGAAAAGACTGACTAGTTTAGATAAAAATTCTTCAGCAGATACAAACAATCCTAAAAGTGCTTCGCCTAGTAAAAATATATTGAACGATAAGTTAGTGTTTGACTGTAAATTAGAGAAATCAAAACAGACTGTCGAAATGTCTACTATTCACGCAACTGTTAGACCACATGCAACTAACTCCAGACTTTCTCAAGAAATGGACACGTTGGCTGCTTTAACTAAACAAACATTAGATAGGGTTAACAAATTGTCAAATAACTTAACTAGTAATAAGTCTAATTTAGATTCATCAGAAACACAATATGACCCTTTATCACTTCAATCATTAGGCGGAAATTTAAATAATCACACTTATAATTATGGTCTTACTAACGATAAAGCTGTTCCGCTTAGAGGAGTTACTGAGAGATTGAGAGATATAGATACAGCCGCACAGAGACTGATAGACTTTGAAAAGCATAGTGCAATGTTTTCTGATCTCAATAATGATACGTCTAGTCAAAATCGCCGTCTTGATATGTCGTCGACGTGTTGTAGTACTCTTACGCCTGTGTCTATTTTAAAAAGAAAATCGATTCATGAAGATAATGCTTTCTCTAATACTTCAAATCACGCTATTGCCTCTCCACCGGTAACGTTTTCACCAAGCGTTACAGAACCTCATAATTGTCGTTCTGAAAATAGACAACGTCAAGGCATACTGAAGAAACGACGTAGCCTGGATGAGTCACAAGTAGCCAGACGAAGATCTTGTAGCCCGGAAGTATCATTCGCCGATGACGGTTCTTCGGATACAAATAAACCTATCCTTAAAAATAGAAGATCTTCTCTTGAAGATGTAGTGAGAAACAGGTCTCCAGATGGACAAATCCAAGGTATTCTAAAAAGAAAAATGAGCAAAGAAGAAGACCATGTTAACGACGATTTATCTTATGGTTCCCCAGAGCCACATGGCATTTTAAAACGCAAATCAAATTCTAGTTCAAGTAGTAGTACAGCGTCTTCTCACGTTTCTATTGCTCAAGCTGTGTTATTAGCAGCAGCAGGTGGTGCTGAGATAGTTGAGGACGATAAGGAAGCTGTAAGACCAATATTGAAAAAGAAAAGTTTTTCTGAAGAACGACCTGCGGCTGTTATATTAGTATCAGATACCCCTAAACCAATATTAAAGAAAAAATCTATGGATCACGATGACCATGACTTTGATCTGCCTATGAAACCGATACTAAAAACATCGAAAAAGTTGTCCGGCGATGAAGGCCATGCTTCGAGTTTCGATATGAGCGAAGAAGATAGAAGCTCTCGAAGACCTTCACTTCTCAGATCGCGTACGTCTGACCATTCTGGTTCGGAATGTGAGGCGACGGTAAGGCCCATTTTGAAGCAAAGAGGTTCAAGTCTTACTAGGGAACGTAGCCAATCGCCACACCCACGACTCTCATTCTGTGCCGACAACGATACGAATAGTGTGACAAATTTTAGTTGCGACGCGAACGACTTGCCAGCGGCTGGACCGAGGCGAGTATTGAATCTCGCATCTAACCCGGAAGAAAAATTGCTTTATCCAAGTGCAGTTATCCGTCGAAGAAATCTTCGACCAAAATCTAACCCTCGGTCTAAAAGTTTAGCTTGTGATGTGAATGACGAATTACTGTCAATTTTAAATAATCGAAGATTAAAAGTGGACGAGAATTGTGAAAACGGACATTTTGAATACTGGGATAGTGAAAATAAAGAAGAAAACGATAGGCCTAAAGCATTTCCATCAATAGCCTCTCGAATTAAAAGTATGGAACAGGCTCTTACGAAGGAGTTGGTGCCAAAAGATCAGCCTTCAACTTCTAAGGCCAAAATTCGGGACAGAGATCGCTACAAAACTCAACCTATTACCATAGAAGAAATGAGATCAATTACATCCAAGTAAGTCTAGGCTCTAATTTATTGATACATAGTTTAGTGTACATAAGTGCATTTTTAAATATTTTCTGTTCGTAATATGCTTTCTGTCGTTGCACTTTTCATTTTGTTATGTTGCGGCATGTTTATTTTGTGCACAATAAGGCAATAACATCACTAAATTATTGATTACTCCAGCTATGAAATAATTCGGAAGTTTTGTTGTGCAGAGATGTCGTTCGGTCAAGTGTCGTCCTTAATTTATGTCTTTTCGTATGTAAAGGTGATTGTGCCCTGCACCGTCCCCGGTCGGATGTTAGAAGCAGAAATCTTGGCACAACGCCATTATTTTGATGAGTACATATGGCGTGGGCAGCAACCAAATGTTTTGTTCTGAAATTCGTGAATTTCATTAAAGTTGCTTGTTTGCTCATTAGAAGCATTTCACTTTCCAATCAATACTGTAAAATTAATTTAGGATGGGGTTGGTTATTTACTTATTTCCCATTGTATACTGGTAACAAGATACTTTTCGTTTTGTGGAAGTTATTTTGTTGTTTGCTTATCCAAGCAAGTTATTTATGAATTGTTTTTGTTTTATTCTCTTATTTATGTACAAAAGAATCTTTTAAACCTAGAAATGTAAAATGTAATTTTGACTTTAATAGTATATAAAAGAATTTATTGGTTTCCTGCTAATGTTAGTTGTTTGTTGTAAATCTGACATCATCGCGGTTTAGTTTTCATTCTGAATCATAGTTTGTCTTTAGAAAAATTTGGAATGTACAATAAATTTCTTCAATTAATCTTATGAAAACTGTAATTTGGCATTCATGCATACAAAAAAAAAATGTTGTTTAGAGTATGTATACGCCACAAAATTATATTTGTTACGTTATTTTTAATTTATTATCAATTGCATTTATTTGGACTTAATTCGAAATTACAAAGGTTTTATAACATCAAAGCCTCTTACAAGCTACATTATGGCTGTTTAAACAGCTAACTGCATATTAGATTACGACACAAAGTAAAATTTATACTATTTCCAACGTTCTTAAAGTGCTACTTATGTAATATATCAAATAAATATGACATGAGTAGGCCATATCTGGTACGAACAGTAGAATTTGTTATTTACGTGTAAACATCGAAAACAACCACATTTCTTAGTTTCTGTGCTTTTCTTTATAACTACTTCAAGTTTATTTGTGTCTTAGCACATCTTATAATTTGTTGTCTTTTGATTTATTTATTTCATTATTCTCGCATAACGACCTTGCATCTTGGCGGTCTTTGTTATATAAAAATAACTCCTATTCTGTGACTAATTGTATTTATAGGTGCATGGTTCTTCCTTATTAAGTTTCCAATTACTTACATTGCGGCACCATACTCGTTTTTAAAATTGTTTTATGATCACATCATGGTCACACTAATTTTATTATATTTACAACTAGCTGGTACCTGCGACATCATCCGCGTTGAAACAGAAAAAAGTAGCATATCCTGTGTCTTGTACGTCTAAATGTTTATCTAACAAGTTTCATAAAAATCAGTTAATTCGTTTAAGAGTTATGGAGGAACATACATTACCTACACTCAGATTTTTTATTAGTATTGATGATTATGATTTTTTTTCTTCTCTTATTTATATGAATCTGTTACAGTTTCGTAAGAGATATTTTTACATCCTCTTAATCATGGTTCTATATATCTATAGACCTCTTGATTGCGTTATTATGCTGCTGCATTCCTTACAAGTTGTATTCAGTTGTCGGCAATGCAATCTTGATGACGGAAATAAGCGCTCCAGCCGTTAGTGGGTCAAGCACTATTTCTGGCTCATATACTTCACAACACACGCATCAAAAATTTTATAGCCGATCTGTCAATCATTCAGAAATAGTAGTTGCCCTTAATGGCTCCGAGGATTTATTTCTATTGGAAGTATTAAGTGTAATGGTATTAAAATTAGTACATGCTATTGAAATAGAAATAACTGAACAATATATAAAAAAAAAAACATTATTCCAATTTTTGTATCAAGCTTCTTGTCCAATAAATACAAAAATGAAAAGATTATCTAAATTAAAAGACACTACAATCAATTTTCAATTAATATCATTAAAATCGGGAGCAGACATTTAAATTTAGATTTATGACGACGGTGTCAATCTTCCCTTAAACCGATAGATCGGCAACTCCAATACAGATCACTGATGCCATATTTCATCGAAATTTATGAAGGCGTATAGAAATGACTACCGTCTCTTTCTTATAAACAGATTGCGTTGTACATTAGCACGTTTCTTTTCTCATTCCACAGTTTGGAGCCGAGCCAAACGAATTTTCAAGCGTTCAGTCCGGTGGACTGTAGTTTTCCGACTCGTCTCGTCGAGTCCAGTGCTGCTCCCTTGACCAGGGGCCCCTCGGCGGGGCAACCCGAAAGAGATCCCTTCGCAGACCTCGCCAAGATTTTAGACTCTCCTCCGTTTGGTGTTAACTCGTTTAGTGCCAAAACACCAGATGCCTTTAATGGTCTCGCTGACGTAGCTTGTGCCAAAGAAGACAGCTACGGGGAAGCTACATTTCTCGATTACGAGAACATAGGCGGAAAATCTGAACGCAAGAATTCAACCTTGGACGAAATCGAGCAAGAAGTGAACAAAGTTCGTGTGGCCTTAGACGAGGAGAGCAGAGCATTGGAAGAAGACGAGAGACTACAAGCGGAGGCTGACAACTGGAGTTTGAATGTGTCTTGCGATAGTGGTGTATACAATCGTGCTTCATCGCGAGATTCCGGACCACATTCTGGTAACTATTTCTTGAATAAATTTTACTGAGAAACAACTGCAGCTGGTCCGTTTATGTAAAGGCATAAAATTATTTTTATCCAGCTGGGCAGAATGGAAATGGGCGACATAAACAACTTTTAACTCGGTTAGTTAATAGTGTTGTAGTAATACGTACAACACGGATATAATGAGGCCAGTTGGAACTGTGCAGCACTAAGTAGAGGGTTTGTTTATATTTGGTAAAATTAGATTTGAAATGCGCCGTTCATATTGGGACGGTTTTGAAAATAAACATCGTGTAACCTTGCAGATGTTTCTCGACCCTATAAATTTAGGTCAATGTAATGCACGTTTTCGTTGACAACGCTGCAATTGTATGTTTGATCTTTATTAGGCAATTTTGACAGTTTTTGTTAGCAAAGTGTTTTGGCATTGGTATTTTATGTACCAATGTGAAAATTTTACAAAAAAACTAATAAATTTCCATCTCCATAATAATACTAATATTACGAATTACATAGTAACTCTGTTTGTGTGTGTCTGTCGCATTTTAGATCACCTGAGGAAGTGTATTTTTTTATTTATTTCGAAAAAGCTATAAAATCTACTATATATAATATATAAGCTATATACTATAAAATCTTAAAGTTTTCACGACAAAAACATTGAACTGACTTTGTTAAAATTCGTAATGTAGATAGATGGGAACCCTGGGGAAAAACGATTACGCAGATAAAAGTTATTTAAAAATGTTATGTTTTTATTTTTAATTTTAAAAACAATTTTGTCATGGTTTTCAGGCGAGGAGCTGGGTCTTATAGAGAGTCAAGAAATTAAGGAAAATCAAGAAACCAACAGTTGCAGTAACGACTGGTCGTCTCTATCCGTGGAACAGGATCTCATAAATATGAATCGTGAAAGGAAATCCACAGAAAATGAACCCTCGAGGTTTCCAGATGACCAGGGGAGTGACGATGAGAAGGAAGATTGTACTGGGGGTTTTGCCCTCGGTCTCGTGAAGAGCAACAGTGTAGTGGCCAGGGCTAGTATGTGGCAACAATTACAACAGCAGGCTAAAGGTGTGTTTTACTGAAAAGTCTTAATGTTCTGTTTGAATAATTTTAGAACTAAAAAAAAGCTGTACAAGATCGAGACCATTTATTTTAAATTTTTAAAAGCTCGAATATCTTTAAAAAACTAACTTCAAATTGTTAACAGTAAATTAATAGTAGTTAAACATTATCTATCATTGTAAATTCTTATTTTTGATTTTTTTTTCGAATCAATACTAAATGAGCGGTTAATGACTTTCTATAACTAATTTCCAGGAAATCCAAAGCCACTATTGCGCCACAATCGCTCGAAAGCAAAAGATGGTCCTTCGGTCGCCGATAGATTCAAAACTCAGCCCATATCGTTTACTCCGACCATCGCCGCCGAGGAAGAACCTGCGAAACCTTTCTCTCTCACGCAGTCCAAAAGCACCGCTAACGTACTAGACAGAGATGAAGAAGGTAAGCCACATACTGCTTTTTTTTTTCACTTTTATCATTGTCAAAATTTATTAGCCGACCTTTCGCTAAATGCTGTAATTTTGTTTCGTTAATTTTTTTTTTATTGAACACTGAAATTTAAATTACTTATTTGCCCCCAAAGATGTAAAGGCATGTTAAGAACGAGATCGCTTCTTGTTTTTTTTTTTTTATTGTCGGCTTTTCTTTTTTGCATGTCCTCAACTCTACTCTGTGTATGTCCCCACACGTAAAACGCACAATGTAAATGTATATATATATATATACGCACTCACTCACTCACTCACCGGTGGCAGCTAAATTAGACGAAGACGATCCGGCGAAGATGTCTCTCAGTGAGAAAATGAAAATGTTCAACTCGAAGTTGACCCACAAGCCGCCGGTGGCCGGACTGCCTCGGCCCAAGGAGGAGAGGCTCCCGAGGGCCTCGCGCCTCAGAACGATGCCGGTGTTGGCCAGCCAAGTTCAAGAGGCGATGGAGCACAACGAGAGGCTAACGAAATCGCTGACCAACGAAAATGTGCCGCGTAATCCCGACTTCCAGTTAAAAATGGAGCTATTCCGGTCTGCGAGCGCCAAGAACACGTCCCTTGAGTACCTCATGAGGGAGAACGCGAAGTTTAGAAGCTTAGGTCTGGTTTATGTTTTTAAATTTGACTGTTTTGTTCCGCTTGGTCATCGCTTTGGGCCTTGTGACTAACAGGTTGTTCGTTTTTTTTTTTATATATTTTTTGTGTAGATTTTCTAGCAGATAATTCGAAGGTAAGAGTTTCACTGCATGCCCAGCCCAGGTCAAACGTTTGCACGAATTTCTATTTTACAGATTAACTAAAATAGTAATAATATTAATAAAAATCTAACATTTTCAGCCAGAAACGTTGTTATGTATTATATTCTTCTTCCCTTTCCATTTTTCATACAATCGTCTCTTCGTTGATTTTTTGGTGTTACTATCAGAATATGCATATATTATGTATTTAAATTAATTAAGGACTTGTATTTTAGTTGTAGTTTAGTTTTTTTTTTTACTAACAATACAGATTGATTTTTTTATGAATATAACGATTTTTTGTAACAAGTGTTATTTTTATGAATGTTTTTATAATAATAATAATTATTATTATAATAATTATAATATGAATTGTTAAATATTGTGCACATTTTTTTTCTAAATTGAAGTACATTGTAAGTTCTATTATAACGGAGCTTGGGTTTTAATAAAAAAATGCATGTAACAAATAACGACCTATTCGAATGTGGACTAATACAATTCAAATGATTTTCGCAAATGTTATTCTATTAAATGACTAGGCGTTGAGTTAGTCATTCTCATATTTAGCTTGATACCCATAAAAATCACATTTCACAATATTTGCCAACTTCTAATTACTGAGACACAATAAAATTATTTTATTATACCAATAAAAATACTGAGTTGTTAATTATTATATTTTTTATGATTTTATTACAGTTAGCTAATTATAATTATGTGTCAGTCTCTCAACACATTTGCTTCACAGTTTAACTTTGTTGCCTATCTTTAAAATGAATTATATATCATGTCCTTATTTCGTTTTAATATTTTATACTAGTAATTCTCAATGGATGTTTCTGCATATAAAATTAATAAATAAATTATGTTTTTTCACCGCAAGTTATAATAGTATAACTGTTATAATATAGCAAGTTATAATAGCTACATACCAAAACCATTTCAGTGGTTCAACCGTTGAAACGTTAATACATAGACACGATAGATAAAGTATGGACTAAAATGTTTATATTATTTTTAACTAGCTGGCGTCCGCGACTTCGTCCGAGCTGAAAAAGAAAAAGTAGTCTATCCTGTGTCCCGTACTTCTAAATGTTTATCTAGAATACCTACACTTACATATTTATTATTAGTATTGATTATAAGACGTATTGATGATATGTCCTTATTCCATTTTACACAAGTTCTCAGTTGCTTTTCCTGCGTATAAAATTAATAACTAAACTATGTGTTCTTTTACCGCGAGTTATACTTTAGTTATACTAGTTTTCGAGTTGTACTTTAGCTACATAACAAAATCATTAAGTGGTTCAACCGTTGAAACGTAACAGATAGACACGATAGATAGAGTAGGTATGATGACAAAAAGAATAGTATCTCGAGTTTCTTTCGGGGTTTCTTCTCAGGATCGTCATCTTGGCTTTTTCCGAAACCCTGGTAAATTTAAATTTATAATGACGATGAAAAGAGTTTCTTGTAGAAACCTATAATTGATAAATAAATATTTTGATTTTTTTTTTTTACTAAAATGTTTATACTATTTTTTAATAATGCCTTTGATATATCCATAGATTTGGATGATGACGATTCGCCAACGGAACGCGCCCAAAGAATGATAACACCAGAAGTTCGCGGTATATTGAAATCGGGAACAACTGTGGTCCCTTCCAAAGCAAAAGTTTTGGCCAAAGGCGAGAGCTCTGAGGTGAGTCATTTTGATTCATATTTTTATTGACATTCGCCACAAGCTTCATGAAAATAATAGTAGCCAATAAGCACTTGGCCATACCAAGTTGTTAAATTTTAACTAGATTTTTTCATTATTATTATTATTATGTTATATTAACGAGTTAGGCCGACGATATAATATGCTAATGAGTATTTTGGACATTGTATTTCATTGTATTATTTTCCCATAATATATTTATCTATACTAATATTATAAAGAGGAAAGATTTGATTGTTTGTTTGTTTGTTTGTTTGTTTGTATTGAATAGGCTCCGAAACTCCTGGACCGATTTGAAAAATTCTTTTACCATTAGAAGCCGACATTATCCCTGATAAACATAGGCTACTTTTTACCGCGGGAAAATGCTTCATTCCCACGGGAAATCTAAAATAAAAGTAAATACTGGCGGCTTGGCCCGGGATACACTTGATAGCGCCATCTATCAATTTAAAATAGAATCAGGTGAAGCGATCCGCTCCACGGTAGATAGATGGCGTTATCAAGTGTTATAATTTTATACTTTTCAACGCGAACGAAGTCGCGAGCACCACCTAGTAGCTTATATAAAACGAATCGTCTGAATAAATAATATCGTCCAAGCTTACAAATTCTAAATGTGAATATTATATATTTTATTTCAGGGTCTCAAAGACGAAGGCATAGATAGCTCGTCTGATGACGAATCCTCGGCTTCAAGCGTCTCGTCATCGGAGAAAAGCTGTTCATCTTCAGACAGTTCCGACGAATTGCCTGGACCCAAGCACAGGAGGTTCCAAAGGAAGAACAAGCTGAAATCGTCCAGAACCGATTCGGACCTGCCCAAGGCCCTCCAGGAGCCGATTAAGGTTCTGCCCCCGGTTGGAAAGATACAATTGCCCGGCGCCAACGAGTTGAAGGAACGCTTTAACCAGGCGAAAAATCCCGATGTAAAAATACCACCGCTAGGAAAGCTCGGTAGGAAACCGTCGCAAGACAAAAACGACGACGACGACAGAACGAAATACAGAAGGTTCGCCAAAAAACTCGAAGAACCAATACAGCTCGCAAAGCTACGAAGGCCAACTGAAAAACCCTCCCAACCTGTGGAGAAAATGCCTGAACCGGTATTGAAAATATCCGCTTTGAATCAAGAAGCGAAGAATAAATTCTTCGGATTGGAACCGAAAAAGGAGAAAAGTATTGATGAGTTGACGGCTGCTGTAAGAAGATATATACCGCCGGTGAGTGAGATTTGATAAATAAATGTAACAATCCCCGACACCCGACGCTTAAAATAGGTGTTATAAGTTTGACGTGTGTTTCCAATAAAAACTTTTTTTTTTTAAGGCGAGGACTTAGCTGAAAAGCGTTATTTTCGTCGTCTAGTTTGACTTCTTAGAGTAAAATCACAAGTTAGATAAAAATACAGTGCATAATAGACTATATGGGAAAAAGTTTGAATCGGGCAGATTTATTAAAAAAAATCCATTTTGTGAGAAAAAAAATTAGTAAAATACTGCTAAAAATAAACTTACTGTTCACAGTACTAAAAAAATTCCGTGACAACTACTTTTGTTTTTAGGCTTATTAATTAACTTACGTTCTACACTAAAGTTTGAATCGGCTACTTTTATTTCTTTTTTCATATTTTACAAAATATTTAAGAAAAACCTTCCAATATTAAATCTGTTCGGTTATCTCCGAAGAGCTACAAAAATTTGTTGCGCAATATTGCACCTTGATTCATAGCACATTAGGTTGCGGTTATTTTGGTCAAAATTGTGTTCGGTCTGAGGTTAGTCCTTGCCTTAAGTTTCTTAATAGTGTCCGTTTTGTAGGTGAGCAAATCGATGTCCATACACGCGATGGAGGCAGGCGCGTCAGGTAGCGACGGTGAGAGCAGCGGAGGCCGTGAAGTGAGACACATCAACACACGGGGCAGAAACAGGTCAGTGCTCCTCTTATTCCTTGAGTTTAATGATAACAGTACGGGAGGTAGCGTTGCATTTCAGCTAGTCATTTTACGCCGCTTGATTGTTATCTTTTTCGATAGATCAGGTATGTCTAATAAGTGAACCAAGAGTCAGCTGACGCACCCGCGGTGGGTGTAGGTGCGAAAGTGGTAAAAAAAAGTAATAGTACGACGGATGAAACGTGACTAGGTTATTGTTTACATAATTAAAAGTACGAAAACAACAGTCAGCTGCGTGTTTAGTGGTGGAAAGGCCGTCAGCTGATGCACTAAAGTTTATAAAGTGTCATAGAGATTTTATTTTTTATAGAGAGATTTTTAACATACATTTGACTGCATAGAGTATAACTCATTTTAACAAAGAAAAAAAAAACCGTCTTCAAACCGTTTCCTCATGGATGCCATTGTCAGAACTGGACCAAATTGAAATGGGACCAAACGGGAAGCACCAGCTTTCAAATAAATAAAAAAGGAATCATCAAAATCGTTTCACCCAGTCGAAAGTTCTGAGGTAACAAATATTAAAAAAAATGTCCACTTCTGTTACAATTTTATACTTCAGGAATGTCGTATTTTCAGTATGACCTCGATATATTTGGTAAACTAATTCCCAAGTAAAATCTATTTCGTCTATACCTATTATAAAATAAAGTCGCTTTCCGTCTCTTATCGGTTTATTCGCTAACTTCTTCAAAACCACTCAACCCTCTCTTGCGGTAGCTGTTTGGATATAATTATATTACGTTACTAGCTGGTGCCCGCGACTTCGTTCGCGTTGAAAAAGAAAAAAGTAACTTATCACGTGTCCCGTACTTCTAAATGTCTATCTACCAAGTTTCATGAAAATCAGTTAATTCGTTTAAGAGTTATGGAGGAACATACATACATGCAGAAAAAAATCTAAAAATCGTCAATTTAGTTTCAGTCTCATGTATACACGATATTTCTGAAAACAAAGTAAATTACTCCATGACTGACCCCTATAGATTTATTATTAGTATTGATATTCATGTCATGATTAATAAAAATAAAAAGAATACTTAATAAATTACTTAACTTAATACACGAACTTAACACACTTTTTCATAAAAAAGGTAATCATTTATTCATCTTCAAAAGATTACGAACGTGTGCTTGGTTCTAAATAATATGTGTAATTTCAAACTAACTTTCAATGTAACAATTATTATGAAGGCCAATTTGAACAATTATAACATTTGAGTTGGTTTTTATAAGTGTTTTTTGACTTCCTTTTTAATTTTATTTGCTAATTCGTTGGTGGCGTCGTATAATATACAGTAGGCAGTGATCACTATGTAAGGTAGGTTTTAATCACAGGAGATAAATTGTTAATGATGCCTAAAACTACATTTTTTTAATGTTAAGTTCGACAGACAAACTGACGGTACACTTGATGGTATGTGGCTACCGTCGCCCTTAACACAAACAACAGGTGCTGCAAGGGCGCTGCCTACAGCACATATATAATATATATGCTGTTATTTCACGGTGGCGTTCTGTAAAGGGCTACCCAAATCCTGTCACTACTTAATTGGCTTATTCCAAGCTTATTTCATAACTAGCTTGTGCCTATATCCTGTGTCCTGTACGTCTAAATGTTTATCTACCAAGTTTCATGAAAATCATTTAATTCGTTTAAGAGTTATAGAGGAACATACATACATACATACATACATACATATATACATACAGAAAAAACTCAAAAATCGTCAATTTAGTTTCTGTATAGAGCCTATATACACGATATTTCTGAAAACAAAGTAAATTACTCCATGACTGACCCCTACAGATTTATTATTAGTATGAATTGATACTAAACATAGTATGAGAACCGAATCGCTTAAATTCAGGCTTCATTGTCGCTCAAATGATCATAAAATAAATAATAAATTAAAATTAAATTAAATTAAATTTAAATGATTATAAAATCAGCGATTTTATAATAGCCTTTCTAGAGGATGCTTGGTTTTAATTTGTCCCATTGGCTGTGAAATCAAATTCAGTACACTTTGCTTTTGAATATTGTTGTATGATAACAAATGATAATAATATCGGGAGAATTATTGCTTGTGGAAAATATTTTAAAATAATGTTCAAATGTACTTTTGGTACTCGTACGTTATGCATAAAATTGCAGTTAAAATTTAAATAATAAATATAATCGTTAGAACGAGATTAAACTTCGGTTTCGGAGTTGTGTAGTGGTGCGTTAAATCTGACATAGCGAACGTTTCTTTCGAAGCGAAACTGTCATTTTCACTCGTTTCATAATAATTGGCACTTTCTCGGCAAATTGGTAATTAGGAAAACAAGTGGACCTTAACGCCCCCGGTTATTAATTAACACTGATCATATATTTTCGGATTTACTTGATATACGTTATCGAGGAAAGCCAAAACCGTTTAGACAATTTTACCGACATATCGTGTTGACATTTTGGCAGACCCAATAATAATCCTGTACAAAAAAGTTCTTAATATTAGTTTCTAAATAAAAAAAAAATCTTAGTAAACCGCTTCTAAATTGTTGCGTTTCACTTTATTCCTGTGGTTTATAGATGGAAAGTCGTTAACGCAGCTTGATTTAGATATCGCCTGTCGATTTATAGTCGGCACCTTGTAGCAAAGTGAAACCTGCCGCAAATTGCTTCGCTTAATAAGTTGCATACGCGGTTAGGTTAACTCTTTAAGGGAAAAGTGACCACGTTTACACTAATTGTAGATTTCTATTATCTACACTGGACTTTCACGGCGGCTGCGTTTTAAAATTCTGTGTTGTTTATAACAACATGTTCTGTTATAGACTTTACATCTTTTGTCTTAGCTATCCTTGTATTAAATACTGTCCATTTAGAATGAACTGCACTTCATAAGTGTCTTTTCGATTACAAAATGTAAATTTAAAATTACGACTTAGTTAGCTTTCGACTAAGGAAAAACTTCGAATGTCATCAGACTTGTAATTGACAATGTGCTAACGTGATGGACAATAATTATCCTTATACAGAGTAGAGGCTTGTACCCTTTATTATAGGACGTAATAATTTTATTACCTAACATAAATCTATCCCACTTCAAATCCAAATCCAAAATTTCCATAGTTTGAAATAAAGATTATTATAAATAGAAATTTCATTTCTTATCTCACACCTCAGTGAGTTATCTGTGAAGTTTCTTTACTTAAATAAATACGAAAGTGTAATACTAAAGAAATTGCTAAATATTGTTGATGCAATTGCAGTATTCATTGTTCTCGGGTAATCATTATAGCGTGAGTCGTACTTGACCCACTTGCACCAAACTTCTCGTTCGCTTCATTTTACGACACTCCAGTCCGAATTTATTGCACTGCTAAAATTATTTTTATGTAATTAAACAAATTTTACATTAATTAATTACTTAATATTTGGTAAAATTTTTCAATGCAATATAATTACACCATTTGCTAAAATTGTGCGTAAATAAAACGTAGCAGCAACTATTCTCTCTGAAACAATTTAATTTATTTAATTTATTTAGTAATAGAATGGTTTAATGTTACTTACATGTAATGCTTAATTGAAATAATTTATAAGGATTCTTAGTATTCATAGAAATTGTGTATTTAAGCGTTCGATAAATCATCTAGTTTAATGAGGTTAGGTTCTCATTAAAATATTGTAGAAATAAGTGAGGTTAGTTTAGCATGTACTTAGATAATCTATGATCTCATCATAGATAAATTGGCCTCGGATAATGACCGGATATCTTAGTACTATACTTACTGTTTTTTATCACTCTAAATAAAAAGCTAAGATACCCGTATATATATATGAAACTAAAAATTTCTCATTTCATTACTACTTATGTATGTACGTGTATTTTATTATCATTTCCTAATTAACTCCTCTTTCTTTACTTAATTTTGAAAATTCAATTAATTGATATTTAATTTCCATAAGATTGCCAATTTGAGTTGGACTTTCTCTTACGTTATGCACGCATGTATATATTCCCATTATCCACTATGAGTCATGCATAATTATTTGTTGCCTACGTCTTTTTCACTGACGAATTTAAAACCTGTTTTGTGTCTTATCTTATCTTATTGTTAATTGTCTAGGTGTTTGAACTAACTTCGATGGAAGTAACGCTAATATATAAATGATAGTAGAAATACTAGCGTATACTATGCGTGTCAAATGAGAATAGGACTGGAAATTCGCATTTTGCTCCGCATTTCTCACGAACTTCATTACTGATGTGTGAATTAATTATTATTTTTATTAGTTTTTATTATTTTTGTAATGTGATTTATTTATTCAGGTAGTTTGTTATAAAGTCGTATACATTGACCCATAAAAGAATTACTTATCTCGTGGAGACGCGTTAGCAAACTTAAGGGCTTTGCTACATAAAACCAAAGCCGAAAAGATCGTATAAATACGATTTAAATCGTAATGTAATTTACACTTATAGATTAATTACTTAATAGTTATTATAATTATATACTAGCTGGTGCCCGCGACTTCGTCCGCGTTGAACGATGACAACTTCTCTGGTGTCCCAGACAACGTGTATGTAAAATTTAATGGTGATCGGTTCAGTAATTTTTGCACGAAAGCGTAATAAACAAACAAACCAACTCACATTCACATTTATAATATTAGTAAGGATATATATATATTTATACATATATAATTTTATTAGATAAAAAATAAATAAAAATGTTGTTATTCGGATTTTTTTGACGACATTACTATGATGACTCCAATCATGTGAAGTTTGCAGCAAGTGCGATCCTATTCTCATTTGAAACGTATAGTACCTTTGTGTACGTTCCCTTAAAATTTCTATAGTATTTTTACTCTGTTGGTTTCTGAGACATTAAAACAGTCAGAATACGTAGTTGATTATGAGATAATATGCAATCCCTCTCCTATCTTTTAAGGCATTTGCTTACTGCTTTTACCATCCACGGTTGATAATTTATTCTAAAAATAAACAATATGTGCTATATTTTTTCATCATATTCCAAAGCATGTAAACTAGAACGCGTTGTTGACGCACGCGCCTTTCCGTTCCGTGTGTTTAATTAATAATTATACATTACACAATAGATCACAATACAATAGCGTAGCGACTCCATTACATTTCTAACATGTAACTGGGTTCGCATGAATGACATACAAACCTACACTTTTTTTAATGCTTTTGTAATTGCAATAATCAATAGTCTATTCTTTATTCTGTTATTTATTTAGAAATGTTTAGCTTTCTTTCCTCACACCATTATTTATTATCGTCAATCAACTTACAGCCCTTCATGAATCAAAATAATGTGTCTCGGTGCTTACAAACCGTAGGATTCACTTCATTCACTTGAGCATGGTCCACGATGATTAACAATCTTCGAAGTCTTATGAAGTTCAAGAACTTTGTATTTATAGGTTAGATAGAAATAGTGGCGTTGAATAGATAGAAAATCACAAATAAAATCACTGCTTGGTAAAAGGATACATTGAATACTAGTTACTAAAGTATAAGTAAAATTAATTTAGTAATAAAAATAATGGTCACTAGAATGTCAAAAGTCTTTGATGTATATTTTTAGTATATTTTAATGTTTGTAATTATGTAAACACTTCTGCTAGTACTTGTTATGCTCTTTAGTTTTTTTTTTTTGTGATGGTTAGCAGGCAGGGTAAAGGTCAACTTGATGGTAGGTGACTACCGCAGGCTATACATAAAGCAATACAAATTCAATTCAAATACGCTGCCGATCTTGTCGGGATGAAGGATAAGGAACAAAATAGGGTTAGATGAACTTTCAACCATTGCTCGCATGACGTATGATCAAACGTACTCGTACTGTTACTTCATGACTTGTTCTTGCCACCACATAGGCTGTCCAATTTATGACCCAGACATAGACTATAAAATAAAAATCACGAGCAAACTCTTAAGGATACAAATGGTATCAGTTGCTAAATTTACCTCATATTAACCTTACTGGTTATTCAATAAAAACCATAATCCTTTGATTGAAACAATAAACAACGGAAGCGCTATTTAACAAGTTAAAGGCGAGAGGTTATTTGCACTCGCATCGTTTGTATGCCTTATAACGGCTTCGGAATTAACACCAGTCGTGACTCACATGCCTTTCTAGTAATCTTCGTGCATAGTTGTCAAGGTCTGCTCTGTTTTTGTTTTTTTCAACAACATATACGGTAACGTGCACAAAACTGTCTTGGTTTTATTCGTGTAAAAAATTGTCTAGTTACTTAATCGGCATTCGACGAAAACCCCATGTCTGGAGCCGGCTTGAGGACTTTTCCGTTACATGCGTGGATTACACGAGTAATTAATGCAATGCTTTTAGGTTTAATGAAAACATAGTCATAAAACCTGCGTTTGTCATTAGCAATCTTTGAAGGAATTATAATGACCTAAGTGCAAAAAATGCAGTCCACACCACATGTAACTTTTTTTTTTTTTTTTTCAAAAATACTTTATATAAACGACTGCAATTGTACTAAGTATAGTACGAGTAACAGTGTAATCAATTACAGATAAAGGTTTATGCGCACGTCAATAGCGTGTTACATTTGTGTTACAAGGTTTTTTCCGTTATGACCATAAATATAGCCGGAAGCACGTACGTACACAGATATCTAAATAGAGTTAAATTGCACTGCATTCGTGTTTGAACAAAGGTTTTGCACATTTCTTATCCTCTGATGTGGACCTACTATGACGAATGACTAAAACGACTAAGATATCACAATATTTTACAATTTACACTTAAATATTGTACAATTTACGAGTATTCTCAGATCCGAAAGTTGGAGTGTAATTTGAATCTATTTCTCTCTTATCTTATCTTCCATTGTTGTTGACTATCAACATCAATATAAAATTAACTGTCATATATAGTGGAATTTAGTAAAAGTTTGATTCCAAAATATTACAAAAGGGACATCTTTTGCTAGACAAATTCATTGCTTTAACTTTTACCACAGACGCTATTATCAGTATCACAATTCACAGCACCCCTCGGACCGTCTAGACTAAGTCTAGACTAATTTTATTAGAACAAAATATACGACTTCATCACATCCTCGCTGAAACTGAGTAAAGCCTTTTGAATGCTTTGTTTCTTGTTAAAAAATAAGAAAATATTTTATTGCTTTTCAAAAAGTTTCAAAATTAGTCAGTAGATGTATTTAATAGGTTTTAATTTATTTAACTGCAATCGAGTTTACATCTCTTGTATATCTATACTAATATTATAAAGAGGAAAAATTTGATGGTTTATTTGTTTGTTTGCATTGAATAGGCTCCGAAACCACTGGACCGATTTGGAAAATTTTTTCACTGTTGGGCAGCTATTACCAGCAAGTAGCATAGGCTATATTCTATAAAGTTACGCGGACGAAGTCGTGTGCAACAGCTAGTAGTAGTTATGCCGACCGGTGAATTGCGTCAGTGAAGCGAGAAGTATAATTGCGTTATGTCACGTTCAAACATGAATACATTTTGAACTTTAATGCACTTGTCATAATTCCAACTAAATCCATCGCTTTCATCAGTTTTATGCTTTTGGTTTCAACAGAAATGTGTAAAATTTTAAGTCGGCCCACTATACTACACCACCGGTCTCGTTTCGTTTTCGTACGCAATCGTTACGAGTTACGATTGCGATGTAGGTTAATGCTTTTAAGATAACACTTTGTAAGCTAGCCATAATACCTTTTGCCTCTAAATTTAGAAACTTTTGTTTTTTATCTTCATCTGTTACTACAAGTGCAATATTGTTATTAATTTTTATCGGCTCAATAAATCCACAGACATCACTAGGAATCCCAATGAGATTTTATTTAGATTCTAAAATAGTGGCATCGTCACAACTATCTTGGAATAAAAAAATATTGTGCTTCGGTGCAGCCTCGGTGTCCTTCAAAGGGCTTCAATTTACCTGAACGCCGATAAAAACTCGATCGTGACGTTCTGCCTCCGTCTTTTGAACCGTCCCCACGCATATTTCCCACGATTTCCTATCGTGGTGTTAATTTTTTATTTTGTTTAGTCTGAGATAGACTAGTAGACGCATAATTGCTTCAATGTTCACCATGTTTTCTAGTAAGATTCTCTCCTCAGATTTATTTTAAAATAGCAAGTAGCTGCAAATTCATTTAATATAATAAATAAATGTCAGCCAAAGTATATATTGCCATTTAAAGGCTTCCTCTGTCCCACTATGCTATGAGGTCTTTTGCAATTGCACGTGTTCAGCCGATGCGGAACGATGTACAAAGGTCATTTGGTGAATAGATGCATGCAAGCAGATGCTTCAATTTTGTAACGACACTGTCGCCATTGGTAATACTAAATTTATGGTTCTTCCCTATGCGAATATAGAGAATATAGTTGGAATGAACACAAAACATGAAGACAATAGTTGTGTACAAAGTTGGTATTTTTTTTATATTTCAAACATCTCCTATACTTTATTCTTTTAGATGGTTTAAATGTGTTGTAGCTTCTATTGAAGTTACTCCACTGTTATCAATAAAAGCTACGCTGATAGCGATAGCCTCTTAAGAGGTCTCTATTGTTTGTTCATAGCTACCAGTTTTTATTAACACTGCTCCTTTGTCTATTATCAAATTTCTCAAGAGACTTGTTGTTCTCATTTGTAAGTAAAATTCCTTGTTTTTTTTTCTTGCCACTCCTGCACCTACTTCTTATTTAAGACCTTCTATAAATTGAAAGTTCATATTGAAATTATTTTAAAAAATACGTTTTAAATGTAACCTTTTATGCTTTGTAGTACTCTTTCATTATATCTAAACTCAAAATATTGTCTTAACACTGTTACTTATAATATACACACGTTAACCCACGTTAACCACACATCTTAGCCATAGTCAGACTGTTTATCTTAGACAAATAGTTTTCATTATTAAATAATTTACGAGACTGGTTCGAACAAAATATGTTGTCATGGTAATCTGGTATCGATGTTTAACCAAAACCACATTAAGTCTGTCGAATACTTACAAACCGCTATATGATCACGAGGAGGCATTACATACAACGTGTTGTTTGTTTACTTACGTGTCTTCGTAGTATGTCCGTGTGTAGAGAATTGCGGGTCGAGATGCCGCCGCGGGGCGCATACACTGCCATCGCAGCAATACTCGGCAAGAGGCTCGGCCAGTTAGTCGCGCGCGGCTCTCTCGCCCGCTCGCGCCTTAATCACTCATCAACAGCTGATCGCTCGACCTTTCGTATCACGATAATAACAGTCATACACTAAAACACTAATGTTTTAATATTATTTTTTAAGAAAACCAATGAAATTATATTATACGTGGTAATCGACGAGGCAGGAGGTCAACGATTCTGCATCGGTGTAGAGATCGATATCCCCAAAAACGGCGCAACCTCCAGCGATAGAGCTAAGCAATAATATTTGTCTACGTGCAATAATGTATGTTTGAAACGGCAATAATTAATTGATAATATTTATTAATTGATTTTATCTAGTGACAAAGTTGATTCAATAAGGACCGCGAAACCGCAACGGTTCGTCTTACCAAGTGTTGTGTTGTGAGAATGGATTTCTTAGATTGACTGTTTATCAGATTCCGCTGCATCTTCGTCAACTTTGTTTGCGTCTGTGTAAGTACTTGTAATATTTTCATTGTTATTTCCGACTACAACTTCAGTTTGTTAAATACTTGAAATTCTGTCATAACCCTTATCAATTGTCTAATTCGTTTTTGTTGTGATTAAACTAGTTATAACTCCAACTTGATTTGCAACCTCGTAAATATTTATTGAACATACAAATAATGCTTATTGTATTTGTGTGTGTACTCCCTTATTTCGTTTGCCGTCGCGCCGTCCGTCCCCGGGGTTGACTGTGAACTTGAGGGGTGCGTTACCCTCTCTAGTCTGTTTGAATGAAGACGCCCGCTGCGCGGTCATCAAACCCGGTACCTACATGTCTGCAGTTTTGTTGTTATTTATAATACAGATTTTTGTACAATTTTTGACAGGAGCAACTTGAATTTTTATATTTATTGCAGTGTTAAATTAAATATTCTTAGGTTGAAGTCTCCTCAATTGTTTCCGTATTGTTCTCTATTTGTTAAATTGAGCCGATTTTGTTCTACTACTCTGTCCGCCTTTTGTTATTATAGTGTCCGTTGTATTGTCTTTACCCAAATGTTCCACTTAAAATGTAGTCTTTAATTATTGGCCTTTAAACACGAGGGATTTTAGGAATAAATGGAAAACTTGAATTCTTTGCAGATTTGCAAATATGCCGACATTTTTAAAATTTTGAAGTTATTTTTTAAAGTTAAATGAGGGCTTTCCCTTATGCACAGAAACTCAACAGCACTCTTGCTATCATTTCCGGATATTCATCTATGAGAGAGTGATTTGATTATTGCGGGACAGGATACCCAATTTGACTGCTGAATGTTTTAGGACTCTTCCCGTGACTAAATATAACTTAAACTTTCTCATAATTAGCCTTGTAAAAATACACTTTGGTTCGTTGCACATATGCGAAGTCGGAACGGGTCGCTAGTTTACTAATAAAATAAATGAATAGTCTCTAACAATAGAACGCCATTCAATATCATGATTCAAGAACATTTATTCCTCGGAATCTTATGATTTAGCAGCGAGATTAATAAAATACCAGATGCTCTATAAAGCAGCGATGGCTAATAGGAGAGATTTGTTCCGATATCTCTTATCATCTAAACGTAGCGACACGCGACGTCCAACAAGGACTTTCACTATTGACGTGCATTATGCGTCAGGAACCTGTATAAGTACCAATTGAATATTAAAGCGTGCCGGGTTTGTTACATCTCTCTTTTAAAGGCGACCCACATTTTAAATGTCAGTATCAGAATTGTACGTGTTTTGGAATATTATTCAATTTAGAGCCTTCGTCGTTTGAGCAATTGAAAGTTTGACATAACTCTAACAGGATACCGAGAATTTCCTAGCAATCAAATGCAAATTTATTTTCGTATATCTCGGGGAAACTGGTCGGTCCTATCACGCATACGCCAATAGATTTCACCTTTTTTGTATTCCGAGGAAGTTTTCAAGACTGCGAAAGTGCATTTTCCTTATATTGTATTTCGCTCTAAATGCGAATCGGGATCGCGATCGTCTGGTGCACTTAGTTCACTGCTGGTATCCGACGAAGCCTTTCCGTGGTCGTGTGCCCTCGAGCGTGACTCCGCACTTTTTATTTCTTTGCAACATCCAAGCTCGTCATTCGAATTTGCCCTTTATATTAAACGGTAGTAATATCAATATGCCTCGCTTGAAATAAACAAAATTGATTATTCAATCAGTTTGCGACTAACAAAGCTGTGGCAAAACATTAGATGGGACAATTGCTAATGATCATGGCAGCAATGGTACCAGATATTACCTACAGTTAGAAATTTATATAATATTATGTCATAACTTCACGGACAATGCGCATAATTCACTTTTGTTTGAAATTTTAATGAAGTTTTAATTTACTGCTGTTTGTTTAGATCATGTTCCCCGCGTTATGTTATTATAGAGTCCTCGAGTACGGCGTCTGCGGTTTATATGAAGTAAATTTATAGTAAACCACGTTGCAAGGCTAGTCGATCATGTCTCAGTGAGGTTGTAATTTGCGGAGTGATTGTATTATTATAACCTTCGTGGAGCTCTTCGTTCACTTTAGACATTGTCGTTTTCTACTGCACATTAATCATATTAACAATTTTTTTGTCATTTATTGTTTGTAATATCAAAAGTTGTGAATGTATTTTTTTTTAGTTTAATATTGATTAGTTTTATTTAACATTTAGGTACAATATATTTTAGCCCTCGCTTTTCATTGTATGTTTGAAATGTTGATGCTGTTTCGACAGGCTAACGTAAATTTAATTTTGGTCCAGACTCCAGACGTGTTCTCGTTCTCAAGAGGATTTCAAAAGCTCCTCAACTCTCAAGTACTTGAAAGGTGTGGTCTAAATTTGGGATAATGAGCGTCGGCGTTTCTTGTCACGGCAATTAACTGTAGATCCCGATGGGTACCGCTTCCGGGACTATTTCGGGATCGTTGATAGATACGTGCAGTTAATGTTGGGGTTACTTTTAAAATTTATCGAGCATAATCTCTAGCTATTAGTAGAACGAACAAAATTAATTTGAATGTATCTCAAAAATAAGCCATGTATTAATCATCGAATTTTAACGCGTCAACCACATAATTCCAGTGGCATAATAGTTATAATCCGTCTTCTTAAATAGAAATTAATAATGAATTTTTATAAATTCAATCACTGATCATACTTATAGAACATTTTTACTTTTATGTTAAAACAGTTTTTCTAGACATATTAAGAGAATAAGGATTGTGCTGTACAAGTCATTTTTTAAATCGGTCAAGCCATTTTTTACTTTTTGCAAAACTAACTCATGGCTGTTGATTTTTGTATAATAAAATTATAGATTATTGTTGTTTTCGTTTTTAGTTTCAATTTGATTGTTTTGTTGTATAGACTTAAGGTTCTCATTGTAACTTGACTGATAAATTCAAAATCAAAACTTTCCTCCGCTATCTAGTCGTATATATGCCTACTTAAGGTACCATATTTTCATATAATTATTTTCCTTTTGATAGATAATCACGAACGTGTTTTCTTCCCTACGCGTAATATAATTGCTTGCTATTATTGAACCATTAATAAAGAAGGTTGAAAGTAGAAATGATTTGCATCGTAATTCTTCGGAACACAAACAACCACGCCTAGGTTTTATGTGCGCACGTACGAAGGTGCTAACTAACATCATATGTAGGGTTGCTACAGCTTCAACAAATATTTGTTATATAACTACATATACACGGGAATATTTGGGGGATATATGTACAGTAGAGTAAATTATCTTACTGCTAATGTAACTTTAAAAACTTACAAAAAAAGTTTTTGTGTGAATATTACGTCTGATTAACTTTTGTTCTGCTTTAGGTAAGTTCTAAAGTAATGTAGCCTCAAGCTTTGTTCAACTTCAATAGAAACATTAAATCAGTAAATTATTTTGCAACCAAAACATATCCCGTGGACTATAAGTAATGATTATATGTTCCTGTTACGTATTTTCACAAAAAAATGCCTTTAATTGTTGTTTCTACTTTACAAAATTGCTGCTAACATTACGTGTAGCAATCAAATTGAGCCTCGTGCCTCAGACAAAGGAATGTATCTGTAAATACCATTCAACCTTCCCTGGAAACTCACTGGCCTGGAATCACGCTTAGTTTCGGAGTAAGCTATGGGTGAAATTTCGAAACGCTTGATAAAATTAAATATGAGAATGAGATTCTCAATAGAAAAATTACGACTCACATATTTTGTATTCAAATTTTCATTACGTAATTCATTATGTAATTTAATAGCATTTGCCTCATTACGTCAAAAAGGACGTCTAGAGGCTTTTCACTCCAACAGTTGGCTTGTCGGGTAATGAAGCTGAACTTCACACCTGTCCTTAATTACAATAATAACTTTAGAAAGTGGTGCGTCGAAGCACGTAATAAAATAACCAATAGTTGTCTAAACCCTACGGTATTGCATGTTGTTCATGTGTATCTGTGATATTAATGGGAGGCAATTTGTTTAGACCATAGAATCTATTTAGAACATCGCCTTGGATTGTCAGTGCCATTTATTATGTCTATAAATACACATATTTCTACATGGAGTTTTTTTTTTCTATTTATCTAATAACGGTTTTTTAATTAAAATGTAGATAACATACGGGACAGGAAGTCGTTGATTTTGTAATGTCTACATTCTGCAGTAAAGTTCAACATGTTTTCCAACTTCCTTGGACCTCTGAAAATCGTCTTTCAAATAATATATTTTTCTCTGTGCTTTGAATCCACTTGTTTTAAAGAGATTGCTACTTATTTATAATTTATTGAGGCTCCTTTTTGTACTTTAAATAGGTACCGTGTTACATTATTAATGATGGTTGCTACACCAGTGAAAACTGAGACCAGAAATTACAACTTTAGCAACTTTGGCGTTCATACAACTCACACTGGACTAGTTTAGGAGAGCATAACGGTTTCTCTCGCAAAACGTGAGAATAGGGCCATGTCTATGTAGTAGTTTACATTGTTACACATGCTCACAGTTACGTGTATACCTTTTACTTACTCATTACTTATTGAAAATTAGACGAATTTTGTATGTAGATGCGTTGTCATCGCATCGACAAATGACAAACTAAAACAACAAAGATTGAGAGTTGTTTATACTCTGTGTTTACAAGAAAGTAGGAACGCTCTTGAAAATTAGATAATAGAGTTAAAATAAAAATACTAAAGACTTTCTAATCAATACTGTAATGGATTATATCTTCACTGAGAAAGGTGCATAATAAAGGGACCACGAAACAATGAATCAAAACGAGAACAAGGTCTCCATGGTAGCGATAATTATTAACACTGAATTTAACTGGCAAACTGGCTAATCGCTTTTTGCTAACAAAATATTGACAAATTTATTATTATCGTTTGACAATTTCCAAATGTTCCAAAATCCAATTGTTTGTTTTCTTGATTTTTCACGAAAAATGCCTAAGAAAGAAAACTTTTACTTTAATCCTGTGGCAATATCATGTCTGACTGCCGAGAACAGCCCTCTCGGTGTGATGAGACCCTGTGATAGTTTCATCACTTTTGCCAACTTCAAATTCGAATTTTTTTATAGTCTCTGGGACACATTAGATTTCCTCGTGTTCTTCTTCATTCGTACAATTGATTGATTTGATCTAGAGAATATACTTATTTATAATAAAGGGCCTTTCGCAGCTATCATCACAGATAAAATTGAAAATAAGAAAAAAATTCAAACATTCTCTCTGGGGACCGCTATAGCCATGAAATTGACCCGTACTTTTCTAACTCCAGCCACGAATATTTTGTGTGAATCAACCGTAGATGAGGTCAACGCGTATAAAAGAATTGTGCCTTTGTTTGTACTTCCGTTGTGTGAAAGCGGCTTTCTCTCAATATAGTGCAGTCGTATAATACAGGTTGAAAAGGGCCCACCGGACTGGGGATAATTATCGACACAGCTTTATTGCTTATTGATTGAAAAATCGCGATTATTCGTGCGTCACTGAATATTCACAATATTAATGTTGGATCGAATCATGTTTACTCTCGTTTTATTGATGTTGATAGCTATATAAAAGTCGTAATGTGTCGGTTTCGTTTTAGTTTTATAGCTTTTGTAGATAGTTTCTTTTTCCTTTCCTTTAAGCAGGTATTAATGTGACTGATTTACTTATGGATTGATGTTAGATGGCATTAGGAAGAGGAACCAAAGAAACATCAGATTATATTATCTACTTTTACCTTGTCTCAGCCGTTAAGATTTCCGCGACTGGAAAGTGGCCTCTCCCATTATTTTCTGATAGGAACGGTATTTACATAGTTGCATACTCTAAAGTTAGTAATCTTTTAATTAATAATTACATAGTTTGTTTGCAACCACTTTTATACCATACGTCTATGCTTAATTTTTATTATCGAACATAATAGTTAATATATATTGCTTAATGTTTAGCGTTGAACATAGAAGTTGATTTGTTTTTAACCATTTACTTATTCACCATTTTAGTGAAACACATAAAGTACAAAGTGGCTTCAATTGTTGCCTAATGCTTGGCACATTATCATTTGACACGGATTCACAATCGTCTGTTTATATTAACACTAATGAATCACATTATCTAACATAAAATGATAGTTCGCATTTGCTTCGTTTTGTAGAGCCTAATTAAAGTACTTCTACGTAGGCATTAATTTAATTAAACATATGTTCCTTTTAAATATTACAATTTTATTAATTACTAGTAACCAGTTCCCGGCTTCGCCCGGTATGCAATTTTTTTATATAAAAACCTTTCTCGTTTATTCCTTTTTCCAATTAGTGTAAACCGGAATAAAATCAGTGCAGACATTTTCTAGTTTTTGAAACGTCCGCAACCCAGCTTAACATTTTTTTATACTTATAAGATTACAAGACGAAAACTATTGAACACATTGATCACAGAACCTATACAAGGCGACAATGTAAACTGAAACTGAGGAAAATGTAAAGTATTTTATTAATCATATTTTTCATTTAAAACGTGGTGGACAGGTTGACAATTTACCTAATGGTAGATGACTACTGTCGCATTTAAACACTTAGCGATAAAAGTAAAAAAGTGTCAAGACATAATATATCGCGGATTCCATTGAATGAAGACAATTTGGGCGCGTATTTGGTTTTTTATACGCTTATTGAAAACTTTATAACAACAGACATTTATTTTTATAGCAAAGTTGTTTAACCCGGTACATTCTAAATGTTACAAATGTCCTTGAAAACATTTTTTGTTCACTACTAAGCTATCTATCTCGCTGTGATCTAAAATACGCTCTAAAACCGTCACAAGAGTTGAACGATGTGTGAGGCGCGTCCATTCACAAACTAAGTATACAAAACGGACAAAAATACAAGTATGTACCGAAACAGGTACCTACTAGTAGTACCTACATACGAATAGCGGAGTAAAAGGCTCTGGGTGTGGGAGGCGGGCGTCCTCAACACTAACGGTGGTTTTAAAAGGGAATATTTAATGCGATCTAAGGCTTGTTACAGAAGTAGGTACCTTTTTGGATTGTTTTCATTTCTAATGTTGTTTGAATTATTGTTTAAATTAAAATAAAAAATAGAATTTTATTCATAAATACATACCTACTAAGATTAAGTTTAAAGGTAAGTAATGTTCTACATTATATTTTTTATAAGACATGAAAAAGAGGAATAAATATTAGGTACGCGTTTCTACTTATTTTATCCTTATTTGTGGCGTGATGACGTCACACAGTAATTTGGATGTTTCTTAGGAAATGTTTGATTTTTGCTTGAACTGGAATCTCCTAGAAATTTCCATTTATTTCATTTTTTAGAAATTCCAACAATGATAAATTGGTATACTTTATGAACTTTTGAATTAATTTTCTACTGTGTATCAAAGGTTTTAAAAGCGTTCGGTGCAACGATGTGTTGAGAGCGAGGGTGTTTAGTGTTGATAAATGTCTAAGTAGAATTTACTCAGTCTTTATATAATGTTGCTAAGCTAAATACCAATTGAGTTCTTTTGAGTTTTATTATTATTATTATTATGGTTTACGTCCATTCAGCTTTTCTGTTTTCTTACATCATTAATTTTGTGATGTCTGTTCTAACTTTTAGAAAATTACTATTCTGATTTCTAAATTTTCTGATACGTGACTATTAATATTGATGGAAAACGTTAAATGAAACATCAATATTTTTTTTTAATATGAATAAAATAAATTAAAAAATAAACTCGACAATGATGTATAATAATAATTAACATGAAAAAAGGAAGGATATTAAAAAAAAATGTGGTAATACCTACTATTTCGATTTAATTGACAAACGGAGCAGTTGATTTTTTTTATTTTCGATTTATCGCAGGTTTATTTAAGTATCTATATATTTCGGTTCATAATGATTGTGCCATACGAATATGCTTCCAAATTTTAAAACAACGTCGTATTGAATATGAACAGTATTACAAAAAAGAATATTATTACAATGTAAAATTACATCGCCACGCATAAACCTCACAGCTCGGTGAGTTGTGGTTTAAATTAATGTTTATCTATAAGTAATAATAAGGTAGTGGAATATGCGAGGATGATTGCAAAAAAGGCAATAGATTTGCCCGGTTAAACATGATGTAGTGTTCGGACCTTAGAACTGCCTGTCGAGATGCCGACCACCTGCCGCTAACTGCATCTCTACTCGAGAGTTATTATCTAAGTGCGTTTTCTATTTATGAAAGCTTATAACTAGATACTTTGTTTAAAATATTATTTTTGAAATAAATATAAATTTAAGACATCAGTAATCAATATCAATGTTAGGTAATGAATGTTGTCTTGTGGGTACCGAATAATATCCTAATAGATCCACTGGAGTCTTACAGTATATTTAGATACATTACGCACATTACAAGAGGTTAAATATCATTCGTTTTACATAATCTGTTAATCACCGTAGGTGTACAATGAATTGCAAATCAAGGAAACACTCCCACCAATGCAAAATTATTGCGTAGGAAATCGAAATCAGGTTAGAATTGAGAGAATATAAATAACTAAATCCTTTTTGAATCGTTAATTTTGATTAATTATTGTTACAGGATTTAACTTCATGTTAAAAAAAGACTTAAGTATGGAAAAGGTTGTTTTTTTATTACTTACTTTATATCTTACACTGTTGTGCAGTTTAAGTCATAAATCACTTTTATCTCGAATCCAACTGCATTGCATTAGTTTTAAAAAACCTTTGTTAGATTTTATCGCATATGCATTAAGCGAATAAACCATTACTGTGACGATGACGTAACACTGCTAACTAAAAATATGTAGAACCAATATTAAAATGCATAGATGAAACGCTTTTGGTTCTTGTTCAAAGAAAGACAGAATCACTTATTCCTCGCTTGTTGACAAACAAAAATAAGGGAATAAATAATGTAAGGAATTGATACCCTCGGTACCTGGTATGGTATATGGTAACCAGTTTTTTTATAGGACAAACTATAAAAAAACTGTTTAAACTATGTACTTGTTTAACAAGAATTCTACCTACGAGTAATATTTTCAATAAGGCATTCATGTTGTTCTAAGGCCTGCATTGGCACAGCATGCTTAAAGAAAAGTCTGCCTTTCTAATACACGTTGCTTACATAAATTGTTTTTAATAATAAGTTAAAGGTTAATCAATTCCACGACTTTTATTTGATTGTGCATCTAAGGTGCAATTTCAAATGTAAATGAGTTTCATTTAAAATTCATCGTCTTTTTTATTTGAAATATTGAAGCCGTGACTATGTAAGCATTCCGGTTTTAATGACTATATGAAAAATTTTGGTAATGAGACTACTTTGGGCGCGTTTTGTGAGTGAACGTAAGTGAACCGTCACGCTCGGGTCGGTGACGCTGAATCGGGTTCACTCGGCTCCATTCGATATTAAGCGCCCTCGGATTTGTGACGTACTGAATACTTATAATATTTATATTTTTAAAATTGGGAAATTAGAAGTTTTCACTTCTCGTATGGTTATAAGCACACGCTAATTTTTTTTTTGTTTTAGTGATTGACGTGCAATGGTGAATTTTATGCTAATGAAATTTTAATAGACTTAAATCTGTCCCTATTCATAGATTTGATGACAGTGGCCGATCGAAAAGCATCTTAATCCATTTTGCGGTGCCGGTGCCCCGCCATCGGATAAAATGTGGTTTAGGTAAACGATGAGGAAATGTTCAGAGCGGTCTATTTGAATTTCCAATCCTATGTGGTCAACAGAGTTCGACAATCGGGACAGGTTAGGTCGTACGAAACGCTTCAACGGTTACTGGAGAAATTGTGTTTGGAAATTCACAATACTAATAAAGCACGTTCGAAACGAGTTCGAATAGCGGCTATTATAATCAATGAAATTTATTTGCTCACATCTCACAAATAAAATACAATCGTATAAAATCCTGTTATGCACAAATAGTTGAACGATTGTAATACTTTTCTTATAAAACAGCAGTCACAATTATTGGGACCAAAATATTTATTTGTCCCGTTGTAATATTTTTGATATGTAATGTCGATATTACACGCTTTTTAAGCTATAAGTCTTAACCATCTCCTCAATAAATAACCTTGTATAGTATCAAATTACGTAGTCATATATTGTTTGTCTACATTTATACGTTCTCAGTGATTCATGGAGGCTTAAAATATTTTTATGAGTTAGAAAGTGGTCAGCCTAGACGAAAACTAACAACGATACGAACGATCTGTTTACGCGTGACTTCCTGTCTCGACACACTGAGACCAGTACACGATTTAACAATATCAAAGTAAAGCTTAAGCCTTGTATAGTGTTCGTGTATTTTCTGAAGGTTACACTAAGTAACTTCTGGAGGTTTAAAGTGATCCTTACTGTAATACCGTCAATAATTATTATCAGGGGCCATACTATCAACTTTTTAAAGACAATTCAAATTCAAAGCAGTTTAATTTGGGTTCCTAAACAAAATCGCTTTCATACAAAAACGAAGTTGATGGTACGAAATAGCAAATGCAAAAAAAAATCGCAATAAAGCGGTTCTATAATATCCTGCTTATAATTATATCGTCTCTGTTTGAGAGAGACATTGCGAAATGGAATATTTACATAGGTTGTATAGATTTTTACTTAATTTCATAATTAATTGATCACACACTAAGAGCCTCTTTCACAAAGTCCAATTAAAGTGTCAAATAGGCTAGCCGCCATTTAAAGTCACCGGTAAGACAGCGTACGAGTTTCACCATCTTCGAGTAGCGTTACTCAATGGGTTAACTAGCCTGTAACTTACTAGCCGCTCTATCTGCCCAATAACGTGTTTTAATTAACGGGTATTATAAATTTATAACCTAAAACACATTTGAAGTTGTCAACTGTCAAATACTTACAATCAATTTATTTAAAAAATAATAACAAAAATGGATTTCTTTGAATTGGTTGACCATCAACTAGATGAAATGGATATTGGATTAGTTCTATTCATTGAATAGAACTCCATGTATCCGTATATTTAAATTGCGTGTGGATTTTATAATCCGTACTAATATTATAAATGCGAAAGTTTGTATGGATGTATGGTCGTTTGTTACTCTTTCACGCAAAAACTACTGAACCTATCACCATGAAATTTTGCATACACTTTGTCTGGGACACCAGAAAGGACATAGGGTACCTTTCATCGTTTAACACGGACGAAGTTGCGGGCACCAGCTATTAGTACTTAAATAAAACAAAGGTTATATTAAATCAATATTAATTTAATTCGCTTCTTAATTTTTGTATTTTTAATTTATATTCCTCATTCTTCCATTGTCGTTCCTGTTCTTGAAACTCCCATTCTTCCAATAGATTCCACAACGAAATCAACGGCCTCTGTAAAACAATTTGTATTGTAGATAAAATAGCTTGATATATTTTAGTAAAAGATCACTTCGAAAAAATGAAAAACAAGTTACCTTGACTTACTTGGGCTTGAGGTAATATATCTGAGCCTTCTAGGCCCCCGTGCTCAAGGATATCATGGATTTAATTTGCTCCTAAACATTATCCAGCGGAGGTGCTACATTTTTACCACGTCCGGTACGATATAGTTCGGAGCGTATTGCAGCCGACTTTTTTCTAACTGTGCGTTTGAGGCCCTCGTACTTAATAGATCTAAAAATTCCTCCAGATCTAGCATTGAATTCGTTTTTTATGCTTTCCCAAGAGGCTTCTTTTTTTCTTCCACGTGGAAACATCGCTTTGTTTGTTTTCTAATTTTGGTATTTTTGTATCAGGGATATTAATAAATCTCTCTTCTCCTGTATGGTAAAATTTGCACTTCGCTCTCTTTTAGTTTTATCCATTTTATTTTAATTTATAATACAAATGCAACGCGAGATGAAAATTTACGAATTGAAATAAATAACGAAATTGACAACACATTTGACGTATTATTGAACGAATGAACGTATGAACGTCTAATTTGCTATGACATTCATTTAATGTATAAGTTGTCACTCGAAGCCTTGATTTGGTTTGTGAAATTGAAACAAGATACTCGTAACATTTACTCGCCCAATAGCGTTACTTGAAAAGCAACTAATGAACACTTTAATTGTACTTTGTGAAATAGGCCCTAAGGATAATACATGATGATAACTAATCATTATAGTCAATAGTCAATTTAAAATGCTTTCAGTGAAGAAAAGGAACGGAATCTGAGTTGCCTTCGATCCTCATAATAAATTATTCATTTATTCAACACGAATCTCTAGTTTCATTTACTTATTGGCGAAGTAATTTTATATTTAAGTTATTAAATATACAATTGGAATTTACAAATTTGTTTTTTTTTGTTACAGGTATGTAATTTACATCTTTTGGTAAGATTTTCATCGCAACTTTTATTAATACATGTTTTTACTTGTTAAGTTTTCAACTGTGCAAATTTCGCGCGTAGAAAATTTCTTTGATTGGAAAAGTGGAGCTCACAGTTTTAACCTAGTTTTAATTTATGTAATAATGATGCAGGTTTTACTAAGTGGGTCAGGCTTTCCTTTAAAAATATCTCGAGTGAAATATGAATGCCCATTCATTACTGCGGGTGAGGTATTTGTTGAATCAAGGAGCCGGAAAAGCACTAAGTATGAAAGATTTTAAGTTTTTTTTATTTCGCTAATTTTTAATGATCTTTATGATATCTCCATATTAAAAAGCTGACGATATTGAATTAAACCTTTTAGGGTTGTGTTAATTATAGTAAGATTTTATTATTTTGATTATTTATTTTATCAATAATAATAAATTTTCGAGTATATCTTTCTAAATAAATAACATTTCTAATTGAAAATCAATTAGGTAAATCAAAACGAGGCTGCAGGCAACAACTAATATTATAAAGAATAAATGTTTTATAAATAACTATTGTACTGTACTACTTACTACACCATGCCTTTAATGGGATGTTTAAATACGCACGTTGTATGAATACTTAACACTCGGTACAAAAATACAATGACTGTCAGAGGCGTATATACATATTATATACACAACCCGTTTGTGAAAACGTAATGTAAACACTACTTTATGAATATAAGTAGAGCCTTGTGAATTTGTTTACATGCCGGTTCATAGACCTAAAACGCGTGAGGTTACATCACAGTACACATTACCATAATAAATGCCTATGTTAATTCAGTACACTTGCATGGTTGCAACGCTCGGTTTTTAGGTTGGCTCAATAAACAAGCGGAAAGCGGGTCAAGTAAATTATGTACTGAGCGACAGAAATATTATATAGATACTTAATAATGTACATTAACATCAATTATTGATTATATCTCTATGCAAAATTGTTTAAAAACACTCTTAACACAAGCAAAAAGTATTTTAGTTTGAAGTGTAATTAAAATGCGCGACTTTTCCAATATCAAACAAGCCATCTCTACTGAAGGAGTCATCTTAATTTTGTAAGAATATCACTGAGTTTTTTTTTAATATTAGAAAAACAACATGCTATTCCAATTGTTATACTTACTCTGTATAAAGTACTTTTAGCAACAAGGGGAAATGAACAGGGTCGAAATGATCATTTGTGTTTTATGTTATTTGGTTTTGTCAATTTATTACACCGTTTCATTTTGTAAGGTTTCAATCGGGTTTAGTCTAGATTAAACGCACAGTGACTGTACTATTCAATCACCGACACACCTCATACAACGCCGATACATTCTTAACCTGTATTTTGTAACAGTGTGCCTGCTGGTTATTTATTTTGATCAAAACGAGAATTTGTTGCACGAATTCATACGTAGGATCGTAATTATAGCTTCTCTTGTCTCTTGACTCCTTTGCTCTTCCTTTTTTTATATTATTGTACTGTTATAAAATCTAATACCCACTGGTTCTGTCAAAACACCATAATTTTTATTACACGAATAGTAGCATTTATAACATTATCATTCCTTCATACATGAATATCTGAATAGACATAATAATAGCTTTACATTAAAATTATAAACGTTGTTCGATCAGGCGTAGGTACCACGTCGTTTTATTTAAACAGTTGGTAGGTATTAGCAGTCGAAATTCATTTAATTTAATGCTTAATCTAGACAAGCGCGATATTAATGGGTGCACGCACAAAGCCACACGAAGCATCCGGCGCATCGGACATACAAAATGTTTTATCACACAACGTCCGGCCTGTGCGGTGATGTTGTTCCTGCATCCGGTGGTCTTACATAGGTTTCACTGGTTTGTTAAAATGTTTCTATTCTATCGCGTGCTCTTATTTTGTTGAAGTTGCCTCGATCACAATCACTCAGGCACCTACTCGTTTATCGTCACACAACTTTGCAATTTCCTTAAATAATAATTATGACTGGAGCATTTCTCAAAGTCAGTCACGAGAATTTGTCAAAGAATGTGAAATATTATTAAAATTTCTATATTCAGTGATTTTAAGAGCACGTTGTTTAACTTATTTAATTAACTTCCATGTGTGTATTTTGTATGTGTACTTTAGTTTAGATAGATGCATTGCTTCCTCCGTTACTGATATTTTTATTATTTACATAATATTTACACATCAGAATGAGTTTACTGATCAGCATGTTGTTTAGTCGTTATAGCACCACCTGTTCAATATCATAGACTGTCTTATTACATAACCTGAGTCTGGCACATCTAAGTGAGCATCCGGCCATGTACTTCCGGTCTGTTGAGCGGGAAATCAACTTAGCGCCTGACAATTTATGAAGTACATGAGGACAACAAATTAACAGCAGATTATACTTGAAAACATTGCAGTCTAGCCACGATGTCTAAAATTTTCAATATACTTCAAATCAATATGTATACTTAAGTACCTCTTTTTCAATTTATGTGTGCCCAACTCTTCACATGAAAATTAATAATTAAAATAATTGTCTAGCTCTAGCTCTTATTTATTATTCTCAAATCCAACATTTTATCCGAGTAGGTAGTGCATTTTCATGGTAGTGCATCCTCTTATACATATGTTTATATATATTAGGTAGTTAGTACCTATCGTTAGACTGTCTTCCGTCCAGCTGATAAAAAATTAATTGTGTATATCTGAGCAACGTGATGCAAAAAAGTAAATGTATTCGGAAATGTAATGTTTATCGTTACAATCATTCTCGCATTTAAATTTATTTGCAACAAATACATTGTATGCAGCGTACCAATAGGTTTTCCGATTGCGTCAACGGATGCAACAAAATTCATTTTTCATGCAATGCAAACATTATTGCGTTTACTGGTAGTTTGTATCAGTATCGTTTGCTTTTGTATGCATTTTATGAGTACTAGCATTTGTACGCAGCTTCGCCCGAGTAGAAGTTAAACCTTTTCATTATCTCTCAACGTCGATACAGCGTTCGTAGAAAACTAATTAGCTTGACCAATGACCATATTTTTAATGAGCTACTTCACAAAACTTGGATCCACGAAAGTGTTTTTACTTTAATGCTATAAAATAAATAAAACGCTAAATATATTTTTCAATTGCCTCCCTTATAAAAAAACCATCATGAATTAATACTAAGGTTTATGTTTCGGTCCGTTGTCTGTCTGGTCTGAGGTGTGTCATGTGTGTGGTGTCTCTGAGCGTGCATTTTTTTCCAAAACGTAGTAAAGTCATACTACGAAACTTTTCTGTATAAAATTTTGTCATTACAATATATAATTAGACATGCAATGAGAGAGGAAACAATATATTTTGGTATTTATAAAAGTGGTCAGTTCCTAAAATTTTAAATGAATCCCCATGTATTATAATTCACATTGTTTCACTTTATTGTGTCACGAATCTCCTAGACATTGTTGTTGCTTATTGTTTATTGCTTTTAACTATAAAGTGAACCATTTCAAATTTAGCCTTTTTGCCACTCAGACTGTAACGCTATTACCTATTTGACAAACATTGCAATTATCTTCGCCTATCAACATTCTACGTGTTCAAATACCGTATGAATGTGAATAATTAGTGATTCATTTCAAGCGTGTTAATACCCCAATAACGTCATTTATAACGCATCATTAGCTATGTTGACTTAAGTATTATATAAAAAGTACATACATAGTATCAATTTCAGTTTTACCAGTAACTGTTTTATTTTTTAATCTGCATCTTCCTCAATAATTTCAAAGGAAATTGCTGATGACTTTCTTGGGTGATGCAGGCAAATTTTAAAACTCAGATAATGTTGTCAAAGTAACAATTGGTTTGATTGGTCGACTCGCGTCATTTCCATTTTTATTATTTCTAGATATTGAACAGACTAGTATAACCTATTTAGGTTTTTTAATTAAATTAGTTTTTTTAAGAAACAGAAAACAAAATCGCATGGAAAAGTATAAGTCAACATTATTACTAAAAATAGTTATTAGAAAACAAAATATAATTTGTCATTTAGCAATTTACAAAATTTTCCAAGTTATAAAACTATCAACCTTCCCATCTATTTCTGTAAGGTTTGTACCTGCTTTATGCACTCTCTTCTCTGCACTCTCAAGTTTTTATCTTCAAGGGACATCCCGTCACGTAGTTTTGCAACTCGAGCATTACCGTAGTTTATAATCTTAAATACCCGTCGCATTAAAGATGGCGCGCGTCTTTAATCAAGCAAGAGCCTCTGGCGAATCCTGTGCTCAGGCACGCATGTCGTCAAGACATAGACATGCTTACATACACATAACAAGACAAGACATAGACACGTCAGAGACATACTTCACATAATATCTACTTTAGGTTTCTGTCGTGGTCTAACAGCTAAATAGGACTTTTCATACAATTTCTGGTAAATAGAAATAATAATAATTCGTAAATAGACAGACATAATTATGAACTACTTATGCATGAAATGCAATCTCATACACACATTTTACAAGTCGAAACGACCCAAAAGGGTAATATTTAAATGAAATATTCATGAAACACACACACCCAGTGAACAACTCGTTAGCAACTACTGTAATTTGTTTATTTATTACTCTAAACAAGAGTAGTCCTTCGAATCTGCTTAGCTCAGTATTCTGATTATCGCATTGACGCCTACGGTCACATTTACTACAAGATACCGCGGCGCCTGGAGAAGGGTTACTAGCAACATGCCATGTTGTGATGTCTGACAACATTGCAAATATCTTAAGACTTAAGGAGTGATCGTTTTTAAATAGGTTAGCCTGTCAATCTTTTTAAATGATCTCTAGCTTAAATCAGTTTTTATAATTAGTAGAAAAATGATCCGTTTTTATCCTCCTCTGTCGCCTGGGATATATGCCAGAACCAGATATATAAATATGTCAGATATTTTCTCAATTGTTATATTTTTATATTCATTCAAGACACTCAATATATATCGGACAAAGTTTATAGACACTGAATCATTAAAATGTGTAAATCCTTCATACACTTCATACACTATTAGGCTAAGTAGCACACTTGCATCGCCTTATTGTTTGTTGCACTGCATTACTTACCATGAATAAAGTAAACAGTCACCCCAACTGCAGTTATTTCACATAAAATTGTATTGTCTAGCTTAGTAGGTACTTACATGAAATTTTAAGATAGAATTTTGTTCTCACAAAGAACCCTTTTTTACATTTTTTGTTAGTTGTCTCAAGTCTAGACGTTTTCACCGGTCGCGGGGTGCATGCGGATAGTTCACTGTCCCCATGCTTGCTCTTATTAAAATTTCATATAGAATTGTTGTTCCTTGATTTTCTGCACTATGGCTCTTTTCATATTTTTCTTACGTATACTGTTTCTTTATTTATAACTTATAATAGATGGGAGAAATTATTTTTCTTTTCTTATATTATACGCAACCGCCCGCGGCGTGCGTGGTTGTCTTAATTTTTGCTCAGGAGCCCTATTAACAGATCTCTACGCACGCGCTAGCCGTTTCAGATTTAATTAGCATAAGTAAACATACAATTTAAATACGCAGTTTGAGCATTGTAAAATGCTAATAACTAAGCATTTATTTTTAAAATTACTCAAAGACGCTAACTGTTATTTACTTGTAATAAAGCTACTCAACGCCAATTGAAATCTATCACATACCTACTGATATACATAGTTATTTTGATTCACAAAATTTAAACACATGGGGGATGTACAATAACGAATCTATACCCCTAACTAAAAAATTTAATATGCCTTTTTAATAAAATATATTATCTAACTACGTATGTAGAACAAACTCAAGTTTCCGGTGTATGGTACCAACCTGCGAACTCATGATACGTAACCTGCATCGCGTTTATTCACACCTATATAACATATTCGAAAGAGACATTAAACGTGTTACGAATGATTAAATTCGTTATTACTTGTTAAGTCACTGCTCTAAATAGCAGCGTGAATTCATCATAATATGTAATATTTTATTGATAACACCTGAAAACAATTACGTAATTTAAATAATAACTTTAAAGTTTATCATCTTGAGTGTAAAAAGTCTAAAACTGGATAACCACTCATGAGACCGTTTCAGTTGGTGTTCATGGATTTTTCGGATTTATACATACTATCGTCGATGTTAATGATTTTATTATAAATAATAATATATTTAGAAGTAATATTAGCCATTTCGTCATAATTTTGGTTTTACACTTTTTAAATTTATATGGTTTGGAACCTTGTTATAGATTATAGAGGCTAATATACATTAAAAAAATATTTTTCTATCTATATATTTCTATAACATTAGGACTTAAATTCATGTTTAATATTTAAATAATAGAAGGTAATTTAGTTTGACGCTGTTTCTAAATATCACTACTATTATAAATAATAATATATTTAGAAGTAATATTAGCCATTTCGTCATAATTTTGGTTTTACACTTGTTAAATTTATATGGTTTGGAACCTTGTTTTAGATTATAGAGGCTAATATACATTAAAAAAATATTTTTTTATCTATATATTTCTGTAACATTACCACTTAAATTCATGTTTAATATTTAAATAATATAAGGTAATTTAGTTTGACGCTGTTTCTAAATATCCACTACTCCCCCGCAGTTCAGAAACAAAGAGCAATATAGATCGGGCCCCTATTTAATGCTCACTGAAAGCGAGAGATAAGAAGTTTCTCGCTGTCAACACTCGCCATTCGCCTTTCATCTCTCGCTACTGTCTGTGCAGGAAATATCGACAGACATGTTTCTATGTCAACGCTATTGTTGAAGCTAAACTAAACGATATAATATATATGCCTTTGCCTCATTGCCTTTATTTATTTAAGACTACTTTGTAATAAAAACGTAATTTTTTATTATCTAAAATAATAAGGGAATGTTTCCCTTTATTATTTTCTACTTGTTCGCCTCTTTAGTCTCGCATGTTTGCTAAAGAGCAATTTTAATCTTCATACTATGCCAAGCTACCTAGATTTGGATCGAGCATTTTGTGTAAAAAGTGTTAGAAGAAAACCAACTGCGCTATTGTTCGGAGAATAGTTTCATATTATGATATATTGACATGTTTTTCACTCGACTTTATATTTATAACGTTGTTTTCCAATTTTCCAGCAGGCCTGAATGCGTCAGGTATGGTCCGATTTCAATTGAAACGAAAACGATTTGGAAAGTAGATTTTTCATACGTGCATTTCTTCCAAATTTAAGAAATTAAGTAGGTACTATAAGACTTTTTATTATTGTCGTTTTGTATTAAAAGTATCAAATTGTATAATATCTTATTTTGTTTTAAATCCCGACTTTTTAATATTTAAAATTTGCATCTTATTTTGTGTACGTACATGCTTTGTTTCTATAAACACTAGTTTGTCAATAATGTCACAATAAAATAAAAATATTTTCATGTTTTAATTTGCTGTTAATAATATTATGAAGTTAAATCGATAAATTAAATACACTATGTATGTATTATGCATGCACGCGTAGCAACTTGTTAATATAATATTAAAAGGTATGCCTATAATTACTCGGTTGAATTCCATATGTACGGAAACGACCATTAACTCCTCTAATGGAATCAAATTGGCGTTCCTTTAATTCCTTTAAACGTTCCCCATAATATATGACCGTAGCCTGTCATAACATCAACTCTCTATAAATAACGTTTCGCTATTATTATATCGCATGGAACTTTATTTAGCTAGTAATAACAGAGACTAAAGTTCAGTATACACTTTTCTATAGCTATTCATAATTTTTAGAAGCGTTTTGAAATTTTCCTGTTTAGTTAAATCTACACTTTGTACCATTGTTATTTTAACTACACTATTCTATATGGATATGCATGGCCGCTGACTCCTCCCAAACTCATACGTTTAAAAAGTAATTACAATTTTTTAAAAAATTCAAGGCAATCATTATAAAAATCCACTGTAATAATATATCAAAACTAAAAAACTAAAACCTGACTTCTGGTCTTTGGAAAATCGTACCATGACAGCCGAAATCGGTATACGACCATTTTTTGTTTGTTGGAAATTACTAATAATATTCTTATAAATAATAGAAGCCAGCGTCATCTTGCACCATGACAATGTCTTGCACACAAACAAATATTAAAAAAAAAAAATTCGCAAGACTTTGAGCTCGTACCACTTAGTTCTCAAATTATAGAGAACCCGTTCTTTTTTGTTTTAATCGTCGTAAATTGTGTATTTGTACTTGATGATTCCATTACAATGCTGATTCAACTTAGTCGGCGAGTCAACCGCTCGGTGTGCACGTACTCTTAATAACACGGGTGGGAATAAACAACATATCGCTAGTTTCCGTCCGATAAAGCACCGCTAAATTGCCATGTTGCTGGTTTAATACTTGATATATACCACGGGGGTCGCGGCTATCGCGTTTAATTTATACGACGTCTGTGCCAGGTATCGGAGAATATGACGTGAATCAATTTATTTGCCTTATATGTGCTAAATCTTTATTGTGATATTGGTTCATTGCGTGTTTCAGTACTTATTGCTTACTATGGAGGCTTCGTAAAATTAATCTAAACACATCAAATTCAATGACTATAAATACGCATTTTTAATAAATACTTATAAAATTGATATCAAAATCGTTATCTCTTATCAAAGTTATCATGCGCTAATTTCTCTGTAATGCAATAATGTTTGCTTTTAGTGTGATACCGATTTTTAACTTGATACAAGTGTCATTTGTAAAAAACAGTGTAGATAGTTTCTTTAGGATCTACGGTTTTTGTACGAAAGCGTTTCCTGTAGATATCTCAGATATTTTTTTTATTTGAAAAACTTATTGTCACTTTCGATTCGAATGCTCATTAAAAAAAAAATAAGTGTGACAAAATGACAAATATAACTCAATTGTTACAAATGATGTTCGTTTGGCATGGTAAGTAACGTGTACGTCTTTATTATGTTGGTTTTATAACAGGCTTGCTTGCAAGTTCAAATGATTAGAGTACCAATTACAAGATGGCAAAGTTCAAAATGATTGGACAGAAGAACAATTGTACACATAGTTCAATTTACGAGTTGAAATGATGACACCCACAATCCTCAAGTGGCGATTCGATCCAATTACAATGCATTCGATGCAATTGAAACTTACATATTGTAGGAACACTTTAAATTCTTTAAACACTTTCTTTAAAACATTTAGGGAATTTTGAATTCACAAAATTTAAAGTAATGGGATTATTTTACTAAATAATTAGCTGATCCGACAGTCGTTACACTGTCGGATTTCATATACTTTCCGACTTTTCCCATGGATTTCTTTCATGCAAACCTTATGTCCTTAACAATTTTATTATGATCATAACAAAAAAAAATCGTTCGTGCCGTTATCAAGTGATACTTACTCCGTCAATCCGTCATACACGTGACAATCGATTTTTATTTGTATAGATTTAGCAGAGTACTTCGACATAGATAATATTTTAATCATATTTTGGATATTCTTTGTTTGGCCATAACATTTTACTGTTTAGTAAAAAAAACAATACATATTACTTTTTAAATTGGAACCTGTCATTTATAGTGTTTACTCATTTTCGCGCCAAACTGTGTTACATATTCTTGTGATATTAAAAATGGGTATGGGGTGTTAAAGAGAACCGAATTGCTGTGATTCAAATTGATAATGTAACTAAAGGATTGTATTAAGGCAAATTAAGATAATAATTTTGAATGAGCTTCACATTTTTTAAATGCAATCATATTAATGTCTAACGGAACGGTAGTATCCTAGATCTATGGTATAAAGTATAAAGTAACACACACTACAGTATTAAATGTTTTATTTATACAATAGAAAAAAATATATTTTTCGTGTAAGTTATAACAATATTTATGACAAGACTATTTGTATAGATACTACTGCTGTTGTGAAAGGTGACGACCACTCATTTTGAACCTCTAGGGCCATGGTGCCTAGTCCTAGTTGACATAATTATGCATGGACATTGGACATTGCGGCACTTCTCGGTAATGCTCGGTTCTAAACCAGGCGACCGTGTCGCTTACCCACGGAAGCTAAGCCAAGAACGCTAACTAGCATGTTGTGTTATACTTATAACATTCTAACATGGCTTGGTGTATTTATGTATCTCCGAAATCGATAAATTCGAAAATAGTTTCACCGATCACGAAGCAACTCGCTTGTACTAAGTGTTTATTTAATAATCTCTGTATATTATAATGTATATTAAAACATAATTTGTTTTTCTTCTTCAAAAGGTTTACTAGGAAACAGGACACGCGAATCAGAAGCTTAATCTAGCTAATTTGACTTAAATCATAACTTTCTTCCAACAAGTAAAATTACGATCTACAAATCCATACTGGAGCCGATATGGACTTACACAATTCAATTCTGGGAACTGCTAACAATAGCAATATTGAGATTCTTAGAAGGAGGAAAAACAAACCATCAGAGCAGTGCTAAAAATATTATATTTTATAAACAATCAACTCTTACGAATTAACCTCAAAATCTGTATCGTGAATGAGAAAGTAACTAAAACCAGTAAAAATTATAAGCAGAATTAATTCAATAGACTAAGGCGACACATAATATGCTACCATACAGTAAAACATAGGAGACAAAATAAGGCAAAATTTAATTAATTATTTCTATAACTGATTCATCATATTGGTAAATCTAATATTGTAATAAATCAGTTAGACAATTAATTAAATTTACGCTTGCAATAGATGTGCTATTCTAATTCGCAAACGTAGTACCTACAAGCGTGAGCGAACTCAAAAGCACAACAACCAAAATTGTATAGGTATGTGCTATTGTTGTATTGTACACCTAAATAAATTTCACAGCAAAATATGCAAGACATGAAATGATTCTCATAATCGGAATTTCCCAACCCAGCTAACTTCCATTCCGCTATTTCAGTTTCGGTATTGCATTTTCAACGAATCGTTGAGAGTGCACGCCGGCCTGGCTGTATTTTAGCCACAAGAGGCTTTCACGTCGCGGCAATGCGGCGGTGTAACTAAACATACAAACGTACAATACATATATAAATTATAGAAGATAAAATAATTTATGTGTACATTCTATAGTGTAAGTATTACCCATTGCTGGATTAAAAAATTATTGCCAACAATTAGGATTGAGTGTGCGAAAGGCAAGCTGTACTGTTCAAGTGTAAGGATGTTGAATAAAAAGACGCATTACTACCGTATTTTATGCATTTAATTAGTTCGAGTTGGTCCTGATTACGTGCATGCATACTAAAAGGTATACTAGCTCAGACTAGCTCTTCTCTGCTCTCAGATAGTGTTGTGTTTAATGAGCGAAACAGCCCTGCACACCCTTTTGTTTACCAACAATGCAGTCTGCGGTACAAAAGCCGGCAGAGTTTCCCTGTTAATACTCTGTGTTTTGATTCTGTAAGTTTCAAGCGACGTTTGTATTATTACTGTTACGAGTATGTTATGTGTTTTTTATTTATTTTATAATATGTTCTTTATTTATTTTATATTATGTTATTTATTTATTTTATAATATTTTATAATATGTATATAAATATTTTATAATCTGTGGTTGAGATTTGTATTGTCGTGTGTAAATTGTATTGGAGTGCACTAAGGAAATTTTCATCTCCACACAGTCAAAAATACTCTTATGACTCGTGTCAACACGTTTTACTATAATTATACTAAATTAAACTTATAAAAACACGAGACCAACTTGAAGTTTAGCAAGGAAATAATCGTAATTGAAACATCGTTCAAAAAGAGATACAAAAATATAGTATTTAAAGATATTTTGCAACCTTATACGGAGTGCTCACATGCATGAACAATTTTAATTGTAGCATCAGGGAAAGGTAATTTGATATTAAATTACAAATTACGATTAATTGCGACTCAGTTAACAGAGAAGCCTGTGAAAGCTCGTCTGGTTTTACTGCTAGCTTTTCCGCATCTACATACAATACGTTGCAGTAACACTCTACTACGATAACTCGAATTGAACTCGATTACATATTTCTAAGGATTAAAACAATTTTCATTTTATATTTGTTGGTTTAAGATTCATCTGTTTGTTTAAAATGTCAGTAGTTCTAGATTGTCTTTATAAGTTATAGAATCTTATAAGGGGCTTTTTACGCAGTTATCTAACTATGTACGTCAGCAATTTTCTTGTCACATACAGCTACAATATTCGATACAATAAATAATATAAAAAGATAACACATCATAATAAATAGTAGGAAGCTTCGGTTGGCGTGTTTGGGTTTTATGTACGAAGGTTATAGGTAGAGTTATCGGCCGTCGCATTGCCTTGTAAAGCCCGCCCGCCCAACCAGTCGCGTCGGGTTTTTCTTTGGGCGCGCTCGCCGCTAAAGCGTAGCGCTCTGTTTTTCACGGCCAACTGATTCGCGCTCTTTGTTGAACTTGTCTGGTATATTAAGAGTTTTCTTCCATCAATTTCTTTCGGTATGTATTGTTTTTGACATATATATAAACTATTCAAATTGAATATTATGGTGAAAATTGTACGTGTATTAAATAAAATTGTTTAAAAAGCTGTTTTCAAGAACAAATGTTCTAATAATCTATAGAATTGTGTGTATCGTTCACAGTCAGATAAATTGGTCAACCAGTCACCATTCTGTACAGAAGACCACCGTAATAAATTCTTATCGGATGCTCACGTTTTAAAATGCTTTATAGACAATTTATAATTAGGCATATATAATGTCCGACAGCGCAGTTGCATACTTCCTAACGTTGTGCTATATAGGCGGCAGCAGTCATCCAATCTCATCCAGCCTGCTTGCTGACCTTTATCGTAAAAAAGTATTAATATAGATTCAAGTTTCCATTTAGTTGGTCGTTAGCAATAGTGTAAAACAGGGTCCATGTTGTTAGTATATTGTAATGTTAAATTAACTCTATGATTACATATGTAGATGAGATAAATGAATTGAATAAGATTGCCTTCGAATTTAGGTTATAATTTTCTATGGCATTTAATTTAAAAAGTCCATAAGAACTCTGATGTAGACTGTGATGTAAAAAATTTTTCAATGTGAATTAAAGTAATACCTACTGTATAAATCTAACGGAAAGGTATACTAAATTTATGATACAAATACACCACATTTTTGTATATATTTTGTTTTAATATACGATTTTAAACAACGTACTTAGTCTCAGTACAAAATCTTAGAAAGGCGACCACATATTTAGAACAAGGAAATTGTGCATTTTAATTCACGTATAATTTGTGTTAGGAATTACAATTTTATTGTTTGACTTTGGTAAAATAGCGATAATAATATTGAATCTTATATGGAATGCGTAATATCTAGAAAGTTGTCTTGTTATTCTTGTGTAACTAATGTTACAAATACATATTTTTTAACATTTTTTTATAATTATTTTGACTTGACTTTGTAGTTTTGTTTGTGGGTTGATACTTAGTCAGGAAAAACGAAAGTTATAAATATAATAAGGTACATCATATATAATATATTTAAGTATCTAACAATATGTCGTCTTCTCAGAAGCCTTTTCAAAAATATTTTTAAAGTGTTTAAATTTATTGGTTTTATATAGTATGTAGAATTCTAATGCCATCAAATATACCATTTTATTCATCCTATCCTATTTATTTTTTAAGGTTTCTTGACATTTAGTTGGACATTATCGAAAGACACCTGCATTTCAATGCATGCGTTGCTGTGCGGGACGCGGGTAAAACGGCCCGACATTTGTTATCAGTAAAAAGGAATTTCTACAACAATTTAAACTGTACTTTATCACGACTCGCTTAATGAGTACAGTAAACCATTTTTAAACTCGTAAAATAGATGTTATTCAACTGAACGACCTGCTCTTTAACCGTTATTATAATTTAATACTCATTTTAAACGCTTTTTCTACATTTTTTAAATTAATTATGTAAGAATAGAACAGCAAAAACTCTTGTAAATTAATCAAATTGTAAATGACCAAGATTAACACTAGGGATACTTTTATGGTCATTATAATATAGCATTATCTACCTAATACGTTAGTCTAAAATATGTACAGATGGCGCAGGCACTAGCTTTTCTGCTACAATGAACAATTTTTACGTTTCATCAGTATAGTATTTAATTTATTAATTCCATCAATTGTAATGTTAATGTAGACAAATTCGATAATCCCAAACTTTTGTTGTTAAACATAATTAATCAATTAAATAAATAGTATTCATCAATTGTAATAATAAGTTCGATAGTAAAACTGTACAGTGTTTTCATGCATCAGTCCCGAGTCAACGCCTAATTAAATAATAATTGAGTACGGAAATAACCAGGGAGGATAACGTTACGTATACTCGCAAGCTGACATAAATAATAAACCGCATTTAGTTTATCGGACGAACAGGCAGAACGATGACACTTTGCTCCTGTCATTCTTTTAAACGTTGTCAACCATATCACACATTGTTCGACAACCCGAAGAGAGCAATGTGCTTGTTTAAAATTTGTTATTTTTTTACAAATATTTTAACATAAAATATTGTTATGAATATCGTCCAAGGCAATTGCCTGTTATAAAATATTTTCTAGTGTTTTAGTGGTTGAGTGTTTTGTACAAGATTTTTCTTTGTCATATATGACGATGTTGTCAATGAGGCCCTTAGAAGATAGACTATACAGCTTTGAGACCCTCAAAAAGAGGTTTGAAAAGCCACCCAGGTACTTTTTACTCTAATATAATTTTACATTATAATATTTATTGTATTTACCTATAAAATATTTTATTTTAAAATAATGAATGCCTAACTCGGATTAAAGAAAGCATCATACGTATATAATATCTCGAGTATTAACCCTATAGGTAATTTGTAACCGAAGTCACGATGAATAATTTGGAGCTTTTCGCATTACTAATGTATTGTTAAGCAAATTGAAAATTCTTCAAGTCATAATACAATGAGCTTACGATACAATAGATAGATGATTGATTGGTAGCGAAATATATAATTAAAACTTAAGTTCTTAAATAGATATTATATTATTAAGTGAACGGAATAATTTCACGAATACATCCCATATCACTATTGTACTATAATAATAATAATATACAAATGTTTCTCCCGACCCTTGTCATGTGTTAACAAACAGAAATCCTGAAATATTTAAAACTTTAAAATTGAATTATGTGTTTGTTTGTTTGCAGATTAGGCGGTGGCGTTCAACGCAGTGCCACACATGCCGAGATGCCACACAGAGGGGGCACTATCGCCGAAAGGTACGTTTTTTTACTATTACTTTTACGTTATATACTCATGTCAACAACATTGTAACCAATGATAATCCGAGTCGGAGGAATACCGACTCAGCACTTGTTCCTCAATAACGCCCAAAATTTCTGAGAATTGCCAAAATTTTATATTTATTTATTCAAAGAGCTATCGCGCTTTTCCGCATTTTACTTCATATTTGAATATATGAATCTTTTTTTTTTCATATAGTTCAACCGCTACTTTCTTCGCAATACCTATGCTATACATATTTTTACATTTAATATAAGGGAACATAAATTAAATGTACCGTACACGACAAAGCTATTGTAAAACGCTTCACGATCCAAGCAAATACTTCCTTGATAGTTCAGTGATAATAGGCCCTTATTCCATTGTAAAGGAATGGGTCAATAGATTTAGATACAATTTATAGAGTACTCACGAGATATAGTAGTTATTTGGTTGTCCTCGATGTTTATATGTACCTAGTTATAGTCTTCATTATTCAATATCAGTTTTCATTATGACTAAAGTTTATTTTTCTATTGATATGTGCACTGATTCTCTCAAATCCAAATTCAAATTCAAATATTTTATTGCAAACCATAATGTATAAACGATGTTACAATATAAAAATTTAGACCAGTGTTATGGACCCTGATGGGTTTATTAAGTTTATTAGGTTTGTTAATCCTTTCGTTTGTTAAGTGTTCTATAGACGACATTCAATTCAGTTAAGGTTTTATTAAAGATGGGTTTGCTCTTGGCCAACAAGCAGCTGAGTAGCACGTATGAGGCCTAAGTATTACTTCTTACTCCCTTTTAGCAAAGGGCGGCCTTTGCCAAAAGGCAAGCTGACATGAAAAGAAAAACCAAATAGAATTTAGTTCCTAAAAAGAAAAATATATAGAAAATAATGTATAATAACAAAAAAAAAACAGATATTGTTAAAATGTAAGAAATAAAGGATTTTTTTATTTATTTATTTATACAACATGCTGAACCTAAAACCGCAAACTGGCGAACACTAAAATGCTTCTTCGTGCGTTTTACTAGCATACATTTTGTTACAGTTTGTTTTGTTCATACATTTTGTTCGAGTTACGAAATAAATAAATATACATACAGCCACTAATGATACGCTATCGATGTCCCACATGCCTATGTAATGGTATTGTTCGGTATCACCATGCAACAAAGTGTAGGTATTCAGCTACAAATCAGCCCAATAATTGACACTCGACAAGTATTTGTACTTTTACTATTGTGTAACATGTCTCCTTGATACGGGTTTGAATAATTGGATTTTTCTTCTCTTCAGGTTGGCGGCTCTTCAAGCGGCCGGCGCTAACGACTGGCGTGCCCGAGTTTGCCGACACAGTCCAGAGAGGGAAGATACGAAAGCCCTTGAACGGGCTAAGAACAAAATCAATGTTAGTATCGCATGCATTTTATTGTTATTTAAGACAAATCTATTTTCATTTCAAAGAAATATATTTGTTTCATCAGTCATGCCCCGAAAGTAAGACGATTTTACAGAACTGAATTTGTTTTTCGCGTCTGTCTGTATTTATGTATATGCGCTAACTCCTCCTAAACCACGCAACGTATTTTGATGCAGTTTTCACCATCAGTTAAATAAATTTTTCAGGGATGATTTTATAACTGTAAAATAGTATAAAATAAAGTCGCTTTTGTTCGTCTGTAGCTGTAGGTACGCTTACTCGTAGATCTTTTAAACTACGCAACGGAATTTACTAATGCGGTTTTCACTAATGGGAAGAGCGATAACGAGGAATTTGCAGATAAAAATTGTAGATGTGCGAATATAAAACCAAATCTATCATCAGTACCTAAGCATCAGTAACATAACAATTTGCAATATAAGTAGGTACCTACTCAAAGCTCATAGATACTTCTTTTTATACTTTCACGTTACGTTTGATAGGGAATGTATAGGGGGACACTTACTTTGTAACGAACGCTCGACAAGTTCGTTTCACGGCTTTGAAATGTGACAGGTAATTTTCCAGCCCAACATTACACATTATACGCACGCACGAATGGTGAAATACGTTTTTTCAGAGTGCCCTAAAGGTGCTCTTTAGTTTCCACTCTGACCCATAATGACAGCGCTGGTTCGCCTGAATATTGTTTGTGCCCACGAAAACTTTTATTACGTGCTTAAAGCTCAAAGCTAACTTTTTCGAGTTGCTAAATACTCAAGTAGTTATACTCTGTTTATTGCTTTATTCGGTTTTTTGTTGTTAGAAAAGGTATAAAATTATCTAATTTGAACTATTTATATCAAATGCTACTTAATCAATCATCAATACTAATAATAAATCTGTAAGTGTAGGTATTGTATGTATGTATTGTTCCTCGCATAACTCTCAAACGAATTAAGAGGGAAGAATAGCGCGCACTCGTCCATACAAAAAAAGAAAACGTTTTTCCACTACTAAATATTTTCCAATCTCAATGATTTTTTTGCATGTTATTGACACAGTGAAAGACTAAGTTTATAGGTTTTCCTGTTTTCAAAATTTTCTATAGATTCAAACTTATTTAACCTCAAATAACTTAATTTTTGTGATTAAAACTTTGTCGAATTAAATCGTTTGTTTTATAAAAACAATCTAATTTTTTAAAAAAAAGCGAAAGCTATAAACCTAGTATATATATCATGCTGAAACGATCGACATGAAAATCAAAGTGATTTGTTAAGATTTAGTTAGTGGAAACTGTTTTCTCCCGAAATGAAATTTCATCAAAAAAAAGTTCTATTGTCAGTCGGAAGCTGCAACGCTCTCTATCGCACGATTGCCCCGGGGCTAGAGCGCACAAGCGATAGCATGTGTTTTCCTAAATACCTATCGCAAAGCTATACTTCCCTCTTAACTGATTTTCATGAAACTTGGTAGATAAACATTTAGACGTATGGGACACAGTATAGGCTACTTTTTCTCTTTCAACGCGGACGAAGTCGCGGGCGCCAGCTAGTTAATAATATAATAAAAACCAAATTTTATGTTATTTCTTTAATCAAATCGGTTTTTATTAATATTCGGCATATGCAAGTCATATGCATATGCATAGCATTTACTGTTAAAACGTGTTTGCATTGTGTTTGTGCATTAACCCCATTTGTAATATGTCGCAATTTCAGTCTGCTTTTTCTGTATCCAAAAGTATAGGGATAGCTTTTATGTTTCGAGCTGAATCGATTTTATCTGTCGCTAAAAACTATTGCATCAATATTTTTCAAGCGAACCCGAATAAGAGACCCGTGTTCAATAAGATACCAAAGCTTTTAACGTGTGATGGTCAAATTGGCCACATTAATATGCTATTCATATTGTCTAGATTAGCATTGATTTGATTTTATAATACCACTAAGTATTGAAATGATTTGTATACGAGTACCTATGTGTGTGCTACTGTTCTACGGGCTGAATAATGAGGATTGCTTATTATTCAAGTTTTTTACTCGTATTTTATTTTGTCGTAACAAACTTTCTTGGAAAAGTGGTTCATGGAAATTCTTGGTTCAATTTTATTCAGTGACTAGTTCACGCACGTGTCGTGGAACGCGTTTTCGTAATATTTTCATCGTCTTAATTGCACCGGTTAAAGTTGGCTGGTAATTTTTTAATATGTATATTCTATGAAGTGCTGCACTAGACTAGGCTGCTAGCTAGACTGTTAAGCTCATCTTAGAACACCAGCAAGGAGAAGATGAGCTTAGCTTAACTGTTACACATTTTTACTTTATTACACTATTTCACATTATGGTTGACTTACGTGTCTCAAATTTTAGGGGTAATTTTAACCCTTCAATCGATAGCTTATTGTCAAGGACAAAAGGCTATGTGCCAGCTAGAGATGTCTCCGGTGCTGGTAAATATTTTTAGCATTAGCTTTCTACAAGGTCTATTCAAATGTTAGTCATTGTTAGTTTGAATTCTCCTTAATCGTCACCATATTATGATTGAGATATTTTACTAATAGCTCATATTGATTCTAAGTGACACAGTAACTGCATCTCCTAACACAAAAACAAATAAATTGAATCTAGATATAATTATAAAAAATACTTGTCATGTGGTCACAATGAATTACTTAGTAAATTCTTTTAACCTTGAATCAAAATAGTCTTAATGCCTTTATTGCCTTAATTATTTTATTACAAGTAAAGATAGTTTAATTAATGAAAGGCGATAAAATGTGCAATATATTTTAATTTGATAAAGCTCTCCGGACACGCCCCTATTAAATAAACAATGAGATTGATAACATTAAAACATGATATCGTGACGATAGCTACTTGACCTGAAGGACAGTTGTTCTTATCGCATCAATATTCAAAGTAAAACAATTTTGTAGTAGGAATGTATTAATTGGATAATTAAGCAGCACGACATGAAATCAAAATGTCTCCTTCTAAAATTTAAATATATATAAATCTAAAATATTTTTTATAAAATATACCTACAGAGGCTGCACTAGACTTTCAAATATGCCGTAAGATCAATTAAATATTCTTTTCTTTTTAAAATGCTTACGTGCACCTACCATAGTCAACACACAAAGATTCTATTAAGTCGTCGTTTGTAACTGGCATTTAAAGGAAATGGAAGTGTCATGTTTAAAGTTGACCGTTAGCATAAAGGCTTCAAGGATATTTTACACTGCCATAGAACTTAACTTGGAATAATTACACGTATCTCAAAAAACTCGTGACTATTTTGTAGAAAATGCTTATAATGTATTTTTTATGTTAAAGGCTAATACAATATGGTTAGGAAAATAGGCTCGCGTTCCAAATCCAAGTTCTTCGTTATTCTTTCGGTGCATGAGTAAAGATTATCACATAAGATTATACACTACTTACACATTGTTTTGATGGAAAGTATAAGAAATGTCATAGTGTTTTTAGTTACAAAGCGCAGCTATGCGTTTTTTACTTTCGGAATATCACTCTTTTTTCTGTTATTTCCTGTCATCTAGTAGAAAAATAAAACAATCCTTCATTTAGTTTATAACTTACATTTACAACCAACATTTAGTTTTTATATTCAAATAGGTACATCACGATATAAAACTAAATTACGTCAAGACACGCCCTATGGTGGCAGAAATGTTAATGAACCAATTTGCATGACCGGCAAACTAAAAGCGGCAAAATTATTCGGGCGTTTCAAAAACATCGTCAAAAGTTATATTGATTGAAACTAACAGTTTATTTAATGTAAGGGTTCTAAAACAAAAGGCAATAACATCAACCAGCAAACAGGCTTGTTGACAGGTCACGATCCACTTTCCCCTTAAACGAGTTCAACCCTAATGACGCACTATCCTTCAAATAAAGTTGGCTTTTTAATGAAATCTGACAGATTTACGATGTTTGAATTAGAGGAAAGCTTTATTATCGTTGATCGCTCATCACCGCTGTGCCTCATTATCAATCTGATTAAGTAAGACACCGAATTCTATGTAATAAATAGATTTTTCGCTTGGGGATGTAAATAAGAATTCATTATGTAATTTTATTGAAAGGAAAATGAATTTGTATTGGCAATAATGAAAATGTCTTCGATGTGTCTCTGGACGTGAGCATACTGGCAACCCTCGTGCTCCGGTACACGGCGGCATACATGCTGTGTGTTTTTTTTTATTAGACGACACCAGACGTTAGCTGATGCAAGCGGCTTCGTTCGCTTAGCTTTTTATAAAATATACCCCATTTTACTCGTTGATAAATGTAGCTTTCTATAGGTTAAAGACTTTGAAATCGGTCTAATAATTTTTGGGTTTGTTCATTACAAACAAAAATACTAATCTTTTCTCGTTATAATATTACATAAAATATATATTTATGTATAGATGGGGTGTGTAATAATAAACTATTTCACAATTTATAAGTTTAATCAAATAAGGCACTTGGTGTAGATTCTAAATTGAAATGCACTTCGTTTTCTTTCTCACGCGTGGAAACGAAAACACTATTTTCAGATATTATATTGTAATAACTTTTTTTTTTCATATAAAACTTTTTTAGTATTCACAAAAAAGTAAACCGCCTAAACCAACAACGCAAATGTGTCTTCAAATATTAGTACGATCTTTTTGCTATCAGACTGAAGATAGAATTGCAACGTCATCGCTGTAACATTTGGCACAGCCGACCCTATTTTCTGCTTAGTTGGACCATCGACATATTATCATGAGCGAGACCAACTAAGTGTGTCCTGCGACAAGTGAGTGTTCTTGAAGTTAGGGGAGCCTATAAAACCTATTTTATGGACCACGTAATTGGATAAAGAGGTAGCCTTTTTACATTACTAAAAGATGGTTTTCTTTTATAATGTTACATTCTATAATATTTTTTAACTTTTATGTGCATTTATGGTATGTTTAAAAAAGTTAACTTAATTAATTTTCCACCTGTTCCACCTTTTAAATGTAGTAATTAAAGTATCATTTAACCGACTAGGGTTCCCGGGATTCAAGGTTAAGTTAGATTCCCGACATGGCATTTTGTTTGAATTAGAGATTCAAAAGTGAATATTGATCTCGATACATCATGGTTGTCTCCCTAATGAATTGTGTAGTTATAAAATAAAATACAAATTATTATTTACCAAAAGTGTCCTTTTAAAGGCACAATTTTAAATATTGATTCAGTATAAATCAGATTTTTTTAAACGCACAATGCTCAGATAGTTTGCTAATAACGCTGTTTTTGATACATCTACATTTGTAGCATTATATAATCAAAATGGATTTTGTTTAAAATTTTCTCTTGTCATCGGTAAACGGTGGGTAAAGCCGTCGGAAAGTTCACTACATTATTAGCCAAATGACATGGCTAAAAATAGTTCGTGGCAAATGCCAATCTCTTCGACCTTTGACGGTGTTTTGTTTGAAACTTTCGGTATAGATAATGTTAACTGACTGATCACTAATGGATTAACTTTGAAACAACCTGTGTTATTATTATTATACACAAAAAATTAAACTTCAGTATTTGAATATTTCAAATATTCTTTGGTAGTATGATGACAATGGTTATTTAAAAGTTAGTTATTACTGAAGAAAACAGCAAAAAAAGCATTGAAGAGATAAACTTTCATATTGATTTCTTCGTGCTTTTGATACAAATAGGGAGTAGGTATAGTATAGGGTATTTCTTCTAAAGATGATGTAGGATTTACATTGAAAATATCTGCGAAAATCTCTGGGATTCAATGTAATTCAAGTTAATAGGCAATGGCAGGCGAAAGGGAATTACTTTTCCTAAACAAATTGTCGATCCCCCCATACTTTTTATGATGGCAACCTACATTTCCAAATTTCCTCTCGTCGAAGCATAAAATTGGATTTATCATTTAAGCGCGAGCAGGCTTTTATTAGATCTCGCATCAACGCCATCTATGTCTAACTCCGGTAATTAGATTGGTAGTAACAGTACCGTACGCAATTAACAGATGGCGCCTTGGCTTTGCCCGCATACACATATAATAGAATAATTATGAAAATGACATTGTGTACTTTCTGTACCCAGATACCAATCTAAATAAATAAATAAATTCATAGACATATTATAAAAATACTACAGAATTTAACATCGTTTTTGTTACTTTTTTTTAAATCTCGCTCTCTGGTAGTGTGTGAGAGGACTAAAAAAACTAGTCTCATCTTTCTCACTGTAGAAGCTTTCTCCATATCTTTAATTAAAATAGGTGTTTATGAAAAGTTCTTAATAAGAAAAACGGTTTGTTAGTTTGTCTCGTAAGATAGACTTGCATTTATTATCTTCGTAAGGAACATGTTAGCCCTTAATAATAGGTATATGGGGTTTTGGCTAGAAGTATGCACATAGCTTGTTTACTATGTAATTATAGATCACATTTTTGTTGACTACATATTGAAAAAGGTATTGCGTCCTCTTTGCCTTTAAAGGTAAAGCTGACTGCATATTATAATCCACACCATTTATGTAACCGCCTCGGAAGGTGGACGAGGTCTGCTACGTCCAGTTGTTTCTATAATCGGATTATAAGCGAGACTATTTTGTAAAAATTACATTAAATGGGAAAGGTCACAAAGATTTGGCAGTATTACCTACATGTTTTTAAGGTTCTATTTTAGCGTTACCATAAATACTAACTTAGTTGGACCTAATGACCTCAAAAGTCCTTTTCAGTGCCCATAACGCGATATATTCAACTTAAACTCTTACTTAGGTACGTAAAAAAAATCATTGAAATAATTTTATAGCCGTGTTGAAAAGAAAATTAAATAATAAAGCCGCAGCCGCAGGTACATTGTAAATTTGAAATTCGTATAGTAACATCTAGAAATGTAATTATAATTCCAATTTTTTCTAAATAATTAATTTCGCCGATCATAATAGGTACTTAATAGACTTCAGTATACAAATTAAAGCACTTCTATGTCGGATTTTTTTTTGTATTTTTATGCTTGTTATTTGTATTCGTTGAATCATGTTTTGGATATATGGTGACAATGTATTCTGGCTTGTATGACCTTGGGGACGAATAGGTTTGTTTAATTTTATTCAATCAATTGATCAATTGTATATTTTGTACTTACGAGAAAACAGTAAATAAAATAATAAAACTACCTAGAAACTACAAACATAAAGCCTTCGATTCAATAACCTGTTTCGGAGTCGTGATCAAACCAATTCACAGAGTTATCTTTGCAGACGCAGCGTGCATCTTGAAACCTGCCAGTCTAACTGCCTTTGTTGTGCCTTCTTATTTCTGTTTCTCAAAAGCAATAGAAACTTTTTCCTGTTTTTTAATTTACTTATTACTAGACTTTATCCAAGGCTTCGTCAAACCTATTTTCGTATTTTCGATCAAGCTAATTGTCGTAAAAAATTTAGCGAAAGTTATGCTACAGCTGTAGGCTATAGCCCCTACCATCAAGTGGACCGTTAGCCTGTGTATCGCCATGGACATAAAAAAATACTCTTAATAGAAAATTTCTGAGCTCTTATTTTATTTCCTAATAGACTCACGCACGACTGTCACATATAAACACCCAGATTAGATTTTATATTCTTATTAATAGTTATTTCAATAAAATCGAGTCGAGAAATTCATAATATGCTTTCGAGGTTTACTTTGGCCAACATTCGAATAATATTTAGGCAAATCTTACTGGCAGAAAATTTTCCTCACTCAAATGTTTTAGGTAAATATTTTTTCATTAACTTGAACTTACAGTGTTATTTATTATAACTGTTTTTGTTTCTTATTGTTTTTCATAATATTGTATTCATAATGTCCGCTGCAACTTTTGGTATAATTTAGTTACAAAATGATATCAAATTAGAGAAACAAATCTACTTTTTCCTATAAGTATTGTAGTTAAACCCTATAAGCAATGAGTCACCTATACCCGTTCTACGTGTGTTTCGCTAGCAATGGTTAGGTATATTCTCATCACTTCGTGTGCCAACGAAGCACCGCCTGTGTTATGAAAGTGTTCTACTTTAACTCTGGCATTAGTTGGATGCGAATGCTAATTATAAACTATATAATTTGGCCACTGCAAAGCCGTGGAATACTTGACGTCACTGGAGATTTATCACTGCGGCGGCATCTTAGTTGAATTTATCATAACAAAAGTTCAAACTTATCATAATAACAATACTAGTCATTGGTCACTGGTCGAAATTTGATCATTAACATTTAGAAGGTGAAAAAAATTTTTTTTAGATTATGATTCAGAATCAATAAGACTTTAAATACTAAAACTTAAGTGGAATAAAACCTAAATGTTGGAATCGATGAAATATTACCTAAACATATATTTACATAGGCGACTTGTAACGTTTTTAAAAGTTTTATAAATGTTTTACCAAGGTTTTACCACATTTCACCCAGTTCCGTTACCTAAATATTTATCGTTTCCTCGTAATCGATCACTTGTTTTATAATTGCATAGGAAACCGATGATAATATTTAACCAAAAACAGTATTCGCATTCGGTGCACACGGCAATGACCCATCTGGTCAACGAGACGGCTTGGCAGCGTCAGTTGTTTTGGCGGGCTCGATGGATGCGCGCGCGCCGCGTCGCCTTGATCAATATCATAAAAAAATATTATATATACCCTCTTACTTTATTCAAATGTACATTTTTGTTTATTTTAATATTAATAATTTTAATTGTTTTGCTGTGCAATGAGTGCGGTTAATTGATTCGTGTTATTACTTTCATTATTATTTTTGTTTTTACACATAACGGTTGTTTATTACTTAATTAGACAAGTGTTGGAACTATTTTTGTATTACATAATAATTTTATAAATGAAAATCGATCATATCTTAAAGGAAAATTTTATTGTACACTTGAAACCGTGTTTATCAATGCCAGTCAATATATCATCACTCTCTTATCTTTATTATGTCCTTGTCAGAATTTTAACAAAGTGCCACCTATTCTTTTTTGTTATATTATAATGAGAATTCTTCAGCGTTTCAGTTTTTAAAATTGAAATGTTTCAAACAAAGATAAATGCCAAAAATGTGAGTCATACAGTATGTCCATGTCGTTTTATCGTCATATTCAGTGGCGTACTTTTGAAATTATATTCTGCGTCTTAAAGAAATTCGTATGTGATAAAAATAAAAAGTAATTTTTTAAATTTGAATTCTTCAGCCATGTTAACTTTCACACGTTCGCACGTAGCATATCCATTTCTGTTTATAATCGTGAAGTTATGCATGACCATCATATTTGGGTTCAAAGGTTTCTAATGTATAAAACGAATCGTTCAAATATTTGTCTGCAATTTTCTTTCTAGCACTTGGTTGTGCCTTTCAAATAGAATTTAATATAATAGTTAAGAAGAGCGAGACTTTCTTATGTAGCAGTATTTTTTGCGTTTATGTTAGCGTTCCGTATGAAAATTTATTCTCGTACTGGCCTGGTGCTCCCAACATCGTACGCACTGTAGTTCGTTTTTCGAAAACCCCACAGGAACCTTTAATTTTTTTTAGGATAAATGTAATAAATGTATTCTATATTTAATCCAGGTAATCATCAATGGACCAGTAAAAACCGCATTCAAATCGGTTGAGCCGTTTCTGAGATTAGCGTGAACAAACGTAGCTACAGACAAACAGATTTTTTTTTTGAAAAATATTTATGTAAAGACAAGGCTCGTTTACCATTTTAATATATTTTAGATTTGTGTCAAGTGTTTATATATACGTAATTGTGATTGATTCTTCCCATATTGTCCTTATCGTTTTCTATTGATGTTTATTACCGCAGCGCACACTTTGATTGATTTAAACTTCGGGTCACGGTACTGTTTATGAATTTGTTTGTATCGCTTCTTATATAACAATTATTTATTATTATATTTTTTATTTAACTTGATGCATTTTAGTCTTTACACGTAAACATATTTTTTGGATTAAACAAACTCATTAACATTTTTAACTAGATTATTCTATATTATATATAACAATATTATAAATAATAACGATTATAGTTACCAAATCAATACCTACTTGTAGTGACCAAATTTTAATTAGATATATTTTACATGTAGATTCGATCTCGGCATTCTTCTTATTGAGTCAAAGCGATGTTGTTAAAGCTAATTTGAATATTTCAAATTAGCGTCCGTCCACAATTTTTTATGCGTTTACCATCTTAGTTTCGGACAAGTTGACATATTTGGAAAAAGGCGATCGTCACAGAGAATTATTGCGCGCATTGAACGGAATGTCGTCGGTTTATCGAGGAAAACCACTTTATGATTTTCCTCTTGCTGTTCATTAAAATATTATTTCATAGTAATATCCAACTATTGTGGTTTGAAGTTTTTGAATATCAAGTATTGTCTCATTTGTGTCATCTCAATAATAATAATATATTTATGGGTGGAGCGAATTATTTTTTGAACAGATTTTCTTTTTTGTTTATTTAGTAGCTTTTAACGAGCTTTATTGTTTTCAATATAAATTATTTGTAAGCTTTCCCAAACGTTTGTCTAATTTCGACTAGTGCGTGAATACTATTAATAACTTCTTAATTATTATTATTATTACTACCCAGCTGGTTGTTGGCCAAGAGCAAACCCATCTATAAAAAAAATAAAAAATTCCTCAGACACTATTGCGTTTCAGCTTTTGTTTATAGTCGTATTTTTATTGCTTTAATTAATAATTGAGTAAAGGTCGTTAGAAGGTGCTTTTCTCTTTCTTTTAATTTTTTTTTACGAGATAACGTATGGTGCATAATTTTTTTTAGGTAAAATGAGTCACATTATTATTACTACCGTCCGATAAATGTTTACATACATCCTAGGATCGACTCGTGAGTCACTCACACGCGTCGTGTCCGCCACAAGATGATAATGACTCTGATCGACCAGTAAACGTTTGTCAATTCAACGTTGTGCACTCTTTGTGTTGAGCATTATTGTTATTGTATTGTTTTTTCTCACGTTTTTTTTTTTATTTGCAAATTGATTACACTTTACTCGCCGATACATGCATTATTCATATTTTGTTACATATAGCGTGCTTAAACCATTACCATTTTAGTCTAGAGTGTGATTGTTTTTAGTGCAAAAAACTTTTATTGCCTCATTTGTTCCTCATTACAAATGGAGCGTAGAACATACAAGGATTGTGTGCTATCGACACCACTTATTATTTACGTATTCTAGTCAGTGAAGTGATTGGTAATTGGACAAAATGTTTTACGAAGTGATTATTGGACTTGGGGTGGTCTTATATCTGCTTTGGAAATATCTGTTGCCGGATAAAAATGAACAAATTAACACGGAAAAATGCGAATTTAAGGATAAATTACCGCTCGATAAAGACAATAAGAAAGAACAATTGTCAGTATTACATCGAAAGCACGTATCATTTAAGATAACTAATAACGACGATGAAATATCAGACAGCAGTATTGAAAATAAACCAGTGTCACTATATAATTTACCCAAAAATCAAGATGTTGTTTTTGAGAGTTGTGTGGAATTAAAAAATGATGTTTTTAAAAATAAATATGGTCTCACAGAGAATATATTGAAACGTGTGGAAAAAAATGATGAAGTTGATAATAATGTTTCATGTCAAAAGTTAAAATCTAATGAAACTGAACTGGACAAAAAACTTGACGAAAGGGCACAATTACCCGAAGTTAATATAATTCCTGTAAAAACTGAAAAATTGGTTACACCGAGTTCATTGTTAAGACAACAAAAAGCAAAATGTTTATCTAATACACAAAAGCGAGAGAGTCCGCCAAAAGAGAGACTAACAGAATTCTTAGAGAAAACTATTTTGAGTGATGACAAAATACAATCTATTATACAAAACCTGTCTTTAGATAATGGCGTTACTGTAAGCCATACTCAACAGCCAACCGATATCACAAAACATAATATAGATTTACTACCTCTAGTATCTAAAGAAAGCAGTATACATAACAGAGCTGCAGAATTACAAGAATCTATTGATAAAATTGCCGATAAAATTAAATTATTAGGTGAAATTGATATAAATAAAGTCGAAAAAAAGTTTGAAGAAGAAATACCAGTAACGAAAAGTATACACAAACCACTGAAACCACAGACGTTTTCTTTGAATTTCGGCTCAGTTATAGGGGAGTTAAAAAGTAAAACAAAGAATGGAAGCAATGGAGGTCTCAAGCCGGTTTTCAAGAAATTCGACACTGAGCACAGAGACGCTGTGGATAACGTTCAGGCATGTGTTTATTTATTTTTTATACTATGCAATTTTACAGAAGGTCAGTTGACCACGGCCGTCGGATGTATTGACACATATGCAATTTTAATTATATTTTTAAGCAACGCGTTTCCGGACTTTTCACTCAATTTGTGTTGCATTTATTTAACCTTAATATTTCAATGACAACCAACTTTTCGAGAATGTCCTTAATGTAAGATAAATTATATGTAATTATCTACTCTCTGTTTTTACTTTATGAACTATACAAAATTGTCTACACGAACGAAATTGATATAATATGAGGTCTGTTTATAATGTTTCAGTCATAATAATCGCCATATTATAATGTGTAAACTGGCTCATTGTCACCCATCCCAAATTCGTACGAATGTTATTATAACAATCATTGCCTTCAGGCAATTTCAAAATGTATTGGTGGCTGTTGGTAGTCCTCTATAAGGGGTAGTAGTTTAGCAGTGTAACAGTGCCCTGCCACTATGAAACCACTTCCATTGCGTAAATTATGAATTAAAAGGGTTTAGCCATTAAATTAATACGAAGAGTTTTAAGATTAGGGTTTTTTGGTACTATTAAACTTCTTTTCGAGTTCACTCAAGAGCTACTTTTGGCCAAAAGAAGAACAATTTGACAGATCTCGCTCTCTGTTTAACTTTATAATTCTGAAGGAATATAATAGACTTGCTAGAATTTTCAATTCATAAATAACGACTCGGATGAATGCTTTTTTTATACACTAGATAGGCGTATAAAGTTCCAGTAACACGTTTTAATTTACGCTTATGCAATATAGCGTGACAACTTGCCGCTTCGTGAATGTGGATCGAATGTAACCACTCGTAAACCTAACAATAGAATTTTTACAGTCACGAAACAAGGAAGAAACGCACTCGAAATATTATGTCACGAGCGTCACAGCATGAAATTACTCGCCTTTAATAAAATTTTAATATTTATTAATATTTTAACAAAACTAACTCAGTTTTATGCCATACATACATACATACAGTTTTACATAAACACATTACATATGATGTCTTTATTGCAATAACTGAAATTAAAATGGATATAGTCAAATAAAAATGGTCGATCTAGTCCACAAATAGTTAGCTGAAAGGTAACTAATACAGTGTTTAAGTGTTTGGGATCGATGAGTATTAGAAGGGAACTGTCAAAACGCCCCATATATGGTGTTCCTTAACTCCAGAAGTTGATGGATACGATAGACATAGGACCGAGTGTGGTGACTCTAATGTCGAAAATTGGATGCTTGACTGATCATGATTTCTGTGCACTATAAGATTCTGTAATAATATAGCATCTGAAATATGTATTTTATATATGATAATTGTTATTGCAGGACTCTCTGAATGCGGTAGTGGATGACAAGAAAAAAGTGGCAATTGATGACAATGAATTAGGACCAAATATTTTAGCGGATAGAAGGAATAAACTTGAAACAGCTGCGCAGGTATGTTATACAATAATTGATCATTACGGAGTAACTACATTTATTCAGCTTATGTCCATAGAAAAATAAAACTGTTTGTATGGAAAAGCGTACACATCGTTCAGTTTGAATAAATTTATTCACTCCCTTAATGCACAAAAAATAATATCGAATCGATAAATAAATCGATGACGTTGATAATCGTGCATATTTTTTTGTATAGGTAACTAACGTGATTAACGTGGGCGATATGTATAAAAATTAATTTGTTTCGTGCGCAATAAAAAGCATGATAAGTACTTTATTATCATTATCATAAAGGTACGCGATTGTAAAAAAAGGAAAGAAACCGATGTATGTTATAACAAACATAATTTTATTTAAAATTGAATTACCTTATCACGTGTCTGCTTTATTTAACAAAGTGTGATGAAATATGCGTTTTTGAGATTTTGCCTCACTGGTAGTGATAATCTCTGAAATGGCCGATCCTGTCACTTTTTAATCCCTTATTCTTAATTCTACTGTACTGTGGCGTTGCCTTGCTTGTGTTATAGTCTGCTGCTGATTAACAAAAAAAAGCTGTGATCTTAACGATTTTGTTAAATTATAAAACTGTGCCCTCATGAATATTCTCTGGTCATCCACTAGTAGTAAAAAAAAGTCAGAAAGGCGTGGCGGCTTATACAACTTCAATTTAGTGAGTTCAACGTAAAGAGGTCGTTTAGATTTTAACAATTCGACATTGCTTAACGGAGCGCTTAAGTGTGGACACGCAGTAACCAGTTGGAATGTCGTTTAAATCATTCGCTGACCTTTGCAAAAGGGCTCTCCTTTCCAACACCGAGCATTAAGCAGGGTCTCAAAGTTAAGCTACGAATACACTGTTGAAACTTACACGACCACATTGCTATTTTGCCTGTACAATATTAGAAGCCGGTGCCCGCGACTACGTCCGCGTTCTGGATGAAAGGTACCCTATGTCCTTTCTGGTATCCCAGACAACGCGTATCCAAAATTTCATGATGATCGGTTCAGTAGTTTTTGCGTGAAAGCGTAACAAACAAACACAAATTCACATTTATAATATTAATAAGGATATATTACTGGGATATATTATTTGTGTCTCGTCAGCCTATAGTTCTTTTGTAATATACTTTTTTGGGCACAAACCTCCTCTCTGTAAAATCCACCACACAAGTCCAGGTAGAGATGTGGTTTTTGAGTCAACATGAAATCTTACTTCGATTAGCATATAGTTATGTGACTTTTTACAAAAAAAAAAAAAAAATTACGCATTTATTTACAGTGTATTCTCGCTTTATAATATCCTTAACATCAAATGCAATTCGCATTGTGTTAAAACGTTTAAAGTTCAAGTACCGACCGTTTTTGACCGTTTTTGAGTGGTCATGTTAATTGATCGTACCTTGATTTGTTTTGCCTTGTATTTTAAAGCAATGGTATCATTTTTTGTTTGTACATTTGAGTATGCCACTAACAAAAGCAACGCATAAATTGTTGCGATGACAAAGTTGATGTGGATTTAAGAATTTGTTAAATTAAAAGTACCTAGTTTAAATTAGTAGATGATTGAGAACGAAAAATAAATGGAAATAAAATGAAATAACAGTACTGTAAAAGGATTTGACTTTATTTGTGCATTGAAATTTACGTACCGCTCATAAAATACACAGTTTTAATATGTATGCCGACAAAATGGCGCGTCGAACCAACATATCGTGCTAGAATACCAAATTAGTTACACCAAAGGCAGAGCCCACAATTCACAACATTTCCCTACATTCGGAATAAAACTCATTTTAAAATAAAAATCTAATAGTTAAAATTATAATTTCAAATTTAAAAAAGTCATATTAAAAACAATTTGGAATATTATGTCTAATATGCATAATTATGTACATTCAATAATGTACGCTCAATCGATTTTGATGAAATTTTCAGGCAATCTTCAGATTAGCCCAGCAGGTGATTACATTTTTTTTTGTTTAGTATAAAATTAGACGTTTTCTATTTAAAAATAAAAAAATAATAATAAAATGCCTGACAAAAAATATAATATGAGCAATAAAGGCCGAGTAAATGGTTTAACACCTAAGAGAAAGTCGCGGGCAAATACTTGTCTAATATATAAAACTAGTCTTTAATTTTCTTATAACTTAGTATTTGTGGTAAAACAACTCGGTCAATTGTTTTGTTCTCTTTGTACTTATTCCATTCTCTCTAATTTGACCGCGCGCATTTCAAAGCAAACCAGCATGACCAATTAATTGAAGCGTATAGTAAGTGGTAAGTTTCATACTGCACCTACTTTTTAATTCAAGTTGCTTTTTAACAGTTAATAACGAATTAAGAATTAAAGTTAAAGGCCAAAGTAACCAAACATCCCAATCCAATGAGCGCCCAAATATCGCAGAAGTTGGATCCTTTTTGTAAATGACTAAGAATCACATTAAAATCTTTAGGCGAATAGCGCTATATTAATTAAAAATCTCTTTAAAAATTAATGCAGATAGGAGCAACCGTAAATCAATACTAATAATAAATCTGTAAGTGTAGGTATTGTATGTACACGGGTAGACCGATTTTAATTCGGTTTCCACATATAATTTTGTAAAAAGGGATAATGTTCACATACATATAAGTCTAGAAAGCTAAAACTTGGAATATCGTTTTATTATGAACTAAGCATCCACTAAAGAGGATTTTTAAAAATTGGACCCCGTATGAAGCCGGGGGCGGCTCTCTAGTATGTATCAGCAAACTTCGGAGAAGCAAGCGTGATTAGGCTTGGTTGGTTACATGTTAATAGTAATCAAAATAAAAAAAAAAAAATCATTTATTTGTTTGCTTTTGAAATCCAAATGTTGATCACGCCTTATAATGTATTTAATAATAATACTATTTTTTTTATTTTTTTACAGGGATGGCGAAAACGGGTGCCCCAGACGGACGCGTCCCTGTTTACAGTCGCTGGACGACTGGAGCGGGACAAAGTGACTACCACAACGCCTCCGCAAACTCCCCCACCCGTACCTGCACCCACTACACCCTCATCCCCGGGAATACCGTCAGCAAACAAATTCAAGTATGTTCTTGTTCACTAACATACTAGCTGGTGCCAGCGACTTCGTCCGCGTTGAACCTTTCTGGTGTCCCAGAAAACGTGTTGGCAAAATTTCATGGTGATCGGTTCAGTAGTTTTTGCGTGAAAGCGTAACAAACAAACAAACTCACATTCAAATTTATAATATTAGTAACGATTTCGAACTGTTTTAGTATTAATGCTTACATTTTTATACTATCCAGTGCTAATGGTAGACTAAATTACCTAAAATAGTTTGCCGTAAAAATGTTAGGTTCCTGTGGAATTTTTAAAAAACGAAGTTACAACGCGTGCGAAGACCCGGGCACAACTAGTTTTAGTAATCAACACTAGGTACTCTATTCCCAATATTAACAAATTTTATTAATATAATAGGAATAATAATATGAGACTCATACTTTCAGATCTCGCAGACAGCACTCGCCGACCAATGGATTCGCTTCGGGTCCGCTTCGGTCCGCTTCGTGCGCTGTCGTAAGCGCACCCGAAGTGAAACCGAAGGAGCCGACGCGGACCGACCGCGAATCCTTCAAGCGCAGCCATTCCGTCAGCGAGAGCATTAGCAGGGTAGACGAGAGTAAGTTCTCATACATTACACTTTATTTTCTTATAACAATTCTTACAGTAGCTCTTCAGATGATAAATAATTGTCAGGCGAAAATTTGTGGTCTATAAGGTGGCCCATGGTCCACCGGTGGCCGTGTCTCTTGATCATAAATTCAATGATTACATATACTTAAATCAAGATAAAAATTGTTTGTTGCGAAAATTTCCGACGGATTGTAGTTTTAGACTAAAAATTTTAATATAATATTTTGTTCATAAATGTATGTTGCTTTCGCATTATCCAGAAGACGAATGTTCCCCCGGCGCGGAGAAGAGCGGTTGCACTGTTCGCGTTCCGAGGGCAGACGACGAGACCTTCCAGGCTTTCTTCACTCCGGTACTCAATCAGGACAAGGAGAAACCGCTCGTCGGCGATGTCGAGGTCGACCTGGACGCCATCGACAGTGGATCTAGACAATTGTATGTTCACTTATTTCTACTTGCGAATCACTGTGTAAACGAGGCGTATGTGATTGTTGATAACCGTGTATCTGTTGTGCGGGGTAGACTGGCGAGCGAATGGGCGCGGCGCGCAAAGCGGGAACGGAGACACGCCGCGTCGCGTAACCCTTTGCGAGCGCTCGCCGCGCGCACAGACCTCAGGGAAGAATACTCACCTCCGCCGCCTGCCGCCAGAGAGCTCTTCATCAAGGACAAAGGTATGTTGCTTTGCGCGTGTATAGGCAACAGGGGCCCTAGCCAAGAGCACAACGCAAACGGGACCGTTGCATATATTTACTGAACGATAGAAAATAAAGCTCGGTGATTGGTCTAAATTTTATGTAGGCGTTACAACAACACTGGGGTTTTTAAAGAGTTGCTTGTGAAACTCGGTTTGCTGCGGGTGAGACATTTGGTTAACACTTTGGCGGAACTAATATCTCTATATCTATATTATATAATATACAAAAATTTCGTATCGTATCGGCGTATTCGACGCCGATGAACTCCTAAAGTACTTACTGAACCGATTTTGATAAAATTTCGTAACTATGTGTAATTTGGTCCAAATTAAAAGATAGGATAGTTTTTATTTCAACAGACAGACAGACTTGTTTATAAAATTTAATCATTTTATAATATCGGTATGTTTTTTTTTAATTTACTGTAATAGTTATATTTCTGTTTTGTATAATAACCTATTTATAAGGTAAAATTGTTTAATAATTATTTAATATTTAATTTCCAAAACTTCCAAAACAAAATTGAAATAATATGAGGAAAGGTGCACAGACTGCGTAGTTGTACGGCCGCAACGTACAGAATTAGTATAAATATGCTAGAATTACAACAAATTGTATTGTATATTGCAGTAAAGTGCGGATTGGCGGCTGAAGCGCTCGCAGCGCTGGCCTCCACTGAGGATTTCAGCAATGTAGCGCTTCGCAGCGCCGCAGCGCCGGTGGTACCTTCGCACGGCACCAAACCCCTCATGATGCTGCACGTCAAGGGCCGGAGAAGAGTTCAAGTAAGGACTACCATTGCATACCTATGACCGCGTTCAAATCAAATCAAATCATTTATTTGCATGTACATGGGTGTAAAAACCAAATGCCATAGATGAAACACGTCCCAGCATGTACTACCATATTTGGTGTGCAATACATGTAAATTCAGTTAAGTCAAATTATTACATTAAAGTTAAATTTAAAATGCATCAGAACACTATTCTAAAAACGTCTCCTTTAAAAACTCATCCACAGCATAATAAGTTTTCCCTACCAAAAACTCCTTCAGTTTTTTCTTTATTAATTATTTTGTTATTTGAAATGCTTGTAATAGAGACATGTATCTTTATTATATTATATTTTAGGAGCCAGACAAGAAAACACTCTTATGCAAAAATATTTAGTTTTGGATTTGATTAGATTGAGGGTATGTGCTCGTCGCTGTGAGACTGTATTACTTTCATACACGTGTTTATTATTCAAAAATACAGAGACGAAAGTGAAACGACCGCGGACTGTCTGTCCCCTATAACACAAGCAACGACACTGTTCATAGTATAGTTCATAGGTCTAAGGATAGGGATTATATAGGAAGGGATAGGGAAATGAGCTGATCCCTTACTCGTTCACCGAAACACATGATTTTATTTCACGGTGGTCTTCTGTAAGGGGGTGATTACTGCAGCAAAATGGCCTGAAAAATGACTGCGAAGTGCAACGTGCCCAATGCGCCACTACTTTCCAAACCCAGACCATAGCAAACTGAAAAGCAAACTGAAACCATAGAACCCTGATACAGAGCGTCAAGTCAAACACTCTAACCACTCATCCAAGGGGCTATTGCTGAGTCCATAATCTATATAATATATGGATGCAACAAATCTTCAATCGTCTTTCATAATGATTACAGACTCGTTTAGTGGAACCGGTCCACACTAGTGTGAATCGTGGCGATTGTTTCGTGCTTGTCACCCCGGACCAGGTGTTCCTGTACCAGGGGCTATACGCTAACGTCATAGAAAGGTATGCTTAAATAAAAAAAATCACACAGACATTTCAATCCACAAAGTTGACACTAATTTGTTGAAAATTACTTGTTACAAATATTTTCACCCATTTATAGTATAAAGAGTTAACTATAAGTAAAGGAAAAAAAATTATTGCGGAATACGTACTAGTTTTAAAAAGTTCATTTTTTTTTTCTATTGTGTAATGTGCATTTTATAAAGAGATAATTAGAAACGAGGTAATTGAAAGAGTGATTATTTTGATTTCCAGGAGTCGCAGCGCAGATATTGCCTTGCACATTTACAACACTAAAGATCTCGGTTGCAAAAATTCCACAGCAGTTTTGAAACTGGACGAGCAATCTCATAACATTAGCAATAAGCATTGGAATCAGTTTTGGTCTCTGTTGGGCGTCACGGATGGCATTGAAGAGTACAAGCCCATAGAGGCCGGTCATCCCGACGAAGACGAAATATACGAGTCGTGTATAGTACAAACGAACATGTGCTACGAGGTCATCGACGACGAACTGATACCTATGCAAGAATATTGGGGACAGATGCCCAAGATTGAAATGCTCCATCAGTCCAAGACCATAGTATTCGATTTCGGCTCGGAAATGTATATTTGGTACGGCAAAAACGTGCCGCTCGAAATCAAGAGAAAGACCGCTCAGTTAGCTCAGGAATTATTCGACGTCGGTTACAATTATGAGGAGTGTCACATCAACCCTCTGACGGCGGCCGCATATCAAGGCGCCAGGGAGACTTCGAACGGATCGGAGAAAACGGCAAAAAGCCGACCCGAATGGTCCATATTCTCCAAAGTCACCCAACACATGGAAACTATTCTGTTTAAGGAGAAATTCCTAGATTGGCCCGACTACACGAGAGTCATTCAAGTAAAACCGCAAGAGAACAAGTCGAACGGCGTCGAAATAGCCCCCTGCGACGCCGAAGAGATGTTCTCGAACGAATACGAAGATCCGGATCTCATTTTGGAGGGCTCGCACATTGGTCGCGGCACGCACTACTACGACAAGGAGTCTATGAGGCAGTTCGAAATCAAGTCGAAATCACTGTGTAAGTGGGTGGTCCGCGAATACGACTATCAGAAGGTCGACAATGACGCGGACATCGGCGAGTTTTTCTCGGGCGACAGTTACATAATTCGATGGGAGTACCAGATAACTGTGTCGGGTCGTGAGTTAAACGGGAAACCCTCTAAACACAACTTGACCGGGAGAGATCGTTGCGCGTACTTTTGTTGGCAGGGACGCGACGCCTCGTCCAACGAGAAGGGAGCGGCCGCTTTGCTCACAGTGGAGCTTGATAAGGAGAAGGGTCCGCAGGTCAGAGTCGCCCAGGGCAACGAACCGCCCGCGTTCTTGAATCTCTTCCAGGGCAACCTGGTGATACATCAGGGCAAAAGGGGAACGGATCGGAGCAGATACAAGCTGTTCGTGACGCGGGGTAACGTGTCGAACGAAGCATATCTAGTGCAAGTTCCGTGCTCGGTGCGACAGTTGAGAAGTCGCGGGTCTCTGTTGCTTGTCGACACGGAGAAGGGTGCGTTGTACATTTGGCACGGGTCGCGGAGTCTGAAGCACACGAAGAACGTGGCGATAGATCTCGCCAACAGACTGATCGCGAGGAAGTCGACTTACCTGTTCGGCGACAACGCGTCCGACTTGAAGATAATGGAAGTGAAGGAGGGCGAGGAGAGCAAGGAGGTGCTGGAGGCGTTGGGTGTGACGAACAAGCAGTACTACAACTCGGTGCTGGGCGGTAAGGAAGGGGGCGGAGACGTGACGCCGCGACTGTTCCACTTGACGGACGCGGGAGGCCAGTTCGAGGCGAACGAGGTGCTGTCGCCGCTGCGGCACGAACATCTGGTGACACCCTTCCCTTTTGAACAAAAGGAGTTGTATTCCGCCTCGCAACCCGGTGAGTTAATCAATAGTTTATTTGCAACTTAACAACAATACAAATAAAACAATAACACCAAGACAACAAGTTACAAATAGGTTCATATTTAATATTTTTCTGGCATAAATGAGAAGAAATTCCAAATTAATACTAATGGCCATTTCCCCGCAACATTTAATACAGCAACAAGTGGACCGTCAGCTTGTCTGTTGACCCTAACATAAAAAAAATACAGTATGACACGATAAACCAATCTGGAAACCATAAAATAGACATTAATTTACGATTAATTTAGAGTTCACAATAATTCCACCAAGCTGATTTTAAATGTTATTTTAAATTTTTAGGCCAGAATATTGAAAAGATTTGTTTAATAGAAGCCTGTGTTTTTTAAAGTGAGAGTGGTTAAAAGAGTGTGCGATGGGTGTTGCAGCGTTGTTCCTGTTGGACGCCGGTGGTCGCGTGTGGGTGTGGCAAGGGTGGTGGGCGACCGAGGAGGAGGAGGCGGAGGCGGGCGCGGGGGCGAGGGGCGCGCGGTGGCAGGCGCTGCGGGCGGCCGCGTTGCGGACGGCGGACGCGTACTGGCGAGTGTCGCGCGGCCAGCCCGAAGGCGACGCGGACGTGTCGCTCGTGCTCGCCGGCCTCGAGCCCGCCGACTTCACGGACCTCTTCGACACGTGGACGGACCACGACCAGGCGGCCGAGGCCAACATCGCGGTAAGCAAACTTCTCACGCGGGCTCTTGGAACTCACCTATCTCTATATAATATATACGCAAACCTCCGTGCCTCAGGGGGATTCTCCCGTTGCTACTAATTTTGTTGCTAGGATTTACCAAAATAAACCTTATGTTGTATATATATTACATAGAGTCATTAACCTCAAGTCTTGTTACAAAATAATGTAGGCTGGGTGCCACTTGCGAATTTCAAATATTGTTGATGTCATGACAGATATTTTGAAACAATTAAAATTAATTACTGAATTTAACATCCCTCGTTGCTACGATCATATTTTTTTATAGAAAAGAACGACATTTAAATTAAAAAAAGACTTTAAATTTGTTTAGTTACAAAGTCCGCACTTAGCGAATTAGCAAACATCTCCCTAGGGTGAACTTGTAAAAACGATTCTTTCTGCCTACGGTTTTGGTTCGAAAAAATATATTATGGAATCTTAAGTTTTAAGTTGAAAATAAATTTATACAAAAGTGTGCTAGATTACGTCTTTACAGGGTGCCTCATATTTTTTAATATTCAATCAAAGATCCAATAAAATAAATATTCAGTGCAAAGATTATTGAGCCCTACTGGTAATCCAAATACTACTAATAATAATAATCTAGTGCATTCTTTGTATATTGTACAGTACTTATATATTTTCTACAGAGCACGTGATTCCGAATGAGCTTAAAATACCTTATTGTAATTACGCCTTAATTATTTCTTGAAATTTTATTCCTCTCAAAATATAATAAGAAATGATTTTGTACACTTCATCCAACTACTTTTACGAACAAAACAAACCTATATTCTAGAATAGAAACGCATGCTTTGTAGTTTATATACCGCCATCGGTTAACCTACAGTATAAACACGAAAGCGAAAGCTATTTGGAAGTTGGTCACCCTGACGTAGGTGTTGTCCTGACTGTATTTCTCGTATTTCTTGTGGAATTCTCCGTCTAGACGCCGATTCATATTTAAATCAAGTATTTTACAATCTCTTCCATATATTATGAACTAAAAAACTAATGCTCTCCAAACAATATCGACCACCGTTACCGTGGTCAGGGGCCCTAGCCAAGAGCACAATGCAAACGGGAGCATTGCGTATATTTACGAAACCAAAGAAAATAAAGCCCGCTGATTGGTCAAAATTTTATGTGGGCGTTACAACAACCATATACGTAAATATACGCAACGCTCCCGTTTGCATTGTGCTCTTGGCTAGGGCCCCAGGTACGCGGTCGTTTCGCTTTCGTGTCTGTGCTAGAGGTAATAGGGGAGAATTGGGTCTGGTTGTGGCACACTGTATGATACGCAACGTTGCACGCACTGTACACGAGCAGCACGGGTACAAGAGCGGAGAGGTGGTGTCGGGCGCGTGCGAGCTGTCGCGGCTGAGCAGCGTGGCCGTGCTGCCGCTGGCCGCCCTTCAGCGCCGTCCGCTGCCCGACCACCTCGACTCGCACCATCTCGAGCGGCATCTCTCCCACGCCGACTTCCTGGTCAGTCTTACCTTTCGCTTCATTATATTTTTATACCTTAACAAAACATTGTTTGAACACATTAAATAGGGGCGTGGCCTAAATGTTTTCTAGCACTCGAAACGTCTTCCCCATGTTTTGTTAGAATGTTTTTAGCGCAGTGGACGCGGCTTTATAAACACTCGTGTTTGTAATATATCAATATTAATTTAAGTGACTAGCTGAACCCGGCCACGTGTCTACATATAAATATTATTATAGTGTTTGGGATTGGATTTCCAAAAACGACGAAAACTTCAATGTTTTAAAAAAATGATTCAACTTTCTTTCTTTCAAACCCCTATTTCACCCACTTAGGGGGCGCTTCGGCCGCCGACGAAACCAATGCCACGTAACCGGTTACGTGTGAAGGATTATTTTTCTTGCTACGAAACTAGTTACGTACGACCGCCTACGAAACCAATGCTACGAAACCAGATTCTGACGCATCTTTTTATGTGTGGAAAAGGGACAAAACACATTTATGTATTCTATTGGCTATTTCATAGAAAGAAAAAAAATCTTTGTAAAGTCGGGGTACGAAAACCTTCGTAAGTTTTCAAATTCGCTCCTTTATCAAAATCGTAGACTCTTAATACCTATTGAAACTAAACCACTAAACAGCCAACTGACAGACGTTTGAAATGACATTTTGACACTACTGACAATTTTTTTTTTATTAAGGTTCACAAAACTGGTATACAATTCCATATAAGCAAAAGAAAAAATAATAAAAACATACAAATACAGCAATCAATTCGGAAAGTAACCTACTATATGTGAACACAACATACAAAATAAAAACATAGTTATGAGACAGTTACAACAAAACAAACAAATAACAATTATAAAGTAACGTATTTAAGAATTGATTTCCTTGCTGAGACAGCAGAACCATGGAATAAATCAAATTCATTTCGAATACCGTTATAAGAAGAGCACATGCGATAAATTTTTGACCGAGATTAGTACAATTCTGCTGGTGCAAGCAAATGTCGACTTAAATGTGACGAATCTTTTCTTACCCTGATTGTACGTAACTGGTTTCGTGGCAAGAAAAACAGTTCTTGTCACGTAACTGGTTCCGTAGCAAGAAAAACAATTCTTGTCACGTAACTGGTTTCGTAGCAAGAAAAACAATTCTTGTCACGTAACTGGTTACGTGGCGTTGGTTTAGTAGGCGGCCGAAAGAGGGGGAGGAGAGATTTCAATAAATATATTAAATTGTTTTCAGACGGCGTTCGGTATGACCAAAGAAAAGTTCGAGGAGCTTCCCGCGTGGAAGCAGACCAACATGAAGAAGGAGGTGGGACTGTTCTGACCTGTTTGCTTACACATATTTGACGAACTAAATAGTTTTTTGTACAATCGCAATTGTTTCACACTTTTCTACAGTGCGACGATTCGAATGAATAATATTTGATACCTACGTTAAATACGAAATTTTCCATTAACGAAATTTGTACTAACTAAATGTATTCGTACTCGTGATATTTTCATGTAATCGTTTTTTATTGTTATTGTACGTATATATTTATAATAAAAGTAATGATACTTAATGATGATGATAATGATATAGGTATAGTGTCGGTGCCACGGCTTCGTTCGTTGGAATTGTTGAAATATGTATGAATTTGTCGTATCCACGAGGGGAGGGGCGCACTTTTGTATATTTTATATTGTATTGTGTATTTATTTCAGTTTTCTGTAGATATTTTTAATTAATTTTGGACGGCCAATATCTTGGACGATATTTGCCGTCACTTGGAATCGTATGGCCGTCGTCGTCGTCGTGGATTCGACAGAGTCTTGAAACAGTGATATTTAAAAAAAAAAATGAAGTGTCCGATGATATTTTAAACAATATGTACGTGTGTATGTCTCGTAACGAGATTCGCCAAGTGACTTCAATAAAATAGATAAAATTGCTTTTCTCATTCGTTCGTAACATAATATGTATTTCGTGGATTCAACAAAACAGAGAGAGAGAGAGAGACGAATGAAGAAGCATTTTTAATTATTTCATTGTAAAATTGTTTTTAAAACATATTGTTTTTAATATAGATCGTGTTGTTTTTAGTATAATAAAGGAACTGGTCAAAGTGTGGTTATCAAATAAATAACTAGTTTTTACACATAAAATACTAGTATTACGATACGCTTTAGGGTAGTACTGCGTCGTGTGAATAAACAGACGACCTTTTAAACATTTTAATCGATCAATTTTTTTTTTAGATACTGGATTTTTGAAAATGCATGCGTTTTTACAATACAAAAACTACTGACCACACTCGTGTCCCTTAACTTTAGGATTTTTAAGCGGTTTTGATTTTCATATTTAGATAATTTTTCAGGATGTTTTATAGGTCCCAAAGATCTCTCTGTTATTTTGTACATACGAGAATAATCTTTGCATTTTGCTTTCTATCAGCAAAAAATAAAACATACCTAACCTATGTATAGTGTGTGATAAAAAGTGCGCGTGTCTAAAATTGTCGGGCTAGTACTTAAATGAATGGAATTGGTCGTTATAATTAATATGCTACTCTTAAAAAATCAGCAAAAAAATATTATATAACATAAACTGATTCCTACAACACTGTGTACTTTTCCTACACTTTCACTTTATTTAAAATACATAAATAATTTTTAAAATGATCTATAGTTTACTTTTTTATTAACAAAAGTGTACCGGAAATGCATCACGTTAAAATAAGTTATAAAATATCACTTTTAATTGTATGTAATTTGAATGTACAAAACCGATAAACGATTACATATTGTGTAGTTACAATTTAAAACAAAAACAAACGAAAAATTACCCATCTCACTCTTTCAATATTGGAAATATGCGAGAGACATTATATTCAGTACTCATTTGTTAAAAAAATAAATAAAGTATAGCTCAATTAGTCCAAACGAATGAAATTAATACTAAAATTAAAATTTCCGGTCTCGATCGGTCAATCGTCATATCAGTTTATTAGACATCTTCAAAGTCCAGTATTTAAAAAAAATAATTATATTTTAACACATCACATATCGTATATCTACTCATTAGCTACTCTTTTATACCATGCGTTAGGTGGACCATTATAAACTGTTTACAAAAATTATTCTTACTTAGACATTAAAATTTCTCAAAGCACTTTCTCGCTTATGTGCTTTTCTAGTAAAAATGATTTTTCGCCACCGAAACGTGAGCGTCACGAATTTAACACAAATTGATATCACACGATGGGTTATTTTATGCCGTTTCTATGTTGTATACAATTTTAGATATTTATTTTTTATAACTATTATAGCCTCTATTGCTTACGTAATTGATGTGATTTTTGTCTGCGAGGGCTTCGATGCCAATGAGTAGGGTATAGTTAACAAACGAGTCATACCTTAGATATGAAATGCGTCACTAATTAACTTTGTCCTGTGAAAACGTATATTTTTTATGTCCCATGTGCATTTAAAGCCGAACCTGTTCGGGCCTCAAGCGCGACGTAAAACTCTCTCAAATCCATTGTTTTGCTTTGGTTGTGTTACTTTTAATTATTATTGTATTGAGATTTATTTTGTATAATAATGGTGTAATAAATTGCTAAATTGATCGCCTTTGTTTTATTTAATAATTATCCTATTTATTGGTCCCATGTGTGAATTAGGTATAATTTCTTTAACGATCTATGCCTAAGACAACTACAATCATCGAATATCTGTTTTTATTGACTGGGTGTATTGCAATTATTGCCCGAACGCCGCGCGTTCAACAAAATCAAATCAAAATATTTATTTATCAAAAGTTTCTAAAAGAAACTTTTATGATCGTCATAATAAATTTAAATTTACCAGGGTTTTGGAAAAAAGCCAAGATGACGATCCTGAGAAGAAACCCCGAAAGAAACTCAGAATGATAACAAAAATCAAATCATTTAAAGATTTTAACAATAATTATAACATCTGTCTGTCTGTCTGTCATGGTTCTGCATTGTCAATGAACCAAAATGGTAATAACCCAAAATTTCGCTCTGTTACAGTAGTACACCCAAGAAGTACTACTGGTAGTACAAATGCTACAATGCTACGACAAACAATACAAAAAAGAAATTATTATATACTATCTGGTGCCCGCGACTTCGTCCGCGTTCTGAATGAAAGGTACCCTATGTCCATTCTGTTGTCCCAGACAATGTGTATGCAAAATTTCATGGTGATCGGTTCAGTAGTTTTTGCGTGAAAGAGTGACAAACGTCCATACAATCTTTCGCATTAAAACTTGACCAACGGACTCTTCAAATGAATACTCAACTGAATGAGGTCTTAATAAAACTACACGCCAACTTAGCCTAGAAATAATTTATTAATCAAATACACACATCAGCATATTTACAAATTTGCACAAAATGATTTCATAATTTAAAACTTAAAATACTATAAATAAACATTTACAAATTTCTTGGAAATGACAATTCATTTTGACATTACTTCTGTAATGCTAATGAATTTCAAGCAGCATTCCTGAGCAGCCTGCTGAAGAATCTCCTTTTGGCTTCAATTTCAGCTTCAATTTCAATTTCATTTTCATCTTCTTCTTGGCGTAAGTTAAACTCATCCTCCTCTTCATCGCTATTAGTATCCTGGTCATCGGATTCTTCTTGAGCGGATCTCTTAAAACGACCATCATCTTCTACTAGGTCTTCCAATTCATCTTCGTTTTCCTCCTGTTTCTTAAGTTCGTCATTTTCTTCGTCATTATCATCATCACCTTCAGTTTCTTCTTGTCTCACAATTTCTTCATTTTCTTGTTCTTCGTCATCATCGTTTTCCTCTTGTTTTTTAAGTTCATCATTGTTTTCTTCAACATCATCATCATCATCGGTTTCTTGTCTCACGATTTCTTCATTTTCTTGTTCTTCATCATCATCGTTTTCCTCTTGTTTTTTAAGTTCATCATTGTTTTCTTCAACATCATCATCATCGGTTTCTTGTCTCGCAGTTTCCTCATTTTCTTGTTCTTCCTCATAATCGTTTTCCTCTTGTTTCTTAAGTTCATCATTTTCTTCGTCAACATCATCGTCACCTTCTGTTTCTTCTTGTCTCACGATTTCTTCACTATCTTGTTCATTCTCATCATCAATTTCCTCTTGTTTCTTAAGTTCATCATTTTCTTCGTCAACATCCTCTTCAGCTTCAGTCTCTTCTTGTCTTTCTTCGCTTTTCTGTTCATCCTCGCTTTCATTTGACTCGTCAGAATTTTCGCTTGATTCTGTTTCATCTTCGTCGTCTATTTCTTGTGTACTATCATGTTCGTGGTGGTGATGATGATGATGATGATGGTCCAATTCATAGCTTTTAACATGTTCATGGCCATGGTGATGTTCATGATCATGGTGACTATTTGGTCCGTGGTGCTGTGAATGCGTTCGTAGTTGAGTATTATCGTCAGATTGGTCATCAATGTCAGTGTGGACATGGTCATGATCATAATCATGTTCGTGATCATGGTCATGATCGTGACCATCTTCGTGATCATGATCGTGATTGTGACCATCTTCGTCATCTTCGCGATCATGATCGTGACCATCTTCGTGATCATGATCATGATCATGACCATCTTCGTGATCATGATCATGATCATGACCATCTTCATGATCATGATCGTGATCCTCGTTTCTATAAATGAACTTGACTAATGTATCTTCTGCTAATATATCATCGTTCTTATCCACGTTATTTTTGTAATTTTGTAATTTTAAAGCTTTTATTAGAAACTCTTCTTCAGGTTCAATTTCTTCAGGGTCTGATTCAGGCTCTGGACCTTGTTCCGGTTCTGGCTCTGATTCTGGCTCATATTCTGGCTCATATTCTGGCTCATATTCTGGCTCAGGTTCTGGTTCCGGTTCTGGTTCTGGCTCTGGCTCTGGTTCTGGCTCTGGCTCTGGCTCTGGCTCTGGCTCTGGCTCTGGCTCTGGTTCTGGCTCTGGTTCAGGTTCTGGCTCCGGTTCAGGCTCTGGTTCTGATTCCACAATACAGCGCTCGGGTGGACTCGACCAATCACAGACCTGAAAAGAATTTATAATATTTTAGGGAACAAATCTGGGATATCGAGAAATCAAGACATCAAAAATGTCATTGTTGTACCTGAATCCAAATAAAAACATATAACCTCTCTTAGTATACTGAAAAAAAGTACACGTGTTTGTGTTTGTTTGGGCGCCGATTAATTTTGACACCAAAATTTACTTTGCAAAAATGCTGCTGTCTGGAGAAGAAGTTAACTGATGTGTATTATGTTTGTCGGGTATTACTTTGAAATAGATTATATAAAAATTGAGTAATAAATGTATTATTGTAAATATACACTTTTACATCAATAGTTTAGTCAGGATTTTATCAATCAATCAATCATCAATAGTAATAATAAATCTGTAAGTGTAGGTATTGTATGTATTATGTTCCTCCATAATTCTTAAACGGATTAACTGATTTTCATGAAAATTGATGGTAGATCAACATTTAGACGTACGGGACACAGAATAGGCTATTTTTTTCTTTTTCAACGCGGACGAAGTCGCGGGCGCCAGCTAGTTTCCAACATTATCTTACATTACTGCTAACGTCTCTTCTTTCGTACCTGTTCTCCTTCGTTGAACCACGTTTCGTCAGGACATTGCATTAGGTATGCCCGTCCAGAATAGCACTGATAATACTGCACGCAGCTGTCTATATGTGCGATGCGAAGAAAGTTCTCTTGTCCGATACATAGACTCTCCGCGTTCTGCCTCAACTGTATTGAGAGGGCGGAGGTGCTGGCGAGAACCGCCGCACAACATACTAGCCATAAGGCCCCTGTAATTAAATAGAATTTAATATCATTTAGTGAATTTTCGTTAAATTAAGCTTCAAAAACTCGATTGGTTTAGAAGGAGGTTCAAAGCAACTTTTCCATGTATTTTAAAACTGCAAAATCCAGTGCAAGCGCCGTTACCTTTACAAAAAATATCTTATTAACTATATATTTATATTTCCTTTAAATATTATTTTTGAGTGTAACTAAATAAATCTGTTTTTTTTTTTTAAATTAAATATGGATATATGAATTATAATATAATATGAATAACGAATACGAAAACGACTCTCCCCTTGTAGCTTGTAGGTGCTTATTAATGTTAATAGCAATGTTTGAAATATTCTAATGTTCCTAATGTTATCTGAGAATTTTGATAAGATTTCTAAAACGTGGCTTGCGTTTTACTATTTGTAGAAAACTAATTGTATTTTATTCCAAAAGAAGACATGTAAGCACGGATAATTTTGATTTGAATATTTAACACTCCAATTATATTATACTTAAAAAAAAAAAATTACTTCACACTTTCGTTTCTTATCTTGCAATTAATTAATAGATTTTATATTATATTGATTTATTTATCATATTTAGAAAAATACATATATATTTTTTAAATATATATTTTTAAAAGAACGCATTACTTGTTAAAATATTTTATCAAAATTTGTATATAATCTCGAATAAAATAACCCCACCGAGTGTGGGATCTGTGGAAACTTTAGAATAAGATGAAACCTACACATGCGAAAGTAGCAACGTCTTAATTGAAAGCTTTTACATGCCGATGTTAGGGAAAACTTTTCAATTAATTGTTAATGTTGTGTGCTATGCGAACACCCACTTTGGCCGTTGTAATGACACAGACCAAAATAGATGTTTATAAATTAAGATTTCAAAAGACACGCTGCTTGAGCGTGGGAGCTCAGTAACAGGTATTTGGGAGAATTTGTTGTCTCAGCTTGTTATAAGTAAGGCGAATAATCGAAGACAGATGCGACGCAAGATATTCGTAGCACTTATTGAACAAGCAAAAGTAATAAAACAAAGGCCAACAATTGCAATAATTTGGAAAAACCTTTACTAGTAGGTATAGATAGAACTATTACGATGTTTCCATGGAAAACATTTTTGGCTTTTAGTCAGTAATTACAACCCATGAAAATGTAGCAAATTCTGCACATTTTAGAAATTAATTATACTAGTCCGTACTATCCTTACTTACTAATATTATAAATGTGAATGTGAGTTTGTTTATTTGATACGCTTTTACGCAAAAACTACTGAACCGATCACCAAGAAATTTTGCATACACGTTGTCTGAGACACTAGAAAGGACATAGGGTACCTTTCATCGTTCAACGCCGACTACGGACTAAGTCGCGGGCACCGGCTAGTATGAAATAATTCAGATATTGCTACGACCAATAACTAATGTTGAAATACCACAAGACCAATAATTCAACTAATGTTGAAGTAATTTTTCCTTTCGAGTACCTAACTCGAAAGGAAAAATTACTTACATAATATTATGTAACTGGAATGAATAATAAAGTCACGAAAAGTTTGGAACATACATATGAGCTCAGTAGGTTAAACACACTCGAAAAGAAAAACCAATCCAATTTTTGTTATTAACTTTGATCGTTGCTAACAATTTTGAGTAAAGAAATAGCTTTGTTATCCTTATTTGACACAATTTACATACCTATTGGTAATGTCTGTTAGATATCGAACATGAATTTATTCTTCAGGTCAACTTCTGGTCATTGATTCATTTTATAGTATTTTTGTTAGTTTAATGTATTTTTTTAAGTGTTATCTAATAATTTAGTATTTTGTTTATTTATATAGTAATAATATGTGCTATGTGCTTCCATTGTCGTATATATATAACTATAAATTTATACAGAGACCTAAATAATTCCATATTGACTAAGTATAATCCTGAAATCCCAGTATCGAATTCCCTGATTGTAGGCTAATCGAAGAACTAGTGAACCTAACCGATAGAGGAGCTCTGAGAATTTCAGGAGAAACAGGGCTTCAAAAAGTATAAGAAAAGTTTCAAAAAAGTTCTAGTGCTTAGAAGTCCATCTTCTAAACCACACTTCTTGGTAAGTCTTAATGGTAAATGAAATGTGCCTACATTGATATACAAACGTAGTGAAGTGTTACAGATTATTTAAAAGATTTATCGCGATATAATACATAACATTGTTCGAATTGTCAAGTATCCAATCATCATGCAATGTCAATCAAAGAGATAAATAATATTTCAAATAAACAGAAAGATTACCAGGTTGGTCTTGTATTTAATTACGCAACATTTAAAAGACTTTTATTTAGATTATAGATTATTCTGTTTCCTAATGAGTTAAATATCTGCTGTAAATTGCTACATTGCTCATTAGGAAACACAGGAAAATTAGGTGCTCATATTTGCGTCGGTGGCGTCGAGGGTTAATAAAACTATTGCCTGATGTTAAATTATTCTCTAACTAAAAGAAAAAGCGTCTAAAAATATCAGCACATTAAACATTTTTGAACAATAATGAAATTCAATGTTTTAAAAGTTTTAGGTATTATTTTACGAAGGCTTCAAAACTTTTTTTCGAACAAAAACAACGCTTTACCTAAGCTAAACTAATAAAGAGGTTTTGGAGCCCATCGTGCTGTGAACAACTGAAGTCAAATATAGAAAACTTTATTCTTCAAGTACTGAAGGCGACTACAAGAAATTATTTTAAAGTAAATATAGATAAAGGTACCTAAATATAATTAAAAAAATATCGTCGTTGTTAAAACAAAATCTGATTCAATTTTTATTTCATGACTCACGATTTTGATTCGTTTTGATTCTTATTAGACAAACACACCAAATCTCACGAATACTGCCTTATTATTATATCGTATAAAATAATAATATAAATAAACTAAAGTTTTCATGTTTAAAAGAAAAGTAACAACCGTAAGTTTCAAACAAAATACCAATTTTGTTAAATTTAAAATTCTTCATTTAAAATTTTCCAGGAAAACTTTTTTTGTCAATATTTCAAAAGTATATTTTTTGCACATAGCAGATTTTGGTTTAACAATGACTATATTAATTCTTCATGATATGTAAATTAAAATAAATTCCTACATAAGTATAGATTTTCAAAGTTGAATGGTGCGAAACCATTGTTCCGTATGTAAGTAGCATTATAAAATTATTGTTTTTTTTTTTAATTTAGAATTAATACTTGTCTCAAATAAACATTGAAATACCAATCATATGTATGAAATAACTCATAAAAATAAAGTAGTCACTTACTGGTCATTTTGTCCGTAAAGCGTGCTCACAGTATTGCGACCGGTGACCAAAGTAACAAGAGTCGCGGAAAATGTTCAATTTTATCCAGATCAGTACATTGAAGACGTCGACGATAACGTCGGGAAATATTGCAAGATATAGACAAGATACTGTCGATCAAACGCTTATCTGTATAAAAGTTTAGACTGTGTTTTCACTGTTACGATTTTGCGACTTTATTTATGACGATTAAAAAAAGCCGTAATTTTTTAAAAATTTTTTTGAAGTTCAAGGAATACTGTCCCTTTAATTCATATTAATTCATTTATTAATTACATATATGTCCAATGTACATGCTATGCAAATACTAGCATATTTAATTTTAAATTAAATTATTTTGTAAGTTTACAAAACTATATTTTGTATGTAACAAACAAAATTGCCACGTAGGACATGAACTGAGTTGTTCTGTATATGAATTATTACTAAAATAAGATTAAGGACTGAGGAAAAATTGTCTGAAATAAAATCATTTTATGATCATTTAACATAATTTCAGATTCAGGCTCTTTCAGAAATCATAATAAATTACACCAAGTAATATACACAACAGTGATTCAACCTACGTTATTTTATTACGGATATCGTTTGATTGTCATAAACTACTTAGCTACAATGATATCGGTAAAAAGACAGTATAATTTTTTATATATTTTTTGTAAATGCCAAAGCGATTGACCTCAATCTCAGCTGATGGTAAGTGAAGATGAAAGTGCAGAAAGAGTTAGCTTGGCCCTTTAAGTTCTCGAAGAGTCCCAAGTTGTATATTACAGGGACTTTGAACCTGCAGACATTGGATCCTTAAAATTATAACTGCATAAATATTTTCATACATTTTAATGGTCTAGTTTTCGCTTTCATTTTCGTTGTCTGTAACACGGTTCAAGTCTAGAATATAGGTTAGACCTACATAATATCGTCACGCAATAATCTTTTTTTTTAAACTATTTTTTATATATATTTGTTTGATTTTATCGTGCCAATGAAACAACGCCTTAATAAAATTTCAATGGTCAATTCATAGTAAATCTTGCAAATTATGAACTGTAGTTTAACGTGGCCTTGTGTATATCATACGACTCAAGCATGCACAGCATTACGCTACCTAATGTTGTTAATTTTATCAATAACTCAAGATAAATTAGGCACATGAAATTGTTATGGAATAAATTGTTAGTAGCAACTAGATGAAATGACAACACATATGGACCACACATGAAACTTAGTGTTGGTATTATAATACTATCTCGACTTTTGTAAGAATAGTCATAGCAACTTCAAAAGATGCTTTACTGTCAGTATTCGTAAGGAATGTGATGGATAGGTATTAGGTAGATTCTTCTTTCTTCCACAATAATTTCTTTCTTATTGTATGACTATTTTAAATAAATCATAATTATATTATGAGCGTTTAACTGTCTCGGTAACATCTGATTACCTTCATTCCTTCATTCATTCCATTATTACATTGTTCTAAATACAGAAAACTCTGAAATGTTGGAATCCAACCTTAGAATTTAACTATGGAATTGAAATAATTCGGACTTAATAACTTTCCGACATAGTGCTCTTAGTAAAACGCCTATAGTTATTATTTTTGTCTCGCAATGTCGCAAAATTGGCCTTCAGGAGGCTTCAGAGCGTAAAATATTTATATGAAAAATTGTCAATTTTGCAGTTCGCTAGCGAGTGCGGTCATTATAACTCATGGTAGAGGTACTGTACTCCTCGCGAATTTTTTGGCCAGTTAACAGATTACAGTCAGCTACCTGCGTTCAATCTCTGACATAACTTCGATTGGGTTGAAAATTGCGGTCAGATACTTGGCCTCGGCCAACTAAGTAATTTTCCTTTGGTATTTTAAAATTTATTTATAATTACTACAGCAATGATCTTGGCATTTGTTTGCATCACAGTAACGTAATTATTCTACTATTTACTTCTCACTTTACCTTTTAATAGACACGATGTCATGATACCGGAAATTCCGGAACTGTGCGTGTTCAACAAATGTATACAATCATTATACCAAGCTGAAAGAAATTAATTAAAAACATAAAATAAGTAATTGTAATGGGTTATGTCATGACATATTTTACAGTGTTGTGCTCGAGTTCGCGTGCTTAAATTATCGATTCAGACTTAATTCATTTAAATGCATTACTTACGTTTGTGCTTAAGTTAAGTATGTATTTAATTATTTCTATTGGCAACAATTTCTAGCTTTGTACCTACTAGGCACTTTTTAAACTATGCTGAATGTCATGATTCACTATAATCATTAATTACATATCTATTTATATTTATATTTATATTTTTAAAGGTTTTATAACTCTTTAATGATATTACATACTATAGCTGGTGCTCGCGACTTCGTCCGCGTAGAAAATTATAAAACGCCATCTACCGTATTTTGGATAGATGGCGCTATCTCCTGGGCCAAGCTACTAGGTTTACTTTTATTTTATATTTCCCGTAGGAATCAAGCATTTTCCCGCGGTAAAAAGTATCCTATGTTCATCACGGATAATGTCGGTTTCTAATGGTAAAAGAATTTTTCAAATCGGTCCAGTAGTTTCAGAGCCTATTCTATACAAACAAACAAACAAATCTTTCCTCTTTATAATATTAGTTCATACGACTTGTCCGATGTAAAACAACTTACTAAACTAATATAGCTTTTTTCTGCTTGTGTCCGACAACAGGTCTTATAATCTGTTCTGTAAAATTATTCACTTTACTAAAATAAGGTTTCTAAAATATATTTTTTTCTTTTCATCGTTTAGTTTTAGGAAAAGTTTTTTTTTAAATTAGTTTTACTTTTTGTATAATCAACACATTTTTAGTGAGTGATATGAATGGTTTTTAAACTAGTTCTTAGATACATTTTTTCCATACCTTTTCATAAGCTTTGGTTAACATATTTCTCCGAAACGTTTCCCTCTTTTCAACCGACTTCCAAATTTGAGGTTTTCAATTTGACTGTATTTTTTTTATGTTTGTTACCTCATAACTTTGACTGGGTGAAACTTTTTTTATTTGATATTTTTTTTTTATTTGAAACCTGGTGCTTCCCGCGTGGTCCCATTTAAATTGGGTCCAGTTCTGACAATGGCATCCACGAGAAAACGGTTTGAAGTCGGTTTTTTTTTGTTAAAAAGAGTTATTATTTATTTATTTAATAAAGAACACAAACAGATTGCAACTATCTGTTCGTGCAGCACAAACATCTGCACAAACAGACTATACTTATTATGAATACCTACTTTAAAATACGTTGACTGTATATGATAAATTGCTAAATTGCAGTTTTGTACATTATCGTTTTCGGACGTGCCAATTATTGCAGTTTTGCTATATTATTTTATTACTAGATAGCTGAGAACATAAGGAAGTTATCTAAATGTAGTTTTACAAAAGTCTCATACATTTATTCGATGATAATCACATTGTAAAGATGAAAATATATTCTGTAACAATTTGCATCGAAAAATATGAAAACAAAATACAAATATGTAGTAATTTTTAATGTCAGTATATTACTTATTAGTTACTAAATTGTATAAAATTTCCGGTTAATTTGTTACTAGTTATTTCTTCTCAGTCATCCAAAAGTAAAAATCCGGATAATCTTTGAAATATTTTCAGTCAATTTTCTCGAAAATGGTTAATTTTTGACCCATTTAAATTGCCCCAATTTAGTCACAGTATCGGCTCCCGAGAGTAATGCGAGTAATTTCTGGGTCAGCCAATTAGCCACCCTATGCTCCAGCATACTCATCCTTCTGGTAAATCCGCCACTGATGTCAGGATGTGGCTTAGAAGGTCTGAAATATTTCCAACCTAAGTAAACAGTGGCATTGGTAACATTTTCTTATCGTTACGAGAATGTCAGATGATAAATGAGTTTATCGAGTCGCTCTAGAAAAGTGCCTGAGTTACTCGGATGCATTTCGTCTTGTCAATAAAATACGATGTACACTAGGTATGTTTATCTCTACTTAGCTCTACGCAACTGAAAACTGAACATACCTATCTTATTGGAATATTTTCAAGAGCACAGACAGATAAGCGTGGGTTCGTTTGATTTGTGTGGACACACATTGTTGATGAGTGAATTCACAAATTTCCTTCTGGTTAGTGTTCTGTACAGTCGGCCGCGAAATTCGAACACATTCAAAATTGCAAAACAACTAAACACTCAACGCGCCATAAGTGGTTGTCACGACTAGAGAACAAAATAAACTTACGTACAAATGATCGTAAAAAGCTTCAGTAAGTAAGTGAGTAAGTTGAGTGTTCAGTTGTTTTGCACTTTTGAATGTGTTAATCGACTTATGCGGCCGACTGTACATAAAAAAAAAGAAACGGAACCATTGTATGATATTTTTATTGTGCTTCGTCTTCTTTTCTCGTAATCATGTAATTATACCTATTAAGAAGGACCTTTGGTTGAGTTGTTAAGGTGCTTGCTTCAATGCTCTTGTCTTGGCGGTTTGATTTCCGGTTGGGAGATCTTTGGAAAAGAACTTTTCAAAGTTGGCTCTAGTGGAAAGTAGAGGTAGGACACACAGCGTCGTTTGGACTGCTCCTTATGCAGAAGAAACCATCACGTTATTAGATATCAATGTTAAATAATAGTAGCATGCTTGTATTTCCCCTAATCCTTCCTAATCCCACTTCCCCTTTATCCTTGATCCTACTATGGTTGGCAGCGGTGATACAGCGTCTATGGTGTTATTTGTGCTATAGGCGATGGTATAGACACCTAAAATCAATGTCAGACTGTCTGACGAATTTCACATAAAGATGAATTTGTTACTGAAATATTCGTAGTTATACAGGCTAGAATTTTGTAATGCCACTTGCAGATAGAAAGAGAAAGTTTTACTCAAAGAAAACATTCATTTATTTTTGAATAGAAAGAAAACTGCATTCAAAGATTTTCGAAAATTTCGCTTGCCACACCCGAGAATCGAACCGACTAAAATTTATTAATCAAGATTTCATGGTTTTCCTTTCATTTAATTTGTCACGTTTGTTAGAGAGATTTCATCCTTATAATTGACCCTAGCGATCAATGCAATAAAAGTAAAGGGTGTAACTTTTACAGATTTTAGCCGGTTCGATTCCCGGGTGTGGCAAGCGAATTTTCGGAAATCTTTGAATGCAGTTTTCTTTTTATTCAAAAATAAATGAATGATTTCTTTGAGTAAAACAGTAAATCGTTGTTGATGCGAGGTGTCAATTAGATTATGTCTGTCAGCCATCAATTTGAATTATCTTAAATAAGTCGTAGTTTAGTCATAACGCTTGGGTTTTCTAATGACAAAAAAAAACCCAAACAAAAATTTGCAAACTGTCACTAAACCTTCGCTGAATGGAATATTATCACTAAATTTAAATTAATTTTAACAATTGGTATCCACCTACTTCAAATGTTGGTAACATTATGAGACTTAAAGGTTATAGGGCTTGTATAGATGTTATATTACCAAAAGTTGTGCGACCATCATCAGCCATTACTGAAAATGTAATTGCTGATGATGGTCGAATCACGGACTGGAGCTAGTATCCTAATCTGTACTAATATTATAAAGAAGAAAAATTTGTTTGTTTGTATAGAATAGGCTCCGAAACTACTAGATCGATTTGAAAAATTATTTTACCATTAGAAGCCGACATTATCTGTGATGAACATAGGATACTTTTTACCGCGGGAAAATGCTTCATTCCTACGGGAAATCTAAAATAAAAGCAAATACTAGCGGCTTGGCCCGGGAGACAGCGCCATCTATCTAAAATACGATAGATGGCGTTTTATACTACGCGGACGAAGTCGCGAGCACCAGCTAGTAATATTATAAATGCAAAAGTTCGTACGTTTAGATGTTGTGTAAAAGTTAAACCTTATTCTATCTTTTTTAAAATTTATTAACAAAGACCCACTTGTAACAACAAATTTATATGGAATATCTCTTTTTTTAAAAACCCGTATTGTATTTTTATGCATGAAAAACAATTCTACACGGGAAAAATGTGTTGTAGGATAATTACTGTATATTTTTAAATTTCATTAGCATGGGATTGGAGGCCCTTTTGTATAAAGTTTTTGCAAGTAATAAATACTTTTTTAAATATTATAATTATATGGATCAATATTAGGTATAAAAGGAAAAGATTTGTATTTTTGTTTGTAATGAATAAACCTAAAAACTACAATATGTTATATTTTATAATGTTACGTGGACGAAGTCGCGTGCAACACTTTATTAATGTTTTAAATCAAATTCATAATTATCTTCTCTTGCATGTAGCATGACTAGTATTTTAGTTAAATCATAATTAAAGAATTCTTTAATATTTTATTTCTATACTATCTTTTAAATATGACTAATATATCTTATCATTTCAATAACTCCTCTCCTTAACGACGTCATTTGCTCCACATGGTGGATTTAAGTTTTTCGTGGAAAAACTAACCATTTGTAAAGAGCTTTAGACATCAAAATCTAGTAGATTTGTCGTTATTGCTCGAAATGTTACCTCGTCAATCCGAACGATCTACTAACGCGAACGTTTGGCAAGGATTATGTGCCCTAACGCGGAAGCTTTTTGTTGCAAAGAAATTATAGTACGTAGGTACTTTTAGTACTTTCGCTGTCATTTAGGCGTCCGTGAAATAATAAATAAAACAAAAGTACACACAAAACTTATAATGAAGCACAAAGTACCTACCAACTTTGCTTTCATAATAAGTCTAACATAAGTTTCATTTTGTTAGTTATTTTACTTACCTAGTTCCCTGGGTTGCATTTGTACAATGTTTGTGGTGCATTAAGGTGCATCAACTAATGCAATTTAAGCATGTTTCGCTGACTTTAACGAGACTTTATTAACAATTACAGTACTTGAGTAATCTTTATATTTTTAAAACATAATACTCAACTTAGTCACCGAGTATATATCTATAACTTAGTGTTGCCTTCACATGCCACTCAGTTTGAATTAAAAATTATCTTAAAATCTTCTTGATATGCAAGGAACGCGGAAATGACATATTATCTGCTATAATTTTTACAATATCAATTGGTAATAATGGGGTCATTTTATTAAGTACAATTTGGAATTTCATCTCGAAGCAAACAGCACGTAGCACCATCAACTACAGACGACATGTATTCTAGCGGCGACGACGAGGCGCAGTGGAATCGTGGACGATTGTTTCACGGCAGATATCCAAAAACGCGAATCACAGACAAATAAAGACATAGGGGTCCATAATTTAACTCGATTAACAATATCTTAATATTATGTCCCTATAAAAAGAATGTGTCTGTGTACTACAAAACCGCTCAGCGGATTTTGATGAAACTTTCAAACATTCTTCAGTTTAGTCCAGCGGGTAATCCCGTGAAGTTTGGTAGCGATCGGACTCGGGCGAAGCCGGGAGCAGGTTGCTAGTAGCCTATATTATTCAGTGATAATGTGTAGCTTTCTATAGGTGAACGAATTTTCAAAATAGATAAAATATTTTTTGAGTTTATTCATTACAATCAGTACAAATATATTTTCTATTCAATTCAATTAAATTGACAAGCCTTTTTGTTAAATTGTTAAGAGTGTCATCCCTGGTGCTCAGTGGTCCAAGACTTAATTTTGACCACTATAGAAGTAAGTCAACACCTTGTAAGGAAATCTCTACTAAATCAGTCAGCTGAAATTCTGAATTTCTGATTATAAACCAATGCAAATATTACCATGACAATTCATGACAAATATTCGTTATTTTTTAATATGGTTGTATTGTATCAATATTTAAATAATGTCTTCATAAAATTGTACGCTCAAAATGACTCGAGTTTACTTGGAATCACAGATTCGGAATAAAATAGTCCCTGCGGGGAAACCACCGTTTTTGATATATTTATTTTGTACACGGAATAAAATTTTAGTTTTAAATAAACATTAAAATCTACTTTTACTTACTTTTGTATACTAGTAAAAAATATAATAAGTACATATAAGTTGACACTCTATTCAAATTTTATCTAAAAAGAGAAATTCCTAGTGTTTTTTTAATTAATAAGAGTACTTACTTACTTTAATACTTTTTCATAATAAACCAGACAATTACTGAACAATAATATGACTATACACAAAAATATATATATTTTTTTTTATATAATCAATATAAAACTTTCGCAGAAACGTGTTCATCTATCAATTGCAGTTAGACACATTTGAAAAGTTTCCAACTAAAAAACGAATAACTAAATATAATATTTACACCACTTGTCAGATGTTACGTCGAAACAAAATTGATTGGTTGTAACTTTAAATTGAGTTTGATAACCTGCATGCGAAAATCCTTTCTAAAAACAACTAAGTAAATCTATGTTTTTAAAAATTTATTATAAATGTGCACATAATTATGTGTCATTCATTTTATCTAAATTCTTTTCAATGCATAACTAAGCAATGACGCATAGATGCAAACCCTCAACAGATAACATGGTTGGAACACCGCGGTGAGCCCAGTCACTTTAGCTTATATTTTAGATTTTTTTCACATTTTAAAAGGAATACAGATCGTTACAAACCGGAAAAAAAATCCGCGTCGTCCGATCAATCGGACCAACAGGAAAATAATTCCACGTCGTCCGATCAATCGGACGAAACAGTCGGGCCGCGCGGTAAGGGCGGTAAGGGTTTATTAACACCTGACCGCATATCTGACTTTCGTGGACTACTATACCCTTATTTACAGTTAAAATTACACAAATTTATTAGGGACTCATGTTTACACAAAGCCCTTATTTTTAACTCTTGTATTTTTATTATATTGTCCACCATTAGTGGCTTAGTGGCGTACGTGACCTATTTTGACACCCTTTTTAGAGGTGGAATTTCTTTCAAAATATTCCTTTGTAATGTGCTAAAATATATTTGCCCTTGTTCCCCGTGTTACTACCAGACTCACTGCTCTAGTGGTATATTTTTGTCCATATACTTACAACTCCTGTTATAATATGGAAAAAAATTACATAGTAATAGTTTTATGATTTTGACTCAATCACCTACTTCCAAATTTAAAATGTTATAATCTTATAAGCTGTGTGATTTTATTTTTACAATTTCAATATAAGGAATGATCTTGATTACTATATTATTAAAATTAGCACGTACACATGTATTGTTTATGGAGCTGGTTTTCTTATAATTGGGAAAACCAAGACAGTATATGCACTACAAATTCCATACATATCTACATAACTTCAGTAATCATTGCAGTCACATCACACAGCCATTGCAGTTGGACGTTGTACTTCCATTTAAATTAATGATAATGGGTCGTAGTATCTGAGATGTTATCATTACAACGCAATGTATTTTATGCGCTAAGGCTATGTTCACATACATGTTTTTTAATAATCAGAATAATAAGTCGTAACTTATTTCATTACAAAACTTTGAAATATTTTAAGAACGGCACTATTCAGCATGGATCTATCGCAGTGGCTTTTGAAATGGAGTCCCTAGACAGCAGTATATATTATAACTTCCTTTATGTTAGACAGCCAAAATTAGCAGCAGTAAAATTCGCGCGCTTGTCAAGCAACTTTGACCGTTTAGAACGGAGCTTGACAAGCAACTACATGATTGATGAATTGATGATGCTTGTCAAGCAACACATTCAGTTACACTGGGTCACTCTGTGGCGTCTGAGATCTAAATGAATGCGGATGCTTGACAAGTATGCTGCAAGCCTCGTCAAGCATGCTTGTCAAGCACGTAAATGATTGTCAAGCAATTTCAACCGTCTAGGGACTCCAAGATCGTCTGTCCAATTTGTGGGTGGAAGTCCCACTCCGCACTTGTCGGTTGCGTGTTAAGTAACCTACTAAAATCTATAATTAAAAATTATTGCTTTCTTGCTTACTTAATTTTAATTACACTATTGTTTCTAAACGAACACTATATATATGAACATCTTAAAATTAATATTCAATAAGCTCATTTATAAGCCAGTGTTCATACTGTTGCTTGTTATGTTTGAAAATACATTCTGTTACAGATTTACATTAAATAATCTTCATGATTTTCATTTCCGAAACATAAATAATGTAAGGCTGAGGTTACACGTCCTAGTTCATTCTGGTTTCAATCGTTAGCAAACATTTTTATTGTAGTGGTTTGGTTAGGCCAAAATACTGTGCTTTTTTAAACTAATATATCATAAAAGGTATGTTTTTATTTTCAGCAAACTCATATATTCGTACGCGCAGTAGTTCGCATTTTGAAAATCGCACAGGAACCTAATATTTTTCCAGGATAAAAAGTATGCTGTAATTTAATCCTTACTAATATTATAAATGTGAATGTGAGTTTGTTACGCTTTCACGCAAAAACTACTGAACCGATCACCATGAAATTTTGTATACACGTTGTCTGGGACACCAGAAAGGACATAGGGTACCTTTCATCGTTCCAACGCGGAGGAAGTCGCAGAGATAGTCATCAATAAATCAGTGACGACCGCAATCAATACTGTTAAGCCGTATCTGCGTGAGATTAGCGTGCACAAACGCACAGATTAAACAGAAAAAAATCTATTTTTTGACCTCTGTAACATTAGTACAACATATACAGACTTAATATTTAAATATTTTAATGAATTAATTAATAGAATAAATATTTTATTTTTATTTCGAACCCGCGCGAAGACGGGAGCTGGCTACTAGTTATGTATACATAGATATAAGTATAGATTTCTATACTTCAAATAAAAAATTTTAATAACAAATATGTTAAACTTATTACATTCGTAAGTATTTTACAAATTAATACTTTGGATTGAGTATTAATTTGTACAATAATTACGGTTGAGTAATTATTGTTAAATTACTCAAACCGATCAAAGTGATTTATACATAATTAATTTAAGGCTTCGGCATATAGGCTTCCTAAACTATTTTCGTTTGCCTGTTATGAGGGAAAAACTCAGAGATTAACAGTGACGTCATAAAATTTAAATAATTATTATCGACTTTTTTGGCTTCTATGTAACATTTAAATCTTACAGTTTGTAATATTATATCAATAAAAAAACTATAATAAAAAGTGAGTAAAATTATTGAATATATGAAAAGTCACAGAGTTATTTTAAATTCACTCTGTCAATTCTAATTTAAAATTTAGAATAAGAGCATAAACATCAATTTATTTTTAAAATATTTAGAAAATAAAAATCAATTATAAGTTGTAAGTAGAGGTTTGTCCTCTTTGGACTCCAAAAGCGCTCAATGGTTTTTAATTCGGTTTTCACGTTAATTTAAGCCGAAAGCGGGTTACTAGTACGCCTTTATAAGGCTATATTATATTTCGTTTATTTGTAATTAAATTTTGCTTATTTGATACACAATATTGTTCGATATAATTAATGATTGTTGATTATAATATAATTAATGGAGGTAACACCATGCTCGTATCTTCATACGCCTGCGGGGGAACATATCTTTAGTAGTAAGTACAGTCGGGGTAAGAATAGGTTCGTCACCTTTAAGTCGACATTTGCTTGAACCAAGGTAATTGTCAGTAATGCCAAAATTTCATTTCAAACGTCAGCTGCCTGCTTAGTGTTTTAGTTTCAAAAGGTACTAAGAATCTGATTAAGGAATGAATTTGAAAACTGACGAAAATTTTCTTTCCTCGACTTTACATTATAGTCTTTCTATATACCTATATGTAATTAGATGTTGCATAATATGGTTCTTTTAGTCTAGGTGCGTCAATATTTAAGTGAGGGGTTGTAAACATTGGAAGCACTTTCGAATGGTTAATAATGCGTTTCTAATGGGCCTGAAGCCAATTACTTAGATTGCCATCCTTTTATACATAGATTACATTATGTATGGGTAAAAATGCAAGAAAAACTGTATCTTTTTCATTTCACTCTAGACTCTAGACATATTAACATATAAATTACGTCCTACTACTAGGAATGTGAGGGGAAATGTGTTCTATATGTGAGTAGGTACATACCAACAAGTATTTAATACTATTATTATGACGCACTACGGCTGCGATTATGATAAAACTAAACATGTCTTAAAGGTGCTGTCCTGACCGAGATTCGAACCAGCGGTTGTAGTTTCGGACGTTTGACTCATGTATTATCATTGTTCGATAAATTTTCTGCAAAGTAGAATATCTATGCAATTCAATGGAAAGAACTATTACATTGCAACTATTATCAAACTAGAGTGAAATTATAACGCCCATTTCACCAATCCCTACTATAGTACCCTGGTAGGATGGCAAGATGGCGTCACTTGTACTTAAAGAGGCAGTTAGCCTATTAAGTGGTGGCAACTGTAACATTATTGAAACAAATTAATTATTGTTTTTCATTCTGTAACATGTTTTCTTAAAAAGAAACTTTGGTATGTTTGTCGAAGAAAAACACAAACTTTTTTGAGAAACAATCTCGTTCGCTTTTGCAAGAAAGAAATTGTTTAAATAAACCGCATTCTTCAACATTTGGTTCATAATTTCAAATCGGTATTACTTTTGAATGGACCGTTAAAATGTGGATAACTATAAAACTATCGGTAAGTATATAATTACAATGTAACATTTTTTTGGTCAAAATTTTAGTGGAAAAATGAAAAAATGGAAAAAAATTGAGATCATTTTAAACTAAAGTAACTTCGATAACATATAACTTTGCAATATCTGATCAAAAATGTTAATCGACCTTAACAACTACTGAATTCCGATAATTTTGGCCAATCGGAATTAATATATATATATAAACGTAGGTACTTAAGTGATGTTTAAATGAAATCATAATAATTCTTTTGCAAGTGAGAGATAGTTTTTAATGTTACTGTAAGATTTTAATGTAACAACCATGGTTGTTCATATTTATGGCTTTCCCGGTAATTGCATTGGCACTTGTTTTCTATTGCAGCTATTACAGTAGGGATGTGCGGATCCTAAATGCTCTGGCTATAAGGCTTTATTACAATGATTTGTTTTTAAAGAAAAATAAAAAAATATATACACATATCTTTTAAATCTATCAAAATACTAGGGGGAAAATAAAAAAATATATACACATATCTTTTAAATCTATCAAAATACCAGGGGAAATTGTGTTAAAAGGGGAATCAAGATGAGAATGGGGATTGTGATATACTTAGAATTCTTTACTGAGAGTAAGTATAGTGCGAGCTAATTCAATCTACTTTAATTTTCATATGTATGTTTTTTTTAAGTTTATCTAATATATAAAATTCCCGAGTCACAGTGTTTGTTGCCATACTTCTCCGAAACGGCTTAACCGATTTTGATGAAATTTTATATGTACACTTGGTAGGTCTGAGAATAGGTTTTTATGTATTTTTTATACGCGGGCGAAGTCGCGGGCAGCAGCTAGTATCAATCAATACTAATAATAAATCTGTAGGGGAGTAATTTACTTTGTTTTCAGAAATATCGTGTATATAGGCTCTATACATGATACTGAAACTAAATTGACGATTTTTAGAATTTTTTTCTGTATGTATGTATGTATGTTCCTCCATCACTCTTAAACGAATTAACTCATTTTCTTGAAACTTGGTAGATAAACATTTAGAAGTGCGGGACACGTGATAGGCTACTTTTTATCTTTTTTAACGCGGACAAAGTCGCGGGCAACAGCTAGTTTTAAATATAATTTATACATCATATATGAAATAATATTTTTAATATTTTTTTTAATTGCAACTACGCTTCATTCTCTGGAGATTTGCTTGCCTTTCACACAGCGGAAGTTTCATATTGTTGAATGTTTCAAGTTTGTTATTAAAGTACAAAACGATACAGTTGGGTAATAAGTGTTACCTCAGTAGAAACGAGTTGTAACGGTTCTCTAGAGATTACAATATTTTAATTACAGTCTAAACACCGAAGTGAATATCACGTCTTTACTTTACTCAAAATATCCTAGTTCTTACTTCATACTAAGCCTTAACAATCTTAATAATAAACATTTAAATTTATCTATAAGAAAAATTGTTATTGTATTATAGTAAAGTTAATCTAAGATTGACAGATTGTTAGAGCATCCTCCAACTTAACATGATATGGGTCTAGAACACTCCATACAAATGTGTAACTACACACTCTATACAAATTTGTAACTACATGGACTGTATTTCCTTATAAATAACAGAAAGTAATTTTTAAATGGGTTAAATGACGTTAAAGGCGCGTTAAATGACCTTTTGAGAAAATGGAAGCATTAACATGTTTTTGTAAATAGGTACTAAATACAGCATATAATATGGACTATATAAAATCACTACATATTATCAGTGATTATAATATGTACATTGTACATGTAAATAATAATAATATTAAAGTTATACGAGTCTACAAGGAATGAAGAGGGTCTATGATAAATGTCACAAGATCAGCAGGAAACGTCACTGACGATAAAGGTGGTTACGATAAGATTAAAGACGTAGGTAGGTAAGACTAGTGTTGTATAAATTTTATAATCTATTTCTTTATACAATGCTCAAAAAAAGATTTTTAGTTTTAAATAATTTTTTTAAAACACTGCTAAAAAAGTCACTCTGAGTGTATTTGTTTTCTTCACTAGTGCAAAGTCACGGGCGCTCATTGACAATAAATGCAATACGTGTGCAGACAGAGGGATGTGTTTTAAGAGAGCTGACCTGTATTGAATTATGTTAATACAAGGCCACAGTCGCTGAAGGAATGCTTGATTAGGATCCCTTGATAACTCAACATTAAGATCAGTAGTAAAATGAGCAGTCCGCCTGGACAGAGTAAAGTTACAGAAGACCACGTCGAATCTGACTGCACATAATAATGTGCTATGTCTTGTAACTTATTATATGTTTTAGTAATTTAGTGGAAACTTTGTTGATTTATGTTTTACTTATATGTATGTGTATATTGTGTATCAAGATATTGTATGTTTCCCAAATATAAATAAATAAATAAATAAATAGATTTAGTGCGTAAGAGACCTTTTTTTATGTTAAGGTTGTTCAGGAAGCTGACGGTCCACTTTATGGTAATTGGTTGCCATCGCCTATAACACAAGCAACATCTATCAATTCCCAATCATAAGATAGATCTTATAATGGATTTAGGCCTCAACTATAAATTTTCCAATAGGATCAGTCAGAAGCAGCCTGGATCCACCGTCGACCAGCGGTCCTTATTAAGGTCGTCTGTCCACCTTGTGAGTGGACTTTCTACGCTGCGCTTACTGGTCCTTACGCTTCCTACGTATGGCCTCCACTTGAAAACCTTCCGGCCCCAGCGGCTGTCGCCTCTCTTTACTGTGTGTCCTGCATTCAGTTTGTTTACGGAACTTCTGAGAAGACCTCGCAGTGTCCCGCAGAGAAGGCTATGCTAGGGTCTTTCTGATAAAACCCGAGCATAGCCCTCTCTATCATCTATCTTTCCACGCCACATGACATCACTGGCTACACACGTTGTTCGAAAACTCTAAGGTACATATTTTGGACGAGAAATTTAATCTTTAATACCACAATGATATTATGTTACATATTTAAGGTTTGGGTTCGATCCCTGTTGACAAGTTCCCTTTACAAAACATTTACGAAGGTAAATGTATCGACTTTTCTTAAAAGTGGTTTATACATCAGCAGCATAAACCTGGTTTATACATCAACTCTTATCATTATCATTAAATTAGTTATTATAAACACTCGAGATATTGTATGTTTCTCACTGTAAAAACACAAGACTATTATAATGTCCTTTTATTTTATAATAAGAGTTTTGATAAGCGTTGTAAAATAAAATAAACAAAATAGTAATATCAAATTTAAATTTTAAAACAAATACTTTTTTTTTATGTTAAGGTCGACAGACAGGCTGACGGTCCACTTGATGGTAGGTGGTTACCGTCGCCTATAACACAAGCAACGCCATAAGTGCTACAAGTGCGCTGCCGACCATGGAAGGATTAAGGATAAGGAATAAGGGAGGGAGGGGGTAATGGGCTCAGGCATCCCTTACTCACTCACCGAAACACAACAGCATATAATGCTGTTATTTCACGGTGGTATTCTGTAAGGGGGTGGTTACTGCCGCCAGACGCTGCCCAAATGACTGCGAAACGCAGTGTGCCCTACCACTACTTTTCAAATCCAGACCAGAGTCAATTTTGAAAATTACATTAAAATTTCCAAAGTTGACCCCGCCCGCCGCTTGCCCCTGAAACGTTAGGCAAGCACTCTTGCCACACGTCCAACGGGCTCGTCAAATTATTATTTATTGCGTTGAAATTATTAGGAATGGCGTCCAAAATATATAATAATTAGTCAATAGATTTAAGAAACCAAGATAATATAGAAGATTTTAAAAATAAACTGAAAACAGTGTTGGTCGAAAAGGTTTACTACACCATTCATGACTTCTTTAATGACAAAATTTAGTATTAGAAATTATATACATGTTTGACAAGGATACTAACATTAAATACCTACTTACAAATTAATAATAATATTCACACAATTTTAAGTTTAGATTTAAGATAAAGATTTTTGTATGCCAGAAATGGTAGGTCATATAGATCAAATATATTATGTAATTAAAATACCTATTTCTGTACATATGATCAACAAATAAATTATTATTATTATTATTATTATTAATGAAAAAGTAGTTTCATAAAATAATCATAATAGTCTCGGTAAAGTACGAGCATCTACGAAAATTATTTAGTGAATCGCTAAGACTAAACACACCTAGTAGGAATAAATGGAGAGAAATTCCAGATATCCCTAGTGGTAGGAAGAAATTCCACTTATCCCTAAGAAGGTATACACCTTAGAATGGGCGCCAATTGTATGTTTATGTATGACAATTGTATGACAACCATATACCAGACAGGTGGTGTCGCGCTGAACACCTAGACTGAGCCAAATTTGAAAATATTATTTTTAAAATTGGCCCATCCGGGAATCGATCCCGTGACCCCTGAGCGCTAAAGCAATCTACCTTAACCACTCGACCAATAGGCTAATCAATTTTGTGGGATCTGTAAGAAAGAGTAGCAGTTTCAGAAGACGGCGTTGTCTCGTACGCAGTATTATTGTGCTCTGTTTACTGCTAAATATACATTTTCTTATTATAACATCTCGGAATAGTTAGGGAAGCATCGATCAAACGGCAGGTGAAAGTGAAGTAAAAACAAAAGAAATACTTTCTAACAATGATATAGACACACTGACATACTATGTTATATATAATATATAGGTTACCTATAGAAGTAAGAACATTGCACCATTTAATAATCTATATATTAAATAGGTTAACACAAACAGTTCAGTGACATTGTGACATATAAAACTTAACCTATACAACATAATAATATCGTAATTAAATATTTTTCAAAAAACAATCTGTACACATTGTACTTATGTTACCGAAACTTTATATGTTTGTGCGTTTGTGAACACTATTCTTATACAAAAGGCACATAAATATTTAATTACCTAGATTAACATAATATGGCATACTTTTTATCCTGGAAAAATCTTAGGCTCGTGTGGGATTATCAAATAACGAACTACAGTGCTTGCGAAGTTGCGCCCACAGGTTCTAAATAAGTAAAATAATTAATTAGGTCAAGTCAAAGAAAACGAAAGAAGAAAAATTTTTCATTGAATAAAACGCTTCACTATAAGTAACTAATAAACCCACGCTCCTAGTTTCCCTGAGCGTCACCGACGCCGATATCGGTCGCAGTCCGCTATGTTAATGTCTTACCATAAACTTTTTTATTTTAAACAGAGAATGTTTTTAAACAATTTGCATACAAATCAGGTGAAATGAGCCTTAGGAACTTGCGACCGACTTTATACATATTTTAAACCACCTTATGGCCCGAGGCTCTCAACTAAATTGAGTCGATCACATCTCATTGCATAAAAAAGATAATGTTATCGCACAACGACTAACTACGTCAGCACCTAGACCTACCATAGTTTTTTTTTAAATATATGTATCACTAGCAGTTGCATGCGACTCGGTCCGCGTAACTTTGTAAAATATGGCCTATGTTGCTCGCTGATAATGTAGCTTGGTATAGGTGAAATAATTTTTAAAATCCTTCAAGTAGTTTTTGAGTATATTCATTACAAACAAAAATTTAAAAATACAATTTTTTTCTCCTTATAATATTAGTATAGATTAGAGGACAGACAAACACACAGACAATTATATAAGTATATGTCACGTAAATGAACAATAGAAGGTGTAAAGCGGAAATTAGATAAATTTGTGAAATGGAAAACCCCGAAGTACATTTACGCTTGTTATTTCCACATTGGTTTAATATTTAGATATCTGTCATAATTAATTTAAATAATAATAAAAATGAATCAAATCGTATGAAAGGAAAAAGTCAATAATAATTTATAATACTAATTTAAAAAAAAACTGTGTGCATAAAAATATTTAAATTATAATGGTGCACCGTCGAACAATGTTTGAGCTCTGTGATTTCATACTTTTGAACCTTGTCTAGTCTTTTCACCCATCGAAATAATATATCTCTGCGAGGTTTCCAAGCCGCTGCAAGTATTTACTTTTATTTTAGATTTCCCGTAGGAAGCATTTTCCCGAAGTAAAAAGTATTCTATGTTCATCACAGATCATTATCTGATCATTAACTTCTAATGGTAAAATAATTTTTCAAATCGGTCCAGTAGTTTCGGAGCCAAACAAACAAACAATCAAATCTTTCCTCTTTATAATATTATTATAGATTACAGATAATAATTTTCAAAAAACATAAGACATACATAATTTCGCATTTATAATATTAAAAGCTTTTTTGTGAGAGGTTATTATATAATATTAGATTAGAGGCAATATGTTAAATATTTATTTTAAATTCTCAATAAAAAATAATCTAGGGTCTATTCCTAATTAATGATGATTATAATATCAATACTATAAAAGCGGGTTTTAGTTCATGCTATCACGAACCCGTAGTAAGGGTTTTTGAGTAACAAGTTACTCCTACAAATACGTCTCCATAATTCCTCAAAATCTCCTTAATACTCTATTTTTATGATGTCATTTAGCTTACTTGTTTATTTTTGTTAAAATTTATTTTTGTTAAACTATTAAAATTTTTGTTTCGTGTTGTATTTTTTTTGCAATTAGCTTAACTTTTGTGATCTTAAAAATAATTAAAATGAATTTAATCAGGTAAGTATGTACATTATGAACTCGTAAAATTAACATGTTAAAGTAAGATTATCTAAAATAAAATAAAAAAATAACGCCTAGCCTTGAAAAGTATAAAACGCCATCTACCGTGGAAACCATGTTAGTCGTTTCACCCATAGAAAAAATATCTGCGAGGTTTCACCTGATTTGGATAGATGGCGCTATCTCCGCGCTAGTATTTACTTTTATTTTGGATTTCCCGTATGAATGAAGCATTTTCCCGCGGTAAAAAGTAGCCTAAGTATGTTCATCAGGGATAATGTCGGCTTCTAATGGTAAAATAATTTTTCAAACAAACAAACAATCACATTTTTCCTCTTTATAATATTAGTATAGATATTATGTAGTTACACTCATAATATTCTAGAACACGCAACTTTGTCACGATGTTTTCCTTTAGAAATTTTCATTAATAATTTAATGAAAATTAAAAACAGGGACAGGATTCGAACCTGCGTGTGCTTGCGTTCGTGCCGCTGGACCACTTCACATTTAATTAAAAAATAAACTCTAACTGTCGGTAACATTGATTAACGAAACCAGTTCAAATAAAGTCGGTTAAAGTTACACTTTAAAATCTAAAGGTTCTTCAAAGGTTGAAAAGTTTTTTCATAGTAGTCGGGTTTCCCCGTTTGAAGCTTGAGTTACGGTGTCTGCTTAGAACTTAGAGCCTGATCAAAGCGTTCGAGTTATATAACACCTTCAAATAAAATTCTGCACTGCTTGCAGTCGAGATGAGTTTGAAAATATATAAAGCTATATAATATATAAACATTAATATATTTAATGTAAGCTTTTAACTTCAATATTTGAATAACACAATGAATTAAAACTCAATTGTGAATAACGCGATGCATATATTATACTCTTATTTGAACACCACCTATCATCTGCTATACTACTATTATAAAGATAAAAGATTTGTAATTTTGTTTGTAATGAAAAACTCAAAAACTATTGGACCGATTTAAAAAATTCTTTCACATGTAGAAAGCTACATTATCAGCGAATAACATAGGCTAATACTAATATACTAATATTATAAAGAAGAAAGATTTGATTGTTTATTTGTTTGTTTGTATAGAATAGGCTCCGAAAATACTGGACCGATTTGAAAAAATATTTTACCATTAGAAGCCGACGTTATCCGTGATGAACATAGGCTACTTTTTACCGCGGGAAAATGCTTCATTCCTATGGGAAATCTAAAATAAAAGTAAATACTAGCGGCTCGGCCCGGGAGATAGCGCAATCTATCCAATATACGGTAGATGGCGTTTTATACTTTTCTACGCGGACGAAGTCGTGAGCACCACCTAGTATTTTATAAAGTTACACGGACGCAGCCGCGTGCAATAACTAGTATACTTTATATAAATAATAGAAGAAAACATTTTCGCATTATGTCAAACTAACTGTTCACCTGGTTTCACCCGATCGAAATTCTGCATTTAAAAATGCCTTTAAAGTTAACCAGCGTCATCAAGGAGAAAAAGAAAAACACCCGGTCAAATATTTTACCGTAATCTTCGAATCCCGTAATCCGTAATCCGAATCTTGTAATCCGTTTTGCAGTTTCGAATCCAGCTAGGGGAAAATGTTTACGTTTTTACCTGAGTCATTTATTATATGTATGTATTTACAAAAAAAGTACTCTATATAGTATATAAGTATATCAACTGTATGGTATTCATAATACAATTAGTTGCTTACTGTGGAACTAGATGGTGCTGTGTTGAATGTATGAACATATGTATGTAGTGTGTAATCTTCTTATGTCATCTTATGTATGTATTCAAAAGGTATAACTAATACTGATAACGTAATCCCAAATTCACTTGTTTTGTTGACTTTACCAATACCAAGTGCATACGTAAGCAAATAAAAACAGAGAGATGTGTGTAACGCTTTTGACGACAACAGGAAAACTTTCAATTCATTCACTTGGTCTACTCGTAGAGCTATGAAGTTGTTAACAATGAGAAGACTTATTGTTTTACTACAATGGACGCAAGTCCATTAGTTGGATGCATGTCTATTGACTGTGTCTAGTTTGTACCTCCTCACTGCCACTATGAACAGGTCGTGAACACATGAAGAGGTTAAAATATTTATGGATTTATTTTTAAAACGGATATCAAACGTATTTGTTACTAGCTGGCGCTCGCGACTTCGTCCGCGTTGAAAAAGAAAAAATAGTTGACGTGTCCTGTGTCCTGTGTCCTGTACGTCTAAATGTTTATCTACCAAGTTAATCAGTTAATCAGAAAATCAGTTAATTCAGAGTTATGGAGGAACATACATACATACATACATACATACATACAATACCTACACTTACCCTACAATCAACGCCATCTAGTTTAACCCTGAAGAACTTATTTCCAATTAGATGCATGTCAGAAACTAAAAATTGTGGAAAATCATTAGTAGTATAAAATAAATATATTTTTCTCTGTGTATACGAAATTTAATTAAAATTAAATAAAAAGAAACGCCATTTTTTTTAATACAAAGTTTAGTATGCCAAGTTTTATTCAAATATAATTATGAACTTTCGCATAATTCATTATTAGTAATTGAGAAATTACTTGACTAATTTAAGGCATTTGTATTCGTGTAGACATTCCTAAATTAGTATGACATAGTGGTGGCCTTTGTTAATATTTGTAGTGGATATACGCCATTGCAGCCATTGTGCGAAGTCCTACGACAACATGAGAACTTGTAGGTTTCTCCCTCAATGCATCTATTATGTGGCCTCTACTACGTCGGAGCCGCTAGCACGTAGTTAATGAATACAACCGTTGTTTAGTGAAACAGGTACACAAAAGGAGTATAACATGGCATTGAATAATTTTCAAGGGCACAAATGACACAAGTGTTCGCAGTAATTTTTATGATGCATTTCTCATTGCATTGTTATCAAAATAAAATCACCTTTAAACTTAAAAATAATATTATATTGGTTTCAAAAGTTCACTCTATATATTCTACAACAAGCCCTTTAGATGAGTAGTTAGGGTGCTTGCTTTAACGCTCTGTTTCAGGGGTCCCGGGTTCGATTCCTGGCCTGCTCAATTTTGGAAATAATAATAATAAGATACAGAAGGAGGTTCCTCACTCTGCAGCCCTAACCACTGGTAGCTTGGACCTTGCCCCGCTACCTGCGGAATTCTAACTAGAGGTTTTATACGATATTTATTGTTTGTTTTTATTAATAGTTATTGTAAAAAATTTAGAATTAAGATATTCAAAGTTGGCTCTGATCTGGATTTGGAAAGCAATGGCAGGGCACAGCAGTAACCACGTCCTTACAGAAGACCACAGTGAAATATTTACATGTGTGCTGTTGGCTTTCGGTGACGTTGCTTGTGTAATAGGTTACGGTAACCACCTTTCATAAAGTGTATCATCAACCTGTCTGTAGAGCTTAACATTAAAAAAACGCACGAAAGGCGAACCTTAACATTAATATTTCTTTCTTAACTGTGCTATCTCTTTCATAAATTAACAATACACTTATGATGTTACAAGTAGTGAAACTTTTGCGATAAATATTACATGAACAGATAAAGGTTACTGCTAATAAAAGTTCTTACTAATTAAACTTAGGATGTGTATTGAAGACAAGACTATAACATTACAATGGAAAAGTATTGGAGCAGCTGCACATTATATGATTGAGAACTTTGTACTACATTTTCAATTTATTGTAAGACTAGCTGGTGCTCGCGACTTCGTCCGCGTTAGAAGGTATAAAACGCCATCTACCGTGGAATGGATCGCTAAAAATATCACCAAGCAGTTGTCATGTTAGTCGTTTCACCGATTCTGGATAGATGGCGTTGTCAAGCGTATCCCGGGCCAAGCCGCTAGTATTTACTTTTAGTTTAGATTTCCCGTAGGAATGAAGCATTTTCCTACGGTAAAAAGTAGCCTATGTTCATCACAGATAATGTCGGCTTCTAATGGTATAAGAATTTTTCAAATCGGTCCAGTAGTTTCGGAGCCTATTCTATTCAAACAAACAAACAATCAAATCTTTCCTCTTTATAATATTAGTATAGACAAAAACTAACCTCAGGCAGTACACGATTTTTACCAAAATGAATATGAAAAAACTTTTCCCCCGATTTGTTAATAAACACAAAAATATAAATAAGCTATTAAAAAAACTTGCATGTCAGTAACATTTTCCTCGTGACCTGAATATTATTTTTTTATAATTTCTTTCTTCCCTCCGGTTAAGTATTTGTTGTCGAGAGAATCCTTTGATTTTCAACCTTTTCAAGTGTATATTTATGTCGGCCGATGTTTTTAGTGATAAATTATATTCTTTTAGCTCTAGTTTTTTTCTTAATATTAAATTTAATAAATTTAATCGAAAGCCATTTTATTAATTTTATTTTTCAACCTACAATATAAAGAAAGATCTTTAAACTTTACGGCCTATATAATCCACTTTGTTATATATTTTCTTTATGAACGAATACCGAAGAAGGCTTACTTGATTATAGTAACGTAGACACGAATGTTTCCAATTAGGGAAATGAAGAGTCCGTATTTGGTAGGGCTGTACCAAATCAGGATCATCCTTAGTGTTCTTTCCAGTTTAATTTGATGAACATATTTAACCCTTGTTTCACGTGTTTGTTTTTTAAATCAAAATAAAGAATAACAAAATTGTGGAGCAGTAAATTTTAAGAAGACTTTAATTTATAAGAAGGTTCAAATTTATTTAGATTCAGATTCAGTTCAGATTATTTAAAAATATGGAAATTCCTAAATATAATTTTGATAAATAGTGTGCATAATATATAAGGATTTTTCGTTGCGTCCATCAAACTACTGCAACATGGAATCCGCGTGCCATACAACACTACGAACTTTATGGAACATTTAAAAGTGACATATGCGTAGAGCATGAACTGTAATTTAAAACAAACCAAACATATGTAATTTAAAGAAAATGTGACTTTACGTCAACACATTGGAGTTTAAAATGAATAGTAGAAGTTAGTCGTTACTAATATCTTTTACCACTGACGCGCAAAGGCTAGAGTCCGCCATGATACCTTTTATGATACCTTTTTTTGTCTGGCGTACCTTTTATGTGTCGCTTTGGCATTTGTGGTGCAAATTCCATTGTAGTATTTCGATGGTTGCGTCATTTATTCTAAAATTATAGAAGCTGAGATACTAGCCACTGTCAGGTCACGAGTGTACGAGTCCATGTGTTTTTATTTGTTTTGTGCATATTCATAAAATCAGTCTACCGTGAAAGCCTTTTACTGCATAACGTCAGTCTCTTTATGACACTATGAAATACCTACTACTTTAAATTTACCTTCCCTTTGAGATAGTAGTTCATATAGAAGCAACAGTGTTTCATTTTTAGGAAAAAATTGAAGAAAATTCTTTTACATATATATTATAATTATTATCCTAATATTATAAATACGAAAGTTTGTATGTTTAGTTGTTTGGATTCCTCTGCACAATTTTCCAAAATTCAGCCCCCTGATATTTTGTATGTTAATCTTCGAAACTAGTCATCCCATTTCAAAATTATTTTATCAATAATTAGAATAGAATTTTAGCATCCAAAGATCCAACACTTGGTAAAAGTATAATTTTAGCTGTAAATTTATCTAAATATATTTTATGTCAAGCGTATACCTTTTATTATTTAACGCGGACGAAGTCGCGGGCAACAGATAGTCTTTTATATAGTGTTAACTTAACCATACTGTCTCGTTAACTGTATGAGTTTAGTTGCTTCTAACAAACAGCAATAGACTCAATGTGACGGCAATGAAAAGACAACCAAGTGCCCAATAGGGTATTCCGTGATTAAGTCTTCGGGGCCCAAACAAAAACAGAGATTAAAATGCGTCACTTGTATTTATTAGTGCCTAAACGAAAAGTACAAAGCATCTACATTAGTTTGGGGTGTCACGGTTCGTTAGTTGTTGAAAAGTATAAAGTTTAGTCGATTTGTCGCGCCCCCGCAGGTCACATCACCGCACTATTCCCAATGTACGACTCGCGTAATCACTACACGAAAGACCACTTTAAACTATCATCGTCACCTAACTCTTTTAAGGGACCAGATAAGTAAATGAAATATATTTGGTCTAGTGGCTAGTGACCCTAGCTGTTAACCAAACGGTCGCGGGTTCGAATCCCGCTAGGGGCAAATAGCTTACTTTGGAACTAGATGGTGCTGTGTGGAATGTGTGAAGATATTTATTTATTTATTTATTTATTTATATTCATATGAAAATATACTTTTATGACTCCTTCATCAGATGTGTGTTTCATTGTACAATCAAAAATAATTTGAGGGTTTTTGGATGTAATCTTCTCTTAAGACCACTTTAAACTATCATCGTCCCTAACTTTATTAAGGGACCAGATAAGTAAATGAAACATATTCACAATATGAAAATATACTTTTTTGCCCCTTCATCAGATGTGTGTTTCATTGTACAATAAAATTTCAGGGTTTTTGGATGTACTCTTCTCTTAAGACCACTTTAAACTATCATTGTCAACTAACTCTTTTAAGGGACCAGATAAGTAAATGAAACATATTCATATGAAAATATACTTTTTTGAATCCTTCATCAGATGTGTGTTTCATTGTCCAATCAAATATCATTTGAGGGTTTTTGGATGTAATCTTCTCTTAGACCACTTTAAACTATCATCGTCAACTAACTCTTTTAAGGGACCAGGTAAGTAAATGAAACATATTCATATGAAAATATACTTTTTGACTCCTTCATTGTATGTTTCATTGTCCAATCAAACATAATTTGAGGGCGTTGTACGAGCGTGGGAACTCAGTAATAGGTATTTAGGATTCTCAACTTACTAGGTAATGTGAATAACTAAAGACATAAAGCCACTCAACACATTCGCAACACATTATTCAAAATTATTCACACTATACAACATTTATTCAACTCGCGAAAATATATTTAAAGACAAAGATTAATAAACACCTTTTGTGGTAGATACGATATATAGGAAATAGGTTCTATACAGGCTCTATGCTTGTATCAATGTTTACATAATGAAAAATGTTGTTACTGATTTGTTTTTTACCTCTGTGTCCTGCAATCCCATTCTCATTGAACTTTAGTCGAGTAGTTGATTAAACATTTATCGCTTTGCTTTGTGTTTCCAATCAATTGATCAGTCATTAATCAGTGTCTATTGGACAGTTTTAAATTAGTGCTGAATTTTCACGTTTATCTGTAATTAGAAATGTTTAAGTATACATTTGAACATGAAGTTCAAAGTTAGAGTGAATAAGTATCTTTTGGGTGAGATCGCTCCATCATGGGCCTCATCCTTCTACACAGTTGTTTGTTGGCAAAGAGCAAACCCATCTCTACTAAAAAACAAAAAAAAGACGCGTTAGTATAAAAGTTTAGAGACCCGTTCCAGGATTCACAAAAAAAATCTATTAATACCTAATAGATTAAGGTTTTTAAAGAATATAAAATACCATATTGGAAATCTTATCTTTTATGTTAATACTTAAATAGAATCCATTATTGCAAAAGTCCACAAAAAATAATTTATTAAAAAACTTATTATCGATAACACCTGTACTTAAATGTTGCGGGGAATTATTAATATAGGTGTAAAATCATAATTTCCGGCACATAAAAGGTAATTTGTCGGATACGTACTTAAAAGACGTGAAATGAATTTCGAGGATTTAATTAATTTACGGATAATACCTCGCCGGATCACGCCCGTCATAATTACGGGTATAATACAGAGTGTACATTTTAGAACGTATATTTTGTTCATAGAGCTAGCAGTTTTCAAAATGTAATCTTGGAGCAGCCTTGCAGTCCTTTTTTTGAACGTTGGGAAATCCTCTTGGATACCCGGCAGTAAGTATAGGGGATACTGTGGGGTTATACCGGAAAACCGGCTAAGACCGAACGACTTTCTAGTGTGGCCGTTGATGGGCGGGGTCACTGGGACGTAATGACACGACTTCAGTGCCCTGCCACGGCTATCCAGCGCGGGGCGATCTACGCTCCCTGTCACACATTACACGTGTCAAATTTGTGCAATATCACACTAAATCGTGTGAATCGTATCACGTAGCTCATAGCTCATTTATATGACTCGTAGCTCATAGCTCATTTATATGACTCGTAGCTCATAGCTCATTAGCTCATAGCTCATTAGCTCGTAGCTCATTTACGTGGTTTGCATAAAAATTAACGATACTGTGATATTGCACAAATTTTTCGCTGATTCTTTTATTACGGTGACGAGAAATGTTTTTTTGAGCAGTAATTTTTTTTTGCATGAAATATATTTTTTTTTTTAAATCTGTCCGATTTTTTTTTAAACATTGTGCACTGTATTTTTGTTAGAGTTATAATTTTCTGCATAATTGAAACTATATCTATAATATTAAATATTTTAAATATAAATATAACACATACAAACTGTTTCCCTGAGGCTTTATTCAACTGTCTTTAACCAAGAAAATTAAATTCAGCATAACAAGACGTATAATATGCTTTCATCATATCTGCATATACAGTTAATTTGTTCGAAGCAAAGTTTCTAGAGAGTTCACATCTACTCGTTCCATGTTCCATCTACTCGTTGATCTATTTACGTTACGGAGTGGAGTTTTCTTTTTGTGAAAAAAAAGACACACTGCTGGTGCTTTAATAAAGTATTACCTTATTTTTTAATACAGAAAATTTTGGTAGTATAATATTGGCCTATGCCTTTTCTAGAGTAGGCATACTCGTACATGAAAATCTACCCATATAATATTATGTTTTCTAATTTCCTTTTAAACAGCGTACATTTTTTAGCTGTATTTCAATAAACTTTCAAATAGATCAGCGTCATAAATATACTTTGTTTTTAAAGTAGTTTAAGCTCTTTAAATAAGTCAATACTTGAGTTTTATGCAATACTAGCTGGCGCCCGCGACTTCGTCCGGGTTGAAAAAGTAAAAAGTAGCTCTATCCTGTGTTCCGTACGTCTAAATGTTTATCTACCAAGTTTCATGAAAATCCAGTTAATTCGTTTAAGAGTTATGGAGGAACATACATACATACATACATACATACAAACAAATTCATACAGAAAAAAATTGTAAATATGGTCAATTTATTTTCAGTATCATGTATAGAGCCTATAAACACGATATTTCTGAAAACAAAATAACTTACTCCATGACCAACTCTTACAGATTTATTATTAGTATTGATTGATACGAATTACAAAATCAAGTAAATCGTAATCCAAACGAAAATTGCAGGAACTTACTACATAGCCTCTATAAAGTTTATCTTTTAATTATTAAGGTCTGTTGGTAGATTCTAACGACCCCCCTGGGTTTCATGGTCGATGGCTACCTCACCGGTAATGGTTTGTTCAAGTGATTTACTTAGATTAGTTTCACAAATAAATACGAATGCACAGACTTCCTTATTGCGAGTATATTTCTTTTATTTATTCTACTTTAATTTAAACTAATGATTGCTGCTTCGTACAAAAAACTAGTACAGGCACTAATTCCGGGTCATTAATAATTTGTTAGAATATTTAAATTTCAAATTATGATCACTTGAACAGACAAGAAATGTACTAATAAATTAACTACTGGTTATATTATTAATGATTTGACCTGTCTGCTTTGGACTTGACGGACCCGTTTTGGAAAACTCAAAGAAAAATCGTGGATTTGTCTAGTCTCGGGATCTGCTATTCTTGCATTATTTTTATTTACAAAAGGCTATTTCAAATTTCAATTATTACAAATGACACTGGCAAAATCATCGGAATCTCATGGAGCCAAAACATTAAAAGAGACGAAGAAGAAGATATTATTATGGTACCTACTGTAATATACAGTATATACATATTTACATTTACTGTACATGTAATAAAGCTTTAAAATGTCTCTATTGTCGAGTAACAATAAATGGCATTTGGAGCACATTTCAAAAGTGATAAGTCTAACTCGACAAGTGAAATATTTGACAAGAGAAACCTTTGACAAAAGCAGAGTAGAAACTATAAGATCAAATAAGAAATATAGACAGAATTTCGCGGTAAACATAATGTAGCCCATTTTATAAACCTCTGTGCGTATGCTCTTTACTGTATAGAAATTTTGTGTTCCAAATGGTTCCAAGCTATATCCTCATTTATTGTTTATTTTTATTGAACATATTAGTTCCCAAATTTACATAATTATGTTCACACCCTAAATATTTTAAACCAATATTCCGGATACTTTTTAATTCATGCCTGGCTTTGATAAGGATTGTATTTAAGTTTTGTGTACTAGACATGTATTTTCCGTCGACTTACATCTATAGTTTCACTTTAAGGCGAGTACATATGGTACGAAAGATTAGTAGGGGTTCTCGACATCTTGACTGAATTGTCTTTTATGCGATCGCCCCTATGTTTACACGTGCGGTATATTATATCACATTATTAGATACCTACATCTTTTGTGCCGCGAAAAGGTTGCCACTTTTATGTTGTAATTCGGCGAGATTAATGTAACATTACTTGTGCTTATTAGATCCAAGAGGTGTTCATTAACAGGTGAATATGTAAGAAATATAGCCTGTTTATGTCATCATAAAAATAATATGGTATATATCGTGTAATAACTGTTTCTCAAAACTTTTGTTTTTAATATACCTATTTAATAGATAGTAAAATCCACAATAACATATTTAAGGGTAGTTTTTAAGGTTACAACGGATGTAGGAGATCTATTATTCAGCTGTGCTCTTTAGCTAGAAAAATAAAAATCCATAAAAATTAAAATTAAACTCAAAAACTGCTAAGCGCAAAATTCAAAAACAACTGGTCTTATTTGCCTATTATTTATTTTAATAAATATTTTTTTTAGTCCGAAGAATGTTCTCATGAAGAGTCTTTATAAGGACATCCTTCGGAATTTTCCATGCTAATATTTTTTTTATATACTTAATTCTTTAATTTTCTATATACCAATAAATATAAACCTATTTATGAAGTGAAACAAAATTTATCATTTGTTTGCTATATCAATATTATCATTACATAGACTTTTAATTTGGAATCATAATCGTATATTGAATTTGATTCTAAAGATTCAACCTTGCCAATGGCAGACTGCCGGACAGTAAAATCCTAAAAAGTATTTCGATGCAGACATTAATATTTTTTTTGTCAATCAATGTATTTTTTATAATAAAAATGACAATAAAATATTTACAAATTACAATTTAATCCACTTTACCCACAAATAGATCTTGGACATAAAAGATTTTTTACTATATAGTTTTTTTTTTTCATCGACCAATATGTTTTAACAAATGTACAAGAATACATATTAAGAATATTTTATATATGTTTTTAGACGTATAAAATTAAAATTAAAACATTCAAAGACCGCGAAATAGACGGAGAAAATAATACGCGGCCTTAACTTACTTCATCTTCCCAAAAAGAGTGTACTTATAAATCTAAAAAGGCTACTCATACGACAGCACAGTAATATCTTTCCTTATATGAAGTTATTATTATCTGATTTATACCTGGTGGATTACAAAACGTAATGGAACTTCTGATACTGAGCGAAAATACTCAACACGTGGGAAAATGTGTAAATCCAATTTGCATATTTGCCACACATGACTGTGTAAGTAAATACAATATTGTACTGCAGATATTCCTTTTAAAATAAAAATAAAAGTTTTATATTTGAATGATATTTTTCGTTAAATTCAAACTAGACATATCGTTAAATTTATAAATGCCACCATTTTGTGTATAGTTATCCAGTTTCCTGCAAAGTTCTTAAGCCAAAGCTGCGCTATTTTCAAGAAGAAACTTAATAATAAAGGCATCATAGTTAATCTTTAGAGGTAGATGTTTTAAAGTAAATATTCTTCAAATAGATTTAATACGGTTGGTTGCCCGGGACTCACCATGGATGCAATTTTAATAACAAAAAAATTACATGTTCGCTTTGTAAGAAAATAATCTATACAACTATTATATACTAGCTGGCGCCCGGGACTTCGTCCACGTTGAAACAGGAAAAAGCCTAAAATGTGTTCTGTACGTCTAAATGTTTATCTACCAAGTTTCGTGAAAATCAGTTAATTCGTTTAACAGTTATGGAGGAACATACATACATACAATACCTACACTTACAGATTTATTATTACTGTAGTATTGACGATAAAGCTGAAGAAAGTACTGCGAATTGAAAAATTATTTTTGTATTGGATAGTCCATTTATCGAGGAAAGCTTTAAGCTTTTTAAGCTTTTAACATTTTGAACGCGGACGAAGTCGCGGGCAGCAGCTAGTAAGTAATATTTAGAAGTAGTACCTAACTGGGGAAACATGAATTATTCTCATTCACATTACACATACTTAGTTGAACTTTTTGTTACACTCATAAACACAAAAGACATTCTATAAAAAAGAAGACTCTAGCATATTTCAGGATTGAAACTTAACTGCTATGCAGATTGTGCAGTGTTGCTCAAAGAACTCTACAACTAACAATTAGTTGTACAAATAACTAACAAGTTGAGAGAACGCTACGCTACGATGTAAAATTTGCGTTTTAAAATTAATGGCTACAGTTAGTGACTTTCACGAGTCCGTTAGATTGGTGATGCTTGCCTTAACGCTCTGTTCCAGGGTTCGATTCCCGGCAGGGTCAACTTTATTGATACTGGTACTGATATTGATATATTTAATTGTAAATCGGCGGAAATTAAAATAAAGGCTCAACACATCTGGATATCCAGATATCCCAAAGAAAAGTTATCTAAGCAAAATATGTTATTTAGCGTTATCTACTTTCGAGTTGCTATAATAATAAACAGCTTTAACAAATAATTCAAAGAAGTTGTTTTCGATTTATTGTAAAATCTGGCGAGCGGTTAAATTAATAAACCAGCTTTTTTATTAATTCCCAATCAGAATTTCCGAATTCCAATGTTTACATTTGCAATTTTGTTTAGCAGTAAAAATAGAGATAAAAAATAACGATATTTTTTTATATTCGTGTAGGACTGTTGGTGTTTCATATGTTAACGGTGAAAAGCAATTTGAAACGTAAACAATAATACTGATCATGCGGAATATTAAAAAAAAATCTCAAAGTATTGTATTGCAAAGTTAAATATTTAAAATCAACAAGATATGTATTTTGAATATGTATTTGAATACAGTCAAAATGGCAAAAGATGATAATAGCAGTGACGGGTAAAGAAAGAAAGAAAGAAAGAAAGAAAAATATTTATTCGGTACAATATACATTGTATTGGTATTTGTTAATGTATAAAAAAAAATACCAAAATGGTCTCCGCTCAGCATTTAAGTAGTCTTGATGATCTTGATCTGGCACTGTTAAAGTCTGCATGATAAAGTTACCGTAAGCTAATGACTCATATATTTTATTTTACGTAACTTTTCTCTCAGTCTGTAAATTTTGTTTGAACGCAAATGGCGGGAGACGGTTCAGTTCAAGCGAAGCACTTCCTGTTTTCTTACGTATCGTGTCGTCACACGTCTAACATTCCCCCATTCACCACCCTTTCACAGTTAGCAGACGATTATTTGCTTCGTTCCTTTATGACAGACGCCAATAGGAGAGCGTGTTTGAACTGTACTGGGTATGTGTCCTTTTAGTATTATCAAGCTATAGTGAAGTGAGTGACTATACACAGTTCTCCCGTAACTGTTAGAGGAGAAATATACTTAAGTATATGTAGTTTGATCAATTATTTAATGAATTTGTAATTGGTTTGCAAAAAAGTTCTTACAGCTTCGCCACTAGCTTAATTAAAACGGAAAATATAATGCCTGTATCGATCTAAAAGTTAATATTTTCACACACATTTTAGATTGTATTTTTAAAAATTCTATTTAACTTATAATAATCCAATAGAAATTAAACCTATTTTTTATTTCAAGAAAGAGCAAGGTTTTGAACATCATTTATTGTTTTAGTTATATACTGTACCTACGTAGATTAAATTTTTTTAATTTATATATAGGTGAAAGAATTTTTAAGATCGGTCCAGTAGTTTTATAAACGAAAATACAATTTATGTTTATAATATTAGTAAAGATTAAATTATGTAAAAACAGAATTTGAGACGTTATTATCACCTTATATATACTAATGTCCTACAATATTTTTTAATAAAATTTAAAACTACATTAAACATAAATTATAAACATAATAGTTTGAACACAATATGTATAGTTTTTCAATAAAGGAAACTAATCTACTTGCGTATAATTTTAAAATAACCTGAAGCGGACCACATTTAATTTCCTGTCTTCGTTGACTACACAAACTGAAGAAATTATTTCTGATTCTCATACACTGTGTAACTAAATCGTTTTCAAGGATTCTTATTAACATGTCGTCATAATAACTTCACAAGGTTATAATTAAGTTATTTATTTATTTATTTCTTTAAATATTAATATTGTTTCATTGAGGTACTTTTTTATGTTAAGGGCGATAGACAGGCTGACGGTCCATTTGATGATGCACTGACGCCAAAGTTTCTGCAAATGCGCTGCCGACTACAGTATAGGATTATGGATAAGCGATTGTAATGGGATAAGGAAATGGGTTCTGTACCCAATAAAATAAAATAATTAATAAAATATTGTACCTACTTTTTATTACACAGTTAATGTCTAGTGTTTTTTCACTTCCAGTGGAAAAAGTCAGATTAGATATTCTTAGAGTTTATCAGAGTAGATGGATAAAAAGCCTCCATCTACGACTTTCATAAATTTTTGTTATTTTTTTTTTTATGTTAAGGTCGACAGACAGGCTGACGGTCCACTTGATGGAAGGTGGCTACCGTCGCCTATAACACAAGCAACGCCATAAGTGCTACAAGTGCGCTGCTGACCATAGAAGGATAAGGGGTAAGAGAGGGATGGGGTAATGGGCTCTGGCATCCCTTAGTTACTCGCCGAAACACAACAGCACATATGCTGTTATTTCACGGTGGTATTCTGTAAGGGTGGTTACTGCCGCCAGACGGGCTGCCCAAATGACTGCGAAACGCAGTATGCCCTACCACTACTTAAATACTAAGAAAATTATAACATTTAGAACTCGCAAACTTTTTAATTATTTGGTTAGTAACGAACCTGGCTTTGCTGCGGCGTGCGCGATTTTGTACACTGCTTTTATATTATTTATATTTTTATTATTTGATATTCTAAAATAGAGGTACCCTAAGTTACTTATCTTATAACATCAGCTATCCGCCAGTGAAACTCCAGTCAAAATCAGCCCAGTCGTTTCGGATGAGTAGTTCAAACAGAAAAAATATAATAATATGTAATATACATACTCACATTTTTTTCTTAATTACTTACTCGTCCTACAAATCAAATAATAATAAAAAAGTTTACATTACAAACTGATATTCATTATTTTTATTTAAGATTGCTGTTCGGAGTCTGAACCTTTTTTCCCTTTTTTACTCCACTTCATAAGATCGTTGGTCGTTATAAAACCAGTTGGAGTTATTTTTTTACTCGGTGGATCCATTTTAACTGTGGACGGAAATATACTCCTTTACTATTATTTTTTCAACTTTAACTCGGACTGTTGAGAAAATAATAATAATACAAGGATTTACTTTGTACTTACCATGAAATTTTATATAGGACATTGTCTTCTTTATATATAAAAATGTTAAGTTAGTTTGTGTATACTTCAAAAACTCGAGAATGGGTGAACCAATTTTAGTTGGGTTTTCACTTATGAAAAGAGGGATAAACGGGGATATATGACGGGGAGTTTGTGTAGGCTACTGCAGTCGATATTAGTTTCTGAAACTAGCTTGTACAAACGCACAGTTATGAAACACCGATATCATGTATCTTCTCATGACGGAAACTATAGATATTTTTTAACTCAATAAATAAATGTATTAGAAGACCTACAATAAACCAATTCATGGCAAATTACTGTAATTTGAAATATTGTAAGCTTAACAAAATTATTTATGCCGTTGATATTATTGGGGCTGATTGTTGAAACATCAAAATAATTTTCATGTTATTCTTCCGTCTGCTTTTGATTTTTACAAAAGCTCCCTTTTAGCTTATTGTTGATAACGAAGTATTTTATCAATCTTTGATATGAGGTTAGTACGCATGTGCTGCCATCGCTTACAATATAAGAAAAATGATGTTCACAAGTTGACAATGCCTGCACTAGATATAATTAAACCAAGCCGACAAAGGAAAGTCTATTTTTAAATGAAAGGAAAATCGTTGATCTAAAAAAATGTACAATTAATCTAATTTAATCTTTTTACAAACATTAAGTAATTTTCACAATGGCTCCAAATGACTTGCTCATTTTTGAAATTAATAAGATATTAGTTAGTTTAGATATTCTACATATAAGCGTTAAATTAGTATTTTTGTGTTTTCAGGCATTAATCAATCAGTGTAGCTTTTATTTCTTTATCGATTTTATACTCATAATTTTTTTTTATCATCAATACTAATAATAAATCAGTAAGTGTAGGTATTGTATGTATGTATGTATGTATATATGTATGTATGTTCCTCCATAACTCTTAAACATATTAACTGATTTTTATGAAACTTGGTAGTTGCTTGGTAGATAAACATTTAGACGTACAGGACACACGATAGGCTATTTTTTGTTCTTTTTCAACGCGGACGAAATCGCAGGCACCAACTAGTTAACCCGTGAGAAGGCACGCCATGAGCATTTTGTTCACGCAAAATTTTATCGCGGTTAATTTCGATCTTAGACTTATTTTTAGTTTGTGCTTAAGATTGTATTTCTGTTATTTATTTATAATAAAATAATTTATTTTATAAAGTTAAGACTTTTAATTTTTTAATAATATATATATTTATTATAATAATATAATTGTTCTTTAAAAAAAATTAAATTTAAATTTGAAAGAGCGTGAGCATTTAGCTCGCGCGCGCCTAATCGTGTAACTTTTTAGGGCGCACCTCTCACGTGTTAATAATAGATTTGCTCTTGGCCAGCATATAGTGGTGCAAAAAAGACGAGACCGTCGAGGAAGCGATCTAACCCACAAAACACCACAGAGGCTGAAAGGGAGTTCCAATCATTGGAAATGCGTATTGTGAAATATAATGTCCGATGGAAGAAAGGCGAGAAGGCGGTATGAGCTCATGCAACTTCTGTGAGAACACTCTCCGAAGAACATCTTAGAATACACACAGAAAGGCGATTTTGCCTCTACATAGACATAGACATGTCTGGCATATGTTAATTACTTATTAAAAGCGTGTATATTGTTCAGTAAATATAATTTAGCCGTATCCAAGCATGTTATTCCCGCAGTGGGGCGGTAGTTAACAACTAATTTACGAACAGAGGTTGATGTTAATGCCGTTACCGATTTTCGTTTGGTTAACTGTAACAGATAACTTAATTACACACTTTCGCTTAGTAAAAGGTCAGATTAATGTTAGGGAAAAATTAGGAGGAAAAATAACAAGAAGTACTTACTTATGTGTTCGTAACAATGTCATGTGAATCATATTCCCGGTTTCGGCTACATGTTTTTTTATGCGGATAACTTCGTCGTTTATGAACCAATTTTGATGATTCTTTTTTTGTTGGAAAGGAGATATCCCAAGGGATATAGGAGATATAAGGAAACCAGGATCTGATGGTGGCAACCCAGAGAAATCGAGGGGAACCTTCGAAAATCGTAGTGGCGACTAAGTATTATTTTCCATTGAGTATCTTATTAGTTTCCTGATTGAAGTCGGTTTTTTTATATTGTGTAGATGGCGCAATAACTCTGAAACTTCAGAGATATTCTAAAATATTCAAAGAATAGAACGTAACTATAACGCATAATAACCCATTCATTCATGTGACAATTCTGAATTTTCTCCCAAAAATTTTCATACCATTATATTATATGCAAATCGATTCTTAAGGAGTAAACTCCAATAACTTCCTTCAAAGTCGAGCCTTGTCAATCTATAAGTAAAAATGATGTTATGTATAAGGTTTTTGACAAGGGCAAGGGTGAGCTGCAACGGCTGTTCATCAATCATCCAAAAGTGGGAACTAAAAGGTCCTGGCATATAAACTTTTAATGTTATTATACAAAGATAGCTCACACTTAGACTAAATTGAAATCTTGACTGAATTTTCAATGTATACTAATTGAAGTGTCTATTCAAAAAGTTTCTAAAAGAGAAAACACCTTTATTCCGATATAAAAAAATCTAAAGTGTTTTTTATTTCTAGATAGAAAGTATTAAACAAAAGTTGATTTTAATTCAATGAATAACATGAATTTTAATTGTTACCCCAATGTAGGTTAAAAGTTATACTTATTTGTATAGAAAGGTTGTTAATTTTTTACTATACTGCGATTTTTATTTATTATATAAACAATAAATATATATGTCCATTTAATACATATATCACCAAACGTAAAAAAAATATGTAATAATATTAATTTCCTCAAAAAAGGGACGAGTATGTCGGCACAGATACGTTTGTAGGTCACATTGCGTAACTTTGTTTACTGTATTGGAATGAAGAATTTGCGATATTAGATTCAATGTTATTGAATTATGATTTATTAAGATATTAATAAAAATATTTTATATTAGACATTTATTTCTTTAATAGCCTATAATATATTATAGAAAATTGACAATATAATATATAAAACAATTTTCAAATTCCCATTGCAAAAATTCAATTAATTGTCTATTCATTGATTTATTTTATATCTGTGAAATAATATGTACTATTTCCCGCGACTTCTTCATTTAAAAATTAATTATAAATTATATAGTTTGAGTTATTCTGTGTATATGTTAAAGTTTTATCAAAATTAAAGCGATTACTTAGTTTGTTATTATTAAAGTAACAAACATCCTCTCAAACTTTTGCCCTTATAATGTACTACATGTTTCCAGCGGTTTCACCCGACGCTTAATTGACATTGTCAAAGGTATGCACATGTCGGATCCTCTCGGCCAATCTCGGCTACTCTCGGTAATTCTCAGCAGCATTTAACTTTCCTGAATGCAAAAAAAAATGAACCGACTGGTAAGTAGTTCTAGACTCTTCAGCTTTATAACATTACTTAGTTAAATGATGTCTAGATTTTAATTTCTATTATTTTTTCAAAACTACTAAAACCGCATGAACCCATATTAAGTTTCATGTTCTGTTGTATCCCGAGGAAATTAAACATTCCGAGTCAAACTATCCGCATATCGAATGTCATCGGAATTGCTTCAAAAATAGCGTCCGGTCCAATACAACCAATTCCCAAATTGACTGATTTCCATTGTTAGATAGATTTGTAATATTGTTGATATATTGACACTTATAAAAATATTGATTCTAAATAAATTTATTGATAAAAAAGTATATAATACTAGCATTTTCCCAGTTTTGATTAAAAATAAAATGAAACAGGTACTTTGAAATAAAAAAAAAATATAGAAACACTCTCAGATTAAAATGAAATACTGTGAAAAATTTTCAAGTAAATTCATTAGCTAGTTTTCGAGTTTTATGAACACAAATACCTATACACACTTTTAAGAGTCAATAGGTAAGGTACACTTTTATTTGGAAAAGAAACTTTCCAATTTTATTTTCCTTAGTGCTTGCTTTCTTTCTACAAAATAAATATATAATAATCTGGATAAGTATATAGAATTAATTCAGATCTATCACGCTTTCTTTATTAATTTTCCTTATTTTATAGCAGGTTAGGGATTTCATAGCCTGGACTTGGTCCAAACCTTCTTAGTCAGATTTCAGTAGACCTAGTGATGGTACATCATTCTTCCTAAATCCTACTTTCCTATAGGGTCATAAAAAAAAAACTATTTTGCTTGCGACTTCATTCGCGTGAGGTTTTCGAAATATTTTTCAATATAATAATAATAATAATAATAATATAACATTTATTTGCAACTTAGTAACACAACACAAGTAACATAAACATAGTAACAGTAACGTAACACAACGACAAAGAAAACAAAAACAGTAAAAAGAAAAAAGAATGAGCTACTAGTTACAAATAGGTCCCTACTCAGTATTTTGCTGGCATAGGCCAGCACTGATCTTCCGCAGGAACCCTAAGTTTAACACACACACACGGCCATACACCATGCATATGCCCCTTAAATATCAAATAAGTAATAATTAAAATTTAAATAAAAAGTAATTCAGAATTATTTAATAAGAACTATTTTATTGTCAGAGACACAACTGCTTGCATGTATAAACATTATCTACTTAAAATAATAAGGTTCCCAGCCGAACATAAGTTATATAAAAAATAAAATAAATAAATAAAAATAGAAAAACGTTATAAAACAATTTGCCTAAAAAAGCAAGGAGGTTGGTTTTGGAATTTATATAAAACTACTATCTAATCTCAAATTCTCCTCACCTATTTGACTATTTATTAAAAATTTCTTTAAATTAAATCTAAAAGCCTGAACATTGCATTGATTTCGAATTGGCGGTGGAATATTGTTCCAACACTTAGTTGCCGCATATCTAAAACTGCCTCGGAATGCGGCTGATCTGTGAGCCTGCATAGTTAGCTGAGCTGCACATTGGCGAGAACCCCGAGACCGGCTCGCTACCCATGATAATTTGTTGAAAAGGTAATGTGGAGCTTCACTCTTTATAACACCAAAAAGAAGATATAAGTCAAATTCTTCTTATGTTCTAACTTTTATTACTTCGATGGAAATTCTAAACAATACAATTTGTTCTTCACATGTTTAAGTATAACATATATTTTTTTCAAACCAATTGCGTTGACACTTTGTTGTAAATTTTTTTTAAACAATGCAAACTTTTAGGATTGGCTTTTGTTTAGCCCTTAAATTTATTTATTGCGTCTTTACCGTAGTTCGAAGCTACGAAATACGTAGCGATGTCTACGTGTCTACGTAAACTCATAGTAAAGTGTACTGTAGTGCTACGTAAAGCGTAGAATAGGTGACTTGGTAAAGTTTGTTCAAAGTTCTTTGGGAAGCTCTAAGTTAACATATTTATATGTATCTATATCTACGTACATATTATAATATAAAGACGCTGTCCGCCTCTATCTTTTGCTCCGCTTACATATTCTAAGCAACCTAATGTATTTTGAGGGGTCGATTCTTTACCAATAATCTGGGGTGAACATTCAAAACGTATCTCTATCAAAACGATATAACAGATGATACGCTACATACATTTTAAGTAAGTATAACAATTTTGAACTCCTTCATAGGTAAACATAAAATATAAGGAGTAATATACACTTCAAAGGGCGATACAAAATGAATCGTTGATTTCATTTATGAAGTAAGTATAACTCTTGAACTTATTCCGACTAAGTTTGCTATGCTAATATCAGCGCGAAATGAGACTTTCTTTGTCTCATACTTTTCGTTAGACAAGACAAGTAGTACAAGAATCTTTATTTGTGTTTATACGAAACTAAGCAGTCAAAACAAGTAAGGTTACGATGTCAATTTATATGTAGGTACTAAATTTGTACTTACTATATAAAATATATATACAAATATTGTAAAGTGGTAAAGTTTGTATATGATTGTATGTAGACGAAAATCTTCAAAAGTACTCATCCTATTTAAAATAAATTTGCCAATAGTTAAAATAGAAGTTCAGGATGGACGTAGGCTAATTATTCTAAAATTAAAGCTCCCAGTTAATTAGTTAAGTTAGGCGTTATAACTTTTATTTTTCAACAATTTTTATTAAAAACATTACCTTTGGTACTTACTGCGTATATTTTTTATACTAATAAAGGTTTGGATTTCTATACTGCGAAATACCAAGGTAAATGCTTATTAACATTACAAACAGATAATAAAAGCATTACCTATGGTATTTCGCTGCAGGGGCTTTACTTTGATAAAAGTTAATTTATATCTAGAAAGTTTAATTAATTTTATTTAATAATTCTCTCCAAACTTGCTTACAATTGCTACAACTAAATTACGACAAGATAATTATAGGCAAGAAACATGAAAAAAGACTACTAAAGCACATTTGTTGTCATTACGAATGACAGGGACTTTGATTCTAATATAATTTTTTTAACGAAATTGTTCATAAAATACCAAAAAGGCAAAATAAATCTATCCGTATGTACCACATTTTATGTAAAAGTCCCGTAAACTCTCGATCTCTTTTACTTTTCTTTACTAAGGTCCCTATTTGACTAAATCGATAGTTAAGATTGAGCTGTGTGTTCCTGAGGGTTTTCTGCGTTCTATACCTGGGAAAGATACTTAGCAAAAGAAATATTAAAGTAATATAAAAGTTAGCTCGAATGAACGGCTTGCTTCCAACTTGTTTATTTTTTTATAAGAAAAGTCTAGTTTGGATACATAATAGACTTGCGTGTGCTAGAAAAAGAAACAAAAAAATTACTTATGAAGTTCCAATGTTTCTCCATCCATCAGTATAAAATAAATGCCACAAAGCATTATTTATATCCTCGTTGTAGCTGTTTTGTAAGTAAAATATAAAGTTTTGTCCTTTATAACTCTTTCATTGTGCGAAGTTCACAAAATATTGTTGCAAAGTTATGGCTGGCCTTTCTTTCTACTTTGGCATTCGTGGCCAACTTGGAAGAGAGTATAAATTTAAAATATATTTAGATAAGAATCTTCTATTGTATTAAAAGTATATGGATGTATTAATTTGGTATATTCTAATGTATTACTCGAGAAGGAAGTCAATCGTCAACTCCATCTCGAATGGGCAGCGTTCGTGAAGACAAGAAAAATCGATTCGTGGTTAGAGGAAAGGGACAAATGATTTTAAAAATGCTATTTCTCTTTCTTTTTTTTGGCTCTGATATAAGTCGTCTCCACCATGAAACTAATTTCGCTGTTTATCACAAATGAAATTGCGACGAAACTTTGCTGCTTCCTGTCCCATGTGTTGGAGTGAGTATAGTGCAAAATAAGTAAACAAAATAGGTCTCTAATTATTAAATAAAACGTCACCAATCGATACCCATTGTTATTTATTTTCATTCCATAACATTGACAAAGTTATAACAACAAACTAATTATATATGTTAGGGTATCCAATTGTACATTCATAGTTATTTATTTGGGAATAATTTATAGAATATACCTAAAAATAATACTATATATTTATATTTAAATACATGCATGTATGTAGAGTTAGTAAATTTTTAATACTATAAAACGACAATGTCGAATCTTCAAGAGAATTGACTCGTTGGTACATTCAATGACCCAGCCTATAAATATAATGTTTTTATTTTAATAATAAATTAAATAGAGCTCTCTGCCTTTCCCCTTCCAGTACATAGCCTTATAGATATACATTAAGAAGAACTCACGTAGAGTGACCACGTCGAATTCAATAACCTGAGAAACGAATTAAAAAATATTTCAATTACTTAGGCGAATCTACAAATTTACTTTCAGATGCACATGACTGATAGATGTCATTATAATAAATAAATATTTTTTTAAGATTCGTTTATTTAATAAAAAATTTAAATGAAAATTGTTTCTTCAATATTATGATGAAATGGACCTCTAAATATTTGAAGTTCTTTAAAATGTTCCAAAGATAATAATCACTAAGAAAAAAATATAGTAATACAATTAATATCTAAAATATTTAAAACAAATTGTCGGAATCCATTTCTAGATAAATTGTTTAAATTTTACACAATTTCTTCAGTTTTCACTTTCAATACGTTTTTCAAGACTTGTGATCAGCCCACACAAGTATTAATTGTATAAAATATAAAATCATTTAAATTTGTTTTATTAAGTACATTAATTAAAAATATTAATTTTATAAGCTAAAAATAAAAACAAAATGATAAATTTCACTACTAAGAAAAATAAATTACAGTATTATTTATTTAAATCGGTCATGGCAACTCTAGAACATTTCTTCTTTGAGTTAAAAAAATATAAATAGAAAGGACCGATAATGCAAACATTTGTAAAGATACCGGCTAATATTAAAAAGAGTTTAGTCTTGTTCCTCTTACTTCATTGAATTTTACCTTAAACCTCTATTAAGGATAAACGAACGAGATAAATACATATGAAAAAGAATTAGGAGGATAGACAATGAGACAAACAACATTTACATTTACATAGTAGTCTACGCTTTAGATCATATGGTACTCTATGGACAAATCTTATGCCATTGACATTGATTAATTTATTTACAGTATCGTCCAAAAAAAGACACTTAAAAATTAAATTAAATAATAAAACAAAAAATAAAATAATTAAAAACTAGAATAAAGAAATTTTATTCATTAACAAATTATCTTTAATCACATATCACAGTATCATATTAAATCATTAGTCAATATTAAAAATTTAAATACGACATTCTAAATAATTGAGAATATTACAATCGAAATAATTTTAAAGATGAGCGTTTATGTAGTTAACTTTTAAACGTTTCTGAGTAGTTCGTCCGATGATAGGATGCCATCCTGAAACAAAAAGTACAGCTGTCAGTTTCCATTTAAAAAAGAAAACTTACACACATCGAATTCGGAAAACGTACGTATGTGGCGAAGCTTAATCGGCTACTTTTTTCATATTTTACACAACATTCAATAAACATCTTCTAAATTTAAATCTGTTCGGTTATCTCCCGTTATCCAAGAAGTGGCCATACACGTAACTGCAATCAGTGGCAATATTGAGAGGGTGGTAGTGGGGGTAAAATCGGCCACTACTCCACAAACGTCCCTGCCAGCCAGCCAATCCGACCGTGCAACAAAGCGCTTGTCTATTAAAATGCTACCGTCACGTCTTGACCGCGCTGCTCTCGCAGGCACATTGCAGTGAAATTGCCCCAACATCGCCACACACGTTGCGTCAACGCTCCCTCGACGATAAATTGCCGTTGAGTTGTGAGCTCGCCCGAAACGATTTCGAAGTAGGAGTAATAATAATAATTATGTTTACGATTTGCCCACACACCTTGCAATCTACGGAGTGATCTAGGGGGCTCCCCACCACTGTCCCAATATTGCCACTGATTGTAGGTACGTGTATGGCCACTTTAAGAAGTTACATACAAAAATTTGTCGAGCAATATTGCGCCTTAAACCATAGTTTATTAGATTGTCCTAATAAATTTTGGTTAAAATTATGTTCGGTCTGAGGGCGAGCCCTTATCTTAAATACGAAAATTACCTGATTGAGATCGATGAACTTGCGAACAACAGATCGCGTGAAGTCCGGGTTATTAAGCATCTCGCTTACAAACCAGTCCAGAGAAATACTGTAAAAATGGAAAAGACTTCAAACGATATTCTTAAATTTTTAGTGTTATTTTTTGTTACAAAGGAGGCTGCGCCTGTGTTGATAGATAGGTAGCTAACATCGCCTATGTACAATTAACTATTAGGACTTTTTTTCATCGATGAAAAGTACTGATCTCGATAAAAATATAATGAGGAATAAAGACTGAATAAATGTTTTAAAATCTAAGAAAACGTAGAATTCTTTAGATTAGTATTAGATAAGTATTTCAATTTCAAAGTAGAGGGAAAAAAAGTTAAAAGTTTTGTGTTAAACAGTGTAAAAAAAAAAGGAAAAAGTGTTTATTTTAAAGCTTTCATGGGATATATTGAACGTAAATATTATTCTACAACGGAAAAAACAATAGTTTTAAAATAAAAACGGACATATCGTTGGGATAAATGGCTCGGAAACAATTATTTAGAATGCAATAGGTTAAAGGGCGGGGCATTCATGTATTTATGTATGTAGTTGCTAGAGCACAACAGACTGCAAATGTCACACGAGCCGTAACGCAAGTGTATTAGAATTTTTGCCATATAATCAATTTTCTGTTTTAATTATTATACATGACAATATTCTCTGTTTATTTCAACGTGCAATAATTTCACATTACAAAATTTATTACCCGATCTCTAATGAAACCGTTTGATTTATAGACGAATTCATATGAAATCATCAGTTCTCGTTCACCTACGCGTTTAGCAAGACGAAATGTTTTAATCAAACTATTAAATTATTACATTTGAAGTGAAGAAACCAACAATGAAACGGATTTATCAGCCTGCCTAGCAACGTTTACATATTATTATTTAAAGCAATAACACTTTATTCCAATAGGAATTATTTACATGAATATTCGTTTACCCACGAATTTAATTTAATTTTTAATATTCGTTTAAGGTAAAGCACCGCAAACGTCATTTTATGTCTTAAAGAATTAAACCCTAAAACAGTAAATATAGATAGATGAAGCTCCATATATTAACAAAATTCGTAACTGCATATAATTCGATCATTATTTAGTTTGTTTTCATTAAAAATTTTATTGCGAAGTGCTAATCATATTAGCATTTTTTTTTATTCTTTTATGTTAAGGTCGACAGACAGACTGACAGTCCACTTGATGGTAGGTGGCTACCGTCGCCTATAACACAAGCAACGCCATAAGTGCTACAAGTGCGCTGCAAGGATTAAGGATTAAGGATAAGGAATAAGGGAGGGAGGGGGTAATGGGCTCTGGCATCCCTTACTCACTCACCGAAACACAACAGCACATAATGCTGTTATTTCACGGTGGTATTCTGTAAGGTGGTGGTTACTGCCGCCAGACGGGCTGCCCAAATGGCTGCGAAACACAGTGTGCCCTACCACTACTTTTCAAAATCCAGACCAGAGTCAACTTTGAAAATTATATTAAAATTTCCAAAGTTGACCCCGCCGGGAATCGAATCCGGGGCCCCTGAAACGTTAGCATAAATTTTGTAGTGGTAATAATAACTTCCTTTTAAAAAAAAGACCTTTAAGTCTTTCTTAAAAAAATATATAGGTATCCAATATATCACGTTTGAGATTTTCAAAAGGTAAGAAATTAAAATTTAAATGATCAATTACCTTTCCAAAGGTTTGGCTTCGTTCGCATCTTGATTCTCTCGTTCTGGTGAACCCTCGAGCATTTCCCAAAAATTGTCCAAACCATACACTGCGAAAAATAATGTATTGTTTTTATGACATGTTTAATCAAAGAAGATATTTGGAATTTCATGCTGTTAAAACACTGTTATTTTTTTACTGAACATTATAAAATATTTAGTACTTGGTCAATCAGAAATTGAAAGTAGACTGCAATTTTTCAAAATATTTAAAAAATATAAGTTCAAGTAATACATAAATGTCTAATAATACATAAATATTTTGGTTTAATATGAGTTTATTTATTACTTATTAGTTACACGCAGAAGCAAAAGCCGATAGTAATTACTACTTAACTAATTTGAAGTAAATTTCACACATTAATTAACGGATAGAAGCTTGCTTCGAGGTTACAAATAGCAATTGGCCGCCTTAAAGCGATGACACTTTGATAACGAATGTGTCAAGTACATAATATAGACAGGAGCAATGTAGGTATGGCACTGTAAGGCAAATTGTAAATTTATTCCTAGTTCAGCTGTTTTTGCATGATTATACGAAGTAAATCATACTAAAAACAAACATTCGCATTTACAGTATACCTAGTAAGTAGGTTTAAGCACGTCAGTAAGTTGTATTTAAAGTTTTCTTGTTATGTGAATGAGAACTAAAGTTACAGATGTAAATTATTGTGAGGATGTTTTGAATGCTCGATGTATTTATATTATCATTTTTCCATTGAATTGTTTTCACGTTGTTGGAAGTTATAATGTTACTACAGAATACGGTTAACACACGTATAACTTCAATAACTCTAATAAAACTACACAGTAATTCGTCTTTAAGATATTATGTCATTATTGAACAATACGTTAAATCAAAATCAATATGTGGCGCTAAATAAGCCTTAGGCTCTAGTAATGGAGCAGAACAACATTTTTGTACTAATAAGGCACTGTTTAAAAATTGTTTGCTTTGGAGTTTACAGGCATATAATTCGCGAGTCAATTATTTATATTTGCTATGGCTTGTTACATGTTAGGTTAGGCCAGTCCCTAAGGCGTTCGCTCGGTCGATATGAGCTTGTCCTTTGTGTACACAAAAAAAATATATAAATTCCTTCCCAGTCACGAATTGGTTTATGGAATTTAAACAGTACGTGAGAGTTACCCAACATTGATGGCATTTATCTTTTATATATTTGATCCGAGATATCCCCCGATAACCTTATTACCTTCTCCATCCTCGACCAATTCATTTCGCTTCCCATAACCTCTGGCGATAAGTATTTTTGAACCGGGATTGAATGTTGTGCCTCTAGTCACCCTAATTTGATCTTCTGTGACAGTAATTTGAAATATCTATTACGATTAGTTAACAGTAGACCTAAATATTATCATAAACTGCCAAATGCATATCCATTGTAATTACAATCATAGTAATATGGACATCAAAATCCCATTGAATAATTTCCCTGCTAAATCATATTTCACTTGCTGACTATGTGAACTTAAAATTAAAAACAATATCTTTGACAATGTTTTAAATTTTACATTAGCTACTCTAGCTACTCGACTTATTATGCAAGAGAAAATTTCTTCCCAACAAATTTGTTTCTGGTACCTACCAGTCTATTTCGGAAAATTAACATTAGAAATCATGGAAAAGACTAGAAAATATTAATGTTAACCTATTTATACAAAAAAAAAAAATTGTATTTGTAATCTTGTTTAATCTATACTAATATTATAAAGAGGAAAGATTTGATTGTTTGTTTGCTTGTATAGAATAGGCTCCGAAACTACTGGACCGATTTGAAAAATTCTTTTACCATTAGAAGCCGACATTATCCGTGATGAACATAGGATACTTTTTACCGCGGGAAAATGCTTAATTCCTACGGGAAATTTAAAATAAAAGTAAATACTAGCGGCTTGGCCAGGGCGATAGCGCCATCTATCCAAAATACGGTAGATGGCGTTTTATACTTTTCTACGCGGACGAAGTCGCGAGCACCAGCTAGTATTTGATAAAAGCGTAAGCTAAGCTTTGTCACAAGTTTTACCTTCTTCAACATCATCGTTACCACTTCTCTTGCCAAAATCGGTTGCAACCATCAGTTTACTCTTGGGATTAAATCTTCTGCGTGGTGCTTCGTATTCCTCATCTGTGTTGTGTTTGAATGTGTAAGTGACAATATTTATGAATAGTGATGTAATATGTATATTGTATATACGTTCTGATGTATCAATGTATATGTATGTAACTGAGATCTAAAGCGAAGGCAATTTTTCACCTGTCCTCATGGTGATTTCTTTTTCTTAAGCAATTTTAAGGGCTGCCTTCAAAATACTGATTCAACTATTTTCGGTTACTACATTTAACGCAATTCATACAGTAGTAAAAGTTCAAATATAGATTAGTCGAAAAAGTCATTGAAGTCACCCCAATCTTAATGCCAATTATATAAATATCTATAACATTACTTATATTCATTTCATAGCATTTCTTTGAAATGTGTAGGCACGGAGATTCCAAGCCCCTTTTACATGTTTAACGCCCATGTTTTCTCCATATGAAGAATGTGGACTCGCCACACAAAGCTTAGTGTAGTGTACTTAGTACACTTATTTCTTACTAAGTAATCCACTACTTGCATTAATGGACTCTCCTTAGTGTTTCTTGTTACATTAAACACGTAAGCGTAATAAAATTGGAAACTAAAAACCTTGTCGATTTAGCGGTAAATAAATTTCCAACATTTTCTGTAAAGCAACATAGACCTTAGAGGCTAGACTTAGACCAGTTTTAAATGGATTTTTCTCTTCGCTCACACACGTATTCCTTAATTTTAGGCTGCACAGTTTTTGTCTCCGACTGTACAGGAAGCGTATAACGCCGTCCTAACGACGTGCGTCATTTATATAGTCTATGGTACCTTCGAGTTGTTCCGGTGTTCTTTTTCCAAAATCTCTCGCTATACCAACTGAGGGACTTTTAAATGTAGGAGTACCACGATTTGTACGCTCCGAAGACGATTGATGTTCAACGTCGCCTTAAGGAATAGCACTCTTAAATAATCATTCTATATAATAGGTTACCTACTTGCTGACAGCCACAAATTAATATTCCATATGCCACGCCTTCTAAATTTTTGAAATCAATATTTTTTATTTTAAAAGCGGCGTTTCGGTTAGATAATCTTATACAAACTAACGAACAATTATTATTATTATTATTATTATTATTATTATCATTGCATACTTAATTACTATTTTATTTACAAAGGTTTGGATAATTTCATTAATTGTGACCTAATCAGCGCGAATTCATAATACCACCTTTATTTACATTGCAATGTTTAAATAAGCATTCATTAAATTAAATTTTCATTGAGGTCAAAATACGAAAATGTTTTAGAATTTCATTTTCTAATACACATTGGATATATTTAGATTAAATTCTCACTTTTAAATTTGTATCAACACAGTACTAATATAAAAGAAACACATTAATCTACGAGTGATTTCAAAATATTCAAAATATTATGAGACGTCACTAGTTAATACGTTAATGAGGTCATTAATTATAATCAAGTAAAGCCAAGAAATAGTAAGTAATCTATGTTGTAACATAATACGCTTACATCGTGAGCTTATGTTTCCATATTTTATATTTTACGGGTATTTTGAAGTACGAGCATTTGCATTTGTTCATTTTCTTATAGCTTCCTTGTAACACCTGAGGCTTACTCACGCATATAAGTACATAAGTAAATAGGTACGCGTTGTCTCTTATATCTCTTTAAATTTGTTTAAACTGTTAAATACGTTTAAACTGATTATAAATAATTGATTACTCTTTGGGACTCTTTCACCATCTGTTAAGTGGGCTAACTGCCGTTTAAAGTCACCGGAGCTGATATACCTTTTTTTGTACGGTAAAAGTCCCAAACATTAAAAAAAAAACGCCTATCGACGGGTGCAATAAACCGAATGCATAATTGAATAAAACATAAAATTATTCCTAAAAGTTACTAATCGACAATTTGCTTGTAGTTGGTGAAAGAGGCCCTTATTTACAGTAATTTTTTAGCCAGTACCTAGTCAATCTGTAGTCAATGTACGTGGGCCTTATAACTTACGTTCTGCCCTCGTAGGCCGGTCGCGTTTACCGAAGCCCCTTGCAGTCATCATTTCGACATTCTTGAAACCCCTTGTAGGTCGCTGCTGCTTAGTCCTCACTAGACGACCATCCGGTGCTCCTTCAGCCAGGCAGAGGCAGGCTGCTACGGCGACCAGCGCAATTTGCATTGGGATGTTCATTTCTGGGAACAAAGTGGCGATATTTTAGTAGCATGGCCGACTGCATTGCGCATATAGATTTGTTAACTAAGGCTGCAAAGAGATACAGGGTGTGCAAAAATAGAGCACTTTTTGTTAAACTGATCAGTGTCGTTGGCGCTACATTAATCATCATACTAATAATAATCAATATCATCAATCAATCAATCAATCAATACTAATAATAAATCTGTACTTTGTTTTCAGAAATATCGTGTATATAGGCTCTATACATGATACTGAAACTAAATTGACGATTTTTAGATTTTTTTTCTGTATGTATGTATGTTCTATCACTCTTAAACGAATTACCTGCTTTTCATAAAACTTGGTAGATAAACATTTAGACGTACAGGACACAGGATAGGCTACTTTTCATTTCAACGCGGACGTAGTCGCGGGCGCCAGCTAGTGGGGAATATAATATAAATAAATATAAAAATTGTACAATTTTACCAATGATATGAAAATCCGATTATATGAAAACCCGTTGAAAATTGTGAGGCTAACACTCTCCAAGTGTTAGAACTAAGACACTACTTTTCTTTGTTACTTTATCTATACGTTTTAAGTAAGAAAGTTAAAACTTAAGTGGATATATTAAATTAAAAGCAACCTTTTCTAAGAAAACTCCTCAAGAACATATAAAAGTTCTTTCTTGTGTTACAAAGTTAACCGTCCCTATTTAACTTACTTAATATGTTACCGATGTATTCTTATTAATACATTACATATTTATATACGGTACCTACCTATGTTACCTTACCTATGTTATACATTCAATGTAAAATGTAAACTAGAACTAAGATAGTTACCATCTTACGAACTAAGTTTCGTTTCGTTGTGGTGATCTTAACACAGGTATTTTTCAATACCTACCACGGGCACCAGGCCCTCATACAGTGTGTCTACAATTAGGTTAACATTGTCTGTATATTTTGTGGTTTTGTGTTTGATTGGAGCTAATAAATGCATTAGACTCTTCATTATTTAACAAACGTGTACATTTATTTATTAACCAGGGAAACTACTGACCGACTAATAGAGTTATGACATTTAAAACTGTTCTTTTGCGAGCGGAAATGCGTTGGCGTGAGAGTGAATTGTAGAAAAGTGTGTCATTATAAAAATCACTGCCCACTTTAATGGTATTAGTTGGTTACTGATAGATGAGTAGGTAGTGTGCAGGTCTATCTGCACCGTATCAGACGAGAGGAGTCGCCGCGGTGTCACCACTGCGGCGACCCAGACGATACGGCCGAGCATACGCTTGAAGTATGCTCGGCCTGGAGTACCCAGCGCCGGGAACTAAGAGCGGCGCTGGGGGGTGGAGACGTCACACTGCCAAGCATGGTTGAAGCCATGCTTGGCAGTGTGACCACCTGGAAAGCGGTTGCTTCCTTCTGCGAATTCGTAATGTCGCGGAAGGAGGCAGCCGAGAGGGAGCGAGAGGAAGAGGCAGGTCTCGCTTCCCTCAGACGCAGGCGGTTGGGCAGGAGAAGGCGGGCATATCTAGCACGTCTTCAAATGTCCTAGGGGACCTGCACGCACAGCTGGCTAGCTGTGTGTGCCTGCACAAGGCTCCCCCGTCTGGGGATTGCTCCGGTGTCTCCGGGCAATCCCCCATCGGCGTCAGCCTAGCCAGTAATGGCTAGGCAGCCCTGGGGGTGGATCGGAGTTGTTGCCTCGGCAGAGCCCGGTCCACCCCCGCACAAAGGGCAAAGGAGGCACCGGGGAGTTTTAGTGGGTAGTGGCCGGGCCCGCTATGATTAACATAGCGCGGTGCGCCGGCTGACCCCCACATACCCCTACCGTCTAGCCAGCGGTAGGGAATCTGTAAACGGATTTCTTCTCGAAAAAAAAAAAAAAGGTAGTGTGCAGGTCTCCATTTATCACGTAGACTAATTTAGACTTTTAACTTTAAGGAGATCTAAATGTTCCAACTTCATAAAGAAACGGAGGCTCTTTTATTTTTTATTATTATTAAAATACACAAAACTACTGTATTTTAAAATGAAAAACAACCTGATATCGAGGAAGCCAAAGAAGTTACTTCGCTATGAGTGCGATTATCAAATTTAAAATATAGATAAATTTGTATTTTGTTTGAAATGAATGAACTAAAAAACTACTAGACCGATTTTGAAAATTCTTTTAACTATAGAAAGCTATTATCAGCGAGTATCATATACCTAGGCTATATTTTAAACAGTTACGTGAACGAAATCGCCTTAAAAATATGAACAATCATTATAATGTGGTTACGAAAATATTTTTATTAAAATTTTATCCCTTTCGTATAATGTTAAATGTCTATGATTATTTATTAATACTTTGTATCGCATAAGAAGCATGAAGTCTTTTAATAGACGTAATATTAAGCGAACGTAAGTTCAGAAGCAAACTCCGTTGTTACAAGAATTAGTCAACTTAACTGCATAATGAAACCTTCTCAAGATAATCCTCTTGTTGAAACCTGTAGGCAGTATTGCGTTAGTGAACCAATAGGCTTGTGTTGTGTCACACTTATTTGCAGTCTAATTGAATACGTAACATCGAATTCCCATGAGAAATTAATTTATTGGTGTAATTCATGCACGCAGTAATTAATGTTTGGAACGTTTGGAGCAAATATTGGCTATGAAATTAGGTGACGATTAGCAAGTAAACTTACTAATGTAGGTAATGAATGGACCTAGTATCGCCTGGGCGCAAATGCGGCAGTCCCAATAGTGACAGAATTCTGCAAATATATATTATTATAATTTTATATTAGCCTCCACTTATAAGATTTTTAAAAAAATATTATTAGCACTTATTCATTTAGTGCTACAGAATATTAAACACTTCGTATTAAACTAATAAAATCTGCTCTATTTCTTTCTATAACACATATTAGTAAGTATATATATTATATAGATTTATAATAATTTGTATGTAAGTATAATATCAATGACTATCTTTAGATATTTGGGTTTTGCATTTTCTTTTAAACTGGCATATTTCATATCTTATCATTATTTAGAAGTACCTATTGGGCCAAAAAATGTATGTATTGACATTGTAATGTTTGACGTACCAGAGAGATAGAGAGTGAGAGAGGAAGAGAGATTTTATTGGCAACTATTGTAGAGACCGATGCTTGTGATACAAAGAAAAAGTTATCTTTAGGTAAGTAATCCATTTCCTTAAACTACATATTTTAATTTTATTACAACTTAAATAATAACAATTTTGAATTTGAACATTAGACGTCGACGTCAGAACTGTGAATAAACAGATCAATTAAAGAAATAATGATAAAAATATTTTTATACGTAGAATAAATGTAAATGCTAGCTCGCGTACAAAGAGCAATTTCCTTCGAGTTTTCACAAAGGTTCTAGTTTGAAAACAAAGAATGTTGCAAAGTGGAGTTACTAAGAAAAATGATTAACTAACGTGTTCTTATTAAAATGGGTTTTCTTACGCAACATGATAAAATAACATAAGTAATAGAACGATTGATATTTTATAAAAAAAAAATCTAATACTGATTAATTGTTGAACTGCCTGCCCCCTTTTCTATACTAATATTATAAAGAGGAAATATTTGATTGTTTGTTTGTTTGTATAGAATAGGCTTCGAAACTACTGGACCGATTTAAAAAAATCTTTTACCATTAGAAGCCGACATTATCCGTGATGAACATACGCTACTTTTTACCGCGGGAAAATGCTTCATTCCTAAGGGAAATCTAAAATAAAAGTAAATACTAGTGGCTTGGCCCGGAAGATAGTGGCATCTATCCAAAATACGGTAGATGGCGTTTTATACTTTTTTACGCGGACGAAGTCGCGAGCACCAGCTAGTATAATATAAAAAAAGTAAACGAGCCGTACATTAGTCGCAAATGATGTGTAATATCTGATATCTCAACTTGGTAATAAGTCGTTGCTTTGGCCTCTCTATGTTGCAATGTTTCTATGATTTTGACAATATTTCTCTTTTGCAACATTGCATAGTGACGTCTGCGCGCACTCATTGGTCATTCTATAAATTTGCGGTAAGATGTTACACATGAAAAAACATGCTTGAAGCATGTAAAAGACGTTGGTGGAAGTGTAATATATTCGGCGATGATTGCTTTAAAGGGCTCAACATGCACTTTAAGAGATAAATAAATACCCTTTTTAATTTTTTTTGATTAACCAGTGTACTGACATAATCATACTAACTACAAATTTAATCCTGTGACCGTTTATTCTAAAAAGCAATGTGACGAGTATAATGAAACATTGTTTTGTATGGAGCGTGCTCTCCGAGTGACTTGTCGTCGTAATTAAATATTTAAGACAATTGGATTAAAACGGTTTAGAACAAACTTACTTTAAGCCGTGCTTAAAATAAATTTGTGTGGAAAATGTTGCTTCTAAAATAGAATAAAAAAAACAAACAAAAAAATTTGAAACTAATTTGATCCTGTTTTCAGAGTGATAGGTATCTCTCTTCAGTGATAGGTATAAAAAAAAAGTTATGCTGTATTGATTTTGTAATTTATTCATTTTTTATTAATTAATTATTAACCTTTCATTCAGGGAAAAAGTACAGTTCCCAAGAGATCATATCATCTAAAATCAAATAAAAAACTAACGCCTGGCCATAGTATTATAGCAACAAGAGGTAATGTGTTTTATTACTTTATATATGTTTTTTATTTCAACGCAGACGATGTCGCAGGCTTCAGCTAGTATAACATATTAATCTTACTACTGGCCACAGGTCTCTACTTAATATAAAGAACCTATGCCATACTATGCCATTGCAAATCTGAAATACTCCAGGACTCAAATATTTACGAAGATAACTGAGACATGCATACTCACAATGGTATTCCTCACTAGGTGTCTTTTTTTGTTTTTATTCACTCATTGTTATTTTTAATTACAGAGCCGCCAATTTTCCGCGAAAATTTTCCAATTTTCTTTTCATAAGAACCTTCCCTGGATTTCAACGAATCAAGGTGTAAGTTCAAACGAGATTCGAACCTGTGTCTGCCATTTCAACAGCCAAGTGTTCCCCACTCGTAATGTGGGATTAATATTAGTTTTGTGACAGAATGCATAAAATTTACCTATGGTGGATTACGTGAGTTTAGAAATGATATATTCTGGTCGTCTATATGGAAATGTCAGACATGTTATCTATCACTAACGCTCTTGAAATGAATAAATAAATCCGACAGTAAACAAAAGCGTACTACAAGAAGAGATTTGTGGTTCGACTTGCGAGAGTCACGTGACCTTTGAATATATGTTCCAAACAGCGTTTCATCGGTGTAACGCAATACCCAACGGATTGCGTAGAGTTATACGAGAAAATTTTTCACTCGCACTCTTCTTTATGTTGATTGTATGTCACTTTTGATGACGCATTTTACTTTTAGCACCAAAACACGACAGTCATGATTGTTATACTTTTTCATAATACCATTACTTAAATATATGGTTAGGATTTTTCTACAGGAAAGTTAAAATTAATTCTTTGATTTTTTTAGAGATAATACTTAAAAAAATTCGTTGATCGCTCTTTTATTCAGTATTTTATTCAGTGATTGTATTCTAATTTCTTTGTTAATGCTACCTATAAACCTTTTTATTTTAATTAAATTAGTATTTTATGAATAAAAATTTTGTGTGGTATTTTATGAATATAAATTTACCTATAAATGCGGCTATAATACGGTATTATACAGGGTGGAATTTTGTAATGCCACCTGGAGGGAAAGTACTCTTAATACAGTAGATAGAAAGTTTTACTCAAGATTCCCTGGTGTGGCAAGCGAATTTTCGAAAATCTTTGAATGCAGTTTTCTTTCTATTCAAAAATAAAGGAATGTTTTCTTTGAGTAAAATTTTCTAACTACAGTATTAAGAGTACTTTCCCTTCAGGTGACATTACAAAATTCCATCCTGTATAGTTTAATGTGACAAACTCTTGTATTTTAGATGTATCATTAAATTGAACTCTATACGAGTTATTATAGCCCAGTGCCGTCTATTAAGTCACGTAACACAAATAAACTTATGTGCCATAGAAAAGTAAAGAACGAATGACAGTGTGGATTTCCCTTGATCGGATTTAAAGTTAATCCCATATTGAACCATTTATTACTCAGCGCAATTGTACCTTTCGTCCTTCGTCGATGCAATAACCTTTCGTCAATAATTGCATATTGAACCATGTCATATGAACCATGTAATGTATAATAGTAAAAATTTGGAATATATTGTTAGTATGTATTTATTGTATTATTGTGTTTATTGTTGTGTCTTCTGTTGGTGTACCTTAAATAAATAAATAAAATAAAATAAAAATTCATTATTTTGTATATTCAATTATTAAGTACGAGATGGTACCCGCGACTTTGCCCGCGTTGAAAAATAAAATAATTATATTGAGTAATATTATAACACCTGTCACTGTGACAACGGTGGCGCCATCACGGCGACAGTGGCGCCATTTTTTATGTTTCTAGCTGAACCTTCGGGAAGCTAACATTTTTCAGGATAATAAACATCCTATATTATGTTAATACAGGTAATAAACTGTATGCGTGCGAAATTTTATCTAAATTCGATTAGTAGTTTTTACATCAAAGAGAACAAACTTCCATATGTCTATCGATCCTAACAAATTTGCATATATATAATAATACTAGTGTCCCTTTTCCGGCTTCGCCCAGGATGCAATTTATATAGCCTATCTTTTAAGTTGGACTAAATTACACATAGTTACGAAATTTGTTCAAAATCGGTGCAGTAGTTGAGGAGTTCATCGCGAACAAACATGTGACACGTAATTTTTATCTATACCAATATATAAAGCTAGAGTTTGTTTGGTTGTACGCGTTTATCTCAGGAACTACTGGTTCGAATTGAAAAATTATTTTTGTTTTAGATAGTCCATTTATCGAGGAAGGCTATAGGCTTTAGAGAACGCGGACGAAGTCGCGGGCTCCAGCTAGTATAAATATATAGATAGTAGTAGGGTTTTCCAATAAAGGGTAATTAATTTATCGCTTCTTTTACTGCCCCCCATTATAATATTATCTTAATTCAGAGATTATCCGACTTAAAGGCTCCTTGGGTGTCGTCAACGTTGGGATTTTGGAGCGAATTTATGTTTGATTTTAACTTTAAAGGGATTAACGGGGGATAATGCCGGTTGGACCTCTTAGTTAATAAACGACAAATAATTAGTGATCAATGAACAGAAAGTCGTATAATTTACATAAGACAATGTATATCGTGTTTCAAACAACCTTTTCTCTGAACTTTTGAAATTGATGATGAAAAAGAACTTGTAAATGTATCGCGTGTCCCTAAAAAAATATATTAAGAACTTATTATAGAAGAACTAGCGACCAGCTCACGGCTTCGCCCGGGGTGCATTTTTTTACGTAAAAACCTTCCCTGATTATCCCTCTATCCATGAGTGAAGACAGAATTAAAATCGGTCCAGCCGTTCTTGAGTTTTGCGCTTCACAACACATTTAGGAATTTATTTTCTATACTAATATTATAAAGAGAAAAGATTTGATTGTTTGTTTGTTTGTATGTATAGAATAGGCTCCGAAACTACTGGACCGATTTGAAAAATTCTTTTACCATTAGAAGCCGACATTATCCGTGATGAACATAGGATACTTTTTACTACGGGAAAATGCTTCATTCCTACAGGAAAGCTACAATAAAACTAAATACTAAGCGGCTTGGCCTAAAATCTATCCAAAATACGGTAGATGGCGTTTTATATTTTTCTACGCGAACACCAGCTAGTATATAATATATATATTGTTTAGCTAAGATTTTCAGTAAAGCGCTGTAACTATAACTTAGAATGAAAAACAAACTAGAAAGAGTGTTCAATCAAAATTAAATGTCGTGCGCTGTGCCCAAAATAAAAGATTGATGCCGTTTACGACAATTTGTGAAAAGTGAAAAAAAGAATATATATTTCGTAAATAAATACCGTTCTGAATAAACTCTAGACCTGTGAAATGTTATCATATTTAATTTGTTCGTAAGTCAAAGGAAACTTTTACCGCAACAAATGACACAAAGAAAACTATTACTAGATCATTTTTATCTTATATTTGTACTTTTTATTTAATTACATAATCTTCTTTATTTAAATGGACACTTAAATTATTTATTATTTATTTCAAGGAGCAAGTACTTTATAAATGTTATTTCTACTTGAAAAGGAAGGCTTTGAAATTTAAAAGATATTCTGGTTTTAATGAGTCTCTTTTTGGTTATAATAATTATTTTTTGCTTTTAAGTTATAAAGACATCATTTGTAACATTTTAAATTTTTTAAATATAGTTTCTTTTACATTAGCTTGACATCCATACTGGTAGTTCCTTTAGTTTTATCACCTTTAGTTAAGTATTTGTTATTGGTAAATTATTTCCAGGATTCTCGAATTGAAATTATAAAAAAAATACGATAAGCATTTTGTAACTTAACTTAACATATTTTATTTCTAAATTTTATATTGAGACACAGATAGAAATAGAATTCAATATAAAACGGTCCGTCATAATCCGATATAACCCATTTATAGTTTGAAACGTGACCCTCTATCGTTTAGTATTCGGTCCCTGTATTTTCTTTTATATAAATATAGATGAATTGACTTCTTCGTAGACGATTTAGATATCGGTTCTATTTGCTGAGAATCCATTTAATGTTGTCGCTATTGGGGCCGCGATAAGTCACAACTCCGAAACCGTACATTCTTCACACATAATCCGACGTAACAATAACTTTTTTTGTAGCCCAACACGGCAGGTAAGTTGAAGTTTGAGGAATAAACTCAAAAACCGTGAGTTACCCGTGGTCCACCTTTGGTTAACAACTAGGATTACTAGCCACTGGACCACACGTGTCGTCAACAGGAAATCTAAGTAGTAAAATTTCACGAGTTCTGTATGACGACGAAAAAAAAAATATTATAAATAAATTAATGGTAAAAAAAAACTTTTTAAAAACAAGCTAAAAGAAGTGCCCTAGAATGAAGAAAATAAACTTTAAATTAAACCAATCAGTTTAGTACATGTATTACACAATTTATTAAATGATATAAAAGATTTACCTGTGTACTAACTAGTCTTGCTTGACATACTTATTATAAGTAATTCTATGAAAGAAAATGTTTATTATAAAATAAACGATCGAGGAAACCTATTAGTGCCGTCCAATAAAAGAAAGCGAAGTCTTGAAATCAACATGGGTTTGTAAGCATATTGTGCGCGTTCGATGACTACATTTCCATGTTCAATTCGGGCCTCAGTGCCTCGAAATCAACATGGTTTTGTTGAGAGAAATGTCATTACAAAACCACGCGCATTTCGAGACCGCGCTTCCTCCTACTGAACATGGGAACGGAAATACGCGTACGGGACACAGGATAGACTACTTTTTCTTTTTCAACGCGGACGAAGTCGCGGGCGCCAGCTAGTATTTTATAAAGTTACGCTGGCGAAGACGCGTGCAACAGCTCATAATATAATTTTAGTAGTAAAGTGGACATATTTGTAGCTCGTTGTTCTGAAACAGAGTGATTAGTAAAGGTCTTGTAGATAATTCTATCTTTACCAGAAATTCCAACGACGCCTTTATCGCTTTGATGATTTGTTATGTCATGCGAAAGGGTTATACTGTTTCAACTGTATTAAGGCCTTTCCCTTTAGCCTAGAGAGTGTGAATGGGAACCATAGTGTCATAGTATTATAAATTCTAAAGCTGTCAAATTATTTTTACATTTATTATTTAAAGAATAAAGAATAATAAAGAATAAGAAATCTATTTCAGAATAACAACTTTAGTTATAGCCTATTTCTGTCCCCCACAATAGGCTCTGCCTATTTAATAAGACAATGAGTAAATTAAATACTATATACAGTAATTACAAATAAAAATTAAAACAATTATTATATATTTAAGTTTTTATTTTTGTAATGTTTCGTACAGAAAATAAGACCAAAATTTGTTTGAAATACCATTTTAGTTAGAGGTTATTAGGCTTGTGAAAACTGTCTTTTTACATCTCATTTTTTTCACATCAACAAATATTAGCGTTTCTTAGAAAAAAAAATATATTGTATGACGAATTTTTGAACGGAGCCGTCTTAAGGTGCTTGCATGTAGTCCTACAAGAAGCTAAACGTTTCTAAAGGCACACTTTTCTGTTTTAATTTTTTTTAGTGCAACCATTAACACCCGTTTCCTAAAACACAGCTATCCCAAGGGAAATAATAAATTATGAAGTGTTATTTCGTCTTTTGTGAATTATTACACGCAGGCCACACCTTTTAAATTTACGTGTAGTTGAAATAACATTATAATTATAACGGTATGAACTCATAACCCAAAAATCTATAATTATGAGTATATTGCTAGGTTTAGCCCAGATTTTATTTAATTGGAAACTGTTTAGTTAAATATTAACAACGAATGTATAAACAAAATATGGGTCTAGTTACCTGAAAATAAATTAATTTGAATTTGAATAAGAAGATTTTTACCTTGAAATCTTGAAGATTTAAAATTTTGAGTTTTTGTTTAAAAATAAACTTTTTTGTATATTTTTTTAACATTAAAATATATGATCGAACATTACAGATTTTATGCTAATCTTTACATGGTATAAAATGAAGTCGCTTCGCAACTTCCTGTCCCTTTTTATGTAGTTAGGCTTAGATCTTTTAAACTAAGCAACATATTTTAATGCAGTTTTCGCTAATGGAAATCGATCGAGAAAGTTTTTTTTTTCTAAAAAGTCGCTAGTTCTAACAATTTAAAGTTTTTGTCTGTGGCTTCCCCGCTCACATGTTTTAATTCATCAATTCATTGCCTTGTATATAATTATTGCCATTTATATAATTTATTAATATTATTATTTTAAAATATTAAATTAAACGTTGTGATGAACTTTCAAAATGAGCAGTATAAGATACTTGAATATGATATTACGATGTATTTATTAGGATATCATACAGATAAATAAATCTAAGTATATATCTGTGTTCCATTTAGGGTATAGATGGTAGCGCATTAGCGTGGCTTGGATTCCAATTGGAATTTATCATTCATTACCTTTGATCTAAGTCTGGTTAACTGCGGTATGTCTCGTTAGTTAGTGAGCTATCGATTCCTCCTATGCACTGAATTAAAAGTACTGTGGTACAGCTCCCACTAAATTAAAATATTATAAGTAGTTAAATGCGAAACTTTTTATTTTTTGTTTGCTACTCGATCACTCAAAAACAGCTGAACGGATTCGAATGAAATTTTATTATCTCGATAAATATACAGAATACTTTTTATACTGAAAAATGTTAGGTCGCGGGCACCTCTTGTCATTTATAAAACTCGGTCCTCCGCCGCGTCCGTCTGTCTGTTCGCGATAAACTCAAAAACTACTGCACCGATTTACATGCTGTTTTCACCAATGGATAGAGTGGTTATCGAGGAAGATTTTAGTATATAATTTACAAAGTCGCGGGCAGCGGCTTCGCCCGCATATAATAAAAATTATATATTATAAAATATGGGACTTCATAAAGTGGAAAATTTTAGAGTTTCATTTAGTTAATTTGTAGGTACCAAAATAGTGTTCATTTATTATTATTTAATTGAATTAATTATTTCATCATCTCTGCTCATAAAATTGACTGACTATCAACGCACAGCCGAAACTTTTAAGCATAGAAGCTGAATCCTTACTATAATATCCTTACTAATATTATAAATGCGAAAGTAACTCTGTCTGTCTGTCTCGCTTTCACGCCAAAACCACTGAACCGATCACCATGAAATTTTTCATACACGTTGTCTGCGACACCAGATATGACATAGGATACCTTTCATCCAAGAAAAAATTAATGTTCCCGAGGTATTACCTAAAATATAAAACTGTAATAATACCTGGCCAATGTGTTATAGCAACAAGTTGTCAAGCATTTTAATTGCTTTTATACAGTTTAATTTATCATCGCGTACGAAGTCGCGGGCACCAGCTAGTATTTTATAACTTAAGCATCCGTTAAGAAAGAATTTTTGAAAAATTCAACTTCGTGCGAAACCAAGGACGGGTCGCTAGCAATATTACATGTGTGACGGTCTGTGCCCGGCATAGTTTATTTGTAATCCGTTTCTCTTACAATTTCTATAACATTTAAACAGATTACTATGTCAATTTCGATCCCATTGTAGGAGATTCGAATAGTTTCAAAGAGGTTAAGGCCTAATCGGGCTTGGGTTGTCACTTTCGCAACTAGTCCAATGCAAATACGATAAAGCTTAAATACCCGCTACTGATACTTTTGAAAGATACAATTATTGTAAGCTAGCTGGTACCTGTGACTTCGTCCGCGTTGAAAAAAAAAGTAGCCTATCCTATGTCCCGTACGTCTAAATGTTTTTCTACCAAGTTTAAAGAAAATCAGTTAATTCGTTTAAGAGTTATGGAGGAACATACATACATACATACAATACCTATGATTATGTCGTAATTTTATCGAATTCACCACAAATAACAAGTTCGTAACTAGATGCAAAATAAATTAAACGGACCATTGTTTAGTCAAGCTTTGTTTGACAAGGTATTTCTGTGTCTTGAGAACTACTTTACATAACCAAGAGATGATTACTAAGAAAACTGACTTCTGTCCGTCAAATAGAAATCAAATCCTTATATTATTAAGTTTGCATATTTTTATTTTTTATTTTTCCATGGTACCGGCAGAAAATGAATATAATAATATTAGGTATGAATAAATAGGAAGAAAAGAATTTTTTTTTATTAAAAAATGAAATATGTGATTTGTAAAATTTTCAAGAATTATTTAATTATTATATAATAAAACAGCTGATTATTTTATTAAATACTAGCTTTTCCCTGCGACTTTGTCCGCGTCCTTACGAACAATACAATACAAAAAACGATTTATTTTTTAATAGATAAATGGCAAGCTTTGTTCTTTTTTGTACCTAATTGTGTAATTGATTATATAATACAATACTAATTTCAATACTAATTTTAATACAAGGACTCGACATAAAGGGAACATCCACTTCAAGTGGGATTACATTTGTGTTTTCACGAAATACAACACGCGCTTTCGATATCTACTTCCTTTTTATAATCCCAACATTTGTCATTACATTTTTAATTAACGCAAGTATTCCAAATTTATTTTTGATGTTAGAATCACCAAAAATAAATTTATTGGCACAGTGTTATCCTGTAGAGACCAATTATAAGCGCATTCCTAAAGACATCTAACATCAAAGAGATTTATCTCATTTAATCTGAGTAGAGTAGATATATTTATCTTTGAAACAGACATAGTTCGGTTCCTAATCAAATTGCTTAGGGATTCAGAGACCGAAGAAAGCTTAATTATTCAAAGGAAACGATTGTTTAATTAACTTATTATTAGATTTACTTTAGATACGCCTGTGAGATTATCAAATAATAACTTTTATTAGTACAGGTAACTGAGGCACAGGTAATTGAGTGAACTTCTAGTAGATAAACAGCCTAATTTAAATAGTTTGTTATTAAAATGTTACAAAATTAGTACAAAACACCAAATTTCCTATACCAAACATGCAAGCTACTGCAAACTACTGTACTGGTCGGGAATCTACCGCGCGAATTTCACCGTAAAGAAAATCCTACTACAGTGTCACACCCCAATGCTTCTATACAGCGCCTCCTATTAGTAAATGATAGCTAACCAACACTTTCTCATGTTGGCTAAAAAGAAAATAAAAAAAAATCTATGTGCCACAAGAAAGTTGTTGATGTAAAAATACTCTTAATACTTCAATTATTTACTATTTTCATACACAATTTTACTGCTACTAAAAATACATTTCAGGCTGTCACTTTTTTCAACGCGTTTTCTAAAAAGGTATCTTCACAAGTGCTCTCGAGAGAAAAAGGTTACACGGAGACAAAAGACTTCTCTAGAGATCTTTTCTGAAACTAACTAACAACACAATGACAATGTTCTCAATGTGGAACCATATTTTTGTATCATTAATTTTGTATTATATTACAATAACACAGATGTACGACCGATTGTGAAAAAATATAGCTTTTACATATACAACTTATTTTCTTACTTAACTACTGCTAATTTTGTCATTGCAGATTTAGGACGTCATGGGATTCCCCCATAATTTTCTAAATGGACCGGTCAGAAGCAGCCTGGAGCGACCCCGCGGGCCTTATCAAGTCGTCTATCGTCCTACGCTCCGCTTGTCAGTCAGTGGTCTCCACTCAAGAAGTCAAGTACTCATAAACGGCTCTCCGTACTACGTGTCCTGCCCACTACCACTTCAACTTACTGAACGATCAACTTGTGTCAGTAACTTTAGTGTATGTTAACGACCATTTTGTAGTTTCACTATGTGATCGTTTTCCATTTTTATTCTCTACTATAGCTGGTGCCCGCGACTTCGTCCGCGTTCTGGATGAAAGGTACCCATGTCCTTTCTGGTGTACCAGACAAGGTGTATGCAAAATTTTATCGTGATCGGTTCAGTAGTTTTTTCGTGAAAGCGTTACAAACAAACAAACTCAAGGATTGAAGGATTTGAAGGATTTGAAATTACTGTGTCTTTTTATAAATTGTCAATTTGTTTGTATATTATCACGTTCAATTTTATTAGCGTTTTATATTTTCTAGTATAAATATTTATCCCTTATACTTTACCAGTCTTTTTCCTTCTTCCGCCCTTATTAAACTTTTAACAGTACGTATCTTCGCATTACTGATTTGAACTCGAAGTGGAACTCCGAGCAAAGCACTCGTTGAGCGACGTTGAGCTTTCTTACGAGGCCCATATTTTTTATTTATGTGAATTTCTTAATATGCATGTCCTTCAGGGTCCACGTCATTGCAATATAAGTTAAAAACAAAATATTTTTGTAAATTCTCATTAATTACTTTCAAGTTTTAACTCTTGAAACAATAATTATAAAACGTGCTATTTTATTGCTTATTAATTTAATTTAGCGATGTTTGAAGAAAGTTATTAATTAAATTAGGAAGTGCTTTCTTAAATTAGGCTAACAAGCTAAGCACCACTTAGTTATAAGGATATTGTTTGTAAAATTTTATTTTTGAAAAAATGAAATTATAATTTTATACTTTTTTTGTAATAAATGTTATTCTAGATGTTTCTACCTGTTTGCAAACACCAAAAGTAAATTGTTGATTATCCTATTTTTGCAATAAACCTAAGTACTAAGTACATATTAACACTTAAATACCCAAGGTGATCACGAATGCTAAATTAAATGTTATTCTAGATGTTTCTACCTGTTTGCAAACACCAAAAGTAAATTATTGATTATCCTATTTTTGCAATAAACCCGGGGTTAAGTACTACATATTAACACTTAAATACCAAAGGTGATCACGAATGCTAAATTTACACACGTAACCTTACATTTATAAAACAATTTCCCCCGCCGCGTCTGTCGGTCTGTATGTTTGCGATAATGTCAAAAACTGCTGAATGGATTTTCATGCGATTTTCACTAATGGAAAGTATGTTAAACGAGGAGGTTTTGCACCAATGCGAAGCCGGGAATAAAATACACGACAGTGATTGCCATAATTCATAATAGAGCAGTTGAAAAATAGAATAAAATCGATGTCATATACACTAGATGTTGCACGCGACTTTGTCCGCGTAACTTCATAAAATATAGCGTATGTTACTTGCTTTGTATAGGTGAAAAAAATTTTTAAATCGGTGAAGTCGTTTTTGAGTTTATTAATTACAAACATAATTTAATAATAATAATAATATGTACTTAAGAAGTTGTCGATCAGCTTTGTTACTGTAATTAAGGTGGGATCGTGGTCCATTAATTACCTTTTCAAGATGTGCTTGAATAAATGCCGTGTCATTCTTGAACAAATTGAATTCTCTTTAAGTAAACTTACTTTGAAAGGTTAGATCTGAGCAAGCGATTTATTGTATTTCTAATAAAAGCTTCGGCACACTGCGGATGTTATTTTGACGTAAAGCTCTGGTTATGTGCTTAGTTATCATAGTTATTTATGTTCGTGTTAAGAATAACAGAAGTTATAGCACAGCGAGCTCGTTTAAACGAGTTTAAAGTTCGGATTTTTATTTTACTCATATGGTGTTAAAACTTTTTAGGTATCACTAGAAAAGGTAACATTTTTTCCCCAAATTTTTTGTCTCTTCTACGAACAGGGCTTCCACCGACCGCTTTATATATTATATATAAATTAAAACTTAAAATAAATTTATACTCTGTCGAAGTTCGTGATTAAGATGAGAAAAGTTAGTGTGTACGCCCTTTCATAGACATTTCAAACACGGATCTTTCTTGGATATTAATTACGGAATTAATTCGCGAATTACTCGGCGCAAATTGTATAACTTGTTACGTAACTTGCAACTTGATTAATAATATTGTTGTGTCTATTATTCACTTCACACAATGAGACGTGACGTACAATGTCTAAAATATATGTAGTTAAATTTATATATAGAATCATTGAATTGTTGAAGTTATGTATAGTACCGAGGAAAAGTGTGAGAAATAAATATACACAACCATTAGCGGATAAATTGGAATAGCTCTGATAAGAGCTGATCAGCGTGGTTTTGTTTATATATTTGCGTACTCGTAAAAGCTTTAAAAGTTTGTGGGCGAAATCGTAGCTACTTTGTAAAAGATCGAATGTAAGGTAATATCGTAAAGTCGAGAAACCATATAATTATCAGTATTGTTTTTAATCAAAAAAGGTTTAATGTAATTCGACTGTATCCGTTACACGTTCTGTTGTTTTTCTTTTTTATGCGGTATTTCCAAAAAAATAAGTTTATTATACTTTAACTTTACAAAATTAATTAAAAATAATTGATATTTTTATCATGAAAGTAAACAACTTTTAAAAGCTAGAAGCAAAAACTTCTTAAAGTTTTAGTTGGAAAGCGGGAACATATTTGAATGTATTTTTGTATACTAATTGCACCCTATTGCCGTTTATATGATAAATAAAATAAATAAATAATGGACATTACAAGAAAAGTACGCAGTCATACTTAACAAATTGTATCCCAATCTAAATTTCGCTAAACTATAAAAAACTAATATGAATATGAGAATGTAAGAGAACATAAAATGCTTACTTCTTCAGCTATATTTCGTTAGCTTACTAATATTAGGTATATTTAATAGAAGTACAAGATGGAATATAGGTGTAATAATTACATGTCATATTTTAAATTCAAATTAAGCTTTGATTTAAGCTCCATTCTGTGGACAACAGATAACTCATACATAGCGGTAGAGTCCTCTTTTTAATGACATACACTTTATTAAAGTTCTAAATTTTACATAAATTATCCCTAAGTTTAATTGAGTACCCAATACCGCCAGTGTTGCTATTAATAAATATAGAAAACATTTTGAATAATTAAAAGTTTTTTTTTAATTAATATTTCCACGATTCTACGTAATGTGGCAAATGTTGGCTAAAGTTTCGTTGTTTGTTGGCGTTACCACATAACCCGTCGTAAAAGATATTTCACATAAAAAAATAACAATAAAATATATATAACAATAAAAAGTAATACAAAATCCTAACCCAGACTAAATCCTGGACTAAATTCAGACCAGGAAGCAATTTCTAAAAGTCTATTACCAAAGTTGACCCTGCCGGGAATGGAACCCGCGATCCCTGATCGCGGCAAGCACCCTAACCACCTTAACCAAAGCCGATGCTTCTTACTGTTAATTCTTCCCATAAATCGTAGCAATCACATGACGAATTCACATGAGTAATTCAATAAAAATTTGTTAAACGCTTTGATGTGCGTAGCGGGGTTACGGTTCCAACACGGTATGATGTGGCGTAGCGAGGTTACGACACCGACGCTATATTGATGCGCTACGTGCGCTACGCTAAAACTGCTACGAGGCTCTACGAAGTGAGATTAACATGTAGTGTAGTGTAGTACTGTGTTTTTGTTTAATATAAGATAAATGAATGAAATAGACTAGGTATGGTCTTTTTTTTCATAGCGCAGAAATTTGAAGCCGCGAAAAAACATTCTATTGTTCACGTACACATTTTGTTACGGTGTCAGTAACACAAAATTAGGTAAGGTGAAATTCTCCTTGTCTGACCTGGTACAGATAAAGTCCATGCCATTTGTGAAAGAAAGAAAGAAAGAAAGAATATTTGTATTGTGATAAGCAAAGTAAGTTCGGCACATTCGTAGCTACAACATTGGCCACAAAACAGTTTTTTACCTGTTTAAAAAAATGGCTACACAAAAAGCTCCATTTTAGGATGTCATATGATTTTTGTAAAGTGCTTATTTAATGTTTATTGTAAATAAAAAAGTATTAGAAAAAGCTTTTCTTCGGAATTCACGAAAATACATTTTCATTAATTTACATATTGTATTAAAGTTTTAATACGAACATAATTTATGTTTATCATTATATCAATTAATCTCTTTTTCTAATTTCAAAACTACATTACTTTATTTTTTTTTAATTGGGTGGTGACCACAATTGACGTCTGTTGTTCTACTCACCGAAACACAACAGAAAATGTTTCACAGTGAGGTCTTTTGAAAGGTATTTTATAGCTAAACTCGTTCACACACAGGATCACTTACAAAGAGGGCGGAATCAAGTTTCAAAGAATATAAAGTTCATGTTTTAGGTAAGTCAGGTGAACCAACAAAGACTTTCTATTAATGTTGAAAAGCAATTTGAAGTAGGATGCTAATATGCAGATTTATGTCTTTGGGTTAGCGTATTTTCAATGATGACATATTTATATTTACTTTTAAATGCCCGATGCAAAAACGGGGTGTATGAGTGTATCTGTGTGTCTTTCCAAAGACATTTATGAAGACGTTTGAAGTTCATCATCGTTAGAACTTCCACAGGTTAGGCCCAATAGGAAAGAATAATTATTTATGCTAGTTTGTAAATAGTTTATAGATAATTTGTAAATTAATTAGTACATAATTTTAATTATAGCTTGTTATACAAATTATTCGTTAATTGATTTTGTTACTAACTGCATTGTAATGAGATCCAGCTTCAATTATTTATTACGAGTTATTATCAAACATTAATTTCAATAATTTGTGCTCTACATAAATACTCTTATATAATATTACTATTGAATTTCAGTAGTAAATCGAATTAATTAAATAAATGTCTGGATAAAAGATATCCGATAAATTAAACCAAAACATCCCTGACACGTTGTATATGTATGGAATGTTTTTTTTTAAGTTTGCATTCAACCCTCTTTCACAACCTGTCAAGTAGGCTAATCGCCATTTAAAGTCACCGGTCACCGGGGGTGGTGGTGCTGATATACCTGTGTTTATACGGTAAAAGTCCCAAACATTAAAAAGATAAAAAAAAATAAAGATTAACGTTAATTGATTAAGAATGTAAATATATTGAAAAATTGTAAGGAATGAATAGCGAATACAGGCTGCGGCATGTGCCGGAGGTTTTTTAATGAATAAAAAAAATACATTAAAAAGAAAATAATTAAAAAAATCGCCTATCGAAAAGGATGCAGTAAACCGAGTGCATAATTTAATAAAACATAAAATTATTTCTAAAAGTAATTAATCATCACTTTACTTTACTTTATAGTTGTTGAAAGAGGCCCTAAGATCTATGACATGTTGTGCATACCTAGACATAGTTGAAATTTGACTGTTTTTAATTATATAATTCAATTTAAGGTCGTGCATCAGTGTAGTGTAGGTAATCAAACTAACGAAGACATTCTTGCTTCGATTAGGACAACAGTAGGTAATAGTTTTCCAACTTAACCGTAAAGTTCCACTTTAGTTGTGGTTAAGAGGTATTGAATTTCGACTACAGGAGAACTTAAGTTAATTTTAGGCAGTGGTAAAGACACCTTTCAGAAGATCACTGTGAAATAAAATCATATGAGCTGTTATGTTGTGGTAGGTAAGTAATTAAGGATGCCTTTTCTCTATTTATTCTTGTATGCTATCAACGAACGGAACGAACTAGCAACGTTTATGGTTTTGCTTGTTTTAATAAGTGACGGTAGTCGTTTACCATCGAGAGGACCGAAAGCCTTATGGCGACTTTTAAGAAAAAAAAATACCGTTAGTAATATACAATAATTTTTACTGTTTAATAATTAAAAATGTCAAGAAAAACTATGAAAATTATCAACGTAAAAATATAATACATTTTACTTTTTAACTTGTGTAACTACAATCTGTTTACAGAAAATAGCATAAAATTTTATCCCCAAATAATAAATTGTGAATGGATATAATTTAAATTGATAGAATTATTTCTTTTGTAATTAAACCAGTGGTTAATCGAAGTTTCTTTATATTTTTCAATTTCCTTTGATGTGTTAAATCTAACTTTTTATTACCCTAATATAAATAGACCAAAGTTAGAACGGAAGCCTTTTAAAACCATCAGGCTGTTATTAAATCCTTGCGATTGTACTTTTTAATTAAACTCTGTCTTAAAGGAGCTCGGGATAAATTAAGTTTCATTTATATATTTATTCATGTTACCATAACAAAGTTTACTGGCTTTTGCTCACTTGTTCCGCGCATCGTATGTGCCTAATATACCTTTGTTTTGTTCGGATGTACACATCATATATATTTAACCCGTCGGAAATATCTTGGCACTTCGCAACAGTCTATTTTAACTTTGAATGTAAATATATTACATGACACATATAATATATTAAATATTAACAAAAAACACAACATTAATTACTTTTGTATAATGTAAGTAAACTTTTTTTACTTTTTGTTAGTAAACGGTAACCTACTGCATTCTTTCGAAGTGCCAAGAAATTTCCGACCAGTTATACTGTAAAGTTTCTTCATAAACCTTTCAGTTGTTCAGTAGTCAAAGAGTGACAAACATTCTTAAACGCCTTTCGCATTTATATAATACTTATTAGTAGATTTTAGAAAGAAAGAGGGACGTAATCGTTACTAATTGGTACGTATAGTATAAGCACATTCCACACAGCACCATCTAGTTCCAAAATAAGCAAATTATGCTTGTACTATGGATACGAGACAATTGATATACTACATAGATTACATTTTTTTTTGTAAATACATACATAATATAAATACAAATACAAAACATCAATGACTCAGGTGCAAAGGCAAAATGTTAACACATAAACCCCTAGCGGGATTCGAACCCGCGACCGTTTGGTTAACAGCTAGTGTTACTAGCCACTAGAGCAAATGTGTCTAAGTAAACATTCATGTTACTAAATTATAATGTCCCTATGTTACTAAATCATATTAATAAATTATTACTAAAGAGATACGTTCTTTTTGGACACTGAATTAATAAAATAAAACCACACTAGTGTTATGAGCTACGTGATACGATTTAGTGTGATATTGTACAAATTTTTCGCATTTTTCGCCTGTCGCTCAGCAGACGCATTTAGGTAATAAGCCTGCGGGTCTGCTCTGGATCCAAACTCCTTCTGAGCTGTCATAATGGAAAAAAATTATGGGAAGTTCTAGCAGGTCTAGCAGTGGACATCCTACGGCTGAGTTTATGACGACGATGAATGTTTAGTTTTTTGACAATTATGTCCCATAATCAAAAATGCTGTGTATATAAAATGCAGTGTGCTAAAATATAAAGGCCTTAATACTTAATTTTCCACTTTCCTTAAATTATCACAAAATGGGACGGTGTTGGTGTTTCCATATTCATTGAAACAATATGCTTTTCCTTGGTTTTTTTCCTTCTGTTTGATCAACATAAAATATTTGTGGCTAGTTGGACTCTAAATGATATCATTAAATTCATTCTTAAATTTCCATCAGCATATTTTTCTTATAAATATATTTTTCTTAGGTTCAAAATAAGTGCTTGAATTCTTATAAAGGCTTCTTTTTTTGTGATTTGAAATTAAAAAGCGTTATATGAATAAAAAAAACGTTCGCTGAATATTATTTATTTCTTGCGTTAATAGTTTGTGGTAAATCGTTCTTTTTTTCTTTCATATGTGACCAGAAATATTTTAAAAATATTTTGTTAATTTATTACAAGTATTTATACGTATTTTTTACTTTCTTTCTATTTTGTTGGATTTATTTTACTTAGTAATTATATTTATTTAAAAATTCTACAAAATTTAAAATATTAAAATTGTTTATAATTGTAAAAAAATTCCCACAGGTGTCCAATTCCATTTATTTTATGTTCTACAAAACGAAAGGATTAATTTTTTTTATATTTATATAACTTTTTACTTTTCTTATTTTAATATAATTTAAAATTATTTGCTTAATAGGTAGGTATGTTGGATATAATCTAATGAACTAGATTACTAAATCATATAGGTCATTTAACACCTCGTAGAGGCATCTGATTTAGCCAGGGCTATAAAATAATTATAAATAAGTTGCTCATTCCAGAAGAAAACATATTATCGATAAACCCTTCTGTCGTTTGTTAATTATATAGACATTTTTGTAATATAGTTATATATTATTTTCACTTCGAAATCTTTTACGAATTTCAAGAAAATTCAAGTAGGTAATGTTTTTTTTATGTAGAGTTAAAATCGATTTAAAAAAATACAAGAATGTGTAGTTATGTACCGTTAATTAATAACCCACTAATATGTTTCCGTTGCACTACAACGCGGTTTGGGTAATATTAGTATTTGAAAATCATTGATTTCTTCTATGTACCTCATAATGGATCTAAAAGATTTTAATGCAAAATTTATTCGTTTTATTTCATAACTATTACAATTTCATTTTCCTTAACCACATACTTAATGAAAACTATATAATTGGAAATTTGTAACTCGAAACTGCAGAGTAAAATAACACTGCATTTTGAGTTACAAATTTCCTCTCAACTACGTAAAATTAGTTAGTTGAGTTGACTTGTTTATCCTTGAAACATCAACGCTTGCTTGCATGTTCCACTATTCCCTTGGAAACACGTTGTAATAATAAGAAACTTCATTAATAAGTGGTAAACTATAAAAGATAATATGTACCTACTAAAAAAGAAATGTGTGATTTTTTTATTTGTATAGTAGTACACTTCAACGTATTTGAAAATTTTATATATTACTATTTTGTATTAGAATTGTCGATTAATAAAAAACAACCATTCTCTTTGTATTTCAAGCTTAGTTCAAGTATTTCAAGCTTATTTTTATTATTATTTTAACCATTAAAATTATAACTTATATGATTATATATTATTATTATTTAATTAGATTTTTATATCGTCTATTGTTAATTCTAAAAATAAAATGAGATTAATACAAATATAAAATTACATTCGGATATATAAAAAATAAATAATAATTTAATATTTAAACATAATAAATTTTTTAAATGCAATTTTCAATAGACTTAACGGTAAAAGACCGAAATAATTTAAAATTAATTTTTTAACATACTTATGTGCGTTACCTATAAACGCACTTTTATATAAGTTCGCGGCCTAAAGTCTTCTTTCTGTAATTAACATGTGAAGCGCTCTTTTTTTCTAAAGTTTCCTATAAAGTCAAATAAGTTTGTGATTGAATGAAACTTACCTGTAAGTTCCTGAAACACTCGCGACTTGCACTCACAGTGAACAGCGATAATGCGCGTCGCACACGCTGTGGACAGAACTCGAATGGGCGACCACTTCTAAAGACCCGTCTTATATACGTGCTGGGTGCTCGGAGCGTAGCGGTTGGTTGTACCGTGTTACGCCGCGCCCAGCAAAGCGTAGGCGTGCGTAGGCTACGGCCTACGATATCTATATACCTTACTGTATGAAGTATATAATATAAATTCAAAACTGTATATTATATAAATTTTTAGCTATCGAATTATTAAAGTCAAATTAGTCCTGGTATAGTACTAGAATTGATTTAACTGTGATTGGTAATCGTTTCATTTTGTTCATTGTACTTTGAGGTTTCTTTTATGTTAAAGTCGGTCCAGTTACAATCACGCTAGAAAGTTGTTGAGTTTTAGCCAGTAAGAGCCTACAGCATCCCCGGTATCCATGAGGATTTCCCAACGTTAAAAAGGACGCTTTCTTCAAGTGACGTTTGTTATGATAAAGAGCAGCAGGCAGGCAGACGATCCACTTATTAGATAGTGGCTTCTGTGACTCAGGAACACAAGCAATATCCAACGGATTCAACCGCGCTGCTGGCCCTAATGCGGTAAAGGGCAGTGGAAAACGTAGAGCTTAGGCAGTTGTCCCACCGCCGGCGAGCAAGCGATATCAACTATTTCTCGCTCAAGAAACGTACAATAAGATATACATTCCGTATGAACGAAAGCGATGCATATATTAATAGTTGATTATTGACTGTAACAACCCTGCCGGTGAGGACTCGCTCCACTACTTCGTCGCTGGGCGAGGACTCGCTCAGCGATGCTCGTTTGGCGACAGTTAGTTAGTTTCTAGCTTTAATCGCTACTCGTTCATCTTCGTTCATCTTTAAAAACAAAAAAAATCATGAAACTATAGCGACCTCACCCTAGAGAGTATATATGTTCCTTGCTAGCGACCTGCCCCAGACTTCCACAGATGCAAATATCTACAAATATAAATATAAACCCCGCATTCGTTTAGAGAGGAAATAAAAAGGACTATTTACTTTATTCCTATAATATGTATAGATATAGATGTAAAAGGACTCACTGATTGCGAAATTTGTTGCTTCATTGGAACACGTGAGGGGATGTGCGATCCATCAGTGTTTGACATTAACGCAATTAAAAGTCCTCGGCCCTGATTGAGTAATCAATTCTTGACACAGAACACGTAACATAAGGCGATTGTTGTCGTAACAACATTTTTTCTATATATTGTTAATAAATATTAGTATATTATTAGACATAGAAATACTAATAGGTAATAACCTCTCGTCTGGGTAGGTAAAATTTCTAGTAAAATGAATTATGAAAGTGATTTTTTCAAATGTGTACTAGGTTGTCTGTATTATATTAGTAAACAGTTAAGAACTAGTAGCAAAAGTGTGGTATCAATGGGTCGATTTTCCCTTCAGTGGGGATAACTTAGCCCGCCTTCTCCTGCCCAGCCATCTGCCATGATAATGCCTATGCTGGCCTATGCTAGGCCTTCCTAAGCTGGACATAGGCCTTCCCCATAATTTTCCAATATGAACCCAGCAGCCTAAACCCACCGTCTACAAACACAAATAGCATTCATGAGATATTTTTACAATCGTAGATTATGTAAGGACTAGCTGGTGCCCGCGACTTCGCCCGCGTGACTTTGTAAATTATATACTAAAACCTTCCTCGAGAACCACTCTATCCATTGGTGAAAACAGCATGAAAATCGGTGCAGTAGTTTTTGAGTCTATCGCGAACAGACACACGCGGCGGAAGACTTTGTTTTATAATACGTAAGAATAAAAATACTAACTGATGTTAAAATCATTCCTAGTGGTTTATTTTTATCGCGAACAGACAGACAGACAGTGATAGTAATGAAAATATGAATGGATTAGGTAAGGAATATGGTAATATTATTTATTGTATTAGCTTTGAATTACCTAAGTAGAAAAAAACTAGAAAATGTAGGATGAAAATTATTGAAGAACGGGTTCTAAAGGGAAAATAAATTTAAAGGCGAGTAGGATGTACATTGTACAATTTACAATCATTTCCTTTACTTGTGCAACCTATATTAGGTTGATTAAATTTCCAGTTTCCACTCAGACTTTTGCTCGAATGTATTTTCATGTTTGAATGTACATTTTGTAGGTATTTTATTTACTCCATTATTATTACTAGCAAGATGCAAACGCTTTGTTGCGTACTTCGGAAACGAAGAGAGAACGCTAAGAGAAAGCTTAATTGACTGCATTAAAGATACGGCCCTCAAGCCTGGTCTGTTAACACATGCTCTAAATCTATACTAATATTATAAAGAGGAAAGATTTGTTTGTTTGTTTGTATAGAATAGGCTCCGAAACTACTGGACCGATTTGAAAAATTATTTTATCATTAGAAGCCGACATTATCCGTGATGAACATAGGATACTTTTTAATGCGGGAAATGGCATTTTATACTTTTCTACGCGGACGAAGTCGCGAGCACCCAGCTAGTCAAATATAAAATTTATAAATAGCCCTTTAGAAAAATCAGTTTGATACCTCTAGCTTAATGATTGGTGGTTGTTATTAACAACCAATTGTTAATAACAACGTTTTCTCTTAGCGTAGCGTAGGTAAACGATTGTAGAAAGCACACATAGCTATACGTGCCGTTGTGCCCGTATCTTCGGCAATCTGTCATACTGTGTAGTAGAACTAGTTGGATTTTTTTGTCCAAACTGTTTTATCGTAGAACAACTAGTAGAACAATTTGGAACAACTCCGCTGCTTAGTTAGATTTTTGAAAATCCCACAGAAAAATATAATTTTTCGAGGACAAAAAGTATCCTACAATGTTAATCCAGGTAATCATCAATACATCAGTGAAAACCGAATTCAAATCGGGACTGCGGGCCTATTCTCTATCTGTGGTTTTTAAAAACGTGTCGACTTCAAAGTCGACATTAAATAAGAAATAGTACTTTGTCAAACTAAAAACCACACAATAACGCGCCAATAACTTCATCGACATGTGTAACTATGGAAAAAACGTCGTAGACATTTTGACATGTGCTTAGTGAATACCAAAGTAGACAATTGTCGAGTCTATAACCGCATCGAGTCGATTACCACAGCAAAACCACACTTAGAGAATACGGGCCCTGATTTGAGTTTAGCGTGCAAAATGCACAGACAAAAAGATAAAATTCCTAGAAATATTTTTTGACCTCGGTACTGCTCATTTACGATTTTATTATTTATGTATAGAATTCTTTTCGGTAAAGATAAAGAAATAAAGAATCGGAAATTAAATAAAAAATCAAGTATTTAATGTATAAAAAATATTAAATACGTTTAATATTTAAAAATAATACTATAATTAAAAAAAATTAGTAATTTTTAGATTTAATATTACTAATCACATTTCACAAATCAATAATTACACAAAGAGAGGAAAAAAAAAGATAGACAAAGTTGTTGCTTTTAATTCTTTGATAGTCTTTTTTGGCTTGAGTTTTTTATTATAGTTGAATTTGTAGCATCTTATAAAAATAAAAATAAAAATTATCGTCCTTTATAGAAAGAATCTCGAATCGAGTACAAAGCAAGCAAGCAATATAAAAATAATTGGATGATGTGTCACGTAGCAACCGAATTAGACGATAAAGCATATAGACCAATATTTGTATGAGATAAGATTGTCCTAATAAAATCTTTTCGGGATCGTGGGCAGGTATAGCAGATTCACGTTGACCAATAATATTGCAATGTTGCCAGTAAATACTATATAATATTTCGTTTTATTAAATCAACGTATTCAACACTAGCTGTTGCACGCGACTTCGTCCGCGTAACTTTACAAAATACTAGCTGGTGCCCGCGACTTCGTCCGCGTTGATCGATGAAAGGTAGCCTACCCTATGACATTTCTGGTGTATCAGACAACGTGTATGCAACATTTCATGGTGATCGATTCAGTAGATTTTTCGTGAAAGCTTAATAAACAAACAAACAAACAAACTCACATTCATATTTAAATCTTTGTTTATAATATTAGTAAGGATAGATAGCCTATGCTACTCGTTGATATGTAGCTTTCTATAGGTGAAAGAATTTTTAAAATCGGTCTAGTAGTTTTTTAGTTTATTCATTAATAATTAACTTATTTGTTATTAATAATTAATTATTATTAATTTTTTATTTATTATTCATTAATAATTAATACTTGCTTATTTATACTCTAAGTTAATAATATACAATAATATATATCTTCTCTCTTTATAATTAACTATTCACGTACATTACTTAACTTACATAGTTTAAATTGAAATAGAAGGTAAGACTGAGTGTCTACTGTCTATTACCTAGTTGTGTTCAGTTTTAATATGGTTAAATATGTACCCACCTAAACGATACCTATATAATTGATGTATCTACATATCATTAATTATATTTTTTATTCTGTTATGCGGAAAATTATGGGAGTCCAAACAGGTCTAACTATTAGTTCTACGATAAAACTTTGTATGAACCACGCATAAGTATTGCTTTAGAATACTTTTAAAGTGTGTAGGCAGTTTGAATTATAATATTTTTCGTATTTAACAATAAATGACGAAAATAAATAATCAATTTATGTTGACACTTTTAAAATAAAATTAAAAGCGGATAGCCAGTAGACCTCTAAGTAAGTTTTCTATACTATAGTATAGATACATTACCTAGATATAAAAAAAATCTGTAAAAAACTATCTAAGTGACAGTGAAAGCGGATTCAGGACTCTGCCTGTAGATAAGTCCCTGTAACTCGAGATCTTGCATTGTTCAACTACATTTTTTCGATGGCCAGCGGTCCTAAATGTCTAACCCTGAACCCCAAAGAAAAAATCGAAAAAAAAAACCAAAAAAACAAAAAAATCGCTGCTGGTGGGTAATTAATCAAATATTTTAATGATTTTATCGTTGTAACCAATACAAAGAACAGTAATCACAATATCCTGATCACTGATCACTTATACTGATCTCTACTGATACTGATCATTGATCACTGTAATTGTAATCAATTATTTTATGGGCGATCTGGCATACGGTTGTGCCAAAAACAGGGTTGCCAAAGTAAAATTTTTATTTTCATTTTCTAGAAATAACCCGGTCTTCATGTTATATATGCCACAATAAGTACATAATATTAAATTATTAGGGATGTTATGGATATAACATTTCGGATCTGGATACGGATACGGATATAAGAATATAAATAATATAATATTATACCGGTTTCGGATACGATAAATGTAGTAAAGTAGGTACTAACCTACTGATAAATGTCACTAGAAGTCCCTAAATATTTTTCCGCTATGTGTTTTATAAATTACCTAGATCTAGGCGGCAATATTGGCGACCGGTGTGTCGGTTCATAACATGATTCTGACTCCGCCCTTATCCGATATTATCCGAAACTTTTATATCGGATTCGGTTACGGTTACGGATAGATTTTTATTTAGGATATTCGATATTTTCGGTTACGGTTACGGAACTCCATAATATCCCATTTTTTTATTTTCATAAAATGAAGCTGTTATAATTTGTTGAAACAGCGACATCTGTGGATAAACGAAAGAACAACTTAAGAAGTCATTCTTCCCGCCAACTATCCTCCTTGCCGCCAACAACTGATAAGTTGCATTTACTGCACAGAACAAACACAAGCGCTATCTGAAGTTATAATTTTATTTAAAAACACACACAGTGAATTAATTCTTAATTAAAAGGTTGAATTCTTGAATACATAGATAAACTTTATAAAAATTTATTTAAAAAATAAACATCGATGAGAAAAATAAGGATTGTAGAATATTGAGAAGTTTTGAATTGCCTAGTTACTCTAGGAAAATATAATTATCAAACACCAATGTTATACAAACGCCATTCTTCTAGCCAATTTATGAGTCATTATTTACCAATTAGCTAGGCAGTTTTTTCAGTTTACAAATGATAATAATTATGATAAGATTTATAAGCATAGAATAATAACTAAAATTAGGCTTATCTCTTGGTAGTATCTACTATATAGTTTGTGTCTTGGTATATTATAAATTGTCTATGGAAGAATGACGTAACATCCGAATATTATGAACTTTTCTTTATGGTGTCGTCTCATTGTTGTCTATGGTGAGAACATAGCAATTTCATTGGACGCGGCGGCTTTTGTCACATCCTGTTATGTGTTGGTGAGTGCATGGCCTCGACGTTGTTCCCATTTTAACATTTTATTCACTACATAAAGCCGCTGTATATATGTAATATTTACGGAAAAATAAATCGTGATGGTGTTCTCTAAAAGGCCATGGATTTGATGAGAACGGTAAGCACTTCATATTGGCTTCAATTATACTTTAAAATTTGTTTGGCTTTTGTTTCTTGTTTTGGTGATATTGAAACTGGCCATTACATTAGAAAAAATATCTCTTTACAGAAATTGTGTGCACGTGGGAGGTAAGTAATTATAGTTTACGTAAATAGACGATGCCCAGTTTCCGATTAACACACCATGAGTAACAATAATTTTGATATGTCAATACATAAATAGCACCCGGCAACTGTTAGCTTAGTAGCGTTCTTACGCCATCTTATAGTCCTCCAAATTTTCCGCATATTTTACAGCCTAATTTTATAATGAGAGGGAGTTAAACGCCGAAAACCGTGCTTAATCGAAAAGGATTAAATGGAAGTTATTAAAAAAAGTGATTCTAGGTATGTGATATTTTTCGTTATTGCATCGCATTTCATGATTTGACAAACCACATGTGCATAGATGGGATTTGTTGTTATTTGGTCTTGTAATGTTGCATAATGATTCGTGCTCGGTAGACGACAGCTTTGTATACGAGGTGTTACCTTTTAGTATTCGTGCTTTAATTATTGTACGACAGTGTCCTAAAGGAAACCGTATATATACTTATAACCTACAAATTTGACGGATAGCAAATGCAAGTCCAATGTACAAATATCAAATGTCACTTTTTGGTTGTATTGTATCCATTTTGAAGTTTTTCAAGGTTGCTTTTACCAAACAATTCCACTTCAATAATCATTTAAAAAATGTTGTAATGATAGTGTTTGTCAATTCCATGAAATTATTACTGAATGTTGTAATTACAGGTACATTTACATTATCATGTTGACATTTACATCAGGTCCCTTAACGGTCTCATTAAAAAATGTAAAAAGGATCAAAGAAACAGTTGTTTTGGAATTTTTCTTCGTTGCAGCTTGATAATTGACATTAGTGTATGAATTATCGATAAATTGATGTGTACCAACCTAATAAGATTTGTAGTGTTTCGGATATGCTAATGTTAAGCTTAATTTGTACTCTAAAGTGTACATTATACCATTATAATTAGTGTCCGACCGAAGCTTCGGCTTCTACCGGGTATTGGGCAGAAGCCGAAGGTTTTAATTAAGAAGTTCTTGAGAAGGCTAATTATATTAATGTTAACATGTTTAGCGATGTGATCTAATAATAAAATATTATAATTATAACTTGTAGATAATACAGTAATAAACTGATTATTTATAACTATTGTAATGGTTACTTTTATTTTTAATTTTCTAAAATATTCAAAACTGTGCATTTAATTTACCAATATTTATTAAAAAATTGAATGTTTGTTTAATTCTTTGTCTAGTTTCGCATTAGTCAAAAAAAAAAAACAAAGACTAGATCAATATGAGTGTAATTGATAAATTACATTAATAAATATATGTTATAATTTACATTATTTCAAAATGTTATAATTTTTGACAAATAAATTGCAAGATATTTTTCTGGATCAACTTCTGGTAATGATTAATTACCTTTCTATATTATAAAGTCAATGTAAATGTTACATATTATAGCTTTAAAATAATTTATGTCATTAATTGTATCTTGAATCTACTTGGACAAAGTTTCTTAGAGATTTTAAACCTTCAGCTTTGGCCAGAAATTGACCTTCGTTCGGAAACTAATTATAATATGTGTCATAATTGAAAATGAAGTTTTTTGCAGAAACTTCTAATAATTATTGTAATTCTTATGCCATACATTTACTATAATACACTTTATTCTTGATGAACAACTTCACTTAGTAAAGTCATTTACTAAAAAATGTATTATGTATTGTAGACATAATAACTAGAGATGCCGCAAATGCTAACCATTATTCAGTATTATTTGTCTAAAATATTCAACACTCGTCGAGTAGTTATCTAAAATAAACTATTAGTATTAAAAATAATTAAACTTTAATTTTTCTTAATTAATATAAAAAGTTATCAATCATGTAATTTAAAAATGTAAAATCAATATATGTATATGAGATTGATTTCTTTAACTTCTTTATTTTCTTCTCTAATAACCTTGTAATTTTTTTAGATTACAGTGACAATCCTAAGATATGCACTGCCCACTCATAGTGGTTAAGTCCAAACTGATATGTGATTATCATTTATTTGAACTTCTATCACCATTAAAATAAAAAATCAAAATTTTTATTTGTCAATTAGATTTCTCCAAGAATTAATTTTGTTAATCTTAGTTTTAACCACAGACGGTATTAGGTTGATGAAGGCTTTGTAAAAAATAGAAGAATATTCGGTAAGTTGGCGGAAAATTGTCACGACCAGAAGAAAAGTTCCAAAAATTTAAAATATTAGTTAATATTTAGTTAATTAATAACTTATGAGTTAATAAATTATTAAACTAAAATCTTATCACACAAATAGGACTTGTGTCCTATTTCACAGTCAAATAGCCTCATAATATACTTATGAGGTATATTACTTAAGTCTGTTGAAATCAGCACATTAAGGTATTTTTTAAACTTGTCTATAAATAAATTAATTTTGTTACATCTCATGCTGATCTATGTGACAGGGTACATTACTTTCTTAAGCATTGCCGTGTTAGCTGTTGTAGTGAAGGTTCTGCTTGCTCCCTAGAGGATTTAGCCTATCCTCACTTCATCCATTACATCCTAATTGATTCTTGATATGTGATTGATAGCACCTCTGAAAATTCTCTAATATTAAAAACATAAATTTGTAGATGTGATATTTCCTACCATCTCATCGACCAGTTGTGTATTATCAGTGTACTTGAAACCTCTTGTTAATTATAAACGCATTTTACTCATATATGATGTAGGAGACTTTCCTAAATCTACTTTAACGAAATTTGTTGCATTACCTCATTTTGTTAGATTTTTCTTTAAACAAATTTTGTCTCAGTCCAGTTTCAGAGGACAGTATTTCTTAACATTGTGCTATTGCACTAAAATAGGTTATTCAAATCATTAATGCAAAACATTTCGCTTTTTAATTCCACTTTAATGAAAGGATTAACTACTTAATCATAAAGGACAAGGTGTAAGAACAATGAAATTAGTATAACTGTATATTATTATTTTAACATAGATTCCAAGTATGAAATGTGGTATTTCAACTTAAATTACTGTATCTTAAAAAAGAAGAAAAGAATTGTATTTATTTTGATTCAATTATGTATTGAAAATTGTCTAATTCCTTTAGTAATGATGATGATACTTTTGAGAAATATGTAGACACTTTTGCTTTGAATTGTTTGTAAAAATGTACTGCAAATTTTTGTATGTCTGGTGATTGAAATTATACTTGCTTTTTTTAAACAATTTTATCGAAACTTACTTTCAATACTTCACCAAAAATAAGCCCTTGATTTATTTGCCACATATAGCCAAAACTTGATAATAATTTGTATTTCATATATAATTTTAATTACAACAATTAATTAGGAAGCCGTTTGGTCCAGTACGGTAATTTTCCAACTAGTGAATTTTTTTATCAAAAGTTCTTGGCCCTAATCCTAGGACTTTTGATAAACTTTTTTCAATGATTACACCATTTCAAACACTCCTTTAATAAGATAGTTGTGCTTGCCAGTATTTCTCTCTAATGGATTTTCCTAGTGGAGGGCTGGTTATAACAATATTGAATACCTGTAATATTTTCAACAATGATCACTTGCAAATTAATTCAATAAGTTGTTCAATTGATATTTTAAAACTAGATATCGATATTTTATGTATAAGTTGTAGCCTCTATAGTTAACTTATTGTTAGTAAATCTATTTTACGGTATTATTACCTATTAATAAATGACTTAAGTCAAAATAATTATGAATGTACTTATGTAATTGATCCTCTATTATGGAATGGAGCCTTAATTTATTTTAATGAATTTGGCGACTTAATTGAAAGTTATTTTTTCAGGAATATGAGTTCCTAGACTTGTCAGATGTGAAAGAAGCGGAACTGTGCAGTCTGCAGTGTGCATTGTTTGAGAAGAAACCAGACGTGACGGCAGCAACACCAAACCTTTGTTGGACAGACCCTGCCACAGGTAATTATTTGCCAATTTTTAAATGTATAATTAACTAATAGGGGTAATTAATGTATTAGGGTAATTAAAAAATTGCCTTATTCTAAGATTACTATATACTTTTTAACAATGAAACTAATTAAGTTATAGTAAAAAGTGGGTATATACATTACATTTCTCAAAGACTACGCCCAGTCTCGCTTTGACAACTGTGGCGTTCTGATCACTCGTGACTCTTAGACATGCCATCCTGCTTTCACTTGTCATCTAGTGGTAAGTGTGACAAAATTATTTCAAGAACTATGGTCGTGTTATATTTGAATGTGTATTGTCCATTTAATATTTTGTTAAAGAGTCTTGATTTTCTGTCTATTCATTTTTTTTTTCTACCGTTTGACACCATAACTTGACAATATTTTAACACTCCGATCCCTTATATCTGTAGAAGAATCTATAATCTATCTGTAGAATCAGTCCAGTAGTTATTTAGAATTTGTTGTGACCATATTTTCACTTGTTTCCAATGTGAGGCCATGATCCAAAATTAATCTAAATTAGCCAATTAGCTTACAAACACAATAGGCAATGATAGTCCAGCGAGTTGAGTTATACAATTAACAATAATTTTTTCACCAAAACAGATCTGTCATCGTGTTCATCAAGTACAGCGGGGCCGCCAACCGTGTCAAGCAGCCTGGATAGTCTGTCGGGCGGCGAGTGCGAGATGGCGCCACACTCGCCGCAGAGGGGTGCGGCGGGGGCAGCTCCGCCGCCTCACGCGCCGCCCCCCTCTTACGTGCAGCCCCCACCCACTTACTCCGCTCATCACGCGCAGTGGCCAGTCGCTCCGCCCAACGTGTACGTCAGTCAGGTCACGGCCAACGTCAACGTGCACGGTTATATGGGCCAATACTACCAGCCACCGCAACCCCAGTACATTCCGCCACCGCCGCAGGTCGACAGGCCTCAGCGTAATCGAAGAGAGCGTCGCGGAAAACGCGCCCCGTCCCCACCGCCTCAGCAACCACCGCCTTATTATGTTCCCTACCCACACCAGTACTATCAAGCGGCTCAAGCGCAAGGAGCGCCGCTGTACCACCTTCCGATGTACCAACCGGTCGTCTATGGTCCGTACGCTTACCCACCTTACTATCCGGAATATCAAATCCCAGTCGAAGGCGACGCGGGAGACAAAGGCCCAGAGGATTATCCTCCCGAGGTTGTTATGGAACAAGAAGCCGTAGACGCATACTATGGTGGAGCACATTACGCTGGACCTCCGTACGGCCCTCCAGTTGATGCAGGTGTAGAATATATGCCACCAATGTACCTGCCACCACCGCAACATCCGCCGCCTATACATATGCAACATCAGCCCATACACCAATCGACGCCGCATCAATTCAACGTTCACGCTAAGAACTTTGTGCAAACGCAAAGCCACACGAAGGCCTATACACTGCCTGAAAAAAGTCAGGATCAAAAGACTACAGCTGGTGTCGCTACTGCATCTGCGTCAGTGCCCGTCGAATCGTTGCCTATAAAAGACCTTAAAATTACTTCTAAAGCTCCAACTAGTCCAAAACAGAATGAGCTTCCCACGGAGGCCCAAGCGAACCCAGTACAGACTGTACCCAGTGAGAAAACTTCACCGACAACCAAGGCAGATTCCAATAAGCCAACGTGGGTAGCCAATGACAACAAAAGTACAACAGAACAAAATCCAGTGGCGACAAAATCATTTTCTCCTGCGACCACAGCCAACACTCAAATGTCAATTGTTAGCAAACCTCCTCCTCCTTCCGTGAATAAGCCTACAAATAAAGGGGCCGCTGCACCTTTCTCCGGCAGTAAGCAGCCATCTAAACCATTGGTGCCTGCTGCTGTTCCCATTCAACAGACTGCCTCAACTCCTAAACCACCATTCGGAAATAGACAGAAACGTGAAGGCGTTACAAATCGTTCACCTTCAAGCGAAAATGCAGAGATTGACAGAAACTCTGCACCCATTGAACACGTTAAACGTGAACCGCCACTGCCCCCCAGTAAGGCTCCAATGCCGATTTCAATAAATCTTCATGCTCAAGGACAGCCCTTGATTGTGACTAACAAACAACCGTTTGGACACTCGAGGAAATCTGTGTCAGTGCCGGAACCAGCGCCGGTCCCGCAGCCTCCTCCCCCGGCCCCTACGGCTTCTGATTTCCCACCCCCGCCTACTCCTAGGAATAGAGGTGAAGCTATTCCACCACCAGTAGTACAACCTCAACCTCAGCCTGCTCCAGGAAAATCTTGGGCGAGTCTATTTTCAAACAAGAGTGCAGTGATTCCTGTCACTCCGCCGGCTCCGCTCGCTTCAGAGGAGCCATCAAGTCCAACTACAGTTGCTCCCCCAGCTACAAGTATCCAAAAACCAGTGGCCAAGGTTCCTCCGTACGACGCGTCTCCATTGCAAACAACTGTGGCTGAAAAATCCACACCAGTCTCTCGGACTACACCAACAGTCGCCTCCACGCTGTCCTATTCCGAGAAGACTTCAGCGAATGTTGCGAACAATAGTGCTACTACGGCTACAAAATCGCCAACTCCTAGCGTCGGTTCTTCACCAACTTCGGAAGTGCGTGATTTGCCAATAAAAGAAACCCTGCCGACGGTCCAAATTCAACCATCACCTTTCGCTGACGATCCCAACTCTTACAAAATGGGAGGTGAGTGATGTTATTGTTTATTAACTTGTGTAAAAGAATTTATTAGCATTTCAGTATTATACTCAACTTTGTTTCATCTTTTTAAGACAATCTCATTGCAACTTTCTAAATGTGATGCTTGTTAAGAAACAAACGCAAATGGTAATTTAAAAATCGTACATTGAATGAGAAAACGAACGCCTGAATTTTTATTTAAAAAAAACGTGTGTGTAATGAAATTTTAAAATGTCAATTTCAGAATTTCTGTCCAAGTACCAACTGGACCATAGGGCGATGGCTCTTTTGCCCCGCGGGCTCACGAATCGGTCGAACTATTGCTACGTGAACGCGATCCTTCAAGCTTTGGTCGCGTGTCCGCCATTTTACAACATGTTGAAGGCGCTTCCCTATCAAACGCGACGCGGAAAATCTAGCACACCGGTCATTGATTCTATGTGAGTATATACATGCAATTGAAACTTTATTTACTCGTCCTCGTGTAATAAATTTTCCTAGCAAGCCTTTACTTATACATTCGCAGTGTCATTTAGTATGGGTTATGATGAATAAATTATGAAAACATTGGCTATTACTATCCTATTATAATATTATGGTTCCTGCATATCGAAATATTGCCTCGTAAATAGACAGATAAATAACTTTTTTGGTATATAAATAAAATTGGTCAGACTGTATCCGAACTGTAGTCTGGGTCGGTATTACCGAGGCTCTTCTGTAAATATAATTTAACGTTTTATTTGAACAGGGTGGAGTTGTGCTACGAGTTCAGTGGGAACCCTACGATAGCTCCTACGACGAGCACTTCCCGCGGACGAGCTCGCGAGGGCGGAGCGCCCCTGGTGCCCGCTGGGCCACCTCTGGAACCAGCGGCCGGCCTCAAGGTGTTGAGGGCGGTTCGCCCCTTCCCCGGCTCTCAGGAGGGCAGGCAAGAGGACGCCGAAGAGTTTCTTGGCTGTCTTCTCAATGGTCTCAATGATGAGATGCTCGAGGTATGTTTCCAAGGTTGTGACATACTCAATGTTTATTATTATATTAAGATATTATAATATTTTACCTTTTGGATGATTTAAAAATAATCATTGTTTAATCATTTACTAGCTTAAGTTTGAGAGGTTGTCATTTGCAAACGTAAAAACAGCGCAACGGATTGGATTGGATTTGGATTAAACTCCTACTAACCTGATATTAGTAGGATAGGATGTAAATCATAATTATTTTCAAAATTTCACAACTTTACAAATGGATAATATTATTTTGCAGTTGATAAAATTGGTGGAAGTGGACGAAGTGAAGGAAGGCAATGGACAACAAAACGGTGTACTCCCACCAGAACAGGCTCCCGAAGAAGATGACGATGATGATGAATGGAAGGTAATTCATATATGTAGAAATTATTTTACGTTAAGGTCGGCAGACAGACTTGAGGCAGGTGATCATCCGGGCTCTAAAACTGCCTCTTGAGAGCTTGTATTAACATCTTGTGCACATAGCTTCCAAAGCTCTTATGAATGAATTGATGTTTACTGAATTGTGTTGGTGTGCAGGTGATGGGGCGTCGCAACAAGGGCGCGGTGGAGCGGCGCTGGGCGGCGCGACGCACTCCGGTCGCGGACATCTTCCGCGGCCGCACCAGACTGCGGCTGCACCGCGCTCACACTCAGCACCACGACGTCACCGACGCCGTGCAGCCCTTCTTCACGCTGCAGCTCGACATCGAGGTCGGTGCATTTATTTTACTACTTAGCCGGTGCTCGCGACTTCGTGCGCGTTGAAAAGTATAAAATTCGATGGCGTTATCAAGATACCGGTAGATACCGTGGAGCGGATCGCTAAAAATATCACCAAGCATTTCTACCCGAATCCGATAGATGCCCTTATCAAGTGTATCCCTGGCCAAACCGCCTAGTATTTACTTTTATTTTAGATTTCCCGTAGGAATGAAGCATTTTCCCGCGGTAAAAAGTAGCCTATGTTCATCACTGATAATGTCGGCTTCTAATGGTAAAATATTTTTTCAAATCGGTCCAGTAGTTTCGGAGCCTATTCATTACGAACAATGAAATGACTGCGAAACACAGTGTGCCCTACCACTACAAATTTTTTCATTATGTCTTTTCCAGCGTGCGAACAGTGTGAAGGATGCCTTAGAGCTTCTCGCCGGCAAAGACACCCTGGAAGGTGTGTCTGATGCGTGGCAGCAGTTGTCCCTCGAGGAGTTGCCTGTTGTGCTACTGTTGCACCTTAAGTGCTTCCAACTGGACTCCGAAGGACACACCGCCAAGATCGTCAAGAATATCGACTTCCCCATTGACCTTAAGATTGACCCAAGTAAGTTGTTAATACCATCGGAAACTTAACCTCCTAACAACACTTCCAAATCAATATCAACTAATATGTTCCCTCGAAAAAATCTTTGTTTATACAAAAAAAACTAAACTTAAAGTTTCTACTATGATGCCATTTATTTTTCGTCTCTGAATGTGACATTAGTCATATTGCCTGTGGAAAAACAATAACTGAGTTAAACCATCACAAATAATCAAAAATAAAAAAATTGTTAATTTTGATTATTCACACAGTTTTTTATTTCAATTGTAGAGATAATGTCAAAACACAAGTACACGTCGAAGCAGCGCCTGTACAAACTATTTGCGGTCGTCTACCACGAGGGTGTGGAAGCTGTCAAGGGGCACTATGTGACAGACACCTATCACGGACAAGCTGGTTGGATCAGGTAACTAAAAATGACTATTTCTTTATTTTAAAATAACCAAATAACCACTGTCGCTTATAAATAGAAGCTGGGCCACTAAAAATGCAGATTGATACATAAATTTAATGTAGGTTACAATACTGTGCAATTTATCACTTATTCTTTCACCATCTGTCAAGTAGGCTAACTGTCATTTAAAGTCACTGGTCACCGGTAACCGTGGATAATGGAGCTGATATACCTTTGTACGATAAAAGTCCCAAACATTGAAATGAAAATAATAAAATTCGCCTAAAAAATACATTTATTTTTTGCCTAATTGATGTTTCTTTGATGCTCTTTAATTTTTCGCTAACAAAGGGACTGATTCTTTTTTGTTTTGTAAATTAATAGTTGAAAAGAGCCTCTATGAACTTTATCGGTGAATTCTTTTCACAAAAACCGCACTCAAAATGTTCAAGTTGTATGCCGTTTATTAGTCCCTCTAGACGCTGTATAGATATTTGTTTTAATAATTATTATTATATTGCAATGATGTCCTTTATTTTTCGTCTCCGAAGGTGAAACACACTGTGAATGTGGACAAAAATTATCTGAGTCAAATTATCATGGATCACTCTTTAGTGGGCGCGAACAAAGCTGCTTGTACTTGATACTATCGTCTCTTGTTTTTTCAACAGATACGACGACTCGACGGTGACACAAGTGTCGGATGCACAGGTTTTGAAACCTAAGGCACCGCGAATGCCTTACTTGCTGATGTACAGACGTCACGACACGCTTCCTACACACCGTACACCCGCAAAACAGGAGTAAGGCTAATTAGTGCCTTACTACTCGTCCCTATAAAACATTTTAATAGCGCAACGCAAGTTATACTAAGTTAATTGAAAGTTTGAACTCGAAGAGTGAAATCAGATAGTGTATACAAAAAAGTGTGGTGCAGTGCAAAATAGTGCTACATAATTGAAAAATTGACTTGGTTTAAAAAAAAAGAAACAAAAAGAACTATGCAATGTGTGTAAATGTAAGAAAGAAACATTGTTTAAAACAGTTTTTCTTTTTTTTTTTAATGTTTTGTTTTTAAAAAAATTGTGTGCAGTCCTTGCATATTCGATATAATTATGTACATGTAAAAATCGATTTAAATTACAATCGTTGCTTTGATTTAAATTTAAGAGGCATAGATAGAATTTATTCTTTTACATAAATTTAGAATCCAGTTGGCTGGCTGGCTCTATGTTGTATAAAGTCTAATCTAAACATTGTGAGAACTTTAGTTAAGTATAATTATATGGAATGAGTTTTTTTTTTTTGGTTTGCCAGTTTCTCCAATTATCTTTACCAGTCAACATTCTGAATTTAAAGTAAGGCCAACTTTTGAATAATCTTTAAAAGATATAAATGCTGTGTTACCATGAAAAGAAATGTATAAATCTAAGATACACACATAAAATTATTGGATCTTTTCACCTAGTGTGTCGATAGCTGTATAAAGTACAAACAAAATGTAAACAAATGCTATTGTATATTGATTTAATAAAGTAACGAATTAGTTGTTAAATATCCCGTAGCTCTAATGTGTATATTATATTATACAATGCTGACAATGCTGCAAATCTTGAATCTGAATCTATATTATATTATGTAAATATTATTTAAATTAAAAACGTGTAGGTTGAAACTTGAAATCCACTGTACAATAATAGTGAAAATGTGGTGTTGAAGAAAAAAAAAATTGTAAAAAAAAATATTGAAAAAATCGAGTGAATAATAAGCATTATTTATGTTTAACATAAGGTTGAATTTTGATGTGCTAATTTAGTGTTAGTGAGAGATTGACTTGTGTAAATATTGAAAATACACACATTCATGATTTTTTTTTAAATAAATAAAATAAATTGTCGTGATACGAGAGAGGAATAAAATTTTGATTTGGTTTTGTGCGTTTTGTAAATATGCTGTGTTGAAATTTTTTTTTTTTCACTAGATAGTGAAAATGAATCAGATATTTAACTATTAGGTTTAATTTTACTTTTAACGTGAAGAGTTACGCGCTCGGTTTAGAAGAATCCTAACAAAGTAATGTAAGAGTAAACATACATTTTTTATTCCCCTTCGGCCGCTTACTAAACCAACGCTACGTAACCGTAAAGTTACGTGACAAAAAATGTTTTTTCTTACTACGAAACCAGTTATGTACAAAGAAGATTTTTTTTCTTTTTACGAAATAGCGATGCCTGTGTTAATGAAATATAAAAATGTGTTTGTCCCTTTCCCACAAATGCAAATTAGTGTCAGAAAATGGTTTCGTATGAAGAAAAAACCTCTTTGTTACGTAACTAGTTTCGTAGCAAGAAAAATAATCCTTCACACGTAATCGGTTACGTAGCATTGGTTTCTTCGGCGGCCGAAGCGTTTTATTCGCGGCGAGTAGCGCGAGCACTTGTCGAGCACAATAATCGACAAGTATTTTGTCTGTCAATTAGTACTTGTAAAAGGAATAAATTGTTCCAAAGAACGCTCTTGTAGAAGTAACACTTTTAGTAGAATCTTTGTAGAACATCAAGATCAAAACTTTCCATGTGAACGAATCTTAACTGAATCAGTTATTTTAGATTAATAAAAATTAATTTATCAAGTTGAAACATAGCTATGAGCTATTTTTTATTTCTTTTAAAAAAGGTAATTCCAATTCATAATTGAATACCTATTTTTAAAGCAATGATTTGTCCCTTTTTTCTTATTCAATAAAATATTTATTTACTAAAACAAAACCAACTTTTTTTAAATGCTTTTTTTTCTTCAAAAGCAACATATACAACTTTGGCAATTAAATATTCTTTTTGTTGACTATTTAGTGAAAAGGAATTTCTCTTCTAAACCTAAACCTAAAAGTGGGTGACTTGTAAATGACAACTAGAACCAACACACAGCATTTTTGTTTTAGATAGAAAAGAGAGAAAGTTGGTGAGATTGTGTGGAGACGAGAAGTGGTGCTCTAGATTGGTAGTTAGTTGATGGTATGTGATGGTGAAAAGCGGTGAACGCATGTGCTCTTGGTTAGTATGTGATATGTGAGAGGAAGTTGGCTGCTGATTGTTAACTGTACCGGTACTGTATGTATATAATATACGTGCACATAATTATATTATATAATAGTGTTATATATTAAGTGTTAAAACAAAATAGATTTATTAACCCCGGGCTGTTGCTGTTTGTGAATGTCTGTTTTTAATATTATTCGAATTCACAAATTTTTTTTCTCTTTCTCCTTTTGTCGTGTGATGATTGATATGTAATACAAACGAGACAATATGGTAGTTGATTTTTTTTTTAGAAAAAAATACAATGAAAACCGGTTATAACGACTTCGGTTACAACGACAAAATGGCAAGATCCCTGCCGAATCCCTATAGCGAATTAATTTTGCCTAAAGAGGCTCAATTATTGTGAAGGTCGACATAACCGATTTTCACTGTAGTACTTTTGTGACGTCACAAGATCCCAACCTACCTTCACAAGTCATGAAGATTTTCAATAGTTACATTTTGATAAATTTTATTTATTATCCAGTTGACTGCCGTATTGTTTAGGTCTCTGTTGGTCTGTCTGTATATCTCTAACTCGTAAACATAATTTTGTATAATGAGCATCTCGCCCTCGGCTTTGCACGGATGCAATTTTTTGTGCGAATTGTATACAAAAACCATCCTCCTCGTTGACAAACAGACGGACGCGTACAGCTATTTTAATCTATAATGTGAGAGATACACAGGCCAGAGTGAAAGAATATTGCGTTTGTACATTTAATTAACCGATAATTTGATTACCTAAATCATTATTGTTATTATGAAATTGATCTCACATCAATGTGGTTGGCGTGTGAAGTTTATTTTTTTTTTCGTGTTTAAATTGTAAATTTTGTATGATTGGGGCAATAATGAATAGCGCCTTATTGTTGGAAAACAAAATTATCGCTAGTATGTGATGACCAAAAAAAAAATGTTTGGATATAAATACTTACCATTTAAAAATATGCTTTTCTATTATGAAATGAAAATATAATGTAAAAAATGTCCCAAAAAATGAAATGCACTTTTTATGTCCAAATAGATAAAAATAAATTAGTCAATTTGAATTTAGATGTTAGGTGAATAGGGTTAGTTCTTTTTGGTTTTATAATGTGTGTATATCTGAAAACAGATTAATTTACTTTGCTTTCTTTTTTTTAGTGTAAATTTCGGTTGTTTTTTTTTATGTATTGTAATTTGGACTGTGGGTAGGTCGTAATTATAGTTAGTGTTACGACATTACTGTTTTAACTAAACAATTAATGGCACCAAAATGCTGGGTCAGATTGCTTTCGCAAGAGCTTGAAAGTAATTTAGACATTTAAAACATATGATGTATAATAATTCCTAATGAAGTCATTTTGATTTTTTTTACCTAGGACCGAGTACTGCATTACATAAAGTGTAGTGTGGGTAATTCTAGATTATACTCTATTTGCAAAGTATATAATGAAATGTGTCTCACGTAGAAATGCACTCTAATTGAAGTTTATGTTGCCGTTTCTTGTATAATGAAAAACAGTTAATCTCTTTATATTTAAGTTAAAATATTGTAAAATTAATTTTGCATAGCTCTCGATCAACTGCGCGACCATTTTGCTATTTTGTGATATCTATACGCCAATGGTGGCGTATAGATATCACAAAATAGCAAAATAAGACAATGATAATATTATTATTTCAGCTTGTTTTGGATTAACTGTGTTTTCTTTGGTTAGTTTTCTAACGAGGCCCAATGGTGATGACACATAAAAGCGTCAAATAAACAAAAATAAAATGCGTATAATATTGGTGCCTGTCCAATAATTTGTATATAGTAAAGAAAACAGCGCTAGTGCGGTTTATGACTATGTTTGAGTTGTATTTAGGTAAGACTGAGCGCAGGGTTTCGCCAGTTTGTTTTGTGCGAAGAACATTTTCTAGCTCGTAAGGTTTTCTATGAATAATGAACTAATCGCTGCCTTTAATTAAGCCTCATGATATATTATGTTATTTCTGTTTGTTTTACTTGTGTGAAATTATATTTATGTCTTAATACTTTGAAGTTTACATGAAACCATTTATAGTAAGAGCGTATGTACACCTATTTAAGCTATTGTAGGTATGAAAAACTATTGATAAATAATTTAACTGTTTAAAAATCAAATTTAACATTTGACATGAAGCAATGAAGGAATCGTTTGGTTATCGGCACAAATCATGGTTTAATACACTAGGTCAAAATCATCAATTTTGTATGGTCTAACCATAGTACATAGAATCGAAGAGAACGTTATATTCAGAACACAGAGGACAAATCAAAATTACTAACTGGAGGAATAGTGTAAAATTTGCTTACTTTATATAGATCGAAATCTTACTTGGATAATTTACATGTTCAAATTCAAATGTTGTTTTTTTATTAATACTTACTTTTTCAGTTTTACAAAAGTAATCATTATTTGACACATTTATTTGGAATCAAATAAGCTAATTTCAAAAAGAATCAATCACTTTACAGCTGAACTGAGAAACTGGCAGATTTTCATTATATACCTAATAGACGCCCCGCATCTTCTGTCGGATGTGCATCGACCTTTTATCTCATTTTTTCTAAATACTATTATACAAACATCTTAAAACAAAATTTAAAGTTATGGCGATTTTTGTCTGTGGTTATCATTGACGTTCTTAATTTTTTTGTATTTAATTACTCTATAATAATAAATATGATGATTCTATCGCGGTTGGCTGTGAACGTGCTTTCGTGCATTACAATTTTATACGAAAAAAAAACATATATAATGGATAGAATTTCATAATCTATCCATTCTCATTAAATAAAAATAATTTAACAGACAGGTTATCGTACCGATTAGCATTTTAGTTGAGGGCGAATTTATACGATATAATTATATATAAAACGGTCTAGAATGATATTGAATATTAGACATGATGTATAATAATTTAAGATACAAATAGAAGAAAAAAATCGTTTTTATTATTCATTCATTGTTCGTTTCAATGTAAATATTTTAAGTCTTAATTTAAAAATATATGTTCCTTGCAATAGTTTAAAAAATAACTGATCAAATTATTATAGAAGAAAGGTATTTAATAGTATCATATTATATATGATTAAGGAGTCACAATAGTTTAAAAATAAAATAACTGATAAAAGGCTTATTTATATTGTTAAAAATACATGACATTTTCAAAGTTGAGTAACATATTTGCAATAATAATATTAGAGCCAGTTTTTATAGCCATTATTAGTCAGCGGTATATAAGAGCTAAAGAAAAGTCTACGAGAAATTGATAACAAATCCGGTTCCCAGTGTAGTTTTTTTTTAATTAGTCGTTTTATTTTTAGTCTAGATTTATAGATTGCCTGTTTCGACGTAGAATACATTAAACCCTAGTGACATGACAATGCCTATTGTAACAGATTAGGTATTAAAACTATTAAACCCAGTTCTACTGAGACGCTCATTCATTTTTTGATATTAGAAATGTCTTCGTTCGCTTCAGTATAGGCCCCGATTTCACGAAAATGTGCGATCCCCTTATATCTCGGAGTGTTGTGAAGATGTGATATTCGAAAGGGAAAAGACGCGTATTCACGAGAGCTGTAAGGTGCAAAAAGGAATTTTTCGAAAAAGTCTAAAACTAAAAAAGTTGTGGCCGAAATAGTGAAAAAAAAAAATGAAATTTTTTCGAATTTTTGATTTTGGCGCTCGATGTTTTGGAAATGAAGAATGATATCAAAAATTTGAGAAAAGCTCCTCTGGACAATTTAGTCAGCTACAATTTGAGCCTAAAATAAAGACCTGTAGTTAAGGGTTTGCCCTGTAGCCCTGTAGCTTAACCTTTTGAAAGAAGTCGACAAGTCAGAACAACATTTTTTCGAATTCCGTAGATTCATTTCCAATATGCTCGATAGTCGTGTGAGGCACGAAATCTGTGAATTTTTTCTAAGCTCAAAAGGTACATTTTGCTATCTGCAAAGAAGAGTTTAAAGACAAGTTTGAAGGAACAGGCGTTTATGAAAATCAATCGATTATATGAAATGTTTTCATTTCTTTTATTCACACTCAATATTCGAAGTGAAAATTCTTTTTTAAAATTTTTCTTGCAATTCAAATAATATTTAGGTAAACGATCATTCACATATATTATTTTTTATTCTGAACTTGGTCAGTTTATTGTTACATAGATTTGTCTTAAATGTTTATAGTTTTGAGTATTCTTAGAAACTGCATACCGCATAAGCTTACCATACAAATCGAATCGACTCGTTTGGGAACCAATTTAATAAAATAAAGCCCTAACGAATCTTGTTAAAATTTAGGAATTGATCTGTATATAAATCTATATAATTACTTTTTTAATTTATTTTCGGGTAACAGAGAATAAGAAAAGTCGTCCACCGTGTCCACTGTACGCCGTCAATCTCTGTTCTATTTATTCGACAACGCTTGAGTGAGTTACGAATTTTATTTAATAATTTTTTTTTCATGCTACAAATTCATTTTAAAATACGAGAGCTTATAATTAACTATTAACTAAGATTAGTCCGTAAGTTAATTAATTGTAAAATAATTATGTAGATATGTTTGTATACCCGCTCTCTTTAATTTAGCACAAAAATTTACAATCTGTTTAAAAAAATGCATTTAAAATGAAGTACCCATTTAAATACGAGTTTTTTATTGAAATTTCATTGAGATATTATTATTAAAATATATTTCACACGAATAATAAAATACTTTGGAGGGGTCCAGTCTCAAAAAGTAATAAACGATCGGAAAAAAGTAAAAAAAAAACATGAATTTCAAATTACATAGATTTTTTTTCGTGTGCGTTTGTCTGCTGTAACATCTTTGAATTTATAATTCGTCGCAAAATGATAAACTGAAATATAAATTATTAACTTCTTTTGAGTTGATTAAAAAATGGAAACAACGAAATAGGTTTTAATAAATCTGGATTATTAGGAAGACGAGAGGATCTAAATAAATCTACTGATCGCCCATCGACTAGTCATTTTAGCGATTTTAGCTTCGGTATTGAAGATAACTTCTAAGTGGCTAATGAAAGTTACAATAGGAGACGAATGAACTAAATTGTGTAAAACCGATATAATAATAATTTTGGTGCTAATATAAAAATTACTGCAATGTTTTCTGTGAAAATAATTTCTATAGTTGCAAAAAGACTCAATAATTCTATTAAAGAAATTATGTATTCTGTATATAGTGTTCCATAAGTTTCATATTTCTTTCATTAGCCACCGGACTTAATCAACTAATGTTAGACTAGGACTTTGTAATTATCAGTCTAAAAGACTGACTTCCCAAAAGTTGTTTCAAACTATGTATCACAAGAATAACGATAATTGTTTTTTTCTCTGAAATTATGTACACGAAAGTAAAACTATAATATTGTTGGCGGTCTATATACTTAGGTTCTATCGATGTATTTAAGCTATTTACTATTAATTGTCCTTATTTTTATATGAGAGGTTTATTATTTAGATTATAAATTAATTTTAGTGCTAAGATTGAAGGCTGTATTATTTCGTTGAGGTTCACAATGTTGACTTATTAAAATGGTGAATTCCCATGATGTGTCAAATGTTTAGTTTCTAAATTGTCGAATTTTGTTTTCCAAAATGTGTTAGTTGGATTTGTATGTGATTTGCTGCGTGTATATGTGTAATAATTAACCTTTTTTGAACACGAAATTGAATTCCAACGAAGTTTGGTAAGTAAACTTATCTGTACCATAACATATGTACAAATCCGTAAGGTACACAAAATCCTAAAACAAAACCTACTTCTTTGAGGATTTCATACATTTATAAAAAAAGCCGCTTTATTTAATGCTTCACTCGATATAATTAAATCCTAAAGTAATCTCTAACACGGAATTTCAAACAAATTTTGCTCTTAGAAAACAACAAAAAAGGTTACCAAGTAAAAATATCGAATCGAATAGGAATATAAGGTTTAGTGTCATTTTGACAAGAAAAATTTCACAGTTTAGTATTGAATTTCAATCATTTTGAGAATTCGACATTTTTAATAAGTCAAGGTTGTGATCCTAACTATTATTTGAAGGAGTGTTTTTTCGCATAAAACTTTTTTGTATTTTGTTTTAACCAAATAGGTTTTAAATGTTGTGCAAAAGATATTCCTGTTGGTCATAATAGATTGTGTGTGTGGATTTAAAATGTCAAATGCACAGTCTGTTTTGCCTAACGTTCTAAGTCGTTAATATGGTATGTGTGTATCACTAATTATAAAATAATCCTTTATTTTGGTAACAAATTGGTGTTATGAAAATTTTTGAAATTAAAAATATGGTGTCATTCTGAATCGGTGTTTTTACTTGTAACCCACTTATTAACTTATTTTAATTAAGCTCAATAAACTTTTCACCAAATTAACTAGCCTTAGGTTAGGTATAGGTTAGGTAGGAGGTCCTCGATAGCTATGTACCTCTGTACAATATTTTAGATTATTAAACAAAATTAACCATAAAAAATAAAACAAACCCATCTGATTATTTGATTGAATAGGTAAATTTATTTAAAATAACATCCGCTACTTTACGTTGCCCACAATATTCTGAAACAAAAGTACGTTTACATTATTTACAAAATTAATTTAAATTTTACAATGTACGGGTTCAAGTAAACTCGTGAGACGGTGAGACTGTTATCCTTACCCTGACTCGGCACCTGAAGACGAGATAGAAAGCCATAAATGCCAACACAGGCACCAAGGATAGAACGACCAACACCCAACCGAATGTAGCCGCATCACCAGCCGGCCATGGCGTTACGAACGTTATCTGTTTGTGAAAACCAAAAGGTAAACCAAGCAGACAGTGTGGACGAAAAGAACCTGTTCTATCATTTACAAACTGTCATGTCCACAAACTTATTATTAAAGAAGTAAATCAAATAACAAATATATTTTTTGTTTTCAGCAAAAAGGAATTTTCGACTTGGCTCCAACCCAGGCGGTGTCAACTTTGTATGTAGGAGATTAGAATACCTATTAGGGATAAAAATGTTTATTTTATCGTACACTCGTACGCAATACCACCAAGTCACAGAAAATTACCAAGTAGTACCAATTGAATACAAAGTATTGAAAATTGCCGCCTTTCAGAAGTACCTTGGGTTAAGCCTAGATGGCGCTACAAAGGCAATCCATTCTACGTTTTTTTTTGTATGAAGTTGTCATTCTTCGACGAAAGTAGTAATAATGTTCTGTGCTCCAACCTTCCCGAGGTGCATCTGTTTCTGTCGCCAATGATCTCGAACTTCTTGGCTTGAGGTTGAGCTCTTAATAGTGTCCAGCAGGGGACCAGGGGCCACCCCCCCAGGCATCCCTGTTCCCCTGAACTCCACCAAAACACCCCGACGACAGCTGGAGAGAACTTGCATGGAGGGCTACAAGTTCTGCTCCAATCGCCGGGGTGGCCTCCACAAAAACTTCCATCCATCCTCACAAACTTTCGTATTTAAGCGAGCGAGGGAGTGACGTTTCGGAATGTAACCACTCACCATTAGTAAACCCGGCGACAACGCCCAGCACACCCTTATGAACACACACGGGTATTCCCCTACAGCGAAGTAAACGTCTTCACAGAATGTCGTTTGCCCGTAAACGTACGTTATAATCATGGCCACAACAGCCGCTACGGGGACACGGGGTTTCGTCACCGGCCAGCTCATTAGAAAATCCAGCACATACAAGCCGCCCTGTGAAAAATAAGTTCCATACATTTTCAGTCGAGAAATATTAACTAACTAACTATATGCCATGAGTCTTCTGGGTGAGCGAGCTCACCCACTGTCTATTCAATTCACTCTATTCACTCGAACTTTGAAAAAGTTTGTGTTAAATATTATATGGGTGTATACTGTATATGGGTTCAAAAATGCAGAATGGCATGATATGCAAACTACACTTTCAGAAATAGAGATTTACCTGGGTACACAATGTTATGGCCCCCAATAGACAGAACAGTATGCAATTAATTATGAGAAAAACCCACGCGATCTTTCTTATTGAGCGGCCGGTGAATGTTGACAATATAGTTTGCACCAATAAAGCCTAAAAAAAACTATAAATATTAATTGTCTATTAATTTAACTGTTTTCTTTCGTGTGTTATGTGAAAGGTAACCTCTAGAAAAAAATCTTTCAATATTAGAAGGATACATTACCTATTTTAAATGAACATATTTTTATAGCAAATATACCCAAATTATTTGGTCCGTAAGCCAGGCACTAATTTCGTCAATGATTTCCTCTCAGTCCATAATTTGTAAAATGCCTGAGAGAGTTGTATCATGATGCGTTGTGAACGTCAGCTGCGGCTCCGATGGTGGGTTGAGCAGTGGTAGCCCGTTACACTTTCAGAGCATCAGCTGACAAGCATTCCACCAAGATATAGCCAGCTGCCTTTTTTATTTATTAACAGTAATACATTAACTATCATCTGATAAATTTTCTATTGGGAGGTAATCACTGAACACGTATATATTCGTGTGACCTGCAGACGCATAAACCACCATTTTATAAATAGCTGACAATTTTGTTTCTTCAAAATATTAGGCTAACTATAATTTGATGAATTTTTAATCGAAAATAAATGATAATTTTTTTTTATGTGCGTGGGCAGCTACCACTCTACTGCTCAACCCACCATCGGAGCCGCAGCTGACGTTCACAACGCTTCATGCTTCATACAACTCTCTCAGTCATTTTACGAGTTATCGACTGGAAGGAAATTGGTCATAAAAATCTGTCGCTGGCTCATGGACCATTTGTTAGGCGAGACTGTTTTATGTGGCATGTTTAATTGGTTGAGGGACAGGCTGACGGTTCACATGATGGTAGGTGGCTACCATCACCTATCAATACAAGCAATGTCTTTTAGTACCTGGGAAAGATAAGGATAGTACCTGGGGGATAAGGTATTAGAATCGGCTCTGTGATCCATCACTTTACTCACTCATCGAAACCCAAAGTAACTACCTATGTAAACTCGACAAATAAAGTGCTTTATCACCCTAAGATTCTGTGTATGTTGTAGAATAATAAGGTCTGTTTTCCTTTGAAAATTCAAAGTGACAATTAGGTATATGTCAATCAGTAATCAATACCTATTTCAAATCTAAGCCTCAGCGAATTTTGAAATGAATGGAACTTGTTATCGAAACTGATAAAGCACATACATTCGGCCCCAAAACTCGAGTAACACAATAATATTCAAACATTTTGATTGCTTTATAAGCACTGTTTGTCGAACTATGCTATGACTTCTTAATAAGATATAGGTACTAAGTATGTGCAGCAGCTAGAACCTGACGTGTGCAAAATTTACTCTATTATCAACAAAATAATAAATACGTAGTATTTTTATTTATAAAAAAAAACACGTAAAAATTACCACAGAGGACAGGGACAGTACGAAAAGGGTAAAAAACAAGACAGCGGACCAAAATTGACTGCCCGGTATCCTCGCTACGTAGTCTGCCCATATTACCATTGAAGACGTTGGACCTAAGTAAGTATAAAAATTTAAATTTTATTCATTCCACAGGACATGAAACCAACGTCGCATTTTTTATTTTTTAAGTTAAGGTCGACAGACAGGCTGACGGTCCACTTGATGGTAGGTGGCTACCGTCGCCTATAACATAAGCAACGCCATGAGTGCTACAAGTGCGCTACCGACCATAGAAGGATTAAGGGTAAGGGATAAGGGAGGAATGGGGTAATGGGCTCTGGCATCCCTTACTCACTCACCGAAACACAACAGCACATAATGATGTTACGGTGGTATTCTGTAAGGTGGTGGTTACTGCCGCCAGACGGGCTGCCCAAATGACTGCGAAACGCAGTGTGCCCTACCACTACTTTTCAAATCCAGACCAGTCAATTTTGAAAATTACATTAAAATTTCCAAAGTTGTCCCCGCCAGGAATCGAACCCGGGGCCCCTGAAACCTTAGGCAAGCACCCTCGCTACTCGTCCAACGGGCTCGTCAGGTTAGAGCTTATACTGCCTATATTGGTCAAAACCAAGAAATTTATTTAACAGGTAGTTAAATATTTTATTTCAGCCTTACACTGCTGGATATAATTTATAGGCATCCAATCATTAATTTCCCCGCCATATTTTTTTTGGATTAATTCGCAGTGCTCATAACCCATTGATGTAGGCTAGATGGATATCGCGTTGTAGAAACAAATTGACGAGTAGAAAGTCGATAGATACCTAAGCACTATCGTATGAGAATCTGAATGATCATTGCAAATACCTAAGTAAGAAATTTATTACTCTGCAAACTGGGAAATACCTAAACGCTCTACTGAATAATAACTACTCTGACACATTCTGTAAAATTTGTGAATTTGTTAATATTTGTTTAAAAATCAATAAAAAAAAATGATATTTTTTTCGAAATTCAATAGCACTCAGTGCAAACAGCCCTATTGTAATTTGAAGAAAAAAAGTTCAAACCACTCCAAATGTTTGTTTTGTTATCGTAGTCCGCGTGCAAGGCTCCGTGGGCAGCGCCTAATACTAGTGCTGCTCCCACGCTGCTGCTCTTTGATGCTCCGAAAGCGAGCAAAGCCGTGGTCGCGAGCTTGTGTTGTTGCTTCGGACAGTAAGCGCCCAACATGATGAGAGATCCTTGCGATATTGTCATTTCTATGAGAGCGTATTCCATCGCTTCCCGCCATAACTAAAATTAAAACATTTTACTAAATGTAAAATCCTATACTAATATTACGAATGCGAAGTATGTTTGTTCCTCAATAACGCAAAAACGGATGAATGGATTTGGATGAAATTTAGCACACATATAGTTTATTACCTGGATTAACATATAAGATAGTTTTCATTCTGGAAAAATTTTAGGTTCCCGAGGGAACGTCTAAAATATATAAAAATGTCAACGCCATTTTCAGCAATTTTTGCGCGAAAGTTAACGCAACATTTATTTGAGGCGGTTATCTTTTGAGCTGTAAGCGTAAACTTGGCCTTTAGCCTTAAGTATTATACAATGTTGCTCAATAGTTCTCAGACTATACTGAAAACTAATAATAATAATGATTAATTCTAATATAAGAAAATTAAAATGTAACCTACTTACTTTAAATCCACTGAACAAAACACTCCAATCGCATTCGTGAAACATTCGTCCGGCGCCGTCTAAGCGGACCACACCGAAAGCGCAACAGGTCAGTACGAAATATGTTAATAGATCTTTAAACAGGACCAACTGAAACAGTTTTAACAAATATGTAAGAGCAATTACTTCAAAAGGACCAAGTTTACCAAGAGACCATTTTTTCCCAACGAAAAGGGTGAGGGATTCCCCTCCCATTCGTGTAAAGCATCGTAATCGTGACGTTTTATAAGAAATGGTGCTCGCTACTTCGTCCGCGTTAAAAAGTATAAAACGCCATCGACCGTGGAATATCACCAAGCAGTCATGTTAGTCATTTCACCCATCGAAATAATATATCTCTGCGAGGTTTCACTTAAGGCGCTAGTATTTACTTTTATTTTAGATTTCCCGTAGGAATGAAGCATTTTCCCGCGGTAAAAAGTAGCCTATGTTCATCACGGACAATGTCAGCTTCTAATGGTAAAAAAAATTTTCAAATCGGTCCAGTAGTTTCGGAGCCTATCATATACAAACAAACAAATCTTTCCACTTTATAATATTAGTATAGAAAAAATACGTTATGTAATACTTGAACGTCTCCTAATTTATTAATCCATTTAAACATTTATATTTCCTAAAACACTTACCTTGGAAATGCTGTAAATGCGTTTAAAAGTGATGAAGTAGATCAAAATCCAAGATATAATGTAGTATATCGTCAATTCCCATACCACCGTTCCTAGACCAGTTTCAAGGCCTTGGCGTTTTAGGTGCAACACGAGATTACTGCAAAATAAACCATTTTTTTTTTACAATTTTTATTTGTTTCTCTGTTTTTTAGGCATACTTTCGACCTAATCTCAAACTTAATATACCTATTTAGTTTATGCTAATGAGGAAGTCTCCTTCAAAATTATTTCATCATTTTGTTACCCACAAATAACTCTGATTATAATGTTTCTTTTTTCATTTGAAAGTTGGTGCTTTCGTGTGCTCCCATTTAAATTTGACCTAGTTCTGACAATGGCATCCACGAGAAAATTGTTTGAAATCTGTTTTTTTTTTTTTTTTTGTTAAAAAGAGTTATTTTGGAAGTCGGTTGAAGTTTTTCTGAATATATTTTCTGAATTTCACCTTCGTAGACTTAGTAGCTTAGGCTGTGCGTTGATGGCTTGATGGTCAGTTAGGACAAACGATTTTATAAGTATAGATAATTATGTATATATGTATTAAACTAACAGGAAAAAAGAATGCGCCGGTGTCTCACTCCCCGGAGATAGGGGACGGTGGCGCGCCGTGCAAGCTGGCTTCGCTGTTGCCGCACAGTGTAACCACGGCAAAAATGAGTGAAACGAATGCACAAACAGAGCCAAAGACCAAGCAGCCACCACACCAAGAGCCAGTGCGGTGAACATGCAGATCGTTAACATTGTAAATCCCACACCTGAATTGATAAGGAATAACCACATTAACTTCTTTTTAAAAAAAAACTTCAAGACAGCCTCCGATGTGTTATTATATTCGTTATACATATGACCTCGTTTCATTTAATTCTGTTCTCAAAAATACAGAGAATCTTTAAAAGGACGCGTTTTACAAATACAGACGAGATTTATGTAAACGCTATTCCAAACTTGAAGCTGGTAAAAGTAGGTAGGTACTTAATATGAAATATGAAATGCTAAATATGGATCACTAAAAATATCAACAAGCAGTTGTCATGTTAGTCGCTTCACCGGATTCTGGATAGATGGCGCTGTCAAGTGTATCCCAGACCAAGCCGCTAGTATTTATTTTTATTTTAGATTTCCCGTAGGAATGTTCAACACGGATAATGTCGGCTTCTAATGGTAAAAGAATTTTTCAAATTGGTCCAGTAGTTTCGGAACCTATGCTATACAAACAAACAATCAAATCTTTCCTCTTTATAATATAAGTATAGAAAAGCTTTCAAAAAAATCGGAGGCAGTCATGTGGACTGCCGACAGAAGTGAAAACTTAAAACTGAGCGTCCAACGCACGTAGACAGCTGTGCGCGCATAACTGTGAGCATTAGCACCATTAGCATGTTGCTGACGCGAACCGATACATTTTTCGCTACCCAAAGTCGTATAGCGCGGCTTCAAAAACTTCTCGTTATTTTTATATTATTTTTTCGAATACAATTTGTGCACGTGCAATATTTATAAATTGAACTGTTAAATACCTCTCGCCATTGGCGCTAAATCCCAACAGTCAATTACGCCTTTCTTCGTCACCACTCCCAAAGCCAACTCCAAATAAAACAACGGGTAACCGATGCAGACACTGAACACGTTGTATAGAAAGAGGAACGGTATCAGTTTTCTCAGATCGTATAAATATGGATGCCACCAAAGTTGGACAATGCCGATGCATGAAGACACGACGAGTTGACGGTAACTGATATTGTTGGACCATCTGTCGGCGACCTAAATTCAATGATCAAAAACATACTTATTAGACGTTACGAACTATTTATTATAAGCATCCAAGGTTTTATAATAATAGGCACATTGTGTAGATGCCTGCGCCTGCACAGCAACAGAATCGAGCACTTCCCTGTTGGTTGCCTTGCCTTACTCATCTTAAAGTGTTGCACAATAAAGAACTTAATTTCATGCAAAAATTTGTCTCTGGTCTGGTATTGGAAAGTAGTGATAGCAAACTGTGTTTCCCAGTCATTTAGACAGCCCAGTCATAAAATCACGCGAATTCTGGAGCCTATTACATTATCCCTTCCTAGTCCCTTACCCTTAATAGTACTATGATCGGCAGATCTAGATTTGTACTTAGATGCATTTGATTTATTGATACATTTGCATTTGTTTAGAAAATATGGAATACCAAAATTAAAATTTACCTACCAACGGATTTTCTGTCGATTCTGTGTCATCTGTTTCAGTAGCCGATTTTGAACGTGTGGTCTAGAAAATTGAAAATGTAAATGAACATAAAGATAATAAATTCCCTAAATTTTAATGCCAACACATAATATAATTATTAAGTAGGTACTTACTCCACTTTCACTCATTATTAAAAGGACGATGTAAAAATAATTATTTAGAAAAATATTGCATTATATTTCATGTCAAAACTTTCTTGAATCTGACTTTACATACGTCAATTCTTCTCGTTCTTGGGAAATAGAAAAATACACCAAATAGGTAAGTGTATTAATACTCCATTTTATTTAAATTGTACATACGCATGTATAAATACGAAATAAGTTAATATATAACAAAATTGTCCAAAAGAAACTGTCGAAGTCGCGTAAGATACTAGGGTATCTACCTATCTAAAAATCCAAATACTTTATCTGAATATTTTTTATGAATACTAGAAATCCAGATTAAGTAGGTCTTTGTTAAATACCTAAATATCACTAGTACCATTAGTGGTACTGGCAATACCAAGTAGTATCACTATACTCGGTTTTTTATTTTTAAAGACGTTGGTCCACGTAATCAACATAAAATACGTTTTAAGAACGCGTCTTAAGGGAAGCGACTGCGCCTGTATAAGTGAACTATAGCAACTACTCGAGCAGTCCGTGTATGTAAGTAGTTCACTATGCAGTCGCTTCCTGACTGCTAAAAGCTGCTCGTATAAGGTCGTATAGTGGCCGGCATAAGGTGTAGGTCACGCCCCTAACAATGACCCACCTCATTCTTGTCAGTATTGGAAATAAGCGAGACATACTCAGTACTCGTTTGTTAAAAAAAAAGAGACTATAGTACTATTAATGGTAGAGCAATGGAGAGACACAGGCTGATGATGATGATGATGATAATGAAAATAAAACAACACTATTGTTAATATAACAAATCTTATATTCGAATATTTTTTTGTAATTCTAACTATACAATACAAATGTGCGCGGTAAAACAAACATAACACGCAATGTCTCACACACTTTTTGACTTTAAAACATAATTTATACACTCCAAAATAAAACTTTTCAAGAACTATTAACGAAGGACCCATTTAATCGCCTATATTGTGATACAAAGTATAGGTGAAATCGCGATTTTAATACAAATAAATACCACTGGACAGGCTGCTGTCAAATTATTCTTATGCCTATTTGTAAAACGCTTTAAGCTATTAGAACGAGTGTCCATGGAACTAAAATTATTGATTATAATTATATTATATCTATACATATCTATGGAATAAAAATACACAAACGTTAAAATTAGTTCTCGGGAAAAACGAGGGCGGCGTGTCAAAATGGTATAAAAATTAGCTGTCATTTGTATGGGACAGCCTGTCCAGTGGTATATATTACAGGATTTACAGGTCAGTGAAATAAATGATACAAAATAATAAGTATGACAATGAAATAATGATACGTATAAGATACGTATCATAATATTGATAACGTTATAAAATACTCTTGTTAAATAAATTTTTTCATGCCTTTGATAAAAAGGTTTTTTAGTAACTTTTTTTAACACTTTACTACCACGTTTTGAGCAGATAAATAAGTCAAATTATATTGTGTAAGGCGAATCTCTAGATTTCAAGCCTTATGCGACTAAAAACAGTACAGTAAATATTCAAATCTATTTAAATGAAGCTTCTACCCCGCGATAGGAGTAAAATTTATCGAATATTGTAGGACACTTCGAGTGTTGTAACGATTACGTAACGCTTTTTGTAACGTTTTTTATAATTTATTTGATCGTAAAAGAAGTTTAACTAGTGACACGTTTATTTTTTTAATTATTAAAAACTAAAAAATGTCTTGATTTTGGCTCTATGTGCAGCTATGGGTGGTAATTTTTGTTTTTTCAATAAATTCTGTCCTAAAACATCACACGTGCAAAAAACACTCATGATTTATAATACAACATTCAGCCAGAATGGCTAACTCTGGCTCTATATATATACAAAGTCATTTGTGACTATGTTCACAAATAACTTTTAAAAAAATGCCTAATTGAAATAATTTACTCGTATTGTTTTACTGCAATATATACAAGTATTGCATTTTCAGTTTTCGTGGATATTTGCATCCACTATTTTAAAACACTTGAGGTTAGCAAACGCGGGCCGAAATATTACTGCATCTGGTATGTACTTGTAAATTAAATATAATTATAACATTATACAATATATTTGTGAGAGCTTAGAACCGTTTCTATGCCAATATTCTAGATAAGTCTAAATAAATTCAAAGTCTCTATCAACATTCTGTCATCACAATAATTTTCTTTCTTAAATGAGAGGAAAGACATTTATATCTAAGACTAAGACTCATAGCACTTCCTGAAGCTATTTAGCGCTCGTCATACAGACCGGGGAAGAGGAAAATGTTACCTTTTCACGTACATCTTTTGATTTTTAATATAAATCCTTTAAAACAGTGAATATTCGAGAACATGAATTAATACAAACAACAGAGAATTAGGATAGCATACGTAATGCTCTATGCGGCTATGTATTTGCATTTAGGAATTGTACCGGAGGGAGGCACGAAATGTTCTGTGGCAACAGTTACCGTACAATGAGAATGAGGAAAGCTCCTGTATTTTTTTTTACAATAAAAATAATTTTTATTTAAAAATTTATTAGCGAAAAAATTTGCTAATAAAAAAATTGCGAAAAAAAGAACCAGTCAATTTTTTTATTAATATTCAAAACAAGTTGTATAAAGTTCAAAGAGTTTGTATGGCGTGCGAAATCCATATTTGTAGTACATTGATGGGTGGCTAAGGGCAAAGATTTAAATGACAGATGCGCCCTGTGCTTCTGAATAATTTCTATATGCAACGTGAGCCGCTCACCGCTTTCTACAAGCGACTAAGGCTAAAAGTCTTATCAACTAGGACTAAGAGTGAGCTCACTCTTCCCAACGAGGACACATTTTCGACCGCCTGGAGTATGGCAAGGGCGCATCTGTGACTTATTATATTATTATTATTTGGCTAAGGGTAAGAAAATGAAGAGATCATTTCCAAGGAGATTTACTCAAGCGACGACGCTTCCGCGTCTCTCTATATGGCGTGCGCTTCGACAACAAATTTATTAATCGGGATCCATCTCAAAGTCACGAGTCAACCGGTGGCCGAGCTGTGTTGTGACAGATTGTGTCACACGCTGAAGAGATCTCCGGCGGAGGGAAGCGGCGCGAGACCACCGGTCACGTCGGGCAGTCGGGACACGTCCGGCAATTTGTCTATGTGAGACTTCACTTCCGCTTTCACCGCGTATATCTTCTGCAGCTTTACATTGTATTCCTGTTCGCAACAAAAGTTACGTCTGATAAAAGAGGCGAGGCGAATACGAGAGTGTGAACGGCATACTTCGGTCAACTTTCCCGAATACTTCGTCGAGGAACTTCGCGAGTAGTGTGGTGGCGGGGTTAAGCTAAGGGAAGCGTTAAGTATTACGTAACACGATTTTTAAAGATTGTTTTAAACAACCAGTAACGCGCCGTAATGTTTTTCTGTATCCTCCCTGTTTAGGACGAAGTTTACCAAGTGACCCTTTTTCTAAATAAAAATGACGTACAGTCGGCCACATAAGTCGATTAACACATTCAAAAGTGCAAAACACTGAACACTCAACACGCCATAAATCGTTTGTCACTACTAACTAGAGAACAAAATAAACTTCACGTACAAACGATCGTAAAAAGCTTCATCGACTTATTCACAAGACAACCCCCCTCCCCTTAATCGCGTTACGTAATACTTTGAACGTCCTAAGTCGATCGACTGTAATACTAGATACAAAGTTTCATACAAAACAAAGGATACATCATGCATTTACATCTGTTACAATACAAATGTGAATAAAATATGAAATAAATTTGTAATTTTATGTACCTACCTCTAATCTTGCTTCGGCTTGCTTTGCGAGGTCCCTTTGGGCCTGCGCAAAGTCCCTCAACATTGCTGCTATTTTTCTTCTCTTCTCCATTTCCTCGGAAAGCCTCAGGTTGTATTCCGCCAACAGTTCCACAGCGGAATTCACCACAGCACTTAAACTCAACGCTGACTCCTTATCTACAAAATAAATATTTTATTTTAATTATACAACTAGCTGGTGCCCGCGACTTCGTCTGCGTTGAAAAAGAAAAATAGCCTATTCTGTGTTTACCAAGTTTCATGAAAATCAGTTATGGAGGAACATACCATACATACAGAAAAAAAATCTAAAAATGGTCAATTTAGTTTCAGTATCATGTATAGAGCCTATAACTATACACGATATTTCTTCTTTTGCAGTAACATTTTGCGACTCGCGCGACAGAGGCGCGTTGAGTGTTCAGTTGTTTTGCACTTTTGAATGTGCTAATCGACTTTTGCTATCGGCTGACTGTAGAAGACCGAGCGAGCGGTCATACTCGTTATACATGATCAGTTTGTCTACTAGTCTATATCTGTACTAATATTATAAAGAGAGATCATTTGATATGTTTGTAATGGATAAACTCAAAAACAACTGGACCCATTTTGAAAATTCTTTCACCTATAGAAAGCTACGTTATCAGCGAGTAACATGGGCTACATTTTATAGATACTCGGGCGAAGTCGCGTGCAACAGCCAGTAATAGATATTTCTGTGCTTGTGTACGTGTAGTTCAAGTTAGTGTTTGATAATATTGCAGTGCGCGAAAAATATTAATGTGACCGAAAAAGAAAATATCCATTTTTATATGTATAAAAGACATTTTATACGTACGTGTGTGTGATATTGCCCAAAAAGTATTGTGTATATTGAAAAATAAAACTGAATCAAAACTACCATGTATAGTTAGGGGAAAATACCCAATTATTGGCACTTTAAGAAATACGACCATTTATTTATTTAGTACCTTTCGAGTACTTTCGACCATTTATTGTTCAACTCAGATAAAATTTGAAAGTTTGCAATGTTTAAATCATTTGACTGTTTAGTGTTAGCAATTCTCATAAACCTAAGATTCATTTATTTTTTGTAGGAACACAGTTTATGGAATAGTTTTCACTTATTTTTCAGTGAAAAGTTTAGGGTGGCAATAAATTGGAGCGGTGCCAATTAGGTCATTTTACCCTATATTCTAAAATTCTTAAATTGCTTTTTAAAGTTGCATAACTGTACAGTTTTCAACTTTTTATTTTCCAAAAATGTCTTAAATCGACGATCTTAAGGTCTGTAATCATTTATATGGACATATGACAAAAAACCTGTGTGAACTATATTCTTAGTTTCAGTTCTATAATATGTATTTTATATTGTTAACTAAAACTAATTTTATATGAGAAAAACATATTATATGTTTACATCATACATATTTAGTTATGACAAAACAGTTCATATTTAAAACAAAAATATTTTTGGAACAGCCTTTATCCAGTTTCGATTATTTTAATCTCAATGGAAAGTTATTGAAATGAAACAAAAACATAGAAAACATACAATAAATTTATTTTCATACAGTTCTGTTACAAGAAATGTGTGCATAATATTTATCAAGTAACTTGACCTATGTTGAAATATAATTATAAAAATTTGCAATATGCCAACGTGAGCATGCATTAATAATGCATTATTCGATATTGTGGTCAAGGAAATTGATATATTATGGAAACTATTTAATTTACCTTCTAATTTAGACAATAATTTCACTTCGGACACCTCCGGAGGGAGTGATGCGATCCTCTCTCGAACTGCCTCATCGCTTGAGGCACTCGATTCTAACTCCAAAAGTGCCTGGAAATTACGATTTCAGAATGAAACACTTGCATTTTGCGATTGAGAAATAAAAATACACAACAGATATAAAATATTTTGGACAACATTTCACCAATGGCTTCAAAGAATACATAAATTATAAGTTAAGGAAACATACTTTGAAAGCAATAGAATAATCTTCCTTTTATAACATAAATTTAAGTCGCTGCCAATGTCCGTCTGTCCGTATAGTGTAGTTATAAATATATAACATTGTTCGCTTCTTTGTCCATTTCTATGCTATTTTTAAACCACCCAATGGATTTTTTTATTTGGTTTTTACTTATAGAGAGAGATAAAAGTGAAAAAAGGAATGCAAGGAAGGTGTATATAAAAAAAAAAAAACTAGTCTGCCACATCTGTTCGCGATAAACTCAAAAACTACTGCACTGATTTTCATGTTGTTTTCACCGATGGATAGAGTGGTTCTCGAGGAAGGTTTTATAGTATATAATTTACAAAGTTACGCGGGCGAAGTCGCGGGCACCAGCTAGTCTTTAATAAAGTAAATTGTAAATGTATAATTAATTGATTGGATAAGAAAATGGATGCGGACAAGTCATAGTTATATTAAATTTTTTTCTTGTAAAATTTTCAGAAACCAGTAATATATCAGTTAAAAAATACCTTAATCAATTCATCGGGTTCCGGTGGATCTCCCGGGGGTGTCTTGGGACTGAGGGTTATGTGTGTTTCAATGTGACCGTCCACTTCCACCGTTGTCTCGCTCTGTCTCCTCTCTTTCTTCTCCTTCTTTTCCAACTTTGCCTTCTTCTCAGACTCTTTGGGGCTGGTGTCTATTGATTTGCGCTTATTGTTAATTTTCGGTACAGCATCATTTGGGTCAACTGAAAATTGTAGAGAATGTAATCTTAATATTATATTTATGCTTCATTTGGCGACAGTAGCCACTTACCATCAAGTGAATGACAGGTCAGCCTGTCTGACAAACTTACATTAAAATAATGAAAGGCATGAAGAAATTACCTGCTTCTTTAAATTCCTGTATTTTCTCAGCATCATACACACCGCGCTCCTGCCAAATAGCCAATATTCGGTGTAGAGACTTCTTGGTTTTTGCATTGATACCTGTCTCAGCCATATGTTTAAAGGCTCCCACAAGCGTTTCCCCAAATTCTTTTCCATATTCTGGACCTTTCTTTTTACTGTTTTGTATGACGTCATTGGCTAGATACATAAATGTAAGTTGTCTGCCATCTTTCACTAGAAATAAAATAAGTTATAATTAAAATTGCACGCGACTTTGTCCATATAACTTTATAAAATATAACCTATGTTACTCACTGATAATATAGCTATAATATTGCTGATAATATATAACAGTGAAAGATTTTTTCAAATCGGTCTAGTAGCTTCGGAGCCTGTTCAATGTAAACAAACAAACACATCTTTCCTCTTTATAATATTATTAATATAGACAATAATATATATAATAAGGTATATATATATATATATATATATATACATATATAAGTTATATAAGTTATATATATATAAGTTCATATTTTGGCCTGAGACACGGTGTGCGAGTGTAGGAGTTATTAATTTTTATCTTTTATTATAGACTAACTGGTGCCCGTGACTTCATCCGCATTCTCTATAGCCTTCCTCGATAAATGGACTATCCAACATGGAAAGAATTCGTCAATTCAAACCAATAGTTCCCGAGATTAACATGTATACAACTAAACAAATAAACTCTTCAACTTTATATATAGCTTTTATTATAGTGTTTTAATTGGTATAGATTGGCTTAGAATAACCAAAATTCATATAACTGAATGGTCTAAATAGAAAGATAGAAGAGACCTGTTTTATATTCAGGTTCAGGATGCAGACTGTAAATTAATTGTCAAACTAGCCAATATTAAGAGCAATATGTAAATTTCTAATGAAAATTCGACTATGGCAATGGAATGGGTGTAAATTTGTCTTTATATAGAGATATATAAAGACAAACTTACAGACATATTATTGCAGAAAATTAGGTGCTTATAAGGTAGTTAATTTACTAATTACATTACAATCGTATTTACATAATTTTGCAAAACCAATTTCATAATAACTGTTACGAGGAACACAAACAATTCGTAATTATGAAGCCATCTGAAGCAATAAGAGAAAATTTACAAAAAAAATTAACCTAACCTAAAAATTGTAACATTTGGATTTACCAGAGGCATTTCCGATATATGGATAAAACAAAACATGTAAGAGTAAGTAATTACCTTTTAGTAATTCTTTGTACCAAGTCTTGACGACAGCACCATGGTGTTTTCTATGATGTATCAACCACAAGGACAGAGTTTGTATGCTTTGCTGGCTCGAGTTTAATTCTTGCAATTTGCGAATTAATGCGTTTTCCGTGAAACCAGCCATGATATGAGTTCACTGAAGGCAATAGAAATCAACAAACATTACGAACAACGAACAAGTGATAAGAAAAGAACACCAACTATGAAGAAATATCACGAAACTTCACGAAAGAACAACGCAGAATGCAGCAAGCCAGCTATCGGCTAAAATATAAAAGAATTCTATGTTAATTCTACGCCACAGAGCCACAGACCATTATTATTGTGGTGAATATATAGCATTCTGTGGTTAATGAAACTGTGATGAACGAAAATGTCAGTCAAAACCAAAGAGTATAGGTGTCTATGGAGTATAGTAACCTATGTCCTTTCTTAGGCTCTAGACTACCTGAGACTACCCATAGACTACCTGTGTACCAAATTTCAATAAAATCGGTTCAGTAGTTTTGGCTGGTCAAAACTCAAAATTAACACATCTACTCAATCATAGAATACATCAATACATAAAAGACAACCGAAAGACAACATAATATTCTCTTTACAAAATATGACATTGATAAAACCGGAACGGTAGTATTTCTACATCTATGGATAAAACGTAAATAGCAGAACGCGGTATACCTGTTATTGTACAGTCGGGGTAAAAAAAGGTTCGTTACTTTATAGTCGACTTTTGCTTCAACCAAGGCAATCATCTATCCGTCATGCCAAAATATAATTTCTAACGACTGTGAGTAGTATGCTTAGTGCTTTAGTTTCAAAAGGTACTAAGAGTCTATATGACTTGGTAAGTGAATGAATTGAAAACCGACGAAGGTTTTTGTACTCCGACTGTACCATGATTATACTAACCATAACAGAAACTAAAGGCCCATTTACACAAAGTCATTTTCTTCCCTCTTAGATAGGTATATGTAGGTTATGTAGGTAACATAAAATTGAAGCAATAAAATAAGTAAATAACTTTATGTAGGATTTTTAGCCACTGAAAACCTTTCTCAAAATTTTTTATGCTTTTTGTCAGCAGCAGTCAGGCGCTCGACCCTTTCAAACAAAATTTAGCCTTATCAACTTTCACCAGGTAAGTAGTCACTTGGTACCCACTTAGGGCAGAAATGGTCCTCTAGTGAGAAGGTTGCCAAGGCACATGATAAGGTCACACCAGCAGGAGAAGAAGTTACCAGGGATATAATTATACCTAGTCGTTAGATAGAATGTAGGTTTTCTTATTCTAGTTTATTGTACGCTAAGGTGTCGATCTGTCGACTGTCGATCGTTCTTTACCGACTATGCCATGATGCAGTCTTCTAGAAGGGAACAGAAAACAATATAAATGAACATCCTAACTACAATCATCACTAAGTACATAGTATAAATACCTATAAATTCCTTGCCTATAAAACAAAGTCGCTTCCCGCTGTCTGTCTGTCCCTATGTATGCTTAGAAAATAAAGATACAACCCCTGAAAATTTTATAACAGCAAAGATGTCAGGCGTTATAATGTTTTACCTACACATTTAGTCAGGCGCTAACACATCCCTAACTTATAACGCGGGGAAGTCGCGGGCACCAGCTAGTAATATTATAAATGCGAATTTGTATGTTACTCTTTCACTCCTTAACTACTAAACAAATGTATCACATTTAGAAAAAAATACTGTTTACCAAATCGGTTCAGTAGGTAGTTTAAAAGTTCATTAGCCTCAAATATGTGACACAAAATTTTTATAAAAAAATAGATAAATAAAAAATAAAATTAAAAAAAAAGATTGAAAGAATTTGTTGTAACGGCGCCACATGCCTAGCAACGGATGAACAAATTATAAAAAGTCTGACTGTCCACTTGATGCAAGATGCAAAACGTGCAAAATGCAGAGTAGGATTTAGAGAAAGGAATTAGGAGGGAATAAGAAAATGATCACTGACGTCATAAAACTTTTGAATGTTGTCAAAGTCCTCCGCCGCGTCTGTCTGTTCGCGGCATTCGCGGTAAACTCAAAAACTACTGCACCGATTTTCATGCTGTTTTCACCAATGGACCAGTCTTAAGTTCTCGAGGAAGGTTTTAGTACAGTAACCCCGCACTTACGCGATAGGTGGGACCATGAGATGGCCGTGTAAGTCGAATTCGCGTAAGTCGGGGTTCAACTTTGCATAATTATATAAATACGCATAAAGTTTGTGTAATCGGGACCAGAGTCTAAATTATTGTTTAATTTAGAAGAAACATGTTTAATAAAATGTTGGATAATGAAAACAACAACACGATGGCTTCATATAATTCAAACGTGGTGATCAAAAAGAAAAACCGCGTATCTCCGAATTCGCGTAAAACGGGGTAGCGTAAGTCGGGGTATTACTGTAGAATTTACAAAGTCACGGGCAAAGTCGCGGGCAGGAGCTAGTTTTTTATATACACAAACGTTCCTCGTTTACTAAAAACCGTGGTTTTCATTTTGTTTTGAAATATTGAAATGCATTTTATTAGGTAGTCTTATTTTAATGCATCTACTAGGTATGTAATGTAACTATATCAACTACACCATTCTCTCGCCGACAGTTCAATGTTGAATTGAACAATCATAACTTTTAAATTGTTTGATGTGATACAGTGCATTAAAATGAGGACGCATTCTTATGCGCTCATCTTTAGTAGATACTTACACCTGTGCGCGGCGCGTATCAGATTTGGCAGGCTGAGCGGTGTGTTGCCTTTGCTCTCAGTTTAGCTTGTAAAGGCCGCGGACGTTTGCGCGCGCGCACCTAACCACAGCCATCGATGTTCGCGCGATATTCGAAATCGTATTTCAAAATTCGAACGAAAGTGCGTTCTCCTTTTAAATATTTTGTATAATACAAACTGCAGTGGTTCTTTTTGTTTCTAATAAAAATCGTACACAGTGCATTATTCAATATGAAGTACGTCTTTGGAAATAATATACCCAAGGTGTTATTTATGTCTCTAGTTCTACTAGCAAGTGCTCAAAGAACATCAAATAATTTGAATAGGGAGACGGGTAAGTGTTAATTTATGAAATAAGTATTTGTAGATATTTTTTTTTATATAATTAAGTATATAGTTAATCAAAAAACAGAGGCAGAGTAGATGTTAATTTGAATTAAAAATATACAAAAATATTTTTAATGATATATGTTAGCGGAAATGGTTTCAAGGTTCCTAAGATGGTTTTAATTAAATGCGAGTTTTTAAAATAACTAATATACATATAAACTCATCTATTTTTAATTTTTGTAAACGCGACCTTAATTTTGTGATAATGTTTGTGATAATTTTCCTGACTAACTAACATAGCACAGCCAAAACTTCTAAATCTAGAAAACTAAAATTTAGGACATAATATATTTTTTTCCCAGAAAACACCAGGTTCATAAATGTGTGAAAGATATTTAATTATGCTAATTATTCAATTAATTTCAAACAAATTAAAGTATTTAAAAAAGTCGTTAATTCGAAAGAACCTGTTTAAATTGCAAACAAAATGAAAAATGGCAATCCTGTACAGAAAGGCAAACAAAAAATAAACCAAAATTTTGTCTTAGTTTTTTTGATAAAATTATTTTTTTAAATTAATTGGCTTTATTTAAAAAAAAAATGCTGTGGCTGTAAGTGGCTTTAGATGGCTCTTTACTTCACTGTCGTTGTAAACTTTTCAAAATTAAATTTTAATATTTCATATTATATTATATTTTTTTAAATATTCATACAGAATATAAATTTTAATAGAAAAAAAAATTAAAAAAATAATACATACAGAATACAAGTTAGGATACCACACCTGCTGTTAGGTCTTTGAATTCTATAATGTATAAACATTATATTATTATGTATAGGTAATACATTAAATATAGTTACATAAACCGCGACATTGCTTCAACATGATATCACGTTTTGTCCTAACTTATTTATGACTTAGGTATCTCCTTGTGGCCTAGATTAACTTAATGTGTACTACATTATGTTCAGCAGAAATTTATGTTAAGTCCTAATTAAGAAAACACTGTAAGTAATGTTGTAAGAAAAAGTCAGGCAAACATTTTTGGGTATGAGCCATTAAAACCTTTTAAAGTTCGGTGGCTTCGTTGCGGTAATATAAAAAAAATAACTTCTCAATTATCTAGAATCGATATATTAATATATCACTATGCGTGTGTTCGCGATAAACTCAAAACCTACTGCACCGATTTTCATGCTGTCTTCACCAATAGATAGAGTGGTTCTCGAGGAAGATTTTAATATACAAAGATGCATGCATCCGTGCGAAGGCGGGAACAGGCCGCTAGTAAAGAATAAATTATAAATAATGCAAGTATAATCTAATATGCAACTAATGTAAACATTAGGCGCTATGTGCTATCAAATAAGTGATTTCTTAAGTCCACTCCTCGTTTATAGCTAGAGCAAAAAATTTGGATTAAAAATTAATTATCAAAATTAGACATTTACTAAAAAAAATTCGTTTAAATAACCTTAATTTTTAACCTAAATAAATTAAATATAATATTATATTTCATTATCATATCTTACGACATCAAAATGATTTGGTCCATGTGCTTAGCCCACGCTTTAAAAGTCTAGTGTTTTAGGACAAGTAGGTTTCCTCGCGATCTTTTCTTTATCAAGTGAAAGCATTAGGTATCGCTATTCCCAATTTATCACAGGAAATGCAAAAACACTCAAACGACGAATTTACGTCATTCGTAGAAATCTAAGTAAACAAAACGTGTGAATAAATTGAATTGTTAAATTTGATTAGCACTATTTCGCTACAAATCAACATGTTATATAACGACGAACAAATCATAGAAATTATGTATTAGATATTTCTTGTGATTTTTTTCCAATCAAGTTTGTATGAGAAGTTTTCTAAATATTTTTTTTGAATACTGGGTTCATTTTGTATTTAAAAACTAGAAAATATTTAATAACGTAATATGTCAAATTACAATATTTCCGAATATAAATGTTATAATAAATTTAACTTTTTTTGTTAATATTTAACTTAACTATGACTTAGTTAAATTTATTGGAAATTCTGTATTATATACTCTTTCATAGCTTCTTTTATTAGATACTTTCTCTGTTTTCCTTTTCAATTCTATTGTAACCAATAAATCTTGTCAAAATTTCAAATTGTACATAAATGAACTTAAAAAAAAATTATTGTTATTTGCATTAATTTAATTGGCACGAATGAAAATCGTATTCTCTCTCTCGTATATCTTTCTCTCTTATATCTTTTTCTCGTATATCGGTGAAAATCGTATTAATATCCTTTTAGTGGTTTAGTGAAAAAACTATATAGAAATAGATATATCTAAATCTATATTTTTTTTTATATCTATATAGTGTCTATATATTCATACTTCCATACTAGTATACTATTAGTATCGTCGTCACAGCGATAACGATGTCAGGCGTTATTACTCATATATTTTCTTTTTCAACGCGGACGAAGTCGCGGGCACCAGCTAGTGTCTATATAGATATAGAAAAATAAGTGTTCAACAAACACATTTAATTAGTCAAAAGAACTTTTGTTCAATAATTCTACGATGTTTTCATTCCGAGTCGCTTCGTTTACGTAACTCGATTAGTTATGATTCTGCATAGGAATGTATAAAAAATCATTAAAAGTTATTTCGTATCGCTATCTCGCGCACCACTTTTACTTTTCAAATTTTATCTGTGGGTGTGATTTCTCTCTGCGGATCGAGTTATTGACGGACATCGTCGAATCATTTGACGGATTTTTTTGCATTGGGATGTATAAAAAGGAAAGAAATACCAATATTATAAAGAGGAAAGATTTGATTGTTTGTTTGTATTGAATAGGCTCCGAAACTACTGGACCGATTTGAAAAATTATTTTACCGTTAGAAGCAGACATTATCCGTGATGAACATAGGCTACTTTTTAAAGCGGGAAAATGCTTCATTCCTACGGGAAAACGGGTAATAGGACAACAACAACAGGTAGTAAGAATTATCCTTCCGTACTTATCTTTTTCACATAACTTCTAAACGGCTGAACCGATTAGGTTGAAATTTTATATGGGTATTTCGATGGTTTCCTGGATGATTTCAAAATACAACTAAATCCGGTAGGTGGCGTTGCTGTCGGCATGTCAACTACTAAACGGCTTGACCGATTGGGTTGTATTTTTGTATGTGTATTTCCATGGTTTCACAGACACGAATGAATTATATTTTATAAAGTTACGCGGACGAAGTCGAGTGCAACAGCTAGTCAATTATATGTATATACCATTGTCTCTATCAATGTACGAAATACGGAAAAATCTATGTAAGGCACATTTAAAATTTTCCTACATTTCCACTGTATGCATTGTGACGTGATTTTGAGGTTCGTTTGACTTATAATTTATTTTCTTCTAACTGCTACCTAAACTAGGTATATATTTAACTTTCTAAATTTAACATGAAAAGGGACGTAAGTGCCCACGTGAGAAATAGGTACAACGATTCGAAAACTTGTGTAGGATTGGACATCAAATTGTCTACTGTGTGACAATTATAAATCATATCAACTTGCTCTATTTAACAGATTCAGCTTTCTAAACGACGCTAAGCGCATTTGCATTGAATGGCTGCAGGAAGGAGCTACTTATTTGGATGAAGGTGTATTAAATAAACTACGATTACAATATTAAAATTATCAAAGTATAAGTGTGTTGCAACACTTTTTTTTAATATTAGTACGCAGGATTAGGCTATCTACTTTTTTCTTTTTCAACGCGCACGAAGTCGCGGGCGCCAGCTACTTAGTTAAGTATAAATAAAAACATCCATGTTAACACATGAACTTTTGTCCCATTGTTTGGTTAACAGCTAGCTAGGGTTACTAGCCACTAGACCAAATGTGCCAAATACTGACTTCACTCGCTCGTACAGCGTGCCCTTTAAGGTAATACAAGTCAGTTTTCCTCCATACAAACGGAGAACCCTAATTACTCCGCTGTTTTATGTTTAATTTACAAAAGTAAGCATGATACCGATTTATCTTGTCGTTAACTAGGTTCCTGCAATGTACAACTTAAAAAAAAAAGTATTAATTTAAAAGATATGATCCTTGAAAAATCCATATTTTAACACAAGTTTTAATGCAACTTTGACGATGAATATATCACTCTTATGTACAAAAATTCGAAAATACTTCGACTACAAACATTGATTAGTTATTCAAGAGTTCAAATAACTTTACACGAAATAGATATATGCAGTAGTTTTGTCAAAAAAGCGTGGGCCCAAGGGTCTGTTTGTGATTTTATTTTTGGTATGAATTATGGTGTATCTCAGTCGACTGCTCTTCCCGCGATTTGTGCTGTGTGAGACAGGACGCATTTTAGGTTCGGGCCGCTGACTTGGAGCGCAAACAGGCTCAAATGCCTGCAATGTGCTCTACATAGTGAAGGAATTTCTCATACGGGGGATCACATAACACCAGTTGAGTGTGGTAATACAACGTAATATAGTAGTTATAGCCAACGTGTCTAACTAGGTAACCTACCTACCGTGTGTCCGCAACAGGTTATCCACCGCAATTCCATTAGCGTCACTAGCCTTAAATTAAAACCTAAAATTAGCTTTTTTTAATTGTTGCTGGCTTTTTGACACTCCACTTGATTGTGGATGGCTACAGTCGCCTGTAAACACAAACATCAATAGTAACTAATAGTTATTAATTCCGTCTGTCTGTTAACTTTTCACGCCTTAACTACTCAACCGATCATCATAAAATTTTGCATACCAGGTAAAGAGTGCTCTTCCTAAGGGATCCTCTAAAACATAATAAAAAATCTAACTCCTGAGTCCTGGCCATAGCAACAAGAGGTCTGGCGTTATATTGCTTATATATTTTATTACATTTTCAAAGCAGATGAAGTCACGGGCACCAGCTAGTAAAATACATAACAATAACAATTCTCGTATACTCGTAATCACAGTTTAATCGTAATAGTTTACTAAATATAGCATGAGATCAAAATCGTTTAAGCCCTGGATAGTTTTCATTATCGCTTAAATAATCAGCGAAACTTTTACAAAGCAAGAAAAGTATGAAAATACATTAGTATTTTTTTGTTATAATGCAAAGCCTGGCACATATACGCAAAAATGTCACTCTGTGTGTCTTTTATAAGATGTATTTCGGTGAGTGTGCTCAGGAGCTGCATGAGCTCATATCGCATCCCCTTTCTTCCATCGGACATACAGACGTACGGCTGGTTACCATCCTCGTCTTGTCGAAATCCCTCCTTTTCGGACCAAGCGCTTTGAAACATCTTTTATCCTTTATAATGCGCACTGCCAACGTTTGGAACTCCCTGCCGGTGTCTGTATTTCCGGGCTCATATAACCCATTAGGGCCTATTCATGAGGCCTATTCATTCGAACTTTGAAAAGTAATCTTATCAAGGATTTTCAAGAAGCAAGGATGAATAGGCCTCATCCTTGCTACTCAAACTAGGTGCTACTCAACACCTTGCTACTCATCCTGGTTGTTGGCCAAGAGCAAACCCATCTCTAATAAAAAAAGAGAATTTGTATAAAAAGAAAATTGACGAATTACTTTTAAATAATTAATTTTTCTTTCTTTCACATAGAATATTCTATTCTTTTTTTTTTTTAAATTAATAGATTAATGTAATATATTTTTATGATTCTTTAGGCCTATTTGTATTTAATTTATATATGTAATAGATAAATAATGGCTGTATGAAATATTAAATAAATAAATAAATAAAATAAAAAAATAATAATTAAATAACATGAAAAAATTGCAATCCCATACATATTTACTGGCAACCCTAGTTTCGGCATTGACCCGGTATACTGGCGCCCAGTTGTGGTCACCCACATGCCTCGTAAAGTTCGGCAACAATCTTCAATTGCGGTGCATTTATATCTCTAGAAGAAGTGATAGAACTTTTTTTTAAGCTTTTGCTTTGTAAAATTTTATTTAATACTAGCTGACGCCCGTGACTTCGTCCGCGTTGAAAAAGAAAAAGTAGCCTATCCCGTGTCCCGTACGTCTAAATGTTTATCTACCAAGTTTCATGAAAATAAATTAATTCGTTTAAGAGTTATGGAGGAACATACATACTTACAAACACAAAAAAAATCTAAAAATCGTCAATTTAGTTTCAGTATCATGTATAGAGCCTTATAAACACGATATATCTGAAATCAAAATAACTTACTCCAGGACCAACCCTTTACAGATTTATTATTAGTATTGAATTTTTGCTTACCAGAGGTTGATTTTTTTTAATTTTTATTTTTAGATGATCCCTAGGAAAGAGTACAACGTATCCCTGGCAACGTGTATATGCCTAATTACACAATTTTACAGAAAAAATTGCATCCGTGCGAGAAGCGGGTCGCGAAACTTTCCCGTGCAGGTTTCATAATTTTTTTAATCAACATTGACTTTTAACAAAAACTATTCGTAAGCAAATGACGTACGAACACAAAACGATGAATATTTTTAATATGCATGTAGGTGCTAAAATGCTGGCGGCGCGAATCGAAAGCCGTAGACGAGTGAAAGTTAACTCTCCCAACCCCGGTACGTACATAATATAATAATTATGGTTACAAATAAATAATAATTTGACTGTCATTGTCTGAAAACAATGTGCATTGGAGATAAACTTTTTACATGATTCAGTAATTGGCTACCCGTGAGTGGTAATAAATAAATAAATAAATATAAACATCTTCACACATTCCACATACTACATAGATACATTATTACAAATACAAAACATCCATGACTCAGGTACAAAGGTATATTGTGGTTTACTGTACTAAGTCAAAAAGCACAAAAAAAAGTATGAAATTTAATTTATTCAAATCGTGTGCGTCCACCACAGGTGCGTGCACCACTGTGGGCGTACACCACGGATCCAATGTTAACATTGATAAACATTTGACTCTAGCGGGATTCGCGACCGTTTGGTTAACAGCTACTTAGGGTTACTAGCCACTAGACCAAACGTGTCGTCAAATGGCTTGGTAATGGTGCTTGGCTTGCCTAATGTCTCAAGGGTTCCGGGTTCAATTCCCGGCGGGGTCAACTTTAGAAATGAACTTTTCATAGTTGGCTCTGGTCTCGTCTAGAAAAGTAGTTACCACACCCCTACATAAGACCACCGTGACATAAAAGCATGTGTGCTGTGGTGTTTCGGTGAGTGAATAAAAGATTCCAGAGCCCATTACTATACTATCTCTTATTCTTAATCCTACTACGACGGTAATCCTAATCTCTTTCATAAATCTCTTGTGGATAATATTGGATTTACTTCTTTCTTCTTAAACTTTTCCTGTCATGGGCCGAGTAAGATAATTAAATAAGAAAACTTTCTTATATTCCCATATCAATGATATGGGTGTGATTAAATTTATGATATGATATCATAAATTTAATCACTTCATTTTCTATAGCTATGTAAACTTCATATAAACATATTGCGCTTTTATCAAAATTACTTAATGAACATTTCAATTCAATTTCTAAAACACACTTCTCAATATCTTAAAATCAACTGACTTACATTTCGCTGCTTAAAAACTAAAGGGCCATAAAACAAAAATTCCCATAAATGTTTTTATTGCAAAAATACAATCACAATTCTTCATATAGTATGTTGCAAAAAGACTTATGGTTGTTTCATTCCATTCTTTTCAAAAGTAACTTCTATGCTTATATAAGTCATATTCTATATTATGCTTATATATTCTAGTACTCAGTTTATTATAAAAGTATTTAAAATATTAAAATGCTACATAAAAATACGCTTCTAATGATGTAATTATTTGATAGAAAATTAGAAAACAATAGAAAAGAAATTTATACTCCTGTAAAAAGTGTAATTTTGATTTGTGACCCTTTAGTTTTTAAGCAGCGAGTTACCTTTTAGTTTTCGTTTGCTTTTTTTTTTCAAAAGCCTTCTAAATTACCTTAGTATATAATTTCAAACCTCACATTATCAAGTGGACCGCCAGCCTGTCACTGCCATGTAAATTATCCCATATTTTAGTAGAGAAACAGACTAAGTAGATATCTGTTCATTCATAAGTTTCGTCATTAGTTTAGCACCTTATGCATGACTGATTAGATGAAACATCTAAATAATTATCTTTTTAATATTTCGCATTTGTAATAGTTTTTATGTAAACACCCCATATTTGATGTTACAAAAATATTTACTCATTACAATGCTCTCTTGAATTAATTGATTGCTACTTAATTGGCCTTTTATTGCTACACATTTTTTACTTTAACTCAATTATGAAGTGTTTTTGTTGCAATTTATCATATACTTACATAAATTTACATGTTTCCAAATTGGCTTTAATTTTAAGTATAAAAAGATGTCTGATATACAGTCCACTCTGCTGCGGATTGTCACGACTTATTAGTATTGCCAGCCTTCTAAGACACACTGTTAGAGCTTGTTATATTTTATTTATGGACTGTCTAATATTTGTCTAATCTACAATACAATCTATCTAACAAATAAAATCGGAAAATACTAAGCAATGCTAATCTTATCTGGATGGGTCCTGGGCGGTAGGCCGTCTGTTGTGAGGTCCCCTGAAATATCTCCTCTTTAAGGTTCCGCAGGGAGCGTAGTCCTCCCTGCAGTAGCCCGTTGAACGAGTGGCAAGAATGCTTGCCTAACGTTTCATGGGCCCCGGGTTCGATTCCCGGCGGGGTCAACTTTGGAAATTTTAATATAATTTTCAAAATTGACTCTGGTCTGGATTTGAAAAAGCAGTGGTTGGGCACACTGCTTTTCGCAGTCATTTGGACAGCCCGTCTGGCGGCAGTAACCACCACCTTACACAATACCACCGTGAAATAACAGCATATTATTATGTGCTGTTGTGTTTCGGTGAGTGAGTAAGGGATGCCAGAGCCCATTACCCCATCGCTCCCTTATCCCTTATCCTTAATCCTTCTATGGTCTGCAGCGCATTTGTAGAACTTATGGCGTTGCTTGTGTTATAGGCGACGGTACCCACCTACCATCAAGTGGACCGTCGTCCTAAACATAAAAAAAAGACTGATGTGTAGCTGATGTGATATGTAGCTGATGTGATTGAATTACGTGCTCAGCTCTAATTGGCTTGCACACTGGACCTAGATGTTGAACAATGAATGTTAATGCTAAGTGTGCTAGGCTGTAACTGTTTCAAACAAATAAGTAAATAAATGTGCCAGAAACCCTTTCACTGCCGGAAATCCATGAGTGTTTCCCAACGTTAACATAAGGGGTGCATGTCTCACTGGAATTCGAACCTTCATTATACTTTAACGTTATGCCTTATTATTCATTATATTGTCCCAAATTAGCATTAGCCTGCGAAAAAATTGGCCTTCAACTGTTCATGTCGTTGTTGCCAAACTCTAATCGTATAGCACCCGTAAACATGTCTTATAAACATATAAGTATCAGTAGTTATTGTGTAACAATAACGATTTAATAATAAGTTCAATTCAAATATGATGAGTATATAATTAACTATGTACAGTTATTGGCCGTTATTATTTTTATTAGTGCCTACATTTATTTAATAAATCTAATTACGCTATACAGAAGGTCAAACCCTGAGTCAAATCGTCTTATGATTTTGTATAGGTATTACTTATAATTTTTGACTTCTGAACAACTTTGGATATTGTCATGCCATTTTAATAGTTTGTTTTAAAGAATAGTTACCTACTTCTTAAATAATATAAATGGTACTGCCATATTATCTCTGTAATTACTTGTTTTTATTAAATACACTTCTCTGTTTGCCCAAAATTTAATTATTTTGATAATAATTTTAATAATTATTTTGCGAAAATGTATAAAATTTATGCTTATATAGTACCTAGCCCGCGAATCTTCATAGATTTATAGTTAAGAGAGAACCATCTCGATCACGTCAGCTTTAAAATAAAATAAAAAGGGATCAAAATTCGTTAATTTGAGAGTTGCGATGCCACACAGACACATCAAACTTTTAACAGCCATATTTTGCGTCGGGCGTCGGGGGTTAAAAATTGCACAGTACCTACCAATATTTAAACCACATCGTCTGTCATAAACATGGGATAATTAATTAATGACTCAAACAATAAATTTCAAAAATACATATCAAATTTTATCTCGCATACGAATTGCTTCCAAAATGCCCGAGACCAATTTAAAAATGAAATTCGCCCGCTTCATTATCAGTTACCACACGCATTAATGTATTTAAAATTTGCATAATATATAATGTAAAGGTTGTCGGAATCAGTTCAAAAACGAGTCGCCTGGTGACGAAATCAAGAAATCGTATTACGAAAATTTTGCCATACATTTTTTGGCGTTGCATTACATAAAGTGTTACCTTGAAAAATGCAAGGTAGCTTGCACTAGATGCTCTGTTTATTGCTAATGATACTGCAATTATATTTTTAAAATTTATTACATACTTTTGCACTTATTTTTAATTACAATATCAAACACTGTTGAGTCACAAAAACACAAATGTTTCATTTATTAGCCCAATTATCTTTTACTTTCAAATTAATTTGTTTCTTCTTTTTTCAGGTAAGCCGCAACGCCTAACCAGTACGAATATATGCACTATCTTTTTGATAAATTTCACAAATAATAAGTAGGAATGTCATATTTTTAATAATTTTTCATGAGTAACATAGTTTATTATCAGCAAATTACTTGCATTCATATTGACGTCGCTTGTATTTGTAGCACCATAAAGTGGACTAAGGTGGACTAATTGACCCTTAAAAAAAAAGAAGAAACAATTTTCTTACAAAATGAAAATTATAATTAAAGACACTCGAATTAAGGTAACTTTGATCCTTATGTTTTAAGTCATAATATCTAGTTTAAATTGTATTATATCATTGTGATTGTGACACCCTTTATAGCGATCTACTGTGTGTCCACAGTTTAATCGCTTTCACGTGTCCAACATTTTGCGTCTCATGTACGCTCTAATTAATGAAGGCAATAGTAAAATCTAGATTGTTCCAGATTTGGTCGTGACTTGTTCGTTAAAACTTAGCCTGTGTAAGGAACCGCCATTAGTTGGGGATTACTAAGATACATCCTGAGATTATATGTTAGCAACGCAAGCGGTGCGTGCTCTAAATTGCGAGATGGTATGCAACTTGTGCAACGCTCAAGTTGAGTCAGAATTGGCTTGTAATTTTATTACATTAGTGAATTACTTCGAAGTTGGATTGGATGATAGATTGGTGGGAATTGCCTTGTGACATGTTGGAGTGCTCACTAAGAATGTTGAAGGCGACTAGCCTTCAGTGTGAATGGAAATGTATGGGTTTTTAGTCCATTTTCCCATAGTTTTCATAGTTTTCAGTCATAATTTTCCTATAAGTAGAGCTTTTCTACAATTAACATTAATAATAATAAAGGTTCTCAAATAGTTTTTTTTTTTATAAAAGGTAAAATATATAAAATACTGAAAGGCAAGTAGCTGTCGAAAAGCCTAAATCTAAATAAATTATTTTAAGACATTGGAAATACTTGAGGAATTTGTGGCTTTTGCGAACGAGACATCATTAAATAAGCAATCTTCTATTTAATTGACCAATAACCTCTCAGGACGCGTTCTGTTTCTAATAATGTTGTTTGAACCCTGGTAGTTCAACGAACTCATATTGGAGACATATTTGTCAATTTAGAAACAGCTAGTATTACTAATGATATCATGAATGTTAATAAAAAAAAATATTTATGTATAGATATAGATATAAAATTTATATTAGAAAGTGGTAAAACAAAAAGCTAAGCTGTCGTCACGTGACAACGCGTCGTCATTCCTAGTCACGTGACGACCACGTTGCTTTCTGTGGTCACTCAGATTGCTATCAGAATTTCTTGGCAATAAGATGCAATAGATTTTCAATTATGCAAAGTGTGATTGCTTCTAAAGCTTTTGATACATTTCCATGAAACTATGTCGATAGAACAGAACCATGTTTCTAATTAGTAGAGGCTGTAGAGGGATGCCAGTAATAAACATCACTGATTTTTTAGTTTACCTAGTTACTAGTTATACGATATAACAAAATGAACAAAAATAATCCGAATAGTTAATCTTTGTTTTTAATCTTTGTTTAATTTTTAATGCACATTATTTTTTGTAAACCGTTGAATTTTTCTTTTTTTATTTGTAGATAATCCCTCGGGAAAAGTAGGTAAGTAGATACTTTTTATCTTGACGAAATTATCTCAAACGAAATAGTTCTTCATCACGTATAACAGTTAAAACCGATAGGTTATCTTATTGACGATGTTAACAATCATTTGTGTGAGAGGAATTATTGTGATTATAAATTTATTTATTTACTAGCTGGCGCCCGCGACTTCGTCCGCGTTGAAAAAGAAAAAAGTAGCCCATCTTGTGTCCTGTACGTCTAAATGTTTATTTACTGAGTTTCATAAAAATCAGTTAATTCGTTTAAAAGTGATGGAGGAACATACATACATACAGAAAAATATTCTAATAATTGTCAATTTAGTTTCAGTATCATGTATAGAGCCTATACACACGATATTTCTGAAAACAAAGTAAATTACTCCATGACCGACCCCTATAGATTTAATATTAGTATTGATAGTACTAGCAACACAGCAACGCGATCGTGCCGTGAATACACAGCTTTAACTTCGAGGAACCCAAGTGCAGTTTAGAAGGGACATTGTCCCAGCGGCACTAGGAAGAGTGGTGTTTGCGATTGTATCACCGCTTGCCTTGCGCAACTAACACAAAATGGACCATAACTTCAGATGTGAACCATATTTATAAGTACAGACCCTCGCAAGTCTCACATTGCTAATAGCGAGCGCAATGCCTTTCGAAATAAGTTATTTGTGTTATTTATTACTAGCTAGCGCCCGCGACTTTGTCTGCGTTGAAAAAGAATAAAATAGCCTATCTTGTGTCCTGAACGCCTAAATGTTTATCTACCAAGTTTCATGAAAATCAGGTAAGTCGTATAAGAGTTATGAAGGAACATACAATACCTACACTTACGGATTTATTATTAGTATTGATGATGATGAAGGGGACTAGCTGGTGCAAGCGACTTTTTCCGCGTTGTAAAAGGTAATATAATATGAGTAATATCTTATATTCTTCTTATAACCTTATTATAACACGTAACCTAACATTTGTCTAGGATAAAAAGAAAAATATATATTAATCCAAGTAATAAAGCATCGGTCTGCCGAATTTCATTGAGTTCCGTTGAGCCCTTTTTGTGTGAGTAACAAACACCCATACATCCATCCTCAAAAACTTTCGCTTTGATAATATTAGTAGGATACCTATACATACTGTTACTAAGAGACGTACAAGATCTCGAATTAACAAACCAAAAAAAGGGCAATAAAAGTAGTTTGTGATCGAGTAGATATTCTGTAGGCAAGGCACACGAGTTTATATATTACATAAAATATTATTATACTGCTATTCGGAACCTTGTGTACAGAAATGCTCCCAGTGCAAGGAAGGTTTATAACTGAAATACAGCAGTATATTATTTCATAATTATACTAAACATTTCGGTGGGTTCGGACGGACGATCTTTTTTATTTATCTAATTTTTATTTTACCGACACCTCACCTCGATGAGTAGGTCAATTAGAAATTAACACATCTACAAAAGGAAAAACAGTTGACACTCGAGAACTCGAGAATAGTTATATACGATCTGCATCTAAGTACATAGACATTAAAGCCAGCAACACCTTTGCCTATTTTTGTCTGTCTGTCTGTTTGTGTCGAAGTGCGTGTTTTCTGAAACATAAAACGAGTGTTAGTAAAATTTCAAAACTAAAACAAGCCAAACTATTTTAGCCAACGAGATACTTTATTTATTTATTTTATTTTATTTAATAAGGTACAGTCGGCTGCAAAAGTCGATTAACACATTCATAAACTTCACGTACAAACGATCATAAAAAGCTTCAGTAAGTAAGTAAGTTGAGTGTTCAGTTGTTTTGCACTTGTGAATGTGTTAATCGACTTATGCGGCCGACTGTACACAAAACAAGACACTGACATTACATACATCGAAGTGAACTAGACAAGAGTGCACAATGCCATGTGCACTATATCTCTGAAACTAGAATTACGTAATAATACATCCTTGAAAAAACTAGATGACGCCGTAATCATTGGCCAAAGAATTCTACGGTTTTTAATTGACTATCTAATATATAAAAATTCTCGTGTCACTGTGTTAGTTGCAGTACTCCTCCGAAACGGCTTAACCGATTTTGATGAAATTTTATTTGTACACTTGGTAGGTCTGAGAATAGGTTTTTATCTATTTTTTATACGCGGGCGAAGTCGCGGGCAGCAGCCAGTTAAAATATTTTTTTTTAATAACTTTATTTTGTTTGTTTGCGCCAATACAAATTGGAGCAATTAAATAAACAAACCAATAATATTGATTAAGCTTGAAAATCCAAACTTTCGTAAAGATATTTATTACTTAGATAGCTTTTCATGGCGATCGGCAGATCCGGCAGTAAAATATATAGTGCCACAGAAAATGCTGCTTTATAATTAATCAGTTAACTATTTAGCTCGTTCTTTACATTATTTGAAATAAATTAGTTTTTTGTAAATTAATTCAAGTATGAATATGGACATGTTAGCAAACTTGTTCCTCCAAAACTCTATTCAAGACTAGATCTCTCGTTTAATGCGTGCTTAGTTGTTACGATTAAACGTTACCTATACCATGAGTAAATAATGTATATAAAATACTAGCTGGCGCCCGCGACTTCGCCCGCGTTGAAAAAGAAAAAAAGTAGTCTATACGTGTCCTGTACGACTAAATGTTTATCTACCAAGTTTTATGAAATCAGTTAATTCGTTTAAGAGTTATGGAGGAGTTATACATACATACATACAGTACCTACAATTACAGATTTATTATTAGTATTGATGATGACTGATTGATGATGATGATATTGATAGGTATAATACCTACTACTGATTCGCTGCACTCATCTGAAGATTGTCCGAAAGTTTTATCAAATTCGTTTCAGCGGTTTTGGAGTCATACATACATACACACTTCGACTTTTATATAAAACAAGAAGAGGAAGAAGAAGAAGATAAGAAGAATTACAGGTGAAAAATGATTGTTTCATTAAATTTCACTGATTTTTAAATGAAGATTTCAAATGAAATCACTATTAAAATCTAATTTAACAATTATAATCAAAGTTACATATAGACTGCATTACAACATTTGACCTAGAAAAAGAAGATTTGAAATGTAAATAAGAATTGCCCTTATGTCACTCAAACGTAACACAAGCATCTAATTGACACTGTTCTTTTCCCATATGACCTCTATTTCATTTTCGTTAACACCTGCAATAATCATAGGTATATTTCTTAGATTTGCGATAGGTACCGCAACCGGGGAGCGGGTCGCTAGTCTTCCTATTATATAAAATTTACCAAAATATTGTTGTGCGAAGGCATCTAAGTAAATTCTTTTGAAGCCATATATTTTAGAAGTAAGTAAAGGCTATCACATATCACGCTTACTTTGTTCATAGTAGCTTTAACAGCGTCAATTAAAAACCAGTAACGTGGTATGACGTCATTACAGATGCCACAAGGATTACGTTAACAAGTCGTAGCCTGCAAAAAGCAATATGCATTACTCGTTGCCGTAGCGCGAATTGAGCCGCCGGCAAACAGCAGTAATGGCTTTTCCACTCGATCGGAACGAGCATCTCGTAGGGTGTGGTAACAGTGACAGCGGGCGGGCGTGTCACCATTTTAGTTTTTAGTGCTTAAAAAATAATAATCGATGTAACACTTGTTAAATATTGTCTATTTTTTAGTTATAAAAATGGAATTATATCTCAATTATAAAAAAGTAAAAACTAATCTGTTAAGTATAATAACTAGTTATGAAACAGTGAAGACAATTTTTTCATAGGTTATTATGAAATAGTTGCCAATTTAAGTTCTACTTATGTAGCCAATGCCAGTCATAATTTAACGAAGACAACATAGATGGTATTCAACCAATTTATTTTTTGTAGAATTATTTCGGCAGCGCATACTGCATCGCGTAATTATAAATTAAAGATTGTCACTATGAAATAATAGCGCATGCTGTTTTTTGTTGGTGAATCCCCCTCCCCCCTCCATATATCCAAATCAAGTGTTTACTCCTTATCTCATCAAAGTCGATCGCATGACTGCGTCATTAGGATGCATCATCATTATACTGGCGGATGTAATCTCTGCTTGTGCCTGCCTATACCCTATTTACAAAAAATGGTTTGTATGTAATTAATCTAAGAACAAATAAAAAGTATTAAGTTTGGAAGAATGCCTCATGCCTAAAGAACCTACAAAAAAAGAACAAACGGACAGCAATGTTATGTGCATAATACGAATAAAACGAAAACATATGTGCACTAACTTGTATTTATATTTATTACCTATTATAAAGATTCCTATACCGTTAGCGATAGCTTTCGCTATTCATTTTACATTTAAAAAAAATGGAAAAAATCTCTTACCGCTCTCAAAGTGACCACACAATCAAAGGCAAATTGGACAGACTGCATTTAGCTGTGGTTTCCTTTCAGATGATATTCGCGTGTGAATTTTCACTGTAAAGTTTATTTAGCAACGTTAAAAATCGTACAGCTTTAAGAATCTATATATATATATTTCTTTGCTTGTTAATTTGTTTGTTTGTAACAATAAATTTGTTGACACAAAAGATTTTGATAAAAGCTTTTATTAGAACTTTTTCCATTTCTAAACTTTCAGACAACAAAAAGGCACTACTTAGTTGAAAATTAGAAAGAAGACCTGTGTCTAGAAAGAAGACTCTCAGACCTTACCTCAAGACCTTATCAGACCTCTATAAGTCATTCATGTTTCCTGCGTCAGATGTATTTTTATTAACGCCAATATTTTATAGCCTTTAATGTACATATTTACTAGATCAGACAAAGATTGTGCAAATATGTTTCGAAATCTTGATTAGCTCCAAGACATTCTATAAATTAAAACATCATTATTCATAATTTCGTAATAAGCAGACTTGAGAGCTTAGTTTGGTTGTAGGTTAAAGTTAAAAACTTTATAAATATTGAAAATTAAAATTGAAAACTATCTATAGTAAAAACCGTATTTAAAATAGTATCGGTTTATACTATTTATAAACATTAACCTTCTTAACATTTAACTCTTAAAGTCAGCACTGAATACTTTTAATTGAAAAGATTCAGTTCGACCTTTTCTCATCCGTCGCAAAGACGAAAAGAGATAAAAGGATTTTGACGGCACTAAACAAATACAGCGATGAACACTTCCTATGGCTATAGTATTTATGGTAAGAAGGAGTAACTCAAAATATATGAAAAAGAAGATATCACGTTCTCTAACAGGCAAAGAAAAACATAGCGAGGTATCTGAAAGACATCCGTGCATTATTAGGTAAGGGAAAAAAAGAAGTATTTCACAGCAAAAAGAGAGTTTCCTTAAAGAATACGACAATGGATTTTCACAACCGAAGTACATTATACGAATGTTACAGTAACGTTACAACGAAACATTACCATATCTATTATCTTACCGCTCCACTTCTCTGGCACAATGCAGGTCCAAAAGGAGAATTAACATAGCTTTATATGTCACAAAACACTGAACATTAAAGTAGAAAATTTTCTATTTTTATATGCGAACAAGGAAGACATAAATTGGAGTTCCATCAAAAAAAATAAAAAGTCCAAAAATGCCAAGTCTTGCAACGCAGTTTTTTCACTACAAAAAGTTGTGAGATCTCATATAAAACCACGTCTCAGTTATTTTAGTTAGTGTCTATGGAAGCACCTATTTAAGAACTTTGTTATAAATTGTTATCTTATCGACATTTACCGATCAATATTCTATTATAATTATAATGACTTGCCAATACGGCACGCTTTACTTATTTTGTCAGGTGAATATATCTTTTATTTTTCAATGCGACACCAACTAAGTAGTTGCCCACATTACCAGTACCATTAATGGTACTACTGGGCTTTTTATTCTCATTAGTACCAATAATTGTACTATTTGGTTTTTTATTCTCATTACTATCATAATCTATTACAGTTAGTATGAGTTATTCCTAACACGTGGTTCTTCTCCGTACTTCATACTTATACTGTTAGTGCCTGGCACTATTATAAGTAAAGTTATGTAGATATTATTAATGCTCTTAAGATTATTATACACTAATTTTATAACCACTTCGTTCAGCGATAAACACTTTTTTCAGTCCGTTGACTGAACAATAATTATGAGATAGCTCTCTATTACTATTTATATTGTGTCATCGTTGCATAAGGATGAATTATGCGACTAAAAACTTTAAGCCGTTTCAGTACTTTATAATAAGATTAATTCGTTGGGATTCAAAACTAAAATGTCTACGTTTTAAAATGGAAATTGTGATAATTAATTCAGATAAGAAAGGCTACTTGGTTTTCAGGAGCTTTTTCTGATAAAGTTAGTACAATAATTGTAGGCTCTAGTACCATTGTTTGTACTGTACCATTAATAGTCAACTTGGTGTCGATTGGGCGATATTTATTACCCCGCAAATTATTTTTTTGGGTCTAAAAAATAGTTTACAACCTATCGAATATATGATACAAAAATTTCATAAAATTCATAAAAATTTATCCGCATTGTGAATATCTTTATCGAAACAATAGACGTATCCAATGAAATCTTACGAGATTTCGATCTAAGTAGGTACTTACATCTCAAGAAATTGCTAAACTTACCTACTTGCTTACCTACCTACTTACTTTTTTATTTTCGCTACATATTAGGTAATAGACTCCAAAATGGATATGAACAACTTTTATTTGATTACCTTAATAAGACGATTATGCGATCTCTTTAAAATGTTAGGTACATTAACGCATTACTGTTAATCCGCATACAAAACAGTACTTTTATATTTCAAAACTTATGTAACTATATTCTGCAAATAAATTATTTTGAATTTGAATTTGAATTTGAATTTGAAAAAAAAAATTATATTGTTAATTCATTTGAATTTTAAATATAATTAATTTTTAAACTAGATTGTTAATCATAGAATAGTATAGTCATACTAATTATAAACAAAATTTTAATTAAAGTTAAGTACCAAACTAGAGCATAGATAAATAAATCGACATAGACACCTAACACCTATGTTACCAAATTCGATATACTATCTAACAAACTAATTACACTACTTTGTAATCTTGTATGTCTCTATCTACTTGAAGAGCAATATTCGACTAGGTAAGTATAACAAATTAGTTTAATAGCGGTTTCGCACAATTTTGTTTCGTACGAATTGTGCGAAGAAGTGACTTTAAAATTAAATATATTTTTAGTCGCTAAGTATTTCGCACACGGTTATTATAGAAGAAAAAAATGTAAGTACTGTCGTGTGCGACAATCGAAATATGTCTATACTAATATTATAAAGAGGAAAGATTTGATTGTTTGTTTGTTTGTATAGAATAGGCTCCGAAACTACTGGACCGATTTGAAAAAGTCTTTTACCATTAGAAGCCGCCATTATCCCTGATGAACATAGGCTACTTTTTTCCGCGGGAAAATGATTCATTCCTACGGGAAATCTAAAATAAAAGTAAATACTAGCGGCTTGGCCCGGGAGATAGGCGCCATCTATCCAAAATACGGTAGATGGCGTTTTATGCGTTCTATACGCGGACGAAGTCGCGAGCACCAGCTAGTATTAAATATATTGAAAACAAAAAATTGTAAGATTATCGCTTATAAAATATTTTAAAACTTAAAATACCGTTGAAGGCTCTCATTATAATGATAAATGACACAGTCGGTGTGGTTAAACTCTATGGTTTACATATCAAGGGCATCAAGGACAGTAAAAGTTGTTACCGACTGGTCTTAATCCGAAACTGTTCAAATTTTGGCCCAAAATTCCTGAGCAAATGTCGTAAATGAGTTGCGGAACGAATTTGTGTAATTCGAACGAAATTAATTCAATACTAGCTGGTGCCCGCGACTTCGTCCGCGTTGAAAAATAAAAAAATATAATACCTCATAATTATAATGTCTGTAATGGCTGTGACGAACTGCTGTCCGAAGGCTATCCTTCGGGAACCTAAATTTTTTTCCAAGATAAAAAGTTACCTATATGTTAATCCAGATAATAAACTTTCTGTGTGTTAAAATTTCATTCAAAACTGTTTAGCAGTTTTTTCGTGAGAGTAACAACTAACAACAAAAACCAGTTAGTTTCCTATTACATATGTATATGTAAATATATTTCTTTTACATACCTATAACAATTATGTAAGTTTGTATACATCATGAAGACATTTTCTAAGACATTCAAAACAACAACAACAACAAAAAATGAATGAACTAAATAAGAAATATTAAATCATGATAAGTAATATACATTTTTAGTTTAACAATTGTATGAATTGAATGAGCAACGGAATCTGATAAGCCCCCAATATTATTACTCTAAATGGCTTATTGCGAGATCTTCATCCAAACCAAAACGGGTAATTGCATTCAATTGTGAATAAAAATCAACATTTATATTATTTTCTCTTTTTAATGTCGGTGGTAAGATCGTTTCGTCCACAATGTGAAGCCCAAGTCGCAACACGCCGCGGGACAGTACGCATTCGGACCACTTTCTCTGTCGTGGAGAACCGGAATTTATGCTTCGTTTAGTTTCATGACATAATATTAATTTATACGTAATTGACGGTCAATATATTATAGCTTTTTAAATACTGCTTTCATCCTCCGTCTAAGTATCTACATATATACAGTGTTCGGTCATGAACTAGCGAACTAATATTATTCTAGATACATAAATTACAACTATTTGTAAACTACGCGACAGATTTTGATCTGGTTTTCACCATCAATTAAATAATTTTAATCATCATCAATACTAATAATAAATCTGTAAGTGTAGGTATTGTATGTATGTATGTTCCTTCATAACTTCTAAACGAATTAACTGTGATTTCCATGATACTTGGTAGATAAACTTTTAGACGTACAGGACACAGGATAGACTACTTTTTTCTTTTTCAACGCGGACGAAGCCGCGGGCGCACGCTAGTAAATAATAGAACTTAATTAAGATTTTGTTTAAGTGAAAAAAAAAATCTTGCAAATCCAAGTCGCCGAAATTGTCCCCGTCTGCCTTTTCCTCCGCTAACTAAACCACCCAAAGACTTTTGATACGGTTTTCACTAACGAAAACGAAAAGGTAGATAAAATTATCCTCTTGTATCCCAGGTAAAGTCTGAAGCGGGTAAATGACGACACTGAGGAATGGACTCTATTGCTCGCAGAGATATATTATTTCGACGTATCATAACACTTCGATGAACTATCATAACATAACGAATAAAAGGCTTGCTTTTAATTTGCTTAGTGGTGATCAGAGCCGACAGAAAACTTATCTAAGACTGGCTGTTGCACGCGACTTCGCCCGCGTAACCTTATAAATTATAGCCTATGTTAATGTAGCTTTCTATAGGTGAAAGAATTTTCAAAATCGATTCTGTAGTTTTTGAGTTTATTCATTACAAAAATACAAATATTCTCTCTTTATAGATGTTATAACATCATAGACAAGTATAGACAAGTAACAGTGTGCCTTTTCACTGCCAAGGCCGGTCTTGGTAAATCTGACCAAATCATTGGATCATTAAAAACAAGTGATTAATGGTAAACCACATTAATTGTAAACCCAACATAAAATCTTTAATTGCAAGGGCACAGACAGCTCTTATACTGCTGTCGCGAACTATACCTACCTATAACATAACGTTTATAGTTAAGTAACAACGATTAATTACGTCTTGAAAAGTTATCTGATAATTATTTGTTGAAGTAATATGTCCACACTAAGCTTTCTCTACATCTCAACGTCTCACACTCCATCAATTTTGACAGCTTATCTCACCTATCTAAATGTTGCAAGCTCCATGTTAGTCTGGCATTTTTTATAAATACCATTTATGCCTTCGAGACTGAATCTGCTGAGTCACATTGGGAACTAAAATTATGTTTCTTCTTCGCCTAAATAAACGCTAATGCACTATAGTGATCGCAATAACGCGGCCTCAATAATTTTGATTGACGTTCAAAATTATAATTAAGTTTGAAATTAATGGAAACTGGAAACGTTTTATTGAAACTAAAATCAGTGATGTGACAGCGAAAAAGATAAAAATTTAATTAAATCCATTTAAAAAAACAGCTCACAGTCTATTGTGATCCAGGGCGTAACCTTTTACTTGTTCTTGATACATCCTATGTTTCTCTTCCAAAGTTCTTAAAGCAGTGGAAGGACGTACACCTTCACCGACATTAAAAAGGAAACTTATTTGAACTGGTAAATTTGTAGAGTCGGCTTCTTTATTTATGCCCTTATTTCTAGAAGTGGATCTATTGCGTCGTTTGGGATCGAAGCGATTTGATTTAGATACTTCCTTTACATTTGATTTCTTTACATGTATTACTTTCGGAGCAGATTTGGTTCTCTCAGCTTCTCTAGTATCAGTTCCAACGAACGCTTTACTCTTCGAAGGTCCTTCTTCTTTTCGATTGGTTCTATCATTGAATTTGTGTATGTCAGCCGATCTTAGCTTAACGCCATAAATATTTTTAATAGACCCCAAAGGCTTTTCCTGTGATGACCTATTCACTAAATAAGACATAGACTGATCATCTCGACTCTCTTTAGTAGAATGTTTAGTTGGTGTCTTCTTATCAACCGCTTTATCTATTTCATCTTGAACAGATTTTTTATATATCCTCAAACGATTTTCCATCCTGACCTTCTCAGAATACCTTTGAAGGCTGCGCGCTCTTTCTAATCGTGGCTTTATTAACTCCATATCTGGACCTAGACCTCCTAATTTTACATTCTGCATTGGTTGAAATGTTGCTCGTCTTTGGCGACGTGGTTGTGACACTTCCGAAATACTCCTAAAATTGCATTCATCTTGTGTGTCGGTAGATTTTTCTTCGTTAGAACATTGCAATCTTTCTTCAAAGTACTTGTGCAAGAAGTTTTCGTGCTCTTGATGGATTAGCTTTTCGTAGTACATTTCATTATACGATTCCGTATTGTAAAACTCTGTACCAGGATTGTTGACATCTTCGCCAATGCTTTCCCTTTCTGTGTCGCCAAACTCTGGAGACAAAGAACGTATTTCTTGATTATCAACTTTCTTCTCGAAATGCCCTTGGATAAATTGCTTGCGAAACTTTTCCAAGTACGATGTGTGCTTTGTCCGATTGTTATTGTTTACAAGGTAACTCTTAGATGGCTCTAACGTGTCGCGTTTGGATTTAACTTTATTATTCCTGACAGGCTCGTCTTTTCGTTTTCTTCTCACATCTTTCGGTATCTTTATCAATACATCTTTTTCATAAAACGGAACAAGTATTGTCTTAACATTTTCATCTGAGTTTATGTTGTTCAAAGAGGCTTTCGTAGTGAAATCTTGCTCCAAACTATCTGCATATACGCTACTATCAGGACTTGAACTTTTATTCATACTTATATTTGTTATAAAATATTTCGCCACAATAAAATTGACAATTCATTGTTTCGTTGGCGTAGAAATCGTAAAAATCAATAATTTTGTTGAATGTCAAAAATGACCAGTGCGAATTTAGCCTCTAAAAAGGTTATTTCATGTGAAACATTTTGAATTTATTTTTGCTTATTATATATTTTACAAATAATAAATACATTTTTTTTAATAACGCTTGTCTGAAATTTTATTGCTTCGTTACCTGTTCTTTGGCCACAATCTCATCAGTTTCAACATTTTGCAATATTGATGATGAATACTTGCATTGGATTATATAAAAAAATTGTTGTGCATTCGTAAACCTATATTTAGCAAATATATTTTTATTATTTATTATTATTACTAAAAAAGTATGCTCGACTGTAATAAATAAATAAAATTATTATAATATCCGAATAATATCATTAAACAAAACTAAAATAATATATTCATATATAAAGAAATAGCGATAGACCAATGAATAGTATTTGAATAAGTAACAGTTTGGTTCAATGATTTCCAATTCTGTTTTTTGTTAATGTTTTTGTTAATTCAACCTTGCCACTTCTTAGTCAAATTGTAAGTAGTACAATATGTGTTTGTATCAGGGAATCTCCAATTATAAAGTCACAGACACGTTAAGTACGAAATTACGTCCATTTTCGAAGAGTCTACGTAAATTCAAAGAGTCTACGTAAATATTGAATATCAGCTATGCCAGCTACTTAAAGCGTTCGTTTTTTTAATATCTAATTTATAAGTTTTTGCGTACAAACATACAAACGCTTTTATTCTACTAATATACTATTAATATGATAAATGCAAAAGTTTTGTGAGGATGAATGTACATAAGGATGGATATTTGTTACTCTTTCATGCAAAACTGGCTTAACAAATTTGAATGAAATTGACAATGAATAGCTTATTAACTGGAATCTATACTAATATTATAAAGAAGAAAGATTTGATTGTTTGTTTGTTTGTATAGAATAGGCACCGAAACTACTAGACCGATTTGAAAAATTCTTTTACCATTAGAAGCCGACATTATCCGTGGTGAACATAGGATACTTTTTACCGCGGGAAAATGCTTCATTCCTACGGGAAATCTAAAATAAAAGTAAATACTAGCGGCTTGGCCCGGGAGATAGCACCATCTATCCAAAATACGGTAGATGGCCTTTTATACTTTTCTACGCGGACGAAGCCGCGAGCACCAGCTAGTAACATATATAAATATGAGACTTTTTATCGAAAAAAAAACGTTTCCGAGGATTGTATTATATAAAAAAATTGAGTACCACTGTCGCCGTGGAAGCACCACCGTCGTCACAGCGATAAAGATGTCAGATATTTTCTCAGGCGTTCATAACGCCGAAGTATTAGGATTAGGATTACCTCCAATTATTTCATTGTCTATTACACAATTACTCTGGTTGCGTCTACAATCGAACTTGACCTTTGATGGATGTTGGCACTAATAGCACCAGGTGAACTGTTGCAACAAATAGCATGATGTCTGACTTATCGACAAAAATTAGCTTGACGTCTCTATAGGTCTTGCGGAATACTATTTTAGCCTAGTAAAAAAGATTACAGAAAACAGTAATCATATATTACTAAGTAAGGTAACAATTTTACAAGAAAAGTGTGCAGTCATAAAACCAGATAAGTTTATTGGCTGTTATTATGTGCCATTTGGTTTATCGTGCGTTTTGCGAGAAACTACAGTAATTTTTCATCGTTTCCATCGTTTTCATTACCTATAGGTACCGTAATTACCAAACTACATGTTTGCGTATTCTTCAAACATCTAGTAAAGACAGAGTACACTGAGCATCGCAGTCATAAATTAGACAGCTCTTCTCCAAACCAACTTTTCGGAAACCACTTTGTGTTATACGGTAAGTATCTTACATTTCACACGGACGAAGTTGCGTATGAGTATTTTTTTTTAACAGAGATGGGTTTGCTCTTGGCTGTGTAACAAGGAGCGAGCTCACCCAGAAGGTGCCTATTCACTCGAACTTTGAATAGATTAGGGTTATATGAGCTCAGACTACAATAGGTTTAAGGACAAGGGATAGGAAAGAGACAGGTAAATGGACTCTGGCATCAATTTACTCACTCGCTGAAACACAACAGCACACGTGCTGTTATTTCAGACATCTAGACAGACTGCCTAAATGATTGCAAAACGCAGTGTGCCCAGCCGCTACTTTACAGATCCAAAAATTAGTTAAAAAATAATTTATGTAAATTAAATCAAAAAATTAATGTAAATCCCCATTGGTTCAATTTGTAATTGAAGCTATGATGTGTTAACTTTTCCCTAAATACTTACATTCTTTTTAATAAGAGACATATTGTCCAATACAGGCGCGATTGCTGTCAAAAACGTAGACACCAACTTTAGTAATATAAGTTTGGTGGACATACAAGAATATGTTATTAAGTAGGCACTATTCCAATTACTGTGTACCGTTACAAGAGAGTGTTGGCATGGAGCCAGTAGCAGGGGTAGGCGCAAATTGCTTTAAGTCCGGATTGCGTTTTACATCGGGATGCGCGCTCACGCGTTGCTTGTCTGGCGCGAGCGTAAGTGGCAAAGGGTCTGCCTGCAGACAGGCATGGTTTGAATTAAAACTAAGTGTAGACTTAATTCTACACCTTCTTATTTTATTTTTTACTAGCTGGTGCTCGCGACTTCGTCCTCGTAGAAAAGTATGAAACGCCATCTACCGTATTTTGGATAGATGGCGCTATCTCCCGGGCCAAGCCGCTAGTATTTACTTTTATTTTAGATTTCCCGTAGAAATGAAGCATTTTCCCTCGGTAAAAAGTATCCTATGTTTATCACAGATAATGTCGGCTTCTAATGGTAAAAGAATTTTTCAAATCGGTCCAATAGTTTCGGAGCCTATTCTATACAAACAAACAATCAAATCTTTCCTCTTTATAATATTAGTATAGATTAAGGGGTTATTACCATTTGACACATTTTCGTTTCGTCAGATTTTTGTTTATTATGGCAGTCCCAATGAATCCGTACTTATTATTATAAATGCGAAAGTTAGAATGGACGGATATTTGTTACTCTTTCACGCAAAAACTAACTAAACCGATCACCATGAAATTTTGCATACACGTTGTCTGGGACACCAGAAAGGACAGAGGTTACCTTTCATCGTTCAACGCGGGCGAAGTCGCGGGCAACAGCTAGTACTATATAAAAAGGGATAGAGTTGAAAAAATACCGGGTACTGCGCGTGGTACACCTGTTCACCTAGTTGTACTACGGGCAATAAAAAATACCCAAGGAATAAATTTTTATTGCCCATGGAAGGTGTATTTGTTTACTAAATTTTGTGGGTATATTGAGCAATAGACCCACTTGTAATTAAGTAATCGTAAAATTTTGCACCTATATGTGATTTGACACTAGGCGCCTGATTCAAGGTCGCGACCTTAACACTTGGTTGAAGTCACGAACTCGTTAACATTTTGACGGATTCTACACTATGCTACCATAATATATCACCATAAAAACAAAACAAACATTAGTTTATGATGTGTGAAGTTGTTTTACAACATTTTAAACAGTATTAGTGTGTATAATGTATCTTAAGTCCTATAGTTTGTTCATTACTAGATGTTCCTGCAACTTCGTACTTCGTATACTCGTGGTTTTCATTCGTATTCAGTGTAACTTTTTCTGTGTAAACTGAGGAATGAAACGAACATTAAATGTTACGGAAAGCTTGCTATAATACATCAGTGAAAACTGCACTCAAATCGGATAAGCCATTTCTGAGATTAATGTGACGATTATGATCAACTACTGATAAAAAATTATGACCAATAAAGATTGAAAAAATGTTTTTAAGACCTAAAAAAAGGGACGCGGACTAAGTCCCGGGAAAAAGTTAGAGAAGAAATAAATGTGTTTTTATAAGTTCCAGTAAATACGACTACAGAGAGCCTTTTTTTAACTAAATTTTAAGGACCCACCCATCCGGATCTGCCTAATCGTCATAGTCTCGGAGATGTGGAGGAACTAAGTAGGTAAATGAAGCTACTTGTCAGTAATATTATGATCATTGCGTAAAATATTAAAATAGGGACCGGAAAAGCATAATTAGACAACGCAATCATCACACAACATTGGTTCGTATTGGTAACGTATTAAGACGCTGTTTACCCTAAAGGCTTTTTGTGTCGAAGACTGACCCTAAACAAAAGGTGAGCCACTCTCCGCTTTAGATAACCCTCGCTTTCAAGGAGTGTTCAAGGACTGTCTTGGACGCATCGGTCACATTCCGAGCCAAAATTTTAAAGAAAACTAGTATTTATTCCATTTTAATACGATAACATATTTTTATACCTTTTTAATGTTAATGTGTGATGTGCAGGCAAACATATTATGCAATGGTTTTTCGCCTATTCAATTATAAACTTGTACAACACAACGAAGTCGTAACAAAAAAGGCAAAAGTAAGGAGAAAATATAGAATTGAGGGAATTAGGAATAAGAGGATCAAATTGACAACGGGATCTGTCTAGCATCCGTGTTCACACCTTATTACTTACTCTTAGTTTGGGGATAGGTATAACATTTTTTTCTAGCTCAATACTATTTTTTCTATTTTGATTTTCTATTACCATGCAAGAGGTGCAAGCATCAAAATATTCTGGGAAAAAAATTAGAGATGTTAGCTTCTGTTATATTAACCTATAGATTGTAGTTACAAAAACAGCAAAATATTTTCAATATTCGAACATAATAAGTATGAAAAGAATGGTTATGCTTTCTTTCTTTCAAGGTAATTTTGAGTATTACGCCAGTCATTACGTCGGAATCTAAGGGTTAGAAAAGAAGCGGGAAAGCTAAATTAATTTACGTTTTAGTTTCCATGTCATTCTTTTAAATGAAGAACTACCTACGTTTTTGACTTTTCCGATCGATATCTCGATAACTATGAGCGGTAGGTGAACATGTTTAAGGGGTAAATTATAGAGCATAAAAAAAGCAACAAAAAAGTATTACATCACAATTTTCGTATCTCGACGGAGAGCCGAGTTATTGTAAAAAAACTGAATTAAACGCTTTTTTCAAGATGGCGGAAAATGCAACCAGGAAATCTTGGTCGAGTTTTTCAAGTTAAGCTTTTCTAGGCCTCCCCCACATAATATCCAAAATTTAGCTTTCCAGGTTCACTTTCTTTTCCAAATGTATATTTTTCCTGGACTATATTGTCAGTATAATTTATAAATAAGTATATAGAACTAAAAACGCTTTTCCTTTATTTAAAGGAAGAACAAAATAAAACCAAAAAGATCAGGCACACACGACTCTGAGCTTGCTGAGATGCCGAGAGGCATGGCACAGCTATATTGTATAATAGAGTTGACTCGTATTTACTTGTGACAAAGATCTCGACAAGGTGACTTAAATTAGGATATTACTGGTAACAACGGTTAATCTGGCACAAGGTCGAGTGAAATTGATACTAATTTAGATGACAATGAAATAGTATTCATACTATCTAAAGTGATTCCACAATCACAATCTTATTGTATGGAGATTGAAGAGTTGTTATTGCGAGGGTTCGAACTAATTAAAAAATCTATATATTTTTTTTAAATCTCTATAATAAAAATTACGTGTCACAGTGTTAGTTGCCATACTCCTCCGAAACGGCTTAACCGATTTTGATGAAATTTTATATGTACACTTGGTAGGTTTTTATCTATTTTTTATACGCTTGCGAAGTCGCGGGCAGCAGTTAGTCTCTATATAATATATAAAAATTATACGTGTCACATGTTTGTTTTCGATGAAGTCCGAAACTACTAAATCCATTTTGATAAGCCTTCGTAAAAATCCTCAATTTGGTCCAACTTAAAAGATACATTGGATACAATAGTTTTTACTTTGAACCCGGGGGAAACCGGGAGCGTATAGCTAGTTAATATACATAAAATTTTCTGAAATGTCTAAATATTAAAAATTTAGTTGTTGAGGTCTAAAATATTCAAAATAAGATTCAACAACATCTATAAAGACGTCAGGCTAATAAAATTGTTATCGATAAGTTAGTTGTTACAAAAGTCCACCTGGTTAGATGAATGCCGAGGTCTATCATAGGTCAAGTTCGATTGTGGACTCAAACGGAGCGATTGTGTAATCGCCTACGAAATAATTGCCGAGAATCGTTATTATTAAATAATTACATGTTCTTTGATGCTTGCTGACATTTATATTTTCATATAAGCGTTTATTAGACGTTAAAAAATTCTTTGAATTTATTGCGAAATAATTAATCTTTAAAGATGTAGGACCGTTAATCCTGCATGCTGCATTTTTAAAATGTGTTACAACATGTAGTTAAACATGTTTGTATTCTGTAGACTAATTGATGCTGCAGCATCAGGTTAAGATTACCATGTCATGGAAATACCACCGAAGTAACAGTGTGCCACAAATTTCACATCAATCGAAGCTGTGGAAGTTAGTGAAATTCCTTCGTCAACTAGGAAACGGGTTGATGGTATTCAAACGTCTGAACAAATCTTCTTAAATTATAGGCTAAGAATAAAGATTTCAATCTTTGACTAAGAACTATAGCGATTATGTCAGCTTTCTATCATAATCGCTCCATCCGTTTGGGAGCTACGATTCCACAGGCAGACACACAGATACACTTCAAACTTATAATACCCTGTTTTTGCGTCGAGTGTCGGGGGATTAAAAGTGTTTCGATATATATATATAAATCACTTTTATACTAAGGTATTATTATTTAAACACGATACTCCCAGGAGGAATACAAAGTGTATTCAAAGATTGCTAGTCTCTTGCAACAGCAAAGTCAGTCATCATTTCTATATAATGATATAAAATAAAAAAATCTCGGTGTGGATTTAAAGTTGTGTCTACAATGTCGATAGCTGATTTGTTAGTTGAACTTTTTCAAAGAAAAGTTAGTGATGCAAAAAAAGTATTTCAAAAGCTTTCGTTTTATGAAATATATAATAGAAAAGTCTCATCATTAAGATATCATTCCCTTATTCGATTAAAATCACTCGTGAAATATTCCGCATTAGATAACTTTTGGATTGTTTCTATAAACAAAACAGCCAAATCGAGTTTCAGTACTCGTTATAGACAATGGCTCGATTAAATTTTTGCACTTGACCTACATTGGATTGATATTTCGTCCTAAACTGCTTATGATAATAACTGGTTGGACTACAGTAATGGTCGTAACATACTATCAATGTGCATAGTAAGAGTATAGAAAACTACAAAAGAACTACAACTTCTCTTGTCCGTTGCTAAGGGGTTATTGGTAAGGGTTGGCTGCACTATTGCAACTCCCTACTAACATAAAAACTTTTACAGCTCGATCGTGTATTGGTGTACATAAACATAACCTATTTCCTTGCTATTTCAATAGTATGCACCTGCCGTTAATAGTACGTCAGTAGAACAATTAATAAATTAAATGCAAATAGAACGGGCCGCGGCGTTGAGATTATCTCGATCCGTCTCTCTTGTTTAATGTTTGCACGTTTTGTCGTGCAAATTAGAAGTGATTGTTACATTATTAATTGCATATTCTCTACCGACCTATATAATTTTATTATATGAATAACAAGAAGGATCATGACCCTACAGTTTTGTAAATCATACATTATGAAAATGCTCAAAAATCTGTCTCATCTGTGTGAAGGTACTTAAAGGCCCTCTGCAGAATCTCGTGACTTTTTATGTAGCATGGACATTTTGTTTTTTCGAAAAACTCGACATTGTGCTGACTTGTGCTAAGTTTGCAGCACACTCCAGCCTAAACCTAGTACAACGCAGCATATATCTTTCATTTCCAAAAAAAAAAACAAAGTGTCCATGCTGAAGCAAAAATCGACAAAATGTCCATGTTAAGTTCCAGTATATTTTTATGTAGAGATTGGTATTCGGTAGGTACTAAAGAACTAAATATTTACAATATTATAGTATTCTTACAAACTATAGCAGGCTATAAATAAACGAATGTCTAATAGTGTCGACTCGGTGGTGTTTAAATAAAAATAAATATATATATCGGTTTTATATATATGCAAATAATTTGGAGACATGACTACATTTTTAATAATTTATTCGCACATAATTATATTTCGCACAAAATATAGTAGGACTCTTAATGCAGAGATGAGTAATAACAAGAAAAAAAAAATTAAAATGTCAAAAGAAAAAAATGTCTTTTATTTAGATATTTTTCAAATTACGTAATAACATATCGTTTAGTTTAGATTTAAGCGGACATGCGAGTTTTTTTACCAACACTGTCATCAATTTATGTCAGCAGAAAACCGTGAATTAATATGGGCAATATCAATATATATTTTTTTATTCAAAATGATCGCATACTCAAAATGCCTTACCGATATTATAAATATCATTATTATAATATTAGTTTTTTTTTTAAATTAATCTAAAAATTATATACTTCTATTAAAATCCAGATTTAATTTGGAATACACAAATGGAAAATTCCAGTGAATCAAATTTTGAAATGCATTCTTACATAATCAATGACAAATAAAGTCGGATTTCTTATATTTTAAAACAGACGTCGTCTATGATTCATAGACTTGTATTTGTATTGTATTTCTGAATATTTAAATATCATTAAAAAACAATTATCATTGAATAGCTGTAGCGGACAAGTGTAGATATTACACAAAAGCATTTAATTTTCAAGCTTAACTGTTTAAAAAACATAATTAAAAAAATATGGTTTGTTTATTTAACGGTCGAGTAGGAGTTAAAATAATACAAAATCTTTTTCAGATCCATTCAAATAGAATGTGAATATTTCATAAAAGATTTTATTTTCAAACTTATAAATTCCTGTTTAAATAAATAATATAAGATTTTTAAAAAGAAAAAAAAAATGTTTTTTAAAAAAAATATTACTGTTTAAGAAATAATAAATTATAATTTTAAATAACTAGGTACCAATTAAAAAATGTATTACAAGTTAACTAAAACATTATTTATAAAATCATTATTTTCATACTTATATAAATCAATGTTTAAAATTATATTTTCTTTTAAAGAGGATATTTTTTTATGGTTTATTAGTTAATTAAAACTGCCTCAATACAAATAAAAAATCGCTTAATAACGTTTCCTAGTTAAGGTGTCGGATGAGTCGTTTATATCTGTCATCGATTTCAAGATCGTTTCTGTGTATCATTTATTGAGGTGAACAAGCCTTCCGGACGATAAAATAAGTTAAATAATACCTACACCTCATATACAATGTTTAAACAAGCAATTAATTTACAAGAAGTTAATGTTTACAATGGCATTTTAACACTTGCATCTTCGCATTTACTGTAATTTATATTTTTAAGGAAACTACTAAACTTTTTCTGTCTGTATAAACAGTAGCTCTTCAGGGTTATAAACATATATTTCAACATTAATTTATTGTCTTATTTTATCACAATGCACTTATTTAATACTAGCTGGTACTCGCAACTTCGTCCGCGTAGAAAAGTATAAAACGCCATCTACCGTATTTTGGATAGATGGCGCCAAGCCGCTAGTATTTACTTTTATTTTAGATTTCCCGTAGGAATGAAGCATTTTCCCGCGGTAAAAAGTAGCCTATGTTCATCACGGATAATGTCGGCTTCTAGTGGTAAAAGAATTTTTCAAATCGGTCCAGTAGTTTCGGAGCCTATTCTATACAAACAAACAACAATAAAATCGTTCCTCTTTATAATATTAGTATAGACTAAATGGTGGCCGGGACTTCGCCCGTGTTACAAAATAAGAAAATAAATAAGCGTGATATCTTTTTTTTTTTACAATTTTTCCAGGCGTTAGTTTTCTGAATTTTAGATGACCCTTCGGGAACAGTACTTTTTTTAGATTAAAGGTACCTATGTCCTTTCCTATATCCCTGACAAAGTGTATTATTATGCAAATTTTTCGATTTTTCTTACTTATAGCTCCGGAACAACGTGTATTAAAAATTTCATATTTCGGTTTAGTCTATACTATCTATACTAATATTATAAAGAGGAAAGATTGTTTGTTTGTTTGTATAGAATAGGCTCCGAAACTACTGGACCGATTTGAAAAATTCTTTTTACCATTAGAAGCCGACATTATCCGTGATGGACATAGTATACTTTTTACCGCGGGAAAATGCTTCATTCCTACGGGAAATCTAAAATAAAAGTAAATACTAGCGGCTTGGCTCGGGAGATAGCGCCATCTATCCAAAATACGGTAGATGGCGTTTTATACTTTTCTACACAGACGAAGTCGCGAGCACCAGCTAGTATCGTATCGTAACGAGCAAACAATCTTACTAAAATAAGTAAGCACTAAATGCGAAATTGAGATGATGAAAATGAGTATATTTATACTAAAAATGCAACATTTAATACATTTAGAAATCAAACAAAATGTGCTGAAAAAATGTAGGTATGTTAAACGCATGAAATAATGTTGTTTATTATTTTATACGGACTAAGTTCTGTTTTGCGAAAATTATTAAGTGAAATCAAACGTTCTTCAATTAACTTTTAAAATACTAAGACTTATCGCACAAGACAAGTATTGTGTTATTGCTTTGAAAACAACTTATTCGCCCCAGAAATGGGTGAAAAGAATTCGTGATCGTGACAACGGCGTTGTTTCTCTTTCTTGAACAAAACCTATTGTTTTTTTATAACACTTCATTTAGAGATCTGCAGTTCTAACAAAGCCAAAACCAGAGAAAACAATGACATGCATGCATTTACAGTTTTATTTATAGAGTGGAATTTGTGTCTAAAAATATATATCATCGCTTTAGCTTATGTTAAGTAAAAAATTTGTGAAGATTTTGTAAACCCCAAAACCCAAAAGGAGGGCTTTAAATGGCTTAAACATTACTTTAAATGAGCCCATATAACATATTGTCTTATATCGTTATTATAACATAATGTCTTTATAAAGAAATGTGCACTATTAGGTAAAACCTGAATGCCATCAAAGAGGAAAATGAATGATTAATTAAAAAATAAAAACAAAATCTACGACGAAACCCACAGATGTTTTACATATTTTCAACCGGTTAAGCCTTACTCTTACAAATTCATATCTACAAAAAATAACCTACTTTTTTATTGGCACAAGAAAAATCAAAGTGTATGACTTTATTAAACAGATACAAAAACAGATAACAGGTACACTAACATTTATTAAACAGATACAATCATAGGTAAAGCGAAACCAGACTTATCTGGTCAATTGACAACTGTCAAAAATGTTTTAGATATTAATTAAGGACAAATGATTTGACAGAAAAACATATTAAATAATGTTTAAAATAATTAAAAAACAACTGTTTAACCACTTCAACATCGGGTAACTATTTTTAAAAAATAGGTTAGAAATTAATATCAGACAACTCTGGAAAAAGCTTTTCAAAGTTGGCTCAGGTCTGGATTTGGAAAGTAGTAGCCATGGATTTAGGGCCTCTTTCACCATGTGTCAAGTAGGCTAACCGCCATTTAAAGTCACCGGTCCCCGGGTTGATGATGATGATATACCTTTATTTGTACGGTAAAAGTCCCAAACATTAAAAAGTAAATAATAAAAAAAAAATCGAAGGTTGCAGTAAACCGAGTATTGATAATTTGATAAAACATAAAATTATTTCTAAAAGTAACTAATCAACACTTTACTTGTAGTTGGTGAAACAGGCCCTTAGTATTACTACCGTTCCGAGTAGCACACACTCTGTTTCGCAGTCATTTTGGAAGCGGCAGTAACCTTACAGAAAACCACAGTGAAATAACTGCATGTGTGCTGTTATGTTTCTTTGAATGAGTAAGGGATTTCTCTATCCCTTTCTAATCCCTCAAACTATGCTCTGCAACGCAATTGCAGCACCTAAGGCATTGTTTGTGGTATAGATGATGGTAGCCACCTACCATCAAGGGGACCCTCTGTCGACCTTAACATAAAAAATAACAAAAGATCATAAATAACCGCCCCACCTTGAACCTGTCTGCAACTTACACAAACAATCCATTTATTTAAAACAAGTACCTATATTGGACATATCACGCCCTACAATTACTCAAAGCTTTCAATACAACTTCCTTCCTATAGGGATGCTGATAATAGTAAGATAAGCTGCGTCCATTGTTCCGTTTATCCTTGCTTTAAACAATGGCATAGATTAACTACGTGTAAACTTGTAAGAACACAATGGAGGAGTAGCTACACTGGTTCCATTTGCAAGTGTCCATAAAACGAGTTGTGTATCCAAATATGCTTCTTGAAGAATATATATATGAACTATTTTTTTCTTGTCAAATTGATCTACTTAAACATCTTAACATTCATTTTTTTTTAAATCCGGTTCTCCTGACTCTGAAGAAATTAAAAAAAAACATTGGGTAGAACCTTGCGTTTTTCCAAGTTATGTTCGTAGAAATTTTGGTCAAATTAGTTTATTGCTAACAGACAGATTTCCCTTTGCATATATGCTAGTATCTACTAACAAATACGTTATTTATTGTATTTAAAAAGATTGAAATATACAAATTATTTAATACTCCAAATAATTGTTATCTCTTCTCGTCTTATGGAAAAATAATAACGTTTTCTCTGTCTTCTTGCTTAATTTTTAATTAACTCAAATGACCCAGGAACCAAAAAGTCACAAAAATTAAACAATTCTCTTTCTGTCATGCTAAGCTGTCCGAAACAAACACTTTTCGCCAAAGAAAGCGAGGGCCAGATAAAAATGACATAGTTTTTCCAAATTTTCATACACTCTTTTCTTTCCTTTTTTCTTTCTGAATTGATTAACCACACAGTCATTTTTATCTGCACTCTCCTTTCTTTCACAGATCTTCATGAGCTGGCGCGACAAAATAAGATCACCAAGCAAATACTCGAGGCATTTATCCAGAAGAGGTTGGGTCTGGCGAGCAGGTATCACATAAGGCCACCTTCTATCCACGAGATTCTACCGGTAAAGAAGAAAACGGAGGATAGGAATGTGAGGGAAACAGTTAACCAAACGGAGGAGCAGGAACAGCAAGAAGGACAAGATTACGCAGAGGATGACAACTTGCAGACAGTGGAAAGCGAACAAATAGATTCCTATTACGCTGAAGGCATGTACACTTATTGTTTTGAATTTGTTGCGCTAATCAAAATTTTTTTAACTTAACTGCTACCCACTTCTAAGAATGCTTGTTGAAAAAGAAGCTTCTCATATGTATTAGGTCATTAATTATGTATGAAAAGCTTCTGAAAAATTTACTTGTGACAATTGAGTATTACGAAATAATCATACAAAAATGTCGCTAATTCGTAGGTAAAAAAATTAAAGACAAAAATATTTGCATTTATTTAATAAGCGCCATGTTTATGACGATTCAGACCAATGCCTAAATGCCTTCTGTAGCTATGAAACACCGCTACAAAATCATATTTATTTCATTTAACTGTCTGTCGACCTTAACTTAAAAAAAAATAACCTATAATAGAGTGATATCATGTTCTACTTGTATATTCATGATTTCATCACAGAGAAATCTCTTCAAACAATACACCATATGTGGAACCTAAAAGATTAGAAACTTGATTGTACAGTTAAGATTTGACCAAAAACCGCAGAAATTATGCAAAAGTTTGTTCAAATATTTGTAAACAAATACACATTTGTGAGCATTGCGTGGAACCGAGCATGGGAATTGCGAAAATCTGTCAACTGTGCCGACCGACCGGGTTTTCTAGCTGGACTAATGAATGATTTGCCTCACATGTGTACTTAATTATCACATGCATGCAACGTTTACTTAAAATATCGCAACGAGCAATGGCATCACAATATTTGTACACTGGTTGTACGAAGCCTTTATTAGAAGCCTTCAAATTCTTCCAATATTCATACAAGACAAACTCATCAATGGTTCAAAATCAACTCTCTCTATCTCCCAGAGTTACTTTGCCTAGCATGATAATGATAAGATTTTCCTTTAAATTCTTCCAATATTCGTGCAAAACAAACTCAATCAATGGATTAAAATCAATCGATCTTAAGCAACTTTAATGTTTCCATGGAACAAAGACCCTTTGCAGTCTAGTCGATGTGAAAAATAAAAAACAGTGTTTCGTACGGAAACTTGAACCATTTTTCTTTTAAGTTCAAAAAACAGGTTAATATTTATAAAACAGTGAAGATGTGACATTTCACCGAGATCAAATACCTTCCAATGGTCAATGTTACTATGAAGGACGAACTGTTAATAGTTTCAAAACTAAAACAAAATATGCGGTTCGGACTTGTTTCTCTGCTGACCTTTAAGTGCGCGTTGGTTATTTGATGAGCCAGATAATTACTCGAAGGTGCTCTTGTACTCTTGTAGAGTCATCAGACTAAATATATTCTGTTTGTTTTTTGTTCGCCTTGAAACATAAATGATCATGTTACAGTTCTTTTTTAATGTTAACTATCTTCCAGATACTTATTTTCTACTGGCTATATAATTATTCTTTTAAATCTTAATTTATCTGTTTGTAAATATGAAGAAATTTCGTCGGTAATTAATTAGGCTTCTCATGCTCTTCTTTAACAAAATTGATCTTCACATGAGTAACAAGTTTGAGATAATAATATGAGACAATATATTATGTGATTTTTGAATGCGGAAGCGAAATGAGTATCAGTAAAACTTGGGTTTCATTGATATAATATCCATTTAGGAAACTATTCGAATTATTTTAGATTTTTGTTGATAAATATTGTCTGTCTAACGGTGTACCTGTTCTACAAAAATTACTTTTTGGAAAGGAGAGTCAGCAAAAATTAACTTTTACCTACTTTTCTTACTCTGCGAGCGTGTCTAACATAAAACAAAACGTTTAGATAAAATTATCATACCTTATACCATACAAGATAAATCGTACAAAAATACTTAATATAAATTTTGCGAGACTTGTTAGCTACAGTTATCTACTTTATACACCAGAACAGAACATAGGCAATAATTTATTAAAAAAAAACAAGTATAAAACCGCGGGCAAAAGCTAGTATTCCCTATATTGTAACATATTAAGACCACCTATGGTTTTGTTGCCTGCCTGAGGACGAATAAGGATAAGCAACAAATTCTCTACTTCATTTCCTCAAATAAATATTGCTTTTTAATGATTTTTATCACCTTTCAGTGTAAATTTAATATACATTATGGAACTTCTTCGATCATTATTTTATCCTTTATTGACCTTACTGTCATATTCTTGCTGAGAGTAGGTAAATAAAAAAAATATCTCTTTTTACACCTACACGATATTTATTAATTTTTTACACATCAAGCATATTTATTACTATTTTTTCCAAAATCCTGACTACTGAAAATGTTTCTTGAAACTTATTTGATTAATGAATATTTTTATTTTTATTTGATTTGTAAACCAAATTGTTTTCATTTCTTGTATTAATAAACACTTTAAATCGAAAAAATCAATTGTGTGTCGCAAGGCACGTAATTTATGCTTTCTATATACCTTACTAATAAACCATTTAACTCGAAAAAAGCAATTGTAGGCGCGTGATTTATGTTTTCTATATACTTTACCTACATATTTCTTATCATGACATCAATGATATCACCTCACCATTCATCACATCTATCATACATCACTACATGTCTTTATTACATAGTATCAACAAAGAACACTCATTCTTAAAAGCAAATGTCAAGTATTTCTTGAGTGTGGGTGTCATTATGCGTTCAGTTTAGAAGGCATGATCTGGTCACACACAATGCCTGTCATCTTAATAACTCGGGTATACATCTACTAGTAGCGTTCATTGTGTTTCATATAGGAATTGTTGTCTATTTTTAATTAGCTTGTCAATTTCAGCAGGCCAAATTGAGTTTGGAGGTTTTCAACTAGGTAGTCGTGTGATAATTAGATTAAATAGATAATGATAGATAGATAAGTGGTTTGTAATAGCATCAAATACATATAGAACTAGTGACCTGTTTCCAGCTTCACCCGGGGTGCAACTTATATTATATCCTATTTTTTAAGTTAGGTCAAATTACACATAGTTACGATCACGAAGTTGTATCAAAATCACTTGTTTAGGAGTTCATCGGCGACAAATGAAACATGTGACATGTGAAATTTTTATATAAAGACTTAGAGATGAAAATTCGCATTTAGACATACCAATAACTGGGTATTTTGTATTTCAGGAAATTTGCTTTTTAGACATGACATTTAGGCAGTTTGCTACCATCGCCTATACCTATAACACAAGCAACGTTACCGGTGTTGCAAGCAAAGAGTAAGGAATAAAGGCTAGGGAAATGGGCAATGGCATCCCTTACTCATCGAAAAACAACAGCACACATGCTGTTATTTAACGGTGGTCTTTAGCCCGGACAAACTAAACCAAAAAAATAAAAGGGAATGTACATTAATTCCCAACAAGCTGAAAGTGAGTATATTTGTTCAAAACACAATTAAAAATAACATATTAAAACTCCTCATCGTTCCGGCACTTGGAAAAAAAAATTATTCGAGGTCAAAGGTCAAAAAGATGGGTTTTTTGCGATTTTCAACTAAATGGTAAGTTTTATCATAAAATTACCTTAGAAAAAATTGTAGACCATAAAATTATCTATAAAAAAATGTATCAATACCTTTTTCCTAAGAGACACCGTTTCTGAGATATAACGATTCAAAAGGTTGTTAAAGTTATACGCGGACGCTACTTATAGTAGACATGCGATACATCACTATTCATAGCCTTCTTCTTTATCTTCTTCTTCTTCTTTATTCTGGGTGTAAGTAAATTGCGTTTGTCACTGTGTTGGAAAAACATTCATGGCAGGAACTTAAAAAAAGCAAAACACCTTGTATTTCGCCGACGTAAATTGTGACCTATTTTTGCGGTGTTATTGCAGCCTACAGGGCGCGTTTGCCTGCCGACGACGCCAGACCAGCGACAAGCGCAGCGCAACGTATGCGGTGTACTTACGGAAATTGTACTCTCATTTGAACTAAGCTTTGTAGAATGTCACAGTTGAATTGAAGTATACTATAAAACATTGTAAATTACTGTGCCCGCAAAGCAAGCGGTTGAAAAGGCCGCTTGAATGTAACAAATGCATAAATGCAAATGCTGTGTGGACGTCTTTTGTTCGGTCTGCGCGACGTGTTCTAGAATATTCCTTGGCTACTAAAAAATTAAATGCAGCGATATAATAATTATTATAACCGTTTTCTATGACCACAATACTTCTGGATAAGGCCTAGATGCACTGTGAATGATTCATATTTTTTTTCGAAACGTAAAAGCAGGTTAGTGCCGCAAAGTCGACAAGATTTACCGATGCTGCTAAGATTAAATTAAGTTCTTAAAATCAACTAAACTACACCCTTCTTGTTCTTATGTGAGTTAAATTAGAATATTTTAAAATAAAGAGTGGGGTAAACTCTCCACAAATATAGATATAGACAATTGTCTTTTAGGTAAACTTTTTTAAAACTTATCTTCCTTTTAATAAATCCTTAACTTAGGTATCAAATGAATCACTATATATTATGTGTTGCTAAGCGCAAGACTCGAGAACGGCTGGACCGATTGTAATTCTCTCTTTACTCGTGTATAGAGAGATAATCAGGAAAGGTTTTTACGAAAAAAAATGCACCCCGGGCACGGGCGTAGCCAAGTAATAAGATTATTAATTGATTAAAGATGATCAAAGAAATATACCTCACATAACGCCCACCAGAATAAAACTAATATTCTGATAGTGGAAGACTTGTAACCGCAATTGGATCTTTGCAACTGCAAGGTCTTATGGCGGTCAGTTCAAATGTCAATTCTGCCTAAATATACCTACCGGTCAGGCAGGTTTAGATGGTTTTGTTAGCTTGAGTTTTGTCTAGTCAATAACATCCTCATAATATAAACATTCAATAGTATTAAACATAGTAGCTTATAGTTCTTTTATACTGTGCAATTGATTAAGATAAGTAATGTTTTTATAATTAAAATAAATTCCTCCAGTAACATGCGTATAAATCATGTATAAATGTACAAAAAGTGTTCCTTGTTTATCTTCCCTTCAATTAGTGAAACCATACCATATCAATATCCGTTGTGTGAAGAAGAAGTTAGCAGAGAGAAAGACATTGGCTGTCACTTGGCTGACACCGGCTTTATTTTATATTGATTTGATAAATCTAATATATTTATAAAATTCTCGTGTCACAGTGTGTAAGTTGCCATACTCCTCCGAAACGGCTTACTCTGGGTGAGCTCGCTCCATCTTAGGCCTCATCCTTCTACTCAGCTGGTTGTTTGCCAAGAGCAAACCCATGTCTAATAAAAAAAAATTAAAAAAAGCAGTTTTTTATTTTTATTTTATATGTACAAGTGGTAGGTCTGAGAATAGGTTTCTATCTATTTTTTATACGCGGGCGAAGTCGCGGGCGGCAGCTAGTATATTTATAGATAAAGAATTAATTAAGTACGTATAATAATGATATTATATACGAAGTATATAAATATTATTTTATTTATACAAATAGATATAATATACATATAAAAATACAATTATTAATTCTAAATAAAACTAAACTATACTAAAAATCTAAAACTAAATAGATAAGTCTAAAAATGTCTAAGAAATTAAATTTATATATAAAAAAAATTCTCTTTAGTCAAATGAAAACTTGAAGCTGATTCTCTTCTTGGCTATTACATGTCCGACAATTTTGGTTCATCGGCAATTTTCGGAATATCTCATTCTATCCATCAAAGAAACCCCGACACAGCATGATAACGATATAATACGAAATCGTATATTGTGATAAAAACATAAAACCTTTCTTGCACTGCCTCTAGTAATTGAGAAATAAACCCACACGACATACTATCCTATACAAAGTTACAAAAAAATGAGAGAAAAATAATGCAATGTATTATTTCTTCAACCGAGAGACCTTGCCCTTTGCAGGTCATTAGCACAGGTCATTAGCTTTTATCCGCAGTGGGTTAAAGGCAGTCTTATGATAGTTTTGTTCATTATTTTAGTTTGAGACCGGAGTTTTTATGATCCTACTGGGCGCCATAGATGCACAGTTTATACTTATATTTGGATAACAAGCTGCGGCGTACGATACTTATGGATAATCCTTATCTTGTAGAGAGCGAAGCGAACCGTGCTTAAATGCGAACTGCTTCTATCTCGCAAAAAACTACATTTATAAGTTTGTTATTGTTAATCTGAGATTTATAATTTACTGTATCATATTTAACCCTAAGGGCCTCTTTCACCAACTCTTAGTAAAGTGTTGATTAGTCACTTTTAGAAATAATTTTATGTTTTATTTTAAATTATGCACTCGGTTTACTGCATACTTCGATAGGCGATATTTTTTTATTATTTCCTTTTTAATGTTTGGGACTTTTACCGTTTTCCAATTTCCATTAACCCCGGTTATCGGAGACTTTAAATGACATTTAGCCTACTTTACAGATGGTGAAAGAGGCCCTAAATAAGTTGACTTTCAAATAAAAATAAAACAAATAAAAATGAACTTTCAGATTCCGTCAGTATTTAATTATTTCAATTAAAAAGAAAAACATTCATGGTAAAATAAGTAATTCTTTTAAATATCGTATACTTAGGGTCTATACTTCGTATAATCTGAGAAATAAATATGGAAGATCAATTTCAACTCTTGTTTGACAAAATGAAAACCGAAATGCACGAACAAGGAAAAGAACTAAAAATTGCTATAACTAACACAATATTGGAGAGAATTGACGAGAAACTACAACCTATAATGGCAGAAAATAAAATCCTAAAAGTTAAAATAGAAAAACTTGAAAAAGAGATTGAAGATTTGAAAAGAGATAAGAAACAAAATAATATTATAATTTTTGGAGTGAAAGAGGAAGAAAAATCTCTCCAAGAGCTTTTACAGAAAATGAAGATAACCTTTAGAACAGATTTAGAAATAAATCTAGATGAAAGTGAGGTAAACAAAATACATCGCATTGGAAAAGAAAAGCCAGACAATAAACCAAGACCTATCTTACTCTCATTTGTGAATGAATGGAAAAAGAACGAAGTTATGAAAAAGAAGAAAAATTCTAAAAATATGTATATTACAGAAGACTATACTAAAGAAGTTCTAGAAAAAAGGAAAATGTTACAAGCTCAGCTAACGGAAGAGAGGAAGAAAGGCAATGTCGCATATTTGAAGTTCGATAAATTAATAATAAAAGGAAAAAATAGCATTACCACCAGTGAAAAAAGAAAAAGAGAAATGTCAATATCACCGCGGGATGATACTCAACCAAAAAAACATCCAACATTAATGAACAACAATAGATTGAATGCTTACGATATAATGAGAATAAGATCTAATTCTCTTTCCTCAGTTACGACAAATAATAATAAGCAATAACAACCAGCCATCGGTAAACGGAAAACACAACATTTTTGTAACATAAACGAAAAAGTAACACATCACTCTCCCCCAAGCCGACTGGTCCTCGTGGGGGAAAATGACCACAACCCTCTAAAGAACAAAGATAACATACACTCAGAAAATGAAACTAAACATTATCACATAGCAACTATCAACTGTCGATCACTTAGAACTCCAGAAAAACTACTAGAACTAGAACTGGCAATGGAAGAAATAAAATGGGATATCATTGGAATTAGCGAAATGAGAAGATTTGGTCAAGGTATAAAAGATTATGGAAAGTACATATTGCAATATATAGGAGAGACGCCTGGCCTGAATGGAGTTGGGTTTATGATTAAAAGAAATCTTGTGAACAAAATAGAAGAAATTAAAGGAATCTCCGAACGTATTGCAATCCTCAATATAAAACTATCGTTAAATGTAGAAAAAGAAGAAAAATGGTCCATTATACAGGCGTATGCACCAACTGAATCAGACAAAAAGGAAGACCAAATAAAAATCGAAAAATTCTATGAGGACCTACAAAATACTATTGAAAATACCCATAAAAACGTTATTGTCATGGGCGATTTTAATGGCCAAATAGGTTCAAGAAACGACGGTGAAGAATATGTTATAGGACACTACGGATTTGGTACTAGAAGCAAAAACGGAACAAGATTGGTAAATTTTGCGTTAGAAAACAAACTAAGTATCCTGAATAGCTTTTTTAAAAAGAAATCAACAAAAATATGGACCTGGATCTCGCCTAACGGACTTTACAAGAACCAAATTGACTACATTATGTCCAATAATAGAAAAGTTTTCAAAGATGTATCTGTCATAAATAACTTAAATTTTAATACAGACCATAGAATGGTACGGGCAACGTTGACAGGAATTCGTCAAAAGAAAACTAGAAGATTCCACAACAAACATACATTTATTGAATACACAGGCAACACAGACTTACTCCTTAATAATCTTCAAACATCATTAAATAACGAGGAAAACACACAAAAAGACTATACAACATCTGAGGAAAAATATGACAAATTTTTAGTAATTTGTCATATTTTTCCTCAGATGTTAAAAAGATTTTCCTCAGACGTTTTTCCAATTAAAAACTGTAACTAGAATAACAAACTTAAATAACAAAAAGGAAGTATCGTTCATAACTAAGGAATTACTACAAAAACGCAAAGAACTTTTAAAACTAAAGAAAAGTAGTGACAACCGTAAAAAAATAACAGAAATAAGCAAAAGGATTAGCGAACAGTTTAGGAAAGAAAGAAAAATGAAAAGGTTTAATACACTGAAAAAAAACATAGAAAGAACAGGAGGAATAAAGAAGGCGTTAAAGGAAATAAATCACGGCAAGGACTGGATACCAAGTATGAAGAAGAAGGATGGGTTAAATACGGGCAAAAGACCAGAGATATTAAAAATTGCTACTGACTACTACCGAAATCTATACCAAAGCCAAAATACAGGAAAAGTTGAAAAAGTATACGACACACCGGCTAATGAAGACCAAATACCAGTTATAATAAAGGCAGAAACTATAAAAGCAATCAACACACAAAAACCTGATAAATCTCCTGGACCAGACCTAATCACAAACGAGTTACTAAAAATTACATTGCCAGCTATTGCTCCTAGGTTAACGGATATATTTAACGAAATTATTAATACAGAAAATATTCCTGAGGATTGGACTAAATCTACAATTGTATTGCTGCACAAAAAAGGAGATAGAAGAGACATAGCAAATTATAGACCAATTAGTCTAATGTCTAATGTCTACAAGGTATTCTCAAAAATTATACTATCTAGAATTACCAATACTCTTGAAGAAAATCAGCCGAAGGAACAAGCTGGTTTCCGCAGAAATTATTCAACTATAGACCATATTCACGCTCTGAGACAGATACTTCAAAAATGTAAAGAATACAATAAAATTTACTACCTAGGATTTGTCGATTTCAACAAAGCATTTGACACACTAGAACACGAATTTATCTGGAACGCACTAGAAGCACAAGGGGTACAAACAAAATACATACGCATATTTAAAAATATATACTCTAAGAGCACTGCGCAAGTAAAACTAGAACGTACAGGCATTGAATTCCCAATAAAAAGAGGTGTGCGCCAAGGGGACCCAATTTCACCTAAATTATTTTCAGCCGTTTTAGAAATGATATTCAGGAACCTTGAATGGACAGAAAATGGACTCAATATAAACGGCGAAAATCTAAACCATCTTCGTTTTGCAGATGATCTAATCCTATTCTCGGAAAGCCCAAAGACCCTGGAGCTAATGTTGCAACAGTTATCGGATGAAAGTGCGAAAGCAGGTCTATCAATGAACTTAACAAAAACAAAAATAATGTCAAACTCTTCCCATAAACAAATAAAAGTAAATAATGAACCGATTGAATATGTGTCTGAATATATATACTTGGGACAACTAATATCTACAGAGAATTGCATGAAAAAAGAAATAGAAAGAAGAACTACAAATGCGTGGAAACGATTTTGGTCACTTAGTGAAGTAATGAAGAATAATGATATGCCTATGAAAGAAAAAAGGAAGGTATATAATATGTGTATTCTACCATGTTTATTATACGGGTGTCAAACATGGGCATTGACGGAACAACTAGCAAATAGAATAAAAACTTGTCAGAATGGAATGGAGAGAAGTACTTTAGGAGTTAAAAGAGTGGATAGAATAAAATTAAAAAACATAAAAGGTAGTACTAAATTCAAGAATGCTTATACCACTTATAAACAATTAAAATGGCAGTGGACAGGTCATATGATGCGAGAGAAAAACGAGAAATGGATTAGGATAGTGACAGAATGGTATCCACGAGATAATAAAAGAAACAGAGGTAGACAGACCAAAAGATGGGAAGATGATTTCTTGAAAGTGGCTGGACCTACGTGGACTCGTACAGCAAAGGACAGGACTAAATGGAAATCTTTAGAGGAGGCCTATGTCGAGAGACAAGCTGAATGACAACCGTTTGCCGATTTAGTTAAATAATAAAAATATTTTAAAATGTATTTAGTTTTAGGCATTATAATTTCAAGTTTGCATGTAAAGAAAACAGCAATAAAGGCTTTTTTATTTTATTTTATTTATTTATACTTAGGTACTATATTAACTTTATATTATATTATTTATACCTATATTAAACAGTAACTAAGTTACTGATTGATTCTAACGTAACTATAATGGTGTTTCAAAGGTTTAATAATAATTTATAAAAAGTTAAGATGAGGAAGTTTGAAATAGATAAGTAGGGAACAACCTCGATGATTTGTTTTAACCTTTTCAATAAATAATTAATTTTAGAGGGCAATCTTAGTAATGCGACCTTTACATACCTGCCATAAAGTTGTTAATGATGAGTTGTAACTACATAGTATGTTGTTAAAATTTAAATGGCTTACTCTTAATTACCGTTTATATCGTTATCTGTATATAGATTGTATGTTTGTACTAGCTGGTGCCCGCGACTTCGTCTGCGTTGAAAAAGAAAAAGCACCTTATCCTGTGTCCTGTACGTTTAAATGTTTATCTACCAAGTTTCATGAAAATCAGTTAATTCGTTTAAGAGATATTTATGCAAGCATGAAGCGTAGTGTTGTAGTATGACTCATTTATAACCGAGTTCGATCGTTATGGTCAAGTTGTAAGTATCGATCACGTTATAGAAGAGTTATAGAAGAGAAGAGTTAGTTACGTTATAGAATGGAACTCAGCCGCCTTATTAATGGGCTAAAATGACGGCTAGCAACAACTAAAAAACTTGTTAGAATAATAAGTTCAACTAACAAACTTATTATAAAATAAAAAAGATTGAATCACGATTCTTACTTAATACTCGATTACTCAGGATACAACACTATTTTTACATTACAATAAAATGGTAACCCACCAAATGTCATTTTAGTTCATCTAATTAAAAATCCGACTATAATAGTTATGGAGGAATATACATACAATATCCCTACACTTACAGATTTATTATTAGTATTGAAGATGATGATAGAGATTTGGACTTTAATGAGGATCATCGACCGGCCAAATTCAACAATAACAGCAATGTTAACCCATAATTTAATTATCACACATGCCACCTAAAAAAAATGTCACAATTGATCACTTGGGAATGCATTATGAATTATGAATTTCATACTATACTATGTCTTATCCCAGAACAAACTGTAAGTGCTGAGTTTCATATAAGTCCAGTCAACTCTCGATTGAATAGCCAATTATAAAAAAAATATGTTCAAAAATTAATCACATAACAGACAGAATGACAGCATAAAATGATCACGAACTTCTGCGATATTATTGATCCGTGAAGTCGCTTGATGATTTACGACAATGACTGCGTCATCAATTAGTATTTGTGTCATTGGTGGTTTTAAGGCCATAAACAATACTTTATTATATGTTACTAGCTGGTGCTCGCGACTTCGTCCGCGTTGAAAAGTGTAAAACGCCATCTACCGGAGCGGATCGCTAAAAATATCACCAAGCAGTTGTCATGTTAGTCGCTTCACCTGATTTGAATAGATGGCGCTATCTCCCAGGCCAAGCCTCTAGTATTTACTTTAATTTTAGATTTCCCGTAGGAATGAAGCATTTTCCCGCGATAAAAAGTAGCCTATGTTCATCAGGTATAATGTCGGCTTTTAATGGTAAAAAAATTTTTCAAATCGGTTCAGCAGTTTCGGAGCCTATTCTATACAAATAAACAAACAAACACACAATGAAATATTTCCTCTGTACAATATTAGTATAGATAAAGTGTTGTTTATCTAAAGTTTTGTGGAACGAAATTTCCATCAGAGATCGTATATTTGTTTTTTATTTTAAGAAAATGTCGTCAAACGGTCCACTTGATGATCCTGTCAATGACTTGATGGTAGATGGCTACCGTCACCTACTATAACACAAGAAACGCACAGGTGCTGCAATTGCGCTGCAGATCATAGTAAGATGAAAGATAAGGTATTTTAGTTACTTTTAGAAATAATTTTATGTTTCATTAAATTATGCACTCGGTTTAGTGCATCTTTCGATAGGCGAATTTTTATTATTATTTTCTTTTTAATGTTTGGGACTTTTACCGTACATACAAAGGTATATCAGCTAAATTATTTCCGGTGACAGGTGAATTTAAATGACTGTTAGCCTACTTGACAGATGGTGAAAGAAGCTCTTAAACTTTAACAGTCCTAGTATTAAATACTTTGTATTTAATAGCGCATCTTGCCGCATCATAGTTTTCGCCGATTGTTTCGCGGTTTTCTCTTGGAATTACATCAACAAAAGTTACATTCGAAAAACCTTGTAGAGGTCACACTAAAAACATTTAGCGAAGATGGTACTTTGCGCCATCTCCGTCTGAGACCAATTTTGACCACAAGAATGTAGCTTTCAATTCGAAGGTTGCATAAAGCCTTCGCCATAATCATTGTTCAACGCGACGCGTTAGTTCAACCGGTACTATCGCGGCGAGTACGCGCATTTTATTCTGCGCGTGCGCACCACAAGCGCGCGAACGTTTCAAATACACATTCTTATGGTAACACGGATTCATTTCTTCACATAAAACCAGTGACTTATGGCGTGACGTGTTTTAGAATTTTTAACTGAATGAGTAATCGCATTATTGGTTTGAAATGTATTAGGTTACTTGTGGTTTAAAAATATATACGGGCGGCTGAAGGGTAAAAGAGTAATATTGCATACAAAACAGGTAATATCTCAAAGCGAATCGATATTCCATCTTATGCCTAACCTTGGCATTCAGTGACAGGGAATGCGTGAGTGGACGAGGGAAAGATTGGAACGCAGTTGTTTCGTGTGCACGACATGAGGTTGAGAGCAGACTGAATTTCCAATCACTTCTTTTGCAAATCTTTCTTTTGGAATACAAAGTGTTATTTTTTCTTTATCTTTTTCAATGAGACAGACACTTTTTTTAACAATCTGTGTAAGAGCATAATATAAAAAAATAACTTTAAAATAAATACAATAGATCTATCTTAATTAATAAAATATTAAGGTTAAAATAAACTGCAACATATTATCATATTTTATTCATAAAAAAATGTTTGGTAGTATTTTTTTCGATAAAGATGTCAAATATTTTTTATATTTCAACGCGGACGAAGTCACGGGCATGAGTTTAATATATAGTTGTAATTAAATGTGAATATCTGTTTGAATCAAATATCAATACTAATAATAAATCTGTAAGTGTAGGTATTGTATGTATGTATGTATGTTCCTCAATAACTCTTAAACGAATTAACTTATTTTCATGAAACTTGCTAGATAAACATTTAGAAGTACGGCACACAGGATAAACTACTTCTTTCTTTTTCAACGCGGACGAAGTCGCGCGCGCCAGCTAGTCAAAAATATAAGTAGTTCCCACTAGTAAGTTCCGGAGTTTAGCCCACTCAAACAAACGAATAACCAAACTCTTCAGTTTTATTATATATTATCAAATCGGTTCAGTAGTTTCGGAGCCTATTCTATACAAACAAACAAACAAACAATCAAATCTTGCTCTTTATAATATTAGTACAGCGAACTGAAAAATACAGAGTTTATATTAATTCGATGTATTAGTATAGATAGCATATTTTTATACAAATTAGATATTAAAATAAACAGCAGCTGTCCATCTTATACATCAATAATAAATCGATTTTCGAAGCAAAATATTGCATGAGTAACAAAATGATCTTTAAAATACATAATATATACATGCGAATACAGAAAACTAATCAAGCAGGTTCGAGAGTTGCGAAAGCGAACCAATCCGCTTAGTTTATACCATCTTTATGCTGATACATCGTATGCTGACACTGTGAACTTCGAACTTTGACCCGCCAAACAACCATTTTTATGTGATCAAAAACCGTCTTCATAATTTCTGTCTTCTCAGCAAAGTTAAGGAATCATTGTTGAGTGGCTAACAGCGACATTTCGAGAGAGCAATTGTCTTCGCTCTGCTATTGAGAGATCCTTCCCTGCACTTCGGCGAGTGCATTTATTTCCATCCTAACTGGGTCGCCATGTATTCGTTTCTCTTTAGGAGTGTTTGTTTATGAGACATTGTACTATAGGTGAATTATTATATTAAGGTTTTGAAGGCGGGACTCGAGATGCACGAACGAAGTGCGGGAGGGGAAGAGCGACTGAGTCTACCAATAACGTGTCGGCACAACGACGCGTACCCTCACTTTCCTCTGCCCCCACAAAGACCTAAAAATAGGATTCTGCGCACATTTGCCGAGAAGTCTTTATTCGCTGCACGACCTATACTAGATTGTTTAAAATATTATGTAGACTATTTTTTTTTAATTAAATGGACACCTGCAAGTGACTTTGTAATATATATATATATTAGCGTCCTGGTGCCCCATACATATTTAATTATTGTTAAAATTAATGAATAAAATCTCTATGCAAATCATCAAAACGGATATTTTTTGATTTTTTATGCAAGTATATACGAAAAAAATTAAAACTTAACTTATTTATATTGTAAAGTATTTCCTAATTAATTATTATATCTTAGTTCAATTTGTAGAATCCAAAATCAATTGATAAATGAGTTTCAAAATATCAATTATTTTGACATCTTATGAAAGCGTTGTTAAGATAATCTTACAGGAGACTTAAGGAATAGACTGTTTCACATCAACCTGCTTATCCCACCTTGCATACCTCTTTGTCTACCTATTTATGTATGAAAAAATGGATAGTCTTAAACATTTTATAAAATCTTAATGACCACATATTCCTTATTTAAAGGACCTCCAGGAATATCAAAGATCGCTATTAAAAGAGATGTTGAGAAATCAGGCTTCCTCGTCCACATTAAGTATCTCCGATCATTACACGGATATAGAGGTCGATACTAATTTCCTACGAGAGTAAAGCCGGACGAGATCGACGCTCTAAGTTAAATTAATTTTCCGATACTCCGTTCAAAGATCGACGATTCCTGCGACCTGTACTGCCGTTTAGTATTAAATAAGAAAACACTTGAAACTACCACGCGTGGTCTGAGATAATAATTAAAACGGTTTTGTACCTATTTAGACCCAAAGCAGCATCAGTATGAGTTCCTGAAAATTTCAAAGGTCTTCACTGTGGAAATAGTGAATTTTGGGAAGCAGTATGGTCTAGTCTTACTAATAATAATAATAATAAAGCTTTATTTATTTCCACAAACAATTAACAAAAATAAAATTACATCAATTCAATAAATTAAATAAGCTAGTTGTGGGCTTATGGATACCTTGTTTGGGTAAAAGCCTCCCCCATTTTTTTCCATTGTTTCCTGTCACTACCAATATTTAACCATTCTTTCCCTGCTACTTTAATAATGTCATCTGACCACCTTTCCTTTGGACGTCCAACACTCCTTCTCCCTTCTGGTCCTTTCCATCTCGTTGTCGTTATGGTCCTTCTTTTGTCTTTGTATCTAGAAATGTAACCTGCCCATTGCCACTTAAGTTTTAATGCCTGTTGGAGAGCATCTGTTAATTTAGTCTTTTGCCGTATGATTTTGTTTCTAATTTTATAATTTTTTCTCAAATTTAAGATACTCCTTTCCATAGCATGTTGGCAGGAATTAATTTTTAAGACTCAATTTTGTTTGTATAGACCCACGTTTGGCATCCGTACAGTAGGCATGTTTCGATTACAGTTTTTTTCAAATCCAAACTATAATTTCCCTTTAAAATTTCTTCAAGTGTCCAAAATTTCTGCCAGGTAATGTTTATTCTCCTATCTATTTAGTATTAAATTGATTAAATTATTAAATTATAGTATTAAATAAGAAAACACTTGAAACTACCACGCGTGGTCTGAGATAATAATTAAAACGTTTTTGTACCTTTTTAGACCCAATGCAGCATCAGTATGAGCTCCTGAAAATTTACAAAGGTCTTCACTGTGGAAATAGTGAATTTTGGGAAGCAGTATGGTCTGGTCCTCCAATATAATATAAGTAAAGATAAATATCCAAAATACAGTTAAAGCTAGAGTATCTTATAAATGAGTTATTTACTTATCTGGCTTGTATTGGACAGACAGACAGTCAAAGTGGAAGTTCCTGTTTTTTGTTGCGATTGTATAACGAGTTACCCTTCGGCTTCGACAGTTCAGTGTTTTAATTTAATTTATTGTTAATCGTTAAAATTTTTACTTTTTTTGTGCAAATTGGTCTGAGAAATGGTGAACAGCAAGCAAACCAGTCACTTTAAAAGTTCTTTCAAACACTCGCAAGAAAAACGAAAAATTCTTATTATATGCATTTATTTTTTATATTAGAGATTAACCTTCACGAAACCTCCGTAACTTTATAAAGTACTAGCTGTTGCACGCGACTTTGTCCGCGTATCTTTATAAAATATAGCCTATATATAGCCTATTGATTGATTGATATTAGTTGTAGTACATCGATGTTACTATGAATGTAAGATATATTTTTTTTAAATGAGATCATAATATTATAATATATATAGCAGGTCTTTATAATATTAGCAGGTATATTTTTTTAAACCTTGAGTTACATTATTGGAGTTTGCCTAGGAATACGTAATTTAACTCGATAATAAATGTAGCCTATGTTACTCAGTGATAAATGTAGCATTATATTAGTGAAAGAATTTTTGAAATTGGTCTAGTAATTTTTGAGTTTATTCATTAGAAGCAAAAATACATTTTTTTTTCTTTATAATATTAGGTATAGACTAAAGACTATGCCAATACGCCCCAGATAAAACTTTGAAAGGTACATTTTACAGAATAAATTACTATTTAATTTAAAATTTTGTTTAAAATACTCAATTATTGTCTTACAAGTATACAAGTAGTAAGATATATCTGGAATATTAATATTTTTTTATGCATCCATAATGACTGTAGTCGTAGGCGTTAATAACAACTATTTAAACTTTTCGCGTGCATAAATAATGAGTCAATTTTATTAATTTTAGATTATAATTAAAATACGCGTCTGTCCAGTAACAGACGACCTCAGTTTACCTGTCGAACAAGAGCTTTAAAAAAATGTTGAATATATTATTATATCCACTTAATTTACCACATTCCAATGCACTTATGACCTGTAATTTTTTAAAGTAACGTATTTATCTTAACTGTCGATAAATGGACGTTTTCCAGATGTATAACATTCAGTAATTCGGTCGTTTGCATGGAAATGGACATATAAATAAATCTCTGTGTATTTTTTGTTAATTTAATATCATAACCCTAAGAAATTCGCAGCAAATCTGTTACAAATACTGCATATCTTTTCAGAATTTTATTTGATCTGCTATCAAAAGTAAATACATTGCTTTTTAGGCATTACTTTTTCCTACCTCTCACAAAAGAGATAGGAAAAGGAACAAATAGATAACCTTGCCAAAATTAATTCGATTCATATAATTAGCATAGTTAATTATTTATCTTTAAACACCTGAATAAATAAAATAAAAAGCAAATGAATCAATAGAGTGTATGATCAATAATCTTAATCCTAAAGTGATTTCAGCCATATTTTTCCAAAATAAATCGTTGTTTTAGTTATGTTTATCCAAGTAATAAACTATCTGTGTGCCGAATCCGTTTATGCGTTTTTGAGCAACATCAAAACATGGGAACTTTCGCATTTATAATATTACTAGCTGTTGCTCGCGACTTCGTCCGCGTTAAAAAAGATTAAAAGTGTCCCGTACTTCTAAATGTTTACCTACCAAGTTTCATGAAAATCGGTTAATTCGTTTAAGAGTGATGGAGGAACATACATACATACATACATACATACAGAAAAAAATTCTAAAAATGGTCAATTTAGTTTCAGTATCATGTATAGAGCCTATATACACGATATTTCTGAAAACAAAGTAAATTACTCCATGACCGACCCCTACAGATTTCTACAGTAAGGATTGTTGTAGGTTTTTTTGTATTTTAGCCTACATTAGCCACATACCATCAAGTGGTACGTCACCCCTGTCTGCTGACTTGTATACGGAAAAAAGAATTATAAGTAGTAAAGTAAAGACGATGTTTTATAATCATAAATATCAAAAATAAACAATTGATTCTTATTATTTCATTATTATTCAGTAAAAATGCAATTATTGAAATGAAATATTTACATAATTTTATTAAGACACCACACCACACACCTCACGCTATAAAGTCAAAACTGGTTACAATAATTCAATTTGGTTCAAGCTGTGTAATTATTAAATAAATAAAAAATAAATTTTTCTGTATGTATTGAAGTGATAAAGTTTCTACAATGTGCCAAAGTCAATATCTGTGCATTTTATTGCTTCTGATGAGCTGGATAGCCGACACGAAGACTGTGAACTACCAATCGTCACTTAATAGCCTAACGAAAACAGGTTAGTGGATACATTATTAATTACTTATTATGTATTATAATGGTAATTATATCGTCATTTATATGATCTAGTTTTTTTTTTTTTTTTTTAAAAAGCCTTGGTCATTTGTTCTTTAAAAATACTTACTTCCTTTATCTGAGCTTAAAAATCGTGTTATTCATGATGTGCTCTTCAAGCAATATTTTGAATAAATATAACATTTAGCTTTTTGCCTGCGAAATCGTTGGCTTAGATATTGAAATGTTTATCCGAGGATAAGGCCTCGCTGTGATCTCGGACTCGGATCCACACGATATGGCTCTGTAGTGGTGACGCCCGTGTTTTTTAAGTTAAAATGTGTACGTTACGAGTAACATTTCCTTTGAGCATATTCAATGAATTTGGACTCTCCAGACGACCCCGCTAGAAAGTCGTTGGTTTTTCTTCTTTCTTTCTATTCCCCAACGTTAAATGAAAATTTTCCAACGTTAAAAGAAAATTCCCAAAGTTAAATAAAAATGGGTTTACTTAACGTAAACGTTGTGTAAACGCACATTGAACAGTGCTTCAATGAGCGTTTTTTCTCACTCAGCAGTTATAAAAAAAGACAAGATTGAGTGACACTGTCCTGTCCTGAATCGATTATAACTTTTTATGTGTTTTGTAATGGATAAATTCCTTATAGTCCAGTCATCTTAGTAAGTTCACCTCGGAATTTGAGATACCCAGCTATAAACTCGTATGAAATTGTATTTTGACATGCTAAAAGTTTTCTCAAAACCTACATATGGTAGGGTATCCGCGTCTATTAAAATCTAAGGTCAAAGGTCACAAAAATCGATATTTTTTTAGCACATTTTTTGTAAATATCTCGTTTCCTATGGGGTTTTCGCTATTTGTGTTTACTATAAATATTGTAAAGGATTAAATTCTCTACAACTTTTGTTTCAAAATTTTTTTATACGTTCAATCGTTTTCGAGATAGAGGGCGAAGAGCGCGCGGTTAGAGTTCCAGGTCTCGGTCAAAAACACGCCATATATAGCAAAAACCCCATATGAAACGAGATATTTGCAAAAATTGTAAAAAAAAAAAACGATTTTTGTGACCTTAGATTTTAATAGACGCGGACACACTACCATATTGTAGGTTTTGTGAGAACTTTTAGGATGTCAAAATACAAGTTTACACGAGTTTATAGCTGGGTATCTCGAATTCCGAGATTATTACCTAATTTTGACTAATTTTACTGGATCATTATACACGTGTTGATACCTACTTAATATGCTACTCTTGTGGCAAACGAAACACTAAATTTTCATAAACTGAGTTCGATTTAAACGATTTTAATAAGTGATTTTTATAATACAATTTTTATAGAACAATTTACCAATCTCTTTAGGTTAAAGTAAATCTTCCATTTTTAATAAAATAAACTTAATTATCCAAATATATTGCTCTATATTATCTTCTTACACAGCAATATAAAATCAAATAAGCATAAATATATTTCAATAATGTAGGATTACAGTAGGTATTACCGGATTTTCAGAATGTAAATATCTTCTTTCAATGCGAATACCCCTTTTTATAGCTGAGTAAGCACTCGTTTTGCTTTATGAAATTCTCAAGTGGTTACCACACCACATACGATTGATGAAAAGCATTTCATTCATGATATTGGACATTAAAATTAAGATATTTTTAAGGGAAATAGGTAACTAGAATGCGTAATGTAATATACCTATTACAAAATTTCTATAATTTATATATTATACAATATAAATTTACAAAAAGTTAGTATCATCATAAAAATATAGAATCTCATTCATAATAAATATAATTCCTTTGATTTCTCCCTTTAAAAGGAAGGAAGCCTTTGACATTTTAATCCTCATCTTCACTGTAGAAACGACATTGTAAAGCCGCAATCATAATTAACGGTTACAAATTGAAAACGACGACCCTCGAGTGTCAGAAAGGAAATGTTCGTTATAATTATCATATTTATTTTTTAAATATATAATAATTTCAAGACAACAAAATCACCGTTGCCTTTTTATTTTTAACCCCCATGACATTTCTTGTAAGTGTTTAAAGCGATTGTAGTCGTCTACCATATATTATTGCAAAAATAAACTGCAGCGAGCTCGCATTCGATTTGATTAAAGTAATTTTAATTGGTGACAAGTGGCTATGGCTACCCCACTAACAAATCACAAGAACTAATATTAAATAACAAGAAATTACGGGGAAATTAAATTACAAAAATTTTTGTTAATATTAAATCACAAGAAGTCGCCTATAACCAAAGAAATTCGGGACCTGTTAACTCTGATAAGTTAAGATGAAGTGAGTTAGGCAAGCTGACTATAGGAATTAAGAGATCGCCTATTGATGTGTGCAACGTCAGACGATTTCATTGAAGTAGCGACGTCCATCACTCAAACAGAAATGAAGAAAATATGAGCTGAAGGAGGGACAGGATGAAGATGAGCTCTGACATTTAAACAATCACAATCACGCACTTAAACAAAACAGCACACATGCTGTTAATCCGCGGTTACTGCTGCCACATAAGGGCTGTTAAGTTCATGCTAGAAGAACACAGTTCAACTGAATACAGTAGATGTTCAAATGAAGAAAATACTCTTTACTAAATTTATACATAAATACCAATGAAATAAATATAAATCTAACGTCGGTTTTTATAAATACATTGTCATTAGAAAATGTCTGTACGTACACATCTCTGACCTTTTAAGTAAATTATTATTTCCACATCGGTCAAGAATGATGAATTGTTTGGATGCATGTAAAGAGAAACTCCTTGAACTTATTTTTTATGATTTTGTTATTTTGTTTAGACGAGTTAATCTCTGCAATCGGAACCACTACTAAAGTGGTACCTAATTCCTTTTGCATTTGATAGCCCATTGCCATTTTAAAACCTGTGTAAATAAGGAAAAAGTTTAGATTCTGCAAAACTTTTCTAAGACCCGGAATGAATTGAAGGCTACCTTTATTAATAGAAAAGATAGTTCAGATAACCAAACGGTAGTGAATGACTACAATGACTGACATAAGTCTTACTGTAATCACGTCGGGGGGTCACGCGGTGGCTTGATCGAATTCTTATCGAACTATATCTTTCATATTATATCTGTTCTGTTATATTTTAATATAAAATAAAGTCGATGTCCGCCACATTTTGTTTCTTCGCTAACTTCTTCTAAATTTTCACTAAATTGCCTAAGTTTTCACTTACGAAAGTGTATATAATTTTAAATTATACACTTAATTTTTTTTATTTTTAAGAAAAAATGGTAACCTCGACCTGACTACAGCATCAAGTAGTCTGCGGAATAACTTACAGCAGATATAATTATTATGTGTATGCTCAATAGATGTTAGTTTATAATTATTAACAATAGGTAAAATGTATACATGAGCGATTTTTTTAATTTATATAATGGCAAAATATTTTTTTTGGTATAACTTTTTTGATTTTTTGATATTGTATATATTTTTTGTAGGTTGTGGTTCTACTTTCCATTGATCCGGAGAATTCCTCATATAAACAAAGTTCGTTCCTTTTATCTTTATTATATTAGTGTAGATTATGCAATGCATCTATTTATTAAATAAATATTTTCAAAAATCTTCCCACATTTGCAAAGATTCCTTATAAAAATATAATAATACCTTGAGTCATTTTATAGTAGCGTGTTATGTTATGTTACGTTTTGATTGCATGGGATAATGACGGAATGCTGTCTGTACACAAACTCATTAATCATTACACAACATAAGAGTAATGTCAAAAACATATAGAAAAACACCGAGTCATTGTCTAGACTTAATGGTACGGAAACATATAATTTTTTTTGTTTTAACTTTCTAAGTGTGTTGACGTGTGTATTTTAACATTGAAAATAACTAGCATCACTTTCTCTGAAAAATGTTTAATCATAAATGTACCGGTGACGTAATATGTTATGATGGCCAAGTAATAGCTAAATAAATAAGGAAAAATTTATTGCTCGTCCGACTAACTGTAGATTCAAGTTTTTAAATTATATTACACAAACCTTTCTTACAGTGAAATCCGTATGGAGTTAACGTAGAAACAGACAGTGGCGGATAGGTTACTGTTTTAGAAGTTACAAATACTCGTAAATTGGTTTGACTGAGGGCTTGATTTGATTCGATTTGCACACCGTAGTAATCGCTTGAAATAATTTTCTAATATGCTATGTCCTCAATACTGATCAACCACCTGAATGTGAGCGTCTATGTACATAATCAGTATCAGTTTTTTTTAAATAATAATCTACAAAATTTCATAAAAAGAATACATTAACTTAGCAGAATGCGTTATGAGATCATATTAAAATATCATGGTCTCGTGATGTCACTGGCCAAACTAATTTAAATACTAGTTGTTCAATTTGTGGATAAAATGGAATTCATGGCTCCACTGCCTTTTTGGTTTTATTTTTTATTGAAGTGCATACTTTAAATTCATCAGCATCCGTATGCTTAGAATTACAGAATTATTGGGTAAAAGTTATCAGAATTCTTACTAAGAACAAATGTCTCCACTATAACCATGGTAGTACAACTTTAGGCATATCACCTTGCATATTCGTGCGTATTTCTTGGTTCCCTACGATTTTTATCTCTATATATTTTTTCCCTTATCGCTTTCTGAGCATCTAACTCAGAATTTATGTAAATGAATTTATGTATATGCTCTTAAATGTCCTTTACCACAAATAAAATATTATTCAATTCTATTGTATGTTGTAAAATTAATAACCAAAACTAGAAAAATAAACCAGGAAACAATATATTGGCTTGCAATACTTACTGTTTAGCAAGCAGTATTGTTTGGGGTATTGTGCTACTATTAACTACATAACCTCCTACCACTAAATGAATTCTCAGCCTGTGCCGACATTTACATCAAAAACAAGTAACGTTGTTTATTGAAACTGAGACCAATGTCCAGCCCGATACTCTTTCTAATTGGATGCATTTTTCTAATTGTATATAATTTTTCTGGTTCCAGAATGTACGAGTTGTAACGACGATGAGCTGGGTGTCACGCGGTGGACTATGCCACTGCACAAAACAGGAGAAAAGAGATATTACTTAGGAATATTTTTTAAGGTACCACATAATCTCTACTTGATATCTAATCAGTTTTATATTCTTGGAATGAAGTAATTAAGCGAAGTTTAAGCTTAAAATATCTAAAGGAAACGTCCTGGTTTGATGGTGAGTGGCTACTATCGCCTTTAAAACAAAAACGCCATAGGTGCTGCAAGTGCGCTGCCGACCATATAAGGATTAAGGATGAAGGATTAAGGAAAGAATGGGATAATGGAAGGGATAATCTTCTTTAAGGGAGTGGCCCCTTTACAGCCCAAAAATTACTGCGAAACGCAGTGTGCCCTGCCACTACCAAATTAAAAAAATATTTCGCAATTTATCATTGCAAACTTGTATACTTTTCAACAAAAAACAGTTTTTTCTTACTGATTAACTAAAAGTACCCATCAATCGTAAAACCACATCATTTCTAAATATTCAAACCAGTATTGTGTCAAATTTGACAGTTAAATTAATTGATGATACATCTGTGTCTGTGTATGTATGTGGCCCCAAGGCCATCGAAAGCGAATGTAGCGCGTCACATGGTTACATCACGAGATGCGCAAACGCATCTCCGGGACGAGTGTAACCGCCATGGCGTGCCTTAATCAATAGCCTTAGCTTTCACTCAATACCACGAACGGTGTTTAAAGTATTATTGTCTTAGTGTTATAACTGCAGCATTGAACCACAAAGGAGCGGCAATTCGAGAGGCAGATTAAATAGAAAACACTCCTAAGTTTATTACATAATCATAATCGTTGGAAACTGACTTCGAATAAGTAAATATTTTATGCATATTTTTTTCATTGACTGTCTAAGGAGAAAACACTAAAAATTACCTAAAACTGCTTAAAGACAATTACATACAAATTTAAAAAAATAATAAATTTATAGCTGACTTCTTTTGTATGTCAAACGCATTTTAAAAATCTAACGTCAAAACCAAAGGTGTTGAGAGCTTCACACTTTATTCTGACGATCTCAGTGGTCTTTACGATCGCTGAGATCGTCAAAATACAGTTAGCGAATAAAACTTGTGTGAGAAAAGCGATAACTCTATTGCACCCCGAACCAAAAATTTGGACATGAATTTTTAAATAAACTTATCGACTTCCACGAAATTGGTTCGGAGCGACGTCGATGAGGCGGAAGCAACACGTCCGGCTACTGTGCAAAATGTACTGGAAACTCAAAACTGACCGCCAGCTCACACGTTTCGCTCTGTATTCTTTAGGAGCATATGTGCCACATCTTAGCGAAGTGTTTTGAACTTAAATGTTAAGTGCTTAAAGTTCACAACAAACAAAACATCTTTCACGATACCTACGTATTGAAGTGGGAGCTCGAAATTCAGTGAACATGTCGCCCTATCAACAAATTGAAATATCGAAACGTTGACAGATCAAAAATAGTAGAATATTTCTAGTAGATTTCTTTGGCGGCGGTATGTACTTCAATCTATATAGAGAGAGATATTTAAGGTTTTTGTAACCAAATCATATTGTTCTAATGAAGATCTCTTTACAATAATAAAATAATTATGTCAAGATTTACACACCGGTTTTATTTAACGATTGGTCATGAAGGGACTAGTCGTGAACGCTAAATGTCATCTTTGGTAAATAGTTACTATTTACTTGGTAAAGATTTATTATATTACTTGTTACTTAGTGACCCTCCTAAATCTATATCTCCTTACTCAGAGGAGATACCTAATTTACATAATTTTCTTAATCTTAATATATAAATATCCCTGAAACTTTACAACCCATCAATGAAATTTTGTACTACACTGTACCACAGACGGTACTTAGTTCCATTAGTAAAAAGGTAATCAATACAACAAAATTACCTATTTGAAAATTATTTTCACAATATATATGTTTACATAATAAGTATTCAGTTTATAAGACGTTATGCAAATAAATTTAACTATCATGTTTGATGACCTATGAAATTTCATTTAATTCGACATATATATGCAGCCAAGTGCATAGTAAAGCTGTTAAAATAATTTGCTTCGCTGTTAATATTATCTTTTATATTGTTTTACGTGGCAATCGTTAGATTTCCATATGCCAATTAAGTAAAATAACTTAATTCGAGTTAAAAAGACATTCAAACAGCGTTTTGTTTGGAACCTGTCATCACCATAGCTTCTTTTTTCAAATATCAAAAGAACGAGGTGTGGTTAGTAATAACTTAACATGTGACCTTTTCATTTCTTGTATCCACCTCAAACAGTTTGTTTTAATTGAATATAACCCACCACCTTCGAGTACCGAAGGACTGTGTGAGGTAATCACAAAATGGTTTTACGTCATAACTCGGTTTGTAACGTCAATAATCTATAAGAATTTTATATGCTTTTTAGTTTTATATAAATAACAAAGATAATATATATCTTTTTGTTTATAAATATTCACTCATTATTTTTCTTTTAAAGTAGGTACTTACCTATAATACGTAATCTAAACATTGCTACTCTTCTAAACGTTCTAAAATCAGATATTCAATTTGTTAAGAAATTTCAAAGTTATATTCTTATTCAGTAAGTCCCTGGCGGACTCCTTTTTGAATAGGAAGGAGAACCATTCTCCTATGATCTCCAGTTTTGCTTGGGCTGTACTTACTTCTCAACTAATACGGCCAATCAAATAGCTCTAAGTCCTTTGTTGTTCCGATTTTTCCTCTGATGCTTCCGTCAAATTTATACAACGATTTTATTATGCACAGAAACTAAAACAAAAATAAACACACTGTTCATAAAAATCAAGACATTCCTCTTTGTTAGTATACATCTCATGAGAACATACAAATTTAACCGCTTAACTGTTTGTAATGCGCTTCTGTCTCGGAGGACTTGAAATTGTCAATTGTTACAGTGCGTTCCTTAAATTCCTACAGTTAAGGTCTTAAGACATTAAGTTGCGATCCAACCGTTGCTTCGTAATAAGTTTTATTGGCCTAATTATGAAAATACACGTGAATTGTTACACATTGCCATTGCTAATAGACAAAAGGTCCGCATAGAGACTTCACTATCACTGGCAATCAATCTCTTATTGAACAGGTGTATTGAGAACTGTATAATAGCAATGAGTAATGAGAGTAATAAACAGGTCTTGTTCGAAGAAAGCGAAAGTACGTGCACATTTTGAATTACGCTTTTCAATTTTATATAAGTATGGACTGCAAGTTTTGAATTGGCTTGTAGCGAATTTTAAATGTGTTTACATGATTTTTTTGCATTTACTATTTCGACGCACCCTGACTTCGAACGGGTGGAATTGGGGAATAATTCATCATTACAACCGTAGTATGTCAACTGCCGTACATAGGTATTTTATAATTTTCCAATGGGACCTGTCACAAGTAACCTGGATCTACCGTCGACTAAGGCTCTAACGGGGCATTGCCGCCTCAATAAGCACCTTAAAGTAATGGGTCTCATTAGTACAGGAGAGTGTCGCTTCTGTCATGATGCAGAAGAAACACCAAAGCATATCCTGTGCGAGTGTGGCCCCTTAATGCACAAGCGCAGTCACATCCTAGGAAGCCACACAATGGCTTGTGAAGATGTAAAGAATGCCTCTATCAAAAAAGTACTACAGTTTCTCAACGTGGTAGGTATAGGTAGAGAGCTTTAGTTTACGTGGCGATCACAATATTTCAGAAATGGACGAAGTGATACTGGTTCTCTAGCAGACAGAAATAGCCACTAAGCGTATAATAATAATACCGTCGACCCATGGACCTTATCAGGTCGTCTTTCTGTTAAAAATCCTCCCCATTTATCCTTCTTTCAATATGTGAAAACCTAATTAAAACCGGTCTATCCATTCTCGAGTTTTTTAAACATACACAAACCAACATAACATTTTTATTTATAACAAGACATGATACCAACAACATTTATATTTTTTGGTTACAGGCGAATTGGTTCAAGGCACAGCAATACTGCAGGTTCCATGGAATGCATCTTGCTTCAATATCGTCGCAAGAAGAGAATGATAAATTAGAAAAATATGTCAAAGACTCGGGTATGTATAATTTTGTTTATAACTTTCATGGTATTGGAGTTAAGATTGGCAAGGCTCAGTGTGTTCTGCAGTCATAATACTTTCTTGTTTTTTTTGACTGCAGATCATTGCAAAATGACTACAATTTTGCAAACACATTGTCAGGGTTACAGAAAAGGAAGTAAGGTACCTTTTATTCAAAAAAATTAAAGAAAGAAGCGTGAATCTGACAAATAACTTAATGATATAAAGCAACTCTTCTACTCTTCTAAGTTAGGGGGGTGCCAGTAGGCACACTGCTGACTCTAAAAGAATAATCGACATTCTATAAAAGTGGTGTACCTGTTATATGTTATTTTACTATGATGTTTTCTTCCATAAAAATGGTACATGCCAACAGCATAAACTTACATATAACATTCTTGCTATAAATCTAGAGCGAATAAACGTAACGTATATTCAAAATCTATGATAGTCTCCGGATGCAAGCAACGTTCGTTGAAATTTTAAATCGTCGAACACCGACATAGTGATAATCTTCACGTGCACGTATTTCCATGTAGGTAAAACTGTTGTTGATCGTAAAATCCAGACCATTCCCAATTCCAACGACATTCCGAGTGTAGAACCAACCGACTGAATACGATTGTCAGTCTGCATCCGGCTTAAACGCTCGCGTCAGGATTTAATCCGATTAGCTGCATATATCCGACATTATATTTTTTATTTCCCACTGATTTAAGTTGTGACAAATCTATGCAAATCAGTCTGCCTTGTGTTCTAGCTTTTATTGCTTTATTAGCTAGGTATGTCATGCTTTTACGATCATCTTAATAGTTTTGTACTAAATTCCTTAGGTAAAATTATAGGGATTGAGAGTATTCTTCTTTCCACACTTTCTCCTCACCCTCAGTCCCTTGTAATTTGCATCAAATGGCAGCGTATTTCTGTGATGTTTCCTGGGGATTTTTGGGCTCCTAGACTTAGGTAGCCACCTTCTTCAAATAGAACGGCCAGCCTGACTTGTAATTTTTGGAAAGAAATCACAAAAATGCTTAAAGATAAAGATCATAAAGATGCTTGTTAACATCGACTAAGGGGCACAATGGAACAATTCACTTTATACTTATATCAAGTGTCGCCCCTCGTCAGTTTTGTGGTTTCAAAGTTAGCGTCACTAGAGTTACATGTCATTGTGATCCAATAGTATTAGTATGTGATTTGTTATTTAATCACTTTTGACATTTCTTTTCCAGGGTACGGCCGCGAACATTTTTGGACGTCGGGAACGGACTTGGCTGAGGAAGGCAACTTCTTTTGGATGGCCAACGGCAGACCTCTAACGTTCGTCAATTGGAACGCAGGAGAGCCAAATAACTTCAGATATGAAAACGGCGAAGAAGAGAACTGCTTAGAGTTATGGAACCGAGATGACAAAGGACTGAGATGGAATGATTCACCTTGCTCTTTTGAAACATATTTCATTTGTGAAGTGCGATCTGATTAACAGTAAAGAAATATTGTTAAACAGATCCTAGTTCTTCTTGTTTTGTGTTTTAATATTTATTAGTAATCTCGTAATTACGAATAAATATTACCTTAAATCATTACAATCAAGCTAATTTAATCCCGAAACAAAACACACAAAATAGAAAAATGATAATTTTTTTGTAAATTTCAAATATAAATGATTTATTTCGTGAATCATTTTAAAAAGGTAACCCTATTTCTGTACAAAATGTTACCACAGTAACATTACCAATTTTTTGTTGTTTTAAATTATTTTTTTATTAAAACGACATTAAATTGTGGCTTTATTTTTTCCATGGGGTGTATAAATTTACTACAAATAATAGGTGACACAAATTTGTATGTAAATATTTTAGTTGTAAATTAGTAGAGTAGGCTCTACTATAGTTACGACGGACTTGAATAAAAGACGGTAAAATTAAAATTAACTTAATTAATTAAAAATTAATATTACGAATAATTTATAATATACCAACAAAGACAATTAAAATAATAAGAATGGATGTTTGGTCAGTAAAACTAGAACCCGTTCAAATTAATGAAATATTTAGAATGTAGATATGGGTCGGTTTAAGCAAGAAAATTTAAGAAACATTAGTGTTAAATAAAAAAATCAAAATTAATAATAGACCAAGTTTTTTTTTTTTTTCACTATATAAAATAAGCGTTACCACATTATGTAAATGCTGTTTAGTTGAATGTCTGCTTCCAATTGTGAACTCTATATTTATGAAATAACGACGTACAGTCGGGGTAAGAAAAGCTACCTTAAAGTCGACATTTTTGATTGCACACACCGATTTATCAGTCATGCCAAAATTTCATTTCAAACAGTCTGTCTGTCAATTATTTTCATAATGTTTCAGTTTCAAAAGATGCTAAGTGTCTACAACTTGATAAGGGAATGCATTTGAAAATTGACGAAGGTTTTCGTACCCCGACTTTACCTACATATAAATTTATTTTTTTGAAGAAAAGAAGTAAAAATCTTAAAATACTTGTCGATTTAAAATGTGTTACAGACGATCAAATTATTTGCCTAAATTTTTCCGAAAATCAAAATTGAAAATTTCGTTTGACTTTTTCACCTCTTTCACCAATTACAAGTAAAGTGATGATTAGTTACTTTTAGAAATAATTTTATGTTTTATTAAATTATGCACTGCGTTTAGTGCATCCTTCGAAGGCGATTTTTTTTATTATCTTCTTTTTAATGTTTGGGACTTTTATCGTACAAACAAAGGTGTATAAGCTAAGACAGGTGACTTTAAATGACGGTTAGCCTACTTGACAGATGGTGAAAGAAGCCCTTAGCCAGTAATATGTTTTCCATTAGTTACAGTACCTCTGAGCCTCTGAGGCCAATGGAAAATATATTTCTCCAAAGAAAAAACAAATCATAACTGCATTTGTGATAATTACATAATTACATATAATATTACAAGATGAAATAGACTGATGGCTACTCGTTAGAAATTTAAATTATTATAAATACCTAATTAAAAACATTTATCTTTACTCAGGATGAAAATAAAGACAGCACTTTTTAAATATGGAGGCAACGCCATCTGTCATCATTCAAAACCTCTTGCAAATAATTTGATACAATTTCTTACAAAAAAAAAAGACAACGAAAAATCTTTTTATTTTAAGTTGAAACGATCACTGCCCAAAATGATCTTTTTTATATTTAATAATGTAATAATAAAAACCTCCGAGCCTAAGGTTCAATGGGACATCTTTTTTGTCCATAGTCAAACGTAGGTACTAGGTAAACAATAGTAAACAAACAACCTTAGCAATAAATAATTTTATAATAGTTTTAAGAGCGAATAAATTGTTAATCAAACCTATTTCTTTTATTTACATCTTTTTAGTTATTTATAACATAATAATAAAATCACAGGTGCTGCAAGTGCGCTGCCTATCATAGACATCAGTAGGATTGAGTATGAAGGAATTAGTAAGGGCTAGGAAATATTATGGTGTATAGCATTCCTTACCCACTTACCGTAACACAAGAGCACATATTATGCTGTTGTTTCACTCTGGTCTTTAGTAAGAATGATGATGGAACAATATATCCCTTAAAAAAAGATCTATGTGATCGATACAGAAAACAGGAAACGCAGTGTGGCCTATCACTACTAAATGGTAATGGGTAAAAATTACCAACTTTAAGTGGGATTTGATTTGATTAAGGTGTAAGGAGGTAATGGGATCTGGCAACTCCTACTCACTCAGTAAAGTGGTCCGTAGACGATCATACAGCATGACATGCGTTACGTGCTATCATGCACGCATGACCGTTTAATTGTATTGATGTGAGTGACATGTAACGACGTGCTGGCAGTTAATTGATAGTTTCTTTTATTTTTCATCCTGCAAGCTATGACTGACATAGCTTTCCTAGACGCACACGTTCCTAGACGATCATGCGACATGACATGCAGCATGATAACTCGCGTAAACGCATGTCATGCCGTATGACCGTCTAGGCACCGCTAACAACAGCATACATGCTTGTATTTCACTTTGGTCTTCTGTAAAGGGTTACTGCCTCCATACGTGCTGCCCAAATGACTTCTATACAGTGTACAGTGTAAAAACTCAGAATAAATCAGTATTTTAAACACTAGCTGGTGCTCGCGACTTCGTCCGCGTTTAAAAGTATAAAACGCCATCTAAATATATCACCAAGCCTGTTCTCATGTTAGTCGCTTCACTTGTTTTTGGATAAATGGCGCTATCTCCCGGGCCAAGCCGCTAGTATTTACTTTTATTTTAGGAATGAAGCATTTTCCCGCTGTAAAAAGTAGCCTATGTTCATCACGGATAATGTCGGCTTCTAATGATAAAAGAATTTTTCAAATCGGTCCAGTAGTTTCGGAGCCTATTCTATACAAACAAACAATCAAATCTTTGCTCTTTATAATATTAGTATAGATAAAGTCCGGTCGTGCGACTCGCGCGGATGAAAATGGGGAAGGGGTGATGAGCACGTGTATATACTTATTAATACTCCGGTCACGTGTTGCTGAAAGCACTTGGGTTGTGCCAGGAAATGTATTGCACCGTTCCGGGGGGAAGAGGTGGAGGGGGGGGGGGGGGGTGAAATTGTTAAATTGAATTTGATTAAGGTCATCGGCACGTGGATTTGTAGGTACTTGGAAAGGTCAAAATCTCGAAATCAATTTGGGGTGACAGGAAATATAGTAGGCCATTACGAAAAAGAACTAAGTCATGAAGTTCCTGTGCACGCCGAGAGGCAGGCAATCTAGACTCTGGAGCTATAAATTCATAATTATATTTATAGATCACATAAGTAAGTGACAATGAGGAAAAAATTATCTCTTATGAATTCTACGGGCCAATAGTCCCTTCAATCGTATCCATTTTAATAAATTTTTTAGGTCTAGAGTGGAAATTCATTTACTGAAATACTGATTTCACTGGTTGGGTTAACTGATTGACGTTGTTAATTGAGAAACTGTGTAAAACTACAATTATTTCACGGGAATAAATATAGCGAAATTTACAAGGCAAGAGATTTTCTTCCCCGAACGCAAGCAAACAACTTCTTTTAGATATTTTTAAGCCCCTTTAAGAAACTTGCAGCAAATTTACATTATAAAGTTTTATCGATAAAATCGACATAAAATTTATTTCAATGGGTGTCTATGATCTTGTAAATAGAATATTATTTTTTTATAATGTTCCATACCAAAAATTAGGATACACTTTGAAATATTGTCAAAATAGATTTCGAAAAATGTTTCCTTTTTTGCCCATATGTATAACTGGGGTTAAACTACCCCAACATAGTCACAGTTTCGTCTAGCGAGAGGAATACGAGCAATTTCCGGGTCAACCTGTGTAAAGCGTGGCCGGGTTCAGTCGTTATAAAATACTACTGTCCTGTTTGAATGTTGTTTGCTCCTGTAGACATAAAGTAAACAATTTTATTAGATATAGGATACTAGTGTTTTGCCCGCAACTTCGTCCGCGTCCGATCGCTAATAAACTTCACACGATCCTGGAATAATCTGATGATTGTCTGAACTGAAAGTTTCATCAAAATCGGTTTCGCGGTTGGAGACGTCGGAAACCACCTCTGATACACTTTCCTGTCTATTAAATTACCATAACAATTACACTACATTTTCTAGATAACAATATATGGTGTAAAAAGAGGTTACATTTCCTTCTGGACGTATGGATGGATGTTTGTTAAATTATTCAAAAATTTTGATGGATCTATACAGTAATGATCTAATCCTAATAAACATTATTATTTTGAAAGTGATATTTGTTTGTTTGTTACGATTTCAAGCCTTTTTAACTACTCGACCTACCATCGTGAAACTCATAGGTACACTTTGTCAGGGTTATAGAAATACAAAAATACATAGGATATTTTTCATCCAAAAAGAAGGACTGTTCCCGAGGGATTACCGAGGTCGAGTAGTTAAAAAGGCTTGAAATCATAACAAACGAACAAATATAACTTTCAAAATAATAATGTTTATTAGGATTAGATATACGAGTATAGATAGATACATCATAACTGGTAAACATTATATTACAAAATGTTCAATCATTTAGAAGGTATTTCAAAAGTATAAAAATCGTTGACAAGGTAAGTGGCAAAAATTAACTGAATATTTTCCGGTACTTGAGCATCTTTCCGCTCGTTAAAAAACCCATCAACATGAACCCGTAATTTCTTTTCCATTTCGTCGCTGTCCGCTCGCTCGCCACAGATAAATTACTATTTTATACTTATAAAATCATTTGTACGTATTTCAAAGAAATTCGCGTGATAGTTGTTTGTCGGATTGTAAAGATTGTAATTAAATATAATGTCACATTAGAAAAACAATGTTTTAGTAGTGTATTAGGCAGCCCGCTAGGCAGCAATAACCGCCCTCTAAGCTTGCGAGCACAATGCTGGCGGGGCGGCAGCGGTTGCAGAGGGCGAAAACGATCCGCGCAGGTAGAAGCACTGTACGGCAGGCTTATTATCTGAATTCCTTTGTTGCCACGCCAAAAATTTGTGCAATATTGCATTAAATAGTATCACGTAGCTGAGCTACTACCACTTACTACCACGTTGTAGCGTTGCGACTGCCCGCTTCGCTTAATGTTCCGCTCGTATATTCCGCTCTTGTCCCGCTCGCTCAGTGTGCAATGTGCATGCAAGCTAGGCATTTAGGTAGCCTAGCTTGTAACAAATTTAACTTGTATCTTGTACGAATAATTTATAGTCTGTAGGTGCCTGAAATGCTTTATTTGAGAATGTTTCCATTTTAATTGTTATGCACTTTTTCGTGATAAATTTGATAAAAAAATACAAAAGACCCATTTAAATAAAGACAACTGGCCACGTCAACCAGCTCACAGCGGCGTGTTTAAAGATAGACTTGCTACCGTATTGAGGTCATATCAACGTGAAAGCACAAAAAAATAAATATTTGTGGCCAGCATCTAAAAACTCCACATCTAGGCCCGTGACAAAAAGTTGCCAACAACAAAATATTTGAAAAGTGTGTCAGTATGCTTAGTGGAAACAATAGAGGGTTCCCGGGTCCCGGGTAAACAGTAGACTGCAGTATTTCGCTCGGCTTACGGTCTAAATGCATAAATAAATATTGTGCCAAACTCATTACGACCAAGCTTCCATTTAATGCTCTCGCGAAGAACAGTGGTTAACCATCTATGAGTAATCGTAACATAACTGCGGAGTAATTAAGCCGCAAAAGCCATTAGTATGTAGTTAGGTTTTGAAAATGTCTAATTTTTATTAGGTATGTCACTAGATTTTGATTGAAAAACATTGAGATAATTTCTTTTATATCTAAAGCATTTTGTGTATTTGATGGTTTTTTTTTATAACAGATGGCAGACAAGCAGTCGTTCACTTGATGAACGGTGGCGACCGTCGACTAATATAAGTAGATACAAACAACATAAGGCACGGTTCGGTGCAATGCTAAAAGACGAACTTCCCAGTTCATGACACCGAAACGCAGTGTGACGTTATTTTGTTTTTAGGCAAAATTAAAATAGATGCCAGCCAATGTCCGACGACTCTATGGTATTTTTATCTTATGTAGTATTCATATTTGACTTTAAAACAGTCAGTATGCTTACATAGAGTGTCAACAAGTTTTTGTGTACAGTAAATAGACCAATTACACGGATACTATTCATTAACATACATTATGAATAACACATTATGATATAACATTATATCTATACATAATAGGTAATATAAATGACATTATTAGAGCCCTGTCTGTACATTAAATATTAAAAAAGAAGTTTACTTGTACACATTGTACTCAGATTGTACTTACTTATATAACACAGACTATTTTAAAAAACTAAATATGTTTATTAAGAGAAGTTAGAAGAGAAGAAGAGAGGAAGAGAGGGGAGAGAGGAGAGCCACTTTCATTTCAAATCCAAAACAGAGAATATCATGACTGTTATGATATTAAAATATTAAAATTGAGAAATTGAAAAAATGGTCTGCATAACGAGTTGAAAATCAAAACAAAATTCCTAAAGCTGAGTTCGATAAAACCAAAGCCAAGTCTAGACAGCGACATAGCGAGCATTGGAATACCTGTACTCAGTATTTGGAACTAACAGTGAGGATACTAAAGTCTAAAGTAACAAGGTTTGTTCTTACAAAATGCTTCAAAATTATGCAAGGTTTTTACAAAAGTATAGTGAGTTTTTTTGAGCAGAAAAAAAAGTTAAGATGTTTTAAGATGTTTATGTTACGATTACAAATTATATTTATTATTCAAACTTCTTGAGGTGTTGGCTCACAACTATTCGTATCACATAAACAAGTATATATTGGGTTTACCCATATTTTTGACACTTTATTAAAACTCATGGAAATTAAGAAAGAAAATTAAGTCCTTTGGAGCCCATGGGCATTATGGTTGTGTTTTACTAACATAATCCTTACTAAATTCCTTATCCTAAATCCTACTAAGGTCGGCAGTACTTAGCCACCTACTGTGTCCGTAGGTATTAACTTCAGCCTAGTTAAAAATCTTAAAATTAAAGCATCTAATTCACATCATGATAGTAACCTCATTATCCTCATATTTTGTTTTCTAGGCAAAAAAAAATTGTTATTTAATTATTCTTTGACATTCTGTTCCCTTATTTTACTGTGATTTCACAAATGCACTCGTTGAAATAAATTTTATTATCAAACAGGGGCGAGTCGGAGTTTTATGTCCAGGTCGTTATCAAACAAAGAGCGAGCTTCAACAAGCTCTGATCTACTTTAAAGTATTTCACATTAATTTATATGTGTCTTTGTGTTTTATTCAAATATCTATAGTGACATAATTGTTGAAGTTTTTTTGAAAATCCCATAGGAAGCTGAAAATATCCATTGTCGGATCGTGATAACTTTTTATGTGGCTATTTTCCTTCGCATCGTAATACCTATTCATTTTGATGCGAAACGTCGCGGTGCATAAAACAGTAGGCGTTTGTTCTTTTGCAATATGGTGAGTGGTGTGCACTTGTTACTGAGGCATTGTTGGAACGAACCGCGTCACCTATTCTCTGCACTACCTCTTTGATGGTTACATTATAAGCTTCTACCTACTACCTATAGGAACAGGTACGTTACGTACATTATTTTCTCCCTTACATAGGAGAAAAACTCACTGCGATTGAATAACAAGAAGGTATAGCTTTAAATGTATGTTAGATCCAAAGACTCCGGATGTAATTTTTTTCCATGTCAATGTATGGAGGACATAAAATAGTTTCTTTTTAGGGTTAATTGAGGGTTCTACTTCTAAAAGATTTGATAAAATTTCATGTGACACTGTGATAAAAATTAAATGCGAATGTGTATACAGACAGTTCATAAAGAAAGAAAGAGAGAATTTTATTCACGTAACACAAAGACACAAACATAATAGAAAAATCACAAAACAGAAATTAATGAAAAGGTAAAAGACGTGTGTGTCCTCGCGGCAGTGAATCGGGTAGTGGCTCAGCATTGTGCTGAAATGCTATTTGATAAAATTTCATGTGAACTGTTATAAAAATTAAATGCGAATGTGTATACAGACAATTCATAAAGAAAGAAAAAGAGAATTTTATTCACGCAACACAAAAACACACGCATAATACAAAAGTCACAAAACAGAAATTAATGAAAAGGTAAAAGATGTATGTGTCCTCGGCTCAGCATTGTGCTGAAATGCTAGACAAACTCCTGCAGTGCAAAATAAGGTGAATTCGCAACAATAACTTCAGTATACATAGTTGTAATATACTTGGGAGAGTTTGAGATGAAGTTGTAACCGATAATAACCCATCCCGCTCTGCACCTCTATTCCGTGACGTCATCACTATCCTACAATGGTACCAGCGTTCTCTGACCCCGTGTTTATCGACCCCTATCCCCCTCCAAACTTGAACTGTGACCTTTTGTGGTGCTCGTTGTAACAAAATGAATTTTACATTCTCCCTTGAAGTCTGATTCTATATTATTAAGTGTGTAGAAGAAAATTCACGAAATTTGCTCCCCTACATCCGATAATATGTACTAAGTTTAATAGTTGATATCCGTTTGAGGGCGGATCTATTTATAGCATCGCTCTTTGTAGACTTGGCCTTATGATAAGAGAGATGGTATCAATTTTACTTGCAAATAAATATTTGAAGGAGTTCGCCGCGATTGAGTATTTATTATTAGACTTGCTAAAAATAGCTTCTACTTAGAAACAGGTAAAAATGGAATAAAACCAATATTGCGTGATATCCATCCCATCCACTAATATTATGTAAAAGTAACTGTATGTCTGACTGTCTGTTACCTTTTCACTCCACTACTCAACCGATCAGAATGAAATTTCGCATACTTACGTTATCGGGAATAAAGGAAAAGATATTGGGTACCTTTCATCCAGTAAAAAAGTATAACTGTTCCGTGGGATATTAGGTTCCCGAAGGATCGTCTAACCGTCGTCACAGCGATAAAGATCAGATATTTTCTCAGGTGTCAGGTCAGGGCCAGCTAGTAAAGTCTAAAACCACTGGAATCGAGTTCGTCCAAGGTTCGAACCAGTGTCCTCTGTATCGGCAACCAAGAGCTCAATCCACTAGGCTAGCACTGGTTTCAAAAACATAGCGAACAACATTTATAAATATCCCGACACGTGGCGGGATTATAAATAAGTACTTTCTCGAATTAGTTATTATTGCGGAACGAACGAGTGTCGCTGACATTTGAATAATTTATTTTTTCTTCTATTCTCAATACTGGATTAGTGTAGATGGAAGAAAACTAGGTTATAACCTTAAGGAATAGCTGAAAAATCACGGCTATAACACAAAGCAACGCCATACAGGTGCGTTGCCGACCATAGAAGGATTAAGGATAATCATATAATGAAGGAATGGTGTAATGGGCTTTGGCATCCCTTACTCACTTGCCGAAACACAACAGCACATGTGCTGTTATTTCCGAGTGAACGAGTGACTGCTCTGCCACTACTAATTAATTACTACTTAATTAATAAAACTTCCATGAACAAGTACCTAACTCACAGTGAAAACTGCATTAAAATTCGTTGCGTTTACTACGCGAAAAGTGACTTCAAATTCAAATTAAAGTGACAGGTCAGCCATGGTTCAGTTAGTAAACTACATATGTATAAAATCTCACTCCAATAAAGATCGTCTTGATTCGCCACCCCGATACGGGCCTACTCGTAAAATGGCGTCATCGGTTGTGAACGAAATTCGCTATCGGCACTGGATATGACAAAAGTTTCTGTGAAAGAGGGGCGAGTGAGGGACGTTGCACACGGCCTCCCTGACCTTAAAGCCTCTCCCGTGGGAGGGCAATCGCGCATTACCTCGCGACATATCACTGTAATGTGCGGTCATGTCATAACATGGAGTTTCCGTTTCGAAAGAAGATTAAACTTCAATATTGAAGACAGAAATCTGTATTTTAAGTACTTTGAATGTTATCAATGGATTATTTAACCCGAAAAAAGCCCCGAAAGGTGATGAAAACCATCAAAAAACGCAAGATTGAATGTCTTGGCCACGTGCTTAAGCACGATAGATGTCTGCCACAATTAATTGTGATGGGTAAGGTGGAAGGGAAGAGACGCGCTGGCGCATGGCTAAGAAATATCCAAGATTCCTTTGTCGAGAAGCTATTCCAGTTGGCTTTTGACAGGAACCGGTTCAGGAAGTTGACGGCTAAACTTCAGTAGTGAAGAGGCACATTAAGAGAGAGAGATGTATATTTTTATAATGCAGGCTGACCAATCAAAATGGGTCAGTGAAGATAAATCTGTCACGATAAAGATACGAAATTTTAAAAAAAATCTATTCAACCATCCTAGAGAAAGAAAAAGTTATGTTCCATTTTTAGACTAATGGACTATTGAGTGTCATTTCCACCATTAGTGGCAGGTCAATGGTGCAAATGGCAATGAACTGGTGCGCTTTCCTTACAAAATAATGTTGTGATCTCCTACATTAAGTACTCAGTACTCTTTCGATGTAAGACATGCACGTAAGTGACCTTTTCAAATAATTGGATATTGAAATGATGTGATGTTAACATTTTTCCAAATATTAAATTTGTAGAAATTTTTGTTTATTATTGTGCTTATTTATACAAGTTTCCATGGTAATGTTTATGCCTTATGACACGCAGTCTACTGAGGCTAGGACGACGCGACGTTTCACTTAATGTAGGTGAACCTGAAAACCCTGAAAAATTTTCCTATTGTCGCCAATGGCCGCTAACCCCTCCTAAACCGGGCAACGGATTTTGATGCGGTTTTCACCATCAGTAAGTTAATTTTCCACGGAAGTTTTTTTCTCATAGTGAACCGAGAGGTCTCTAGCTAGTAATTTATAATTATAGCTTGTTTATACGTTAGTGTGGATGGAGTTTGGATAACAAGCGCACGTAGGGGCCTGATTCTCTATGGCAAATTTTGCTTACCTTGGCAAAACACGTCAAAGTCTTATACCTATAGTAAGACATAACTTTTAAGGAGATATTGTAACAATTTGAGGAATTGACGTGGTTTCAAAGTAAGCAATCGCTGTGGCGTTTGTGAATTAAGGCCCCTGTTCTAGAAGGCGAGCCGAGCCGCGCACTGCAGCCGGGCCGTCGACGAACGGCGTCATGGCGGCGCGGGGCTTCGCGCATGCGCACTGCTCACTATTAAAAATGAATTCCTGGTTCCCGCACTGTGAGCTACGCGCTCGTCGGAATCGCTTCGTTTTTCACACTAATCTAACACGACGAGGCCGGGACAGCGCCCGCTAAACAGCGCTAAGAACCCAACCTTCGCTAGCCGCGCTGTGGTGTAGTGGTGCATAGTGTTGTAATTGTTGAAAAGTCAGTGCCCAGTGCCGGTAGTGATGCGCTCGCCGTCCCCTCTGTGGTGCTAGCGGCCGCGGCATGGCGCGCCGCGCCGCCTGCGTACCGCAAGCACTATGAGCGACTTGCAAGCCACTTTTGAGTTCTCCGTTGAACTATACAAATTCTACAATGTCGACCTGTTCCAGAGAGGGTGAGCAGACAGACGCTCGTAATTTTATTAATGACAGATGTCAGTAGATATGCGATTTAAATCAGGGCATCGATAGAGAACGTTGTGTATCGAATTGGGTGTGTTACAAAGTTCCTTTTGCAACTGATTCATTTATTTTTTTCTCTTCTAGAAACTGAAGAACGTATCTTTCGCCGCAAGGATTCTTAAATCAATCTTTTGAAAGAAAAAATTTCATTTCTCTTAATATTAAAGTTTAATTAACAGTCCACGCTAGATGGAAGGAACACCGCCTACTTATGTACACAAGCAATAAGCAATACCAGGGGAATGTAATTGCTCTGTAGATCCCGATGGGATAAAATGATCTCCTATGCTATCCTCAACTTGTTTAAGGGTAAAACTCAAAGGGCATTTTACTTTTATCGAAACAGAACAAATATCACATTTCTTAAGACCTGTTTTTGAATTATTTTTTTAAAGGATGTTAACTAACAAAAATGAAAAATATTTTGTTTATTTATTCTTTTTAAAGACGTACAAATATTTAACTGATTTCACTCAAAAATATCTTCAATTTAAATTATTAAACTTAAACCATTATATACATTTAATAACTGAATTAATTTCTTAGACTGGTTGTGCATCGGCTTTTAAAGCACGTCATTAAGTTGGAGACATTCTTCACTGAGCCCATTAATGCAACGTTGATTCTACAATAGAAATTAACCTAGTTCCACACATTACATAACATAATTTAGTATACCTAGGTGTGTACAGTACAGAGGAGGTGTGTATAGGAGTTAATATCGAGTTTAGGATTTCCGTAGCAACGCTCGCGACTCCGCCGTTACATTATAACATCAAATCGTCACAACTAGTTAACAACACAAGTTTGCTCGCTCACAATTGCTAGAATTCGCAATTGCTAAATTGCTTGTAGTATAATTTTATATAGTACTAGCTGGCGCTCGCGACTTCGTCCGCGTTGAAAAAGTTTCATGAAAATCAGTTAATTCGTTTAAGATTTATGAAGGAACATACATACATCGTCTTTGCTTCCATCCGAAAAATCTGAATCCACTTGCCAAGGTGCTGTTGCAGACTGGAAAAGTTAAAAGACTGATAAGGGCAGATGTATGACTGAAAGTCAAGAGACTGATAACGACAGATGTATGACTGAAAGTCAGGACACTGTTAAGGGCAGATGTATTACTGAAAGTCAGGAGACTGATAAGAGCAGATGTATGACTGAAAGTCAAAAGACTGATAAGGGCAGATGTATGACTGAAAGTCAAGAGACTGATAACGACAGATGTATGACTGAAAGTCAGGACACTGTTAAGGGCAGATGTATTACTGAAAGTCAGGAGACTGATAAGAGCAGATGTATGACTGAAAGTCAAAAGACTGATAAGGGCAGATGTATGACTGAAAGTCAGGACACTGTTAAGGGCAGATGTATTACTGAAAGTCAGGAGACTGATAAGAGCAGATGTATGACTGAAAGTCAAAAGACTGATAAGGGCAGATGTATGACTGAAAGTCAGGAGACTGATAACGACAGATGTATGACGTAAAGTCAGGAGACTGATAAGAGCAGATGTTTTATGTTTCCATAAGAAAGAAAACAATGGTTAGGGTACACAATAAACAACGTGATTTATTCAATTGCATTCGTTTTGAAAACACAATTTTACGATGTGTATATTTGTTTGTTGATACTGTTTCTTTGTAGGTCATCTATTATTGCAAGGCCACTTCGATTCTACGGTTAACCAACCCTATTTTTAACTCATTTGCTCCTCAACTTTCTAATACATTGTAGCTACTCTACATAAACTTCCTATTTATTGCTATCACAAAGTAGTGATTTATTAATAGTCAACTAGCTGATGTTCGCGACTTCGTCCGCCTGCAATGTATAGCCCGACATGTGCATTGCTATTACACATTTACCAGACATTAGTTTTTTCATTTTTTATTTTAGATGATCCCACGGGAACAGTACTTTTTTTTGGATGAGATGTACCCTATATTCTTTCCTGTATCCCTGAGAAAGTCTATGCAAAATTTCATAAAAAAAACATATATATTATATACACTTGTGTAGTATGCAGCCCGCTGTGTATATATTTCAGGAGGCAGTGAACGTATTAACCCAGTTTTTCTTCTATACTGCTTGTACAGAAAATTGTTTCCTCGTACTGGTTTGGTTTATCGGGTAAATAATTGGTCAGGTTACCTGCTGACTACATTTAACGAGGTCTTTAAGGACTCGCCTCAGGCTTTTGTTATATAGTATTTATATTTATTAACACTACTATTTATGACCCATTTTATTGTTTACTAACTGGTGCTCGCGACTTCGTCCGCGTTGAAAAGTATAAGACGCCATCTACAGTGGAGCGGATCGCTAAAAATATCACCAAGCAGTTGTCATGTTAGTCGCTTCACCTGATTCTGAATAGATGGCGCTATCAAGTGTATTCCGGGCCAAGCCGCTAGTATTTACTTTTATTTTAGATTTCCCGTAGGAATGAAGCATTTTCCCGCGGTAAAAAGTAGCCTATGTACATCAGGGATAATGTCGGCTTCTAATGGTAAAAGAATTTTTCAAATCGGTCCAGTAGTTTCGGAGCCTATTCAATACAAACAAACAAACAAATCTTTCCTCTTTATAATATTAGTATAGACAAGCTAGTGCCTGTAACTTCATCCGCTATCGATCTATCATATCAATCATCAATATCAATCAATCAATATCAATACTAATGTAGGGGTCAGTCATGGAGTAATTTACTTTGTTTTCAGAAATGTCGTGTTAATAGGCTCTATACATGATACTGAAACTAAATTGACCATTTTTAGAATTTTTTTCTGTATGTATGTATGTATGTATGTTCCTCCATCACTCTTAAACGAATTAACCGATTTTCATGAAACTTGGTAGATAAACATTTAGACGTACAGGACACAGGAGAGGCTACTTTTTACTTTTTCAGACGAAGTCGCGGGCGCCAGCTAGTAAAACACATTATACTTTTGCTAAGCTTTGGATCTTTATTTTTATTTTTTTAGTTAGCTCGTGGCCGCGGAATCGCTCGCGTGGAATGGTTAGCTTATATCTATCCTGAAATTCTATTGTAATTTATCGAGTATTGGTTCCTGGTCCACCTAATTTCCAGTGAAATATTATTGAGGTGGACTAGACAAGGAAAATTGCCCGTAATCCACCCAGGTGGTCAAGGTAGGTGGACCACGATCTATTGGTGAATTCTTTTTTATTTTTTAAGGTACTTAGTTTTGAAGATTAAGGCGCCTATATACAAACAGATACAAACTTTACTTCTACGTAATATTACTACTTTGTAAGGCTACACGCTAACGTAGGCATTTAATTTCTGCATACTATAGCCGAGTCACGCACTTAGTATACCTTTGTATTCGTAAATAATTTGGCCTTGAATATATCCTAAAAACGTCGTAGTCGTAGTACAAGAAATAAAAATGAATTTATGATTATGAGAGCATTAGGGGTTCCAAAAGACATAAATTTTTAGATTTAAAATGTCTACAACACAATGGAAGTCAGTAGTAAAGTAGTATGTGCCTAATAAACTAGCAACCTGCTCTCGGTTTCGCACGGATGCAATTTTTTTCTGCAAATTATGTACACATTTTCCTCGTTTATTGTTCTTTCCGTAGTGAAAACTGTATCAGAATTCGTTGGGTGGTTTAGAAGAAATAGACATAGGCTTCCAACTTTATTATAAAACCCTGTACAGAAGACCACCTTGAAATAACAGCACATGAGCTGTAGTGTTTCGGTGAGTGAGTAAGAGATGCAAGAGCCCATTTACCTGTCCCTGTCCCAATACCTTATCCTTAACCCTACTGTAGTCGTTGACTGGTTATTGAAAATCCTTACTTAATATTATAAATGCGAAAGTAACTCTGTTTGTCTCTCTTTCACGCCAAAACTACTGAACCGATTTAAATGAAATTTGGTACACAGATAGTCTAGAGCCTGAGAAAGGACATACGGTACCTTTCATCCAGGAAAAAAGTACTGTTCCCGAGGGATTATCTAAAATATAAAACTGTAACTAACGCCTGGCCTGGCCAATGTGTTATAGCAACAAGTTGTCAAGCGTTGTAATTGCTTTTATATTTTTAATTTATCATCGCGTACGAAAGTCGCGGGCACCAACTAGTAGAATATAATCAAAGTTTATATTCTATTTTCAATAATAATAATTAATCTGTAAGGGTTGGTCATGGAGTAAGTGACTTTGTTTTCACAGATATCGTGTTTATAGGCTCTATAGATACATGATACTGAAACTAAATTGACGATTTTTAGAATATTTTTTCTGTATGTATTTATGTTCCTCGATAACACTTAAACGAATTAATTGATTTCCATGAAACTTGGTAGATAAACATTTAGACGTTCAGAACACAGGATAGGCTACTTTTTTCTTTATGAACGCGGACGCTATCGCTATCTAGTTAGTCTTTACACGTAAATGTCATTTCCACCATTGATTGCAAATGAACTGGTACGTACGTTTTCTTTACAAAATGTGTTCTTTATAAGTATAGAAAGTCCTTCGATGTCACATCTTTTACTTTCTGTTTTGTGATTTTTGTATTGTGTTTGTGTTTTTGTGTTGCGTGAATAAAATTCTTTCTTTCTTTCTTTCTTTCGATAAGACATATACATGAGTGACCTTTTCAAATAAAATTATAATGAACTGCATTCCGTGATGTTAACATTTTGCCAAATATTAAAATCGTAAACATTTCAACTGACTGTAAACTGAGAACTAACTTATCATTAAAAAAATGTTATTAGTAATTTTTAAAAGTCTTAAAAAACATATTTAATGAAATGATTTAGTAAACAGTTACCCTTATTTATCATCCCTTATAGACCACCCAACCCTTCTCTCGTAAACATGTCGCTTTTAATGCTATACGTCTTGTATGCTTAAAGTATGTGTTTAAAAATATATGTGAATAATAAATAATGTATAGGTTATTTTTATATTGCCATCGCACCTGTTGTAAGTGATTTAGGTCGAAACCGACAGCGGCAAATTAATTAAGGGTTGCAAATGTAAAACGAACAAAATGTCACCCGTGTAAAATTTTTATATTACTTAATCTAACTTTGGTCGTATTGAATTTAGACTTTTGAGATATATCCTTATCCCTTTTTTTTTATTATTTATATATTTCTTTAATAACATAACAATACAAATTATCCTATTCTATATAATACTAGGCAACTACATAAAAAATAAACATACCTAAATTAAACTAAATATACTAAACTAAAATATTTACACAAAAATAAAATTAATACTACGTGCAATATTATAAAGGAAGTCCTCCGCCGCGTCTGTCTGTGTGTCTGTTTGCTATAAACTCAAAAACTACTGCACCGATTTTCATGCTGTTTTCACCAATGAATAGAGTGGTTCTCGAGGAAGGTTTTAGTAATATAATTTACAAAGTTACGCGGGCGAAGTCGCGAGCAGCAGCTAGTTATGTTATAAAGTGAAAAGATTTGTATTTTTGTTTGTAATGAACAAACTCAAAAACTACTGGACCGATTCTTTTTTAATGAAGTTCCATTTCCATTCCAACTCCATTTTATTTTTCTCATCCTAAGTTGAGTCTAAGGATGAGAGAAACAATTTTAACATTTTCATTTTCAATCAAATATTGACGTCAAACACATCAATCAATAACAAATATTGATCTTCAAACTTTGACGTTAAATACAGAAGCAGAAAAATGCATCCATATTGATATAAAAGATATAAAAGTAGCCGATGGAAATAAATTGACCTAAATATTGGTCTAAAATCAATTGCGAATAAGTTCAAAATTAATTTGTCGTAGTTAGTGAATTTTCTTTATAATATATTCAATGAATATTGTTGATAAATTATACATTAAACGAATACAATTTTATATAATTATATTCGACTTATACCTAGGCAATTAATAGTGGTTCTAGTATTAATAATTCTTTTAATTTTTCCTGGAAACTTTATATTTTAATCGATGTCAGGTGTTTATTCAGTTTATTCAACTCTACGTCAATTTATTCAACTTTTCGTCAATTAAAACAGTAGTTACTTTAGAAGTAAGTATTCGATGCAGATAAACAAATAGATTCCTCTATAATAATAGAATAATAATTCGGCAAAATTTTGTGGAATTAACAAAAATACGTACGGCATATTTTTTAAGATCGTCTGCATTTTTGTAAAATTCATTTCAGTAGGATGCCATCCTTGTAAAATTTTAAAGTTGATCGTTGTATTTTTGTAAAATTCATTTCCGTAGTATGCCATTCCTGTAAATATTTATTCTACACAGTAATTATCTCTATACGCTAGTCTGAATATCTGTGTCTGAAAATCTGTCTGAACCAACCGACGAGGAAATACACCTCGTTACTGCGCCTCGTTTTAACTTTGTAAGATTCTCAAATTAACGAAGGTAAACACTTAAGGCGAAGGACATAACAGAAAAACATTATTTGCGTAAGAAAAACTTTAACAAAAATACAGTTCATAATAGACTTTATTTAATAAAGTTTGAATGGGGCAGACTTATACCAAAAAATCTATTATTAACAAATTATTAAGAACTAGCTGGTGCTCTCGACTTCGTCCGCGTAGAAAAGTATAAAACGCCATCTACCGTATTTTGGATAGATGGCGCTATCTCCCGGGCCAAACCGCTAGTATTTACTTTTATTTTAGATTTCCCGTAGGAATGAAGCATTTTTCCGCGGTAAAAAGTAGCCTATGTTCATCACGGATAATGTCGGCTTCTAATGGTAAAAGAATTTTTCAAATCGGTCCAGTAGTTTCGGAGCCTATTCTATACAAACAAACAACAAACAATCAAATCTTTCCTCTTTATAATATTAGTATAGAAAAATACTACCAAAAAAACCTTTTGTGTCACTGTAATAAAAAAATTCAATTGTTTTTAAGCTTATTAATTAAGTTTCGTACAAAAGTTTTAATCGGTTACTTTTATTTCTTTTTTCTTATTTTACACAATATGAAAAACCTTCCAATTTTAAATCATTTCTCCGTAATGCTACAAAACTTTATTGTGCAATATTGCGCCTAAAGATTATTGCACAATATTTAAGCTTTAAGCTTATTAACAAGCTAGCCACAAAGCTAAACCTTACCACACGTATAATTTAAGTTCAATTATGCAGCAAAATGACAAAATCGACCGGAAATTCTAATATATATATTTTATTTCTTAGATTGTACCAAGTGCGAGTCGGTCTTCGCGTGTCACCTAAGGTTCCAGTTCACATTGAAGCATCGGTGTCGAGTGGCAATGGAACAGCCAGAACTCGGTTGTCATCTAACACATCCCTTGTGGATGTTGGCATTCCGGCCTCTAGAGCATTCCAGATAATGTACAGAAATGAGGAGGTTACTTTAAGGGATATAGTACATTTTAGAGCACATCTTTTAGGTAAGAATCATTTATTAATGTTAAATATAGGTAGTCAAATTTTACTGGTTAATTATTATGAAGTTGTCTCCAACGACACTACTTATAGTGCCGCTGGCAGTGGCATTGGCAATGAGATCTAATTTTTTATTAATTTTTAGGCAAAATATGACACAAAATTACAAAAAAGAAATAAGGTTATTCGAACGCCATTAAACTTCACTAATCTGAAGATTACTTACCTGAAATTTTCATCAAAATCGGTTGAGCGGTTTTGGAGTCCACAGAAAATATTATTTAGATTTAAAATATTATATAAAATATAGATATTTATTTATAAAGATATATTTAAGATTTTACAAGGTTTTTTTTATCTGACATGCAGTTTTTAACTGGCTCTGAGGGCCTCTTTCACCATGTCTGAGTAAAGTGTCATGTAGGCTAACCGCCACCGGTAAGAAAGCGTACGAGTTCCACCATCTTCGAGTAGCATTACTCAATGGGTAATTTCAATAAAATTGTAACAAGATACTCGTAACATTTACTCTTCAATTGGCATTACTTGAAAAGTAACTAATCAACACCTGACTTGTAGTTGGTGAAAGAGGCCCTTATTCTAACTAACGTGAATGTTTGCAGTGGACAGTAGAAATCTAAAGGAATCGTTGGAGCGCGCAGAATGGAGTCTAGGTGTGGAACTATGGTGCAGCGAAGGTGCTCAATCAAACAACCTTGCCCCAGTCTCGTGTCGCGTGCTCAAACTCCATTTCCAACCGGCGCAGGGTCTGCATTATCATTTACCGGTGCTATTCGATTACTTCCATCTGTCGGCGGTCTCCATCACGATACATGCCAGCCTCGTTGCTCTACATCAACCATACATCAAGTGAGCATAAAATATGACTTTTCCATTAGGCTCCAGGGGGCCTAGTCAAGATATTAACGCTTATTTACGTTACGTACTTCGAAAACGAAGAGAGAACGCTAAGAGAAAACTTAGTGATTGGTCAAAATTTTATTTTAACTGCGTTTCGCAGTCAAATGGGCAGCCCGTCTGGCGGCAGTAACCACCACCTTACAGAATACCACCGTGAAATAACAGCATTATGTGCTGTTGTGTTTCGGTGAGTGAGTAAGGGATGCCAGAGCCCATTACCCCATCCCTCCATTACCCCTTATCCTTAATCCTTCCATGGTCGGCAGCGCACTTGTAGCACTTTATGGCGTTGCTTGTGTTATAGGCGACGGTAGCCACCTACCATCAAGTGGACCGTCAGCCTGTCTGCCGACCTCAACATAAAAAAAAATACAACAACCAATCACCAAACTTTCTCTTAGCGTTCTCTCTTCGTTTCCAAAGTACGCAATGAAGCGTTTGCATCTTGGCTAGAGGCCCTGGTCATTCTAAATTTACCCTGGAGCACAATGCAAACGGGAGCAAAATTTTATGTGGGCGTTACAATAACCAATCACCGGGCTTTATTTTCTATCGTTTCGTAAATATACGCAACGCTCCCGTTTGCATTGTGCTCTTGGCTAGGTCCCCTGGTCACTTTCAGAGTTAGAAAGGCTGGATCCAGGCTGCTCTTGACCTGTCCTATTGAAAAATCATGTGGTAGAAGAGGTGGTAGAAAATTATGTCCAGTTACGGATGAAATTATGTTGAAATTCAATCTGTTTTCATATTATAGTTCATATGTCAGAAGTTCAAAAGTCGTCCCTCCTACGTGCAGTTAAAATTGAATTTCCAATTAACTATTTTTAGATCGCACTTTAGCATAAGTAATATTTTTCGAATACGCTAATAATTTTATGTTTTGTTTTGTCTGCATTAAGAAGAAAGATAAAGAGCACTTCACTTTTCAATCTTGCAAAAAAGTTGACATATACAATTCCTACACACCAGCACTGATATAAATATTAATCTCTCTGAATGTCGAATTATTACTCTTAATAGCTTTTCAGTAATAAATAGATTTCAAGAAATTCTATATTCATACTTTAAAGAAAATAATATATAGGAACTTTGTCGCCGTTTCGTGTCGTCCGTTTCAGTCTTAAATTTTATCTACTAACATAGCTTGCTGGTTTCATCTGTGGCAAGACCGGTGCTATGTCTTCGTTTATAATTTATTATATATATACTTATGTATCACGTAGATGTATTTTATATTATAGTACGTTTATCATCACGTGACCAACTAACTTATCGTTTTCCGTTTCCTAATATTTTTCATGTCTGTCCATGAAGAAAAAGCATCATGCACTATGTGCAAAGTTGGTAAGTGTCACATTGACTGACCTAAATAAAGGCGAATTATTTCAACACACGCACTGCACGTTACAATATGATGTCTTAAATCACTTCGCGGTGTTAATATTTCAGCACCCCTCGATCAAGCAAACAATGGGGCAAATTAATGAAGAGCGCAGGGTCGGCCAATTTCGAGAACGTATTGTTTGGCTCTAGCGGCAAGTGTTCTGGTGGAAATTCGAGCAAAATAGCGCATGCCAGGTAAAACCTCTGTTATCTTTTATCCTCAGGTGTTTTTTACGTATGAAACGCTAAGCTTCAGCTAAATGCATAGCTGGGCACAAAATCGTCAATCCGTTAATCGTTAATTAACGAAGTTAACATTTCGACTAACGGATTAACTTTTAAGTTAACTTTAAAAAATGTTAACGGACTCGTTAACTTCCGTTAACATTCCTCAAGTCCGTTAATCGTTAATCCAGTACCTACTATTTGCCAAAACTTTGACAATATTTTATAAAAAAGCCATCTGTCTGACGTACGGCAACATACCGATGGCGACATCTAGCGTCCCCGTTTGGCAACTGTTAAATTACACACCAATTATACACGCTTTTTTTTTCATAACCTGTTAACTTCCCGAACCCAAACCAATAGTTTTTATAAGTAGATCACTAAAGCAGCGACATAAAAATTGCAATTTCTATCACGTGTTAGCGGATTAACGATTAACGTTAACGATTATGATATTTTATGTTCTAGGCAAGTTCACGCTGAAGTGTGCAGTATTTTGTTGGGATCTTTGGAGGGATTGCAGAATGCGCTAGCGATATGTGGCTCCACTGGAGCATTGCTTACACCAGAAGAAGAAACGTCGAATAACGTTGTAGATGAAGTGGCGAAGAGAATTAAGGATCTCAGTGACGCAGGCAAGGTTGGCATCAACTTTAAGCACTACTTTATTAATAAAATTTATTTTCACTTGTTTCATAATTGAATTATTAACATTTTCTATACATGATACTGATATACATTCTATACATGATACTGAAACTAAATTGACGGTTTTTAGAATTTTTTTCTGTATGTATGTATGTATTATCTTTTTTAACGCGGACGAAGTCGCGGGTAACTGCTAGTCCATAATAATATAAATACCGAAGTAATGTAGCCTGATAAGTAAGTACAAATCAATGAAGACTACTCAGGTACTACGATGACTGATTGAATTACTACTGGAGCTTTCATTGTCTTTCTTATCAATCGTAGTTTCCATTACTAAGAATACCTACTTTCTGATGTTTTTACAATTCTGCAAATTTTATACTTTTATTTGAAATCATATCTGATTATATTTAGATTCTACTGAGCAGCTACGGATAAGTGCACCAAATTAAATTTTACAGAGAGGCTAAATGAAATTTTCCTTGAAAAAAGCGTCCTTAATAACATTTTAATGCTCCTTAGACCCAGTTTTGCTTTTAAATATGAACACAGATCAATGTAACTGGATCAAACATTTTCTATTATATTTAAGACTAGCTGGCTCGCGACTTCGTCCGAGTAGAAAAGTTTATTTTAGAATGAAGCATTTTCCCGCGGTAAAAAGTATCCTATGTTCAACACGGATAATGTCGGCTTCTAATGGTAAAAGAATTTTTCAAATTGGTCCAGTAGTTTCGGAGCCTATTCTATACAAACAAACAAACAATCAAATTTTTCCTCTTTATAATATTAGTATAGATATAACTGAATTGGTCTAATTCATAATTGCTAATACGTATGTAGTACTTAAGGTGATATAACTTAGGTACTTATTTTATCCAGAAATCGGAAGCAGGTGAAGAGGAGGAATGGGCGATGGGGGCAGCACACGATATAGCACGATTGTGTGCCGAAGTGACTTTACGTTGGCGTGCATTTCTCCATCATACCTCTGATCGTCCTCACGTACATCATGCGTTAGCGGCCAGGCACCATGCGTTACGGTAAGCTTTTACTTCCTTTACTTACTTCACTTTAAATAATATACAATACAATTTAATAATTTAATGTATTTCATCGGTTTCAGAATAAAACGTTTCTCCGAATGCTTTTTTGTACTGGATAATCCTCGCCATTCCTTAGCCGGTTGCTATGATAGCAACTATCAGTCGTATCAGAGTGTGGGTGATGTCGCTCGGAGATCGAGATACCTTGCACTTTTACCGCCTCTGCCTGTTCATTGCATCGCACTTGATGGTGACCCACATATCATGCCAATCATCTTTGAGGACAGGTAAAAGAGAGTTTTTTTTTATCTTTTTTTTTTTCCTGAGACTGTTATAAGCATGAGTAATTAAATTATTATTAATCTTTTAGGTATCAAGATACAGCAGAATTTGCAAGACGTCGTTCATTCTTAAGTTCGAATGCGAGTAAATCTGGAAGCGGTTCGTAGTTTTTTTTAGTAAAGTATACAGTTTAGAAAACTGTTTTATTGTACATTAATGTAATATTTATTTCATTTCTTTATAGATCCATTCCTTTGCTCGGAATCAGTTGCAGATGACTGTGCCTGCAGTGTCAGTTCGCTTTTAGACTCCAGAAGACCATCGTCCGAGGCATCAAGAGTTACATTGACGTTGCCAAAGACAATCATGGACGTACTTGAACCCCAATTCAATGCACAGAAATCCAGTTCGAATATCGTACAAGCAACATTAACTATAACGCCCCAAAAATCTACATCCAGTTCCCCAAAAAGAGCGCTAGTCAAACAAAATGTTATAGAGGTTAACAAAGCACCCAACAAGCAGTTGGAATTAACGGGCAGAAATAGGTACATAGTTCAAAATAATCAAATCAGTGAAATTCAACTACCGCCAAACGGTGCTTTTTCATCTTGCACCATACAACAAGGGCAACTAATGTCTAGATACTCAGCTTCGACTTTATTAGATATCAATAATGGTAAAAGCAATCCTAACATTTCAAACAGCACCAAAGATAGGAACGAGTTAAATGAAGTGTTTCAACAAAAGCATGAAATAACAAGTGGTGTCAGTACATTGCCAGCTAGACATAGTAAATCTTTAGACCAGCTGAGAGTATCGCAGATGACTCCAGTTAACAATACCCAACCGTTAATTAAAAACATAAGAAATGGGTCTAATCAATCTGTAAGCTGTCCTAAGCCTTGCATGCCACCACAACAGCATAAACCAACGACACTGCCAAGAAGTGTAACAACTACTGCTTATCCAACTAACACAACAACTAGATGTGGATCTAAAGGAGACGATTATAGAAGAAATATTAGTGAATTTAGAGAAAAGTATAAAAATCCGTGCAATCTCATCAATGCGCATGGAATGAATAATGAAGTGTTTCATAATGTAGGGTATAAGTATGATGGAATCATGAAAAACAATCCAAATCAAGTGTACGGATTTACATACGGAAATCAGGGTAATATGCAAGCGAATAATGTTTTTCGTAATCCGTTAGAGTTTCAAAGAGGTTACAGTGTAAATCTACCCCGTCCTATGCTGCCTCCGCGTAATTCTTATCCACCTGTTAGTGGTAAAAATCAAGTGACTGAACAAATTAGCTTAGTTTCTAACAAAAACGTACATAGATCGAATTCTACGCATGTGATTCATCAGAATTTAGATAGTAAACAACAATTCGATATAGAAGCAGCTCGTAATCAACTAAGACATGAATTGAATTACTATCTACAAAAAGGTGATTGGAGTTACGACTTTAACACTGGCAGTTTAATTCAAAATTATCAGAAGAAATCCAGTAAGAGTAGTGATGATAGTGGATTTGTGATGACATTAGACAGAAGCAGTGACGGTACATCAAAGTCAACGTACTCAAAAACTCCACCGTCAACGCCTCACTCTACTATGCCTTCGGTGAGACATAAAAAAAGTAGATCAAAAGAATCAAAGTTAAATCAAAGTGGCAAAGAATACTCAAAAATGAATTCCAGTAGAGATTCATTAAGCAGTCACCATTCTATAAGGTCGAGAGATAGTAAGTCAGACCGCCACACGCCTAAATCTGATCGAAGTACGCCAAAATCTGAGAGAAGTACTTCAAAATCTGGTAAAGCTACACCTAAATCTGGAGTAATCACGCCTAAGTCAGGACTTGTCACACCTAAATCTGGTAGAGCGACACCAAAATCCGGTGGTACAACCCCAAAAAGTGGTAGATCCAGTGGAAAGCCAGAAAAACGTACTAAACATAAACCCTCGGAAAAAATGTCTCAATTAATGTCCGAAGCTGCCTCCTCATCGAGTAATGAGAGCATACCCTTTGAGTTAAGACGATTAGAATCATCTGTGAGTGTGCCATACAGTCTGGATCATGGACCTGAACTGTTACGTCATTGCAGAAGTGCTGCATCTGTGTTGGATGAACCAAATATAAATAATTCCTTTGGTTCAGAATCATTACCTAACTTAGCTCCCCCACCAGCTTTCGAATCACCACCTTTAGATATAGCTGACAAAGATTTTAAAATTATGCCACCAGATAGTTTTCTTAATAAAGAGGAGAAAAGGAGTAGAAGCAACTCAACGTCAAGCTTGAGTGAGCAGAGTGGTTGGGTTTCCAGTGGACGTAGTTCAGGGCCATCATCTCCTGATAATGCCAGTTGTCAATTAAATCAAAATTTTTCGCCCTCCCTTAAACAAACTGCACCTAAAAATAATGAGGTCAAAAAGCATAATGAAGACATCGAAAACAAAAAGAAAACTGAAGGCGAAACGATAAGCGATTTTAAGAGAACCGTTCTAAATGGAGAACAGCTCCGAGAACGTTTGCTAAAATTAGCCGTGAAAGTAGCTCAAAATAACCCCAATGAGAAAATAGAGTGCTGTGATAAAGAAGTGTGCGAAGAGTGCACTATTTGTAGTGATTCTATATGTACAGACAGTCAATGTGAATTTAACAAATTAATGCACAGTAATGGTGTTGACGCTGGCTGTAATTCTGACACATGCACGGCAACTTGTTATCAACAATGCTCTGATACAAATCCAAAATTAAATCAGAGACATAATTCGTTTAGCGCCGGTCAAGGTAAATCTTATAATCCGACTTCTAAAAATTTAAACGATGGAACCGTCAAGAAGTCGCAAACTATAAGTGACAATTTACACCCTTACATTCGCCAAGAAGTAGCATCTAATACACCTGCGAAATCCAGCGGATTGGGGAAAAGCATTTTAAAAGACCGTATAGAATATACGGAAAAACTTATTGCAGCCGAAATACGAAGTCTGACAGTAGACCGTTCCTGTAAAAGTCACGTTACAAAGAAAATTGGTCCCGGAACCGTGGCTGCTATTCAAAAATATTACAATAAAGCGAAATCTGAAATAGATTTAGCGCATTTCACTGGGGACAATGACTATGAACATTTGCCTCCACCGCAACAATTTCGGGATGCACCACCTCCACCTGATGAATTCAAGGTAAATTTTATTAAATTGCGCCTTTCATACTACTACTTATTGCTTCTTTTTTGCTTGATTTTGTACATCACATTTATTTTCTATTGGGTTGTATATACAATACAACCTATGCTTTACGTAACAAAAACCTATGCTGAAGTTTATTAACTAAATGACAGGAATATTTGCAGGATCCACCTTCGAAATCTCCTAAACTAAGTAGACAAAGTAGCAAATCATCGACGCCATCAAAATCCACTGCATCTTCAGCGCGAAAGCAAGAGCAACCTACAACTCTTCAATTGGACAATCCATTGTATCACGTGTGTGAAGGTAATAAAAGATGTTTTAAGACGTTAGTTATGGAATGCTTACATACTAATTGGTTGCTTGGCTACAAGTGCTTTTGCTAACAACTAACTCTTAGCTTTGGCTAACTCAGGTATTTTGGAGAGGAGGAAATTGAGACCTCTTCAACATCCAAAGATTGCACCTACAGCCAGCACGTTAAACAAAAGCCAAAGTACCGGAGAATTAGCTTCTAGAAATGAGAACGGAAGTAGTAAAGGTAAAACTCATGCATCACTTTTAGATTCATAGATTATAAATACTTATCCATTTATTATGAAAATTTCCATTTTTCTTGGTACACAACATGCCAATGCTGCGATGCTCGCCACGTTTACCGACACAGCCTTTAGAAGTTGAGATAAAAACGTGAAATTATGTAACACGATTTCTTTTCTCCTTCCAATCAAGCACTAAAAATAATTATCACTGTACAAATATATAAATACACAATTAAATTTATGCACAACGGTTTCTAAATATGGTGATATTTTACTCTTATACCGTCAGAATACGGTACCTTCGTCTTTTAAATTATTAGTTATTTGGATGTTTGTCAAACTTTCAGCCGTAAACAGATCATCTTGAATATTTATATCAACCTAGATCCTAGATATCAATTGATAATACCATCGGAACCGTGACCGACATATGTATATTATATATATTTATTTAAGATTCACGGGCCTCTTAATACAGCTTAATTCAAACTAGAATATTGAATTTAATAGTGGCAGTAAGGATAGTAACCATCACCTTACAAAATATCACCAATACAATAATAAAAGCGTATTCCTAAACCCGCTCGTTATCCCTTATTCTATAAAGGTTAGCAACACATTTCAACGGTGTTACTTATGTTACTTATGTTAATAGGCAATGGTAGCCATTTACCATCGACTGGACCGTGAGCTTGCCACCAGAATTTTATTTAAAAAATATACTAGCAGTTTAATTTTGAATTTCAGAGCAACGTGAAAGCAATTTTATCAGCATATTCGGCCTCGCAGAATCGGAACGTCTATTCGTTAAGTGTAGAGAAGAATTCAGAAGAAGTGTAAAGTACCCAGGAGCAATATATTCCGATTTCCCACCAGTTGACAATTCGCTGCCCTACTTTCATATCAGCGACGAGTATAGAATGTTCAATCCGGAAGGTACTGAAATACTTATATTAAGTTTTGCTTGCTTTTTTATATCCTGAACTATCAATATTACATAGGAAACTACTAAAAGCAATGCTGACTACTATTGAATAAAGTAATAAGTAATATTCAATAGTAGTCAGTCAGTTCCGATCAATTTTAGAATTATAAGTGTATTTTTAGGAAGTCAGTACTTTGTTACACCCACAAGAAGACAAATGAGTCATTAACTCTTGTCTATAAATATAAAATACAAACAAACTCTTCAGGTGTATTTTTTTCAGGTTTACATTTGATAATTTGTGTTCATGGTTTGGACGGCAATGCCGCCGACCTTCGACTCGTTAAAACTTATTTAGAGCTTGGCCTGCCGGGAGCTAGACTAGACTTCCTTATGTCGGAGAGAAATCAGGGCGCAACATTCTCAGAATTCGATAAAATGACGGACAGGTAAATAGACTTAAGTCCTGCTTTTATAAAACTCAGCTCTCCTTACTGTATAAGCTCATTATTTTGCTGAAAAGTCAATGAATAGTCCGAAAAATAGTCCAGAAGAAGCATATATTCACTCTAACATTGAAAAGACTTTAGGTTATATGAGCTCAGAAACACAGACTTATTGTTCTATATAAAACTATACATACTTAGTATTTTATTAAGTAAATATATCTTTCAAAATTGGTAACACATATCTAGCAGCACATTTCTATAGACTTATTTATAGTGTAAATTAAGTTTATCTCTTGAGTTGAATTGCAACGTGTTGAGGCAATTATATAAAAATAAAATCAAACTCCATACACACACATAGATTAAAGTTCCCGTAATGTAAAAAATAGAATGCCTAATAACGAGTTCACTCGAGTTTTGTCTGATAACAATTTTCAGGTTAGTGCAGGAAATTTTGACTCACATTCAAAATTCAAATGAGCCAGCCAGGATTAGTTTCGTAGGCCATTCATTAGGCACGATTATCATAAGGTCAGCGTTGGCACGACCACAGATGAAGCCTTTCTTGGGGAAACTCCATACATTTTTATCACTTAGCGGACCTCATCTTGGAACACTATACAATCCTAGTGGATTGGTGAATGCAGGTATGTGTTATTACAAGTAAAAATATTATTACATAATAATATCACATAGTGGTCAGCTACATAGCTTTTCTAAAATCCTGGTCCCAGTATTTACTATTAAGTATGATTCCATCCAGAATATGATACTTTATTTTTTCTTTTTGATGATTTTGCCATCATGAAAATTATTACTTATGGACATAAGTAATAATTTTCATGATGGCAAAAAGATTACATTAAACAGAATTTTCTAAATAATGGAACTAATAGGAATAAAACTGCTCGAGGATCCTGTATCAATTAATACTAATAATAAATCTGTAAATGTAGGTATTGTATGTATGTTCCTCCTTAACTCTTAAACGAATTAACTGATTTTCATTAAAGTTTGTAGATAAACATTTAGACGTACAGAGGACAAAGAATAGGCTAATTTTCTTTTACAACGCGGACGAAGTCGCGGGTGCCAGCTAGTAACCAAATAAAATAGGAAATAATTGGAAAAAATTAATATTTCAGGTATGTGGTTTATGCAGAAATGGAAGAAATCTGGTTCACTGCTGCAACTATCGCTGCGTGACGCTTCCGATCCCCGACAGTCCTTCCTTTACCGGTTAAGTGAAAGAAGTCAACTGCATCATTTTAAGCACATCCTGTTGTGTGGATCAGGTCAAGATAGATATGTCCCGCTTCACTCCGCGAGACTTGAGCTATGTAAAGCGGCTGCCAAAGACACGTCGCTTTTGGGTCAAGCCTACAGGGAAATGGTACGCAATCATAGTTAATACTATTTCTAAGGACTTCTTCTTCTTTCTTGGACTAAATTTGGATTGAATTACTTACAAACTTTTAGTACTCCGACTTCGGCATTTGTTTGTTTCCAATTGCCTCCAATTTCTGTCACGGTATTTATAGTCAGGCCCGTAGACATTTCCGACAACTTATAAGTAACTAGCTGGTGCCCGCGACTTCGTACGCGCTATAAATTAAAAATATAAAAGAATTGCTTTAACAACGCTTGACAACTTGTTGCTGTAACACATTGGACAGGCGTTAGTTACAGTTTTATATTTTAGATAATCCCTCGGGAACATTACATTTTTCTTGGATGAAAGGTATCCTATGTCCTTTCTGGTGTCCCAGACAATGTGTATGCAAAATTTCATAGGAAACGGTTCAGTAGTTTTTGCGTGAAAGCGCAACAGACAGTTACTTTCGCATTTATAATATTAGTAAGGATAAGGATAAGGATAAGGATGTATATTCAATAAATGGCGTGCGTGTTGCAGGTGCACAACATGGTGTCTCCTTTAGCGGCGCGAGCGTCGTCTGTGTCGGTGGTTCGGTTCGACGTGCAACACGCTCTGCCGCACACGGCGAGCGCTCTCGTAGGGCGCGCCGCCCACATCGCCGCCCTCGACTCCGATCTCTTCATTGAGAAGTTCCTGCTCGTCTCGGCCCTCAAGTATTTCCGATGAATCACACAGAAACGATAATTTGTTGAGCATTTAAGTGCTCATCGCACTATTTAACATTTGAATGATTCCTATTTAGCAATCTAAGTAGTAATCTCGTGATCACACTACGCTAAATTGATATCTAAGTAGAAGATATAGAGTTGAAAATGGATAAACTCTAAATTGAATCCAATCTGTTCTAACTGCGATCACACCTTTCGATTTCCTAAATTGGATACGTTCAAATTGAATAGTGTGATAAGCACGTTTATAGGAGTCATATCTGCTGATATTATTTATTGTCATTTCATTTAATTACATGTTAAGGTACCTACATTCTTTTTATACACACAAGGTTATATGAATTAATATACTGTGGTTATAGTTAACATCAAGGGCGTATCAAGGATGTTGGATGTTGACTATTTTTGAGGAAAGTGTTTAAAATCCTTAATCATAAAATTGTATGCACTTCTTACATCAGCTGTCTGTCACAAATTAAATTGGACATATAAAGCTAAGATCCATTTCCTAAAAGTATCTTACAGAACTTCCTAGATAGTGTCCGGTCGACATAAAAGCATAATAAACGTGGTAGCTAGAGCCCAAAAACTTTTTTCCCTACCTATATAGGTACTATAATTTGCAAAGGTTGATTATATAAAATTTATTAGTGATATGTTTTAGAAACTAGGTACCTATTTAAGAAACTATTTGCAGCGCCGATTTTGATGATGAATGTGGCGCCATCTAAAGTATTAAGCTATTACTATACTAATACATTAGTACAGATTTCAGATGTCGCCACAAGCGCTAGATTTTTAAAATAACTTTTTTACCTGATTACAAAATTAGTCCATGATAAAACTTCAAGGGTTTTACTGTAAAATATGTAATATTATACGCGGACGTTAAATTAAACTTATAACAGCCCTCTTTTACGTCGGGCGTTGGCGATTAAAAATCTATAAAGTATAAATTAAGAAAGAAAAAGCATTTTTTATATGTAAACAGTTGAGTTGCATTTTAAGCATTTATTAATTTGATATTTACGGTCTACTTAAATAAAATTGTGGCTGGTTAAGTTAGACAAATGTTGTATGAAGACTATGAAGGTCAGTTTAAATTTGGCCTATCACAAAATTATGCTACTGTGCTTGATAACTATCGTGGGATATACTATTATATTATGTATACAGCACAGAAACTAAATTAATCTTATACCAACTCGACCCTTTACACCCAAGTTAACTAAACATATACCTAATATAAAATATGTTCTTATATGAAATTGATACTTTATATATTATTATGTACAGTGGCGGATTTACCAGAAGGCTCAGCTAAGGCGGCAGATTTTAGGGGGCGGCAAATTTGGCCAAACACTATTTGTGTCTTACAAAAATAAAAATAAAAGAGAGGCAGTCATGAGGACTGCCGACAGAAGTGAAATCTTAAAACTGTGCGTCCAACGCACACACATACAATCGGGTATATGCAATGTGTTGGCGTGATCGCGTACGTAGACAGCTGCGCTCGCATAACTGTGAGCATTAGCACCATTACCATGTTGCTGACGCGAACCGATACATTTTCCCCCTACCCATCCGAATCGTCTGAATTTTAAATGGGAGCTTAGTTTAGGTTCACTTAACATCCCCTCTGAAAATCTGACGCGCTCGAGTTGTATTTAAAATTTTACCCCCACCCCCGCCAACCCCACCAACCAAACCTTCAGATTAATACATATCCGTTATCGGAGACACGTGGGGAATATCTGACGCGCTCTAGTAAATCCAAAAATCCCCTCTTGGGCTCTCCTATCATAATATATATGCAACGCAAATGAGCTCCTCGCGAAGTTGAACGAGTGTGTAGCGACGCACTTCGTGCTCGGTCAACTTTCTCGAGTACTTCGTCGAGGAACTTCGAGAGAGTGAGTTGCCGCATTATGATTGTGACTAGACTATCGAATTGCAGGGGTCTGTAGGGGCGGCAAAATTTGAATAGCCTACGGGCGGCAAATGTGTAAATCCGCCACTGATTATGCAAACCAGCGCCGTTGTATGAACAAAGGTGAACATGATTTTATTGTTCAACAATACTGTTTAAGCTTCGCCTATTTTTTAAATGTTCTTGTTGTCAATTAGATTTTTTTAGGCATGTTGTAAGTGTATAACTGAATATTTTTTTTAATTTTTTAAATTTTAAAAAATATCTAGAGTTTGTTCGTTGAAATATAAAGCCTATGTTTAAATTTTAACATAATATCTATTTAATTTTGTATAAATGTTATTCGCAGGTTCACTGCATTTCACAGTCTTGATGGAAGTAACATCTGTAGCCTATCTGACAATATTTATATTAAAAAAAGTGTGTATGTAAGTCCGAAGCACGATTGGAGTTTACTCCTTACGAACAATAAACAAATAATTTAATAAATATCATGAAAACGTATTGCCTAATATAATATATTATAGGTATTACCTATATTATATTAACTGTATTGAAGCATACTATAGCCTGTAACGCGTAACGCGTGACATGTGACATTTGATTTTACTCCCATAAATTTTCGTAATGTATATCAAAATCGATTCTTAAGAAGTAAATTCCAAAAATATGATTTTCATTTAATAATTTCTTTGCCTTAAGGCAGGCGCAAATTGGAGGACCGCATCGCAAAGTACCTATTTAATCTTTTTACATAGTATTTTGTATGAAAAAAGTGCTTCTAATATAATTCAAACTTCACTTTACGGCAACACTCGGCATGCTGCGGCATCGCCGGAGCATAATACAATGAAATTTGAATTTTATTAAAAGCGCCTAAGGTACAAAATTCTATGACAAAAAATACTTTGCCGTGCCGTCCTCCAATGTGCGCCGGCCCGCTCCAAATTAACGCCGCACTAATTTTTGTATTTTATCTCCTAAATTATGCAATTGAAATTAATATTACCAAACTATTGTATCAAGTTTATAATAATTTTCTAATTGCTAAAGCTAAGTACCGCATGATTTGATTAGCAAAGTGTGATATCTTGAAAAGAGACTTGAAAGCCTGGTTACACAGTGTGATTGGAAAAAAAAGTTGGTACATAAGTGTGTAACAATTTTATTTAGATTTAAGACGGATCTTTACACCAAATAATTAAGACTACCTACGAGTAGATTTAAATATTGTAAAACTAGTAATAGACGTTATTTGTATTGCATTATTATTGTTGTCTCATGAGATGGATATTGTAATAAATGTCTTACGATAATACGACTTGTAACTAGGTATGTATATTTGATTGAACACCAAACTTAGTTTTGTAATGGCCGATAATTATTGGTGATGACAGTTTTCGTTAAAAATGTAAATACTTTCAAAAGTCTTTAGTATTAAAAATAATGTTTTTTACTATTATTTTTTTCGTATGATTTTATAGGTACATTTTGTCAACCAAAATTCACGTTTTTAAATTGCTAATTCTCCTTGCCGCCATTTTGATTACATAAGACACACTCGTGACTTTCAGTAGACTGTATAGTAGACAGACAAGACTTTTAGTTGCGGATGACGTCACATGGCATGTGAATAATGTGACAAGATTCCTTGCTTTAGTTATTATTCTATGGTTCCTGCGCATTAGCAATTTTACATGTTTCTTAAATTAAATGTTTTCATAATTTGACGAATGTTTAATTTTGAGTAATCTGAAGACTATTTTTAATTATTTCTTAGAAAGGTACTTACTTATTTAATATCTTTACCTGAATGTTATCTTTTTAGAAAATAACTGAACCCTACCACGCTTCGCCAAAGCGATGTTTTTTTATCGGAAATAAAAGTAGCCTAGGTCACTTTTTATAGCATCAGCTATTTGCTAGCGAAATACTAGTCAAAATCAGTCCAGCCATTTCGGTGATTACCCGGAACAGAGACAAAGAATAATTTAAAAATTGTTTTTGTCCTAAGTACCGTATATACTTTGATATCATTATACATTTAGTACCTTATTAGCAGTTATTTTGACATTACAAACATACACTTAAATCTTATTAAGATATAAGTATAGATTATATTAAGTATTGATTCAGGTTACTGGACCTGAATTCCTAATAAGATAACATTCAGGTCCCTATCTAATACATTGATGTCAACTTATAGGAGAATGATCGAGTTTCTGTATCACTTACATTTTGGCGATGAATTTTGGGAAAATCTGACGAGACCCACGAAAATGGTCGTAGCCTTAATAAAATATTTATAAAAGTTAGAAACTTAAGATGTAAATTTTTATCGAATGTTAGACTGATCTTTAAAAGTATATACGATCATAAAATATTATTAAGTTTAGTAGATTAACTTTTCTTATACCTACGGTAGTAGTAAAAATAATAAACAAAAATATATTACTTAATCTTATACTCTGTCCACTTCACTCTATTTAATCTGTGTCATCATAGAATGCTTGGATTTCTTTTTTTAGAATCAATTTGAATCCGATCACCGTTGCTTTTACTAAGAATAAACAGTAAGTACCTACATAATAAAATAATATACCTCAATACTGCTCACGAGCAAGCTTGAAATAAGTAGAGAGTGTAATAAAAAAAATTGCAAAATGTTTGTATTTGTATATAATATAGAAACAAAAGTTTTATTTGTAAAATCGTATGTTTAATGGCAATGTGTCGATGTATTACACTTAAATAAATAAAGGAATACTGTAATGCATTTTTTATTTGCGGGTTCTATTTGTATATATGAAGTATGAATAATAATATCTCAGTTGGTATTGGTCTGGGAAGGATCATTGGGTCTGGGTGTTTTCTATGTATTCTAGTAAAATAAAAACGAATATAAAGTTTATAGGGTGACCAGAAATCAATGTCAAGCGGATACGGGGCAATAGGCTAGGTTATACCCAGCTCTGAAAAAAAATCTGATCACTTGGTTAAGAAATAATAATAAATAATCTTCACACATTCCACACAGAACCATCTAGTTCCACACTAAGCAACTAATTAATGCTTGTGCTCGCGACTTCGTCCGCGTACAAAAGTATAAAACGCCATCTACCGTATTTTGGATAGATGGCGCTATCTTCCGGGCCAAGCCCGGAATTATTTTATTTTAGATTTCCCGTAGGAATGAAGCATTTTCCCGCGGTAAAAGGTAGCCTATGTTCATCACGGATAATGTCGGCTTCTAATGGTAAAAGAATTTTTCAAATCGGTCCACTAGTTTTGGAGCCTATTCTATACAAACAATCAAATCTTTCCTCTTTATATTAGTATAGATATAGATTTTATGCATATCCCCAAGTGTTGCTTGGTACTACCATGTACTACTCAACGGTAGCCCATCAAGGAAACCGTGAAACTGCCTGGGGCATATAGATGATATAGGTGATAAAAAAATCAATTTTCAATTCGGAAATACAGTAGGTAGCACAGGGATGAGTTTTGTAGCTAATAATGTAAATTAAATGAATAAAGAAGGAAAAACTATTAAAAAGTAAGTAATGTTGCCATTATAATACATATACACGTGTTAAATTTCTACTAAAAACAAAGCAAAAACAATTCTTTCAGTTTAGGTTGGAATGTTTCTCTGGTATCTTATAGTGTTACTTAACTTAGCATAAAAACGCCTATATGTATGTCTAGTAAACTGAGAAATTCTGCTTCTGAATTTTAACTGAACAAATAATAATATTATTTCATTTTAACCAAAGTACTGGAAAACACTTAGTCTGTGGTCACCCCAACTGTGAAGGTCTCTGTCATCAGATTGCCAATTTTGTGATATTAATATTTTGTAGGGAAAAATTAGTGTTCCCACGTGTTCTTTTTTTTAAAATTTATTAGTGTTTAAAAGACTTCTTTAAACGGAATACTTAATTGAAAAAAGCGCGCAAATAAAGTGATTAAACAAATATGACATTGCAAATGACGTGAATTGATTAGCAAAATTATATTACTTTTTTTATATTGAATTATTAAAAATATTATAGTCATTAAAAAATCATATTATTAGCCTATTCTGCCAATAATGCCAAATACTTTTTTAAAAAATTAGCTTAGTTTATATGTGTGCATTAATAATAAATAATGACGACTTAAAATTATATTTACAATCAGGTCATACACACTATTTTGAAACCATTGCAAATAGTCCAAAAAAGCATTAAAAGATAGATAATAAATATAATTTCAGTTTCCCCATGCTATACAAAATATTTAAGGTAAATAATTTATGAAAGCTGGCAACTCTCTGCCTCAAATGTCAAGTCGACCGTCTGTCGCATCGCAGTGCAGTCGTTTGTTGGGCCGTGGGCGTAATAATAAAGTAAATAGATCTTCGGTGATTCAGTGGGAGGTGGTTTTAAATTATTATGGTGTGAACAAATTTTTATTATATTTATTTTAACGCAATATTTTAACTCTCAATCCGACTTCAAGACAGGACTGTAGGTCTTTTTTTAAAAATACATTAGTGTGTAATGCAGATTTCTTCGTGAAATAGGAGCATTTTTTTTATTTAATATTTTATTGTCGCGTAAGAATGGGTAAATTACTAAGTCTGTTGTCTCGGGACGATTCGAACTGTTGTTCTTCGCCGCGTTACGATATATTTTTGGATTTCGAAAACGCGGCGCCGACGGACACGGAGCGTTCCGTTTTCGACGAAGTTCAAAGAGTTCTATTGGATTCGGAGAAGATCTTAGAAGAAATTCAGTGTTACAAAGGAGCCGGCAAAGAGATAAGAGAGGCCATAGCAGATCCGTCCCGAATATCTCAGGAGAGAGCATGGAGAGCCATCAAACCTCTTGTGGACAAACTTTTGAGATGCTACAACCATTCATTAGAACTGCAGCGTGTAAGTAATTTATTTTTAATGATACCAAATTAAAAATATTTTAATTGACAATAATGAATGAATACGACAATATTATACTTGATAAAAAAGCCCATTATTGTATGACAAAAGACATTTCTCGTAATGTTAATTTATTTATTATTAACTAGCTGCTGCCCGCGACTTCGCCCGCGTAACTTTGTAAATTATATACTAAAACCTTCCTCGAGAACCACTCTATCCATTGGTGAAAACAGCATGGGAATCGGTGCAGTAGTTTTTGGGTTTATCGCGAACAGACAGACAGACGCGGCGGAGGGCTTTGTTTTATAATATGTACTGATATTTTAATTGACAATAATGAATGAATATGACAATATTATCTATACCAATATATAAAGCTGAAGAGTTTGTTTGTTTGTTTGGTTGTATGTGCTAAATTGAAAAATTCTTTTTGTGTTGGATTAGTCCATTTATCGAGGAAGGCGGACAAAGTCGCGGGCATCAGCTATTACTTGATAAAATGACCCATTATTGTATGTCAAAAGACATTAAGAAATGTTAATTTGTTTATTATTAATAAGCCCTCATTACTACTTAGTTAATTTGTTTGAACAAACTAAATTTGTAAACACTTTCTTATTACAAAAGTTACATTAAAAGCCATTCATTTATTAAATGTATATTTTGGCTATTGTTTCCAATTTCCTTTCTTACTAGCTTAACCCCACAATTTCATCCATCCCCTTTCTTATCCGGTTGCTACTTAAATTAATCGCTGAGCTAATCTGAAGATTGCTTGAAAATCAAAATTAGTTAAACAATAGGGAACATAAAGTTAAATTTTTATTTTAAGTCCCGTTTCATAGCTCGACCAACCGTCGGTGCGTACGTCGGTCGTGCTTGTCATTTGTACTTATGAAAATTGAAATAATTACAGAGATCGACCGATCGTAATGCACATGTTTATTGCTAAATATTCATACAAATGACGAGCGCGACCAACATGTAGAATGACTGTCAGGAGAGCTCTGAAACCGACCTAAAAATTTATATTATTGGTCAACTAAGTAATATCCACAAACTATGAAAGGACTAAGAAATTTTAAATGTGGAATGCCTATAGTTCTCTAAAAAGTAGGTTTTAGTTACTATCATTCTGTTGACTTATTTATAAGCAAAACTATGCCTACTTCTAAGAGTAGAAAAGATGTCCCTTATCATGCACTATTTGGTTTCCTTTTCATGCAGTTTTTGCGTAGACTTCTGCTCAATTGTAGCTGACCTATTTACTATATTTATTTATTAATCATGTGTTTAATGTGTGTTCAACAATACATCTAATATTGTTGAGGCTTGAATGTGAAGTATGCAATAATGCCTTGAAACTCACCACAGAAATATGTTAGTAAGTAAATTGAGCGGCTCGTGGGGCAGTAGCCCTTCCATTTATGGTACAATTCATATGCAAACCTATAGCTAGAGTCTACAATACAACTAGTGTACAATAAAATTGGCGTGTATACATTAGCACTGTAACTAGTCCGTCAAAAAAAAAACTAAACAGGGGGAGTGATTTCATTTGGAACAAATTTGAGATCAAATACTTTTAAAATATATTCTTAATTGAAGCAAAGTTTGTATGAACCACAGTTTCAATAAATTCTCATTTTCTGTTTCTATTAATTTTATTAATCTTGGGAACAAAAACAAAAATGTAGTGAAAAATAATGTTCTGCAAGCGTTTCTACAGATAGATATTTACATTTGAGAGAGAACAGAACCAAACATCAATACAGACAAAAAAACAAAAAAAAATACTACACAAATTGAAAATTTAACAATATAATAGAAAAATAACATTTATGTAGAGCAAAAAGTAGTGTAACTACTGAAAAAAAATACTGCAAATAAAATATATTTTGATTAACACAATTCATAATAATGTATCATTATATTAATGTAGTGATGTCAGCTATTTGTAGAAGGAAGTGTTATGTTTACACTTTATCTGCGAGAGTTTTTATCTGAGTGACAATGTGTAATCATTGATGATAACGCCGGTGATAGCATAGTTTACACAATAAAGAAATAATACTTGTGTATGAAATATTTATGCCATTATCATTATTGTAATATAATATAGGAAAATAAAAAAATAAAATAGATTAATTAATATTGAAAAAATAAATCAAGTATGTGTTTCTTATCTAACACTGTCTTTATTGTTAAATGCGAAAACGTAATCTATAACTAGTTAATTGTATTTTATCCAAATACTACTCAAATGAGATATTCATAATTTTTTTTTATTCAACCAAATGTTTATAATAGTTATTGTACTACACCATCAATTGCTGTGTCAAATGATTTTAAATGGCTGTATGTAAAGTCAACATGTTTAAATAAAAAAATTCTTAAATTTTGATCCAATAATAAGAATATTCACTGACTTTTTATCATGCATTGGAAATGTAGATAAGCTTTTGGCCTGGGCATGATTTTATATTATCTAGTTACTCATGAGTCTGCTATTTACAGTGTTGTTGTACTTTGGTAAAAATAAAAACATATCATTTCTATTCTATTCTATTTTTTTAATGTTAAGCAAGGTCGATAGATGGTATATTGTAACACACGCAACGTCACAAATGTGTTGACATCGATAGTAGGACTAAGAATAAGAGATAGGGAAATGGGCCCTAACATCCCTTACAGAATACCACCGTGAAATAATAGCATTATTGTGTTGTTGTGTTTCGGTGAGTGAGTAGGGGATGCCAGAGTGCATTACCACATCCCTCCCTTATCCCTTATCCTTAATCCTTCTATGGCCAGCAGCGCACTTATAGCATTTATGGCGTTGCTGGTGTTATAGTTAGGCGACGATAGTCACCTACCATCAAGTGGACCGTAAGCCTGTCTCATAATTATTTTACGGTGGACTTTCTGTGAGAAGTTGCTTAGATATGTAGTATATTACAATATTTTTAATGTAAGTCCTAATGTCTGGGCGTAACTCGTATTTAATCTGAGCCTGGGCCACGAAACCATTGCTCCAAGCGAATTCGCTTTGCACGCGTCAGGGTCGAGCGTCAAAAATTTTGCCATCTCTTCCATATGAACTACTACCTCAGAGGAAATACTCGTGTGCTACTAAATTTTGTTGACACTCGACGCTGACGCTTGCAATGCGAATTTTGTTCGAACATTGGTAATAGGTGTCAGAAGAGTGTACCCACCTACATTTACCTATACATACATACATGGTTGGTGGGCTTCATAACTATATTTATGGCACACGCAACAAGTGTAACCTTTACCTCCCTGCTCACTAACCACTTATTTACAGCACAATGAACACCCTCAAATCCCTCAATCGAAGTTTATTCATACTTTATCTGCTATTAATAATTGTTTTAAATGCCACTCACCAACAATGCATTCCACTTAACTTAATTAACAATGTTCTTGAGCACGCTTAGAAAGCTGGTTTATAGCCAATTTTATAAATAGATATTGTTGATTTTAATAGCCACGCTAAATACACATTAATAACTGCTAAAAAATCCTTCATGAAATTGAGACGTTGCTGACTTTGATACTAAGTTTACCAAGACTTTATATGGCCTCAAGATGTTAGGTTTTATGCCTTTATGTCTGCATTAATACATGTGCAAATTCATCAGGCAAACATGGGTTTCGCTTAGAAAATTATTACGAAATAGATTTTTATTAAAAAAAAAGGATCAGCTTTACCATATAAAAGCTAGTAAACTGGGCTTTTTAATTATTTTGATAAGTCCAATTGCAAAGTACCACAAATCAAATCCAGAATTTTCGTCCAACGAGCTTATTAAATGTCGCAATTGTTTAATACATTTTGTCTGTAGTATAAAATATGTAAGAATAGTTGAAAAAAAAGTTTTTTTATAAGAAAAATATGTGAATAGGTAGTAGATACTTTATTTACACAAGCACTCTTTACACCACTCCAATATCTTTTGGCATTGGCGTTGCGAGTGTTCCCATTTTTTTATTCCTCTATTCGGCTCTGAATATTTTAATGATGCTGGAACTGTGTAGTTACATAATGTTTTTCTCGTTATTTTTATTATTATATAGGAAATAACCACTCTAAAGACAAAGTCACAATCATCTCAGCTGTAGTACGTCCGCTGCTAGACATGGCCTTTCCCATAATTTTCCAAAAGGACTTGTCACAAGGCTGGAATAATAATAATAAATATGACACACATTCTACACTAAGCAACTTATGCTTGTATTATGGATACCAGACAGTTGATATACTACATAGATTACTTTTTTTTTGTAAATACATACATATTATAAATACAAAACAGCCATGACAGGCTACTTCCTAGCGCGGCCATAGATGGGCGGGGTCGCGGTAACGTTATGGCACGAAATCCGCTACCCACCACGACAGTCCACCACGGGGAGGACTTTGCTCCTCGGCACAGACGCAACCTCGGCGTATTCGGCAGTACGTAGTAGTAGTACGCCGGCCATCTCGGTGGACCTCACGAATGGCGGAAGTCTCAAGTAAGACTAACGTCTTACTAAGTAAGGTCCCGGTCAAGGGGGAAGGTAGCGACTGATCGGCTGGGAGAAGGGATCCTCTTCCCGCAGCCTTTCGCCGCTTCCTCAAAATAACGTGCTCACAAAACATGAGCATACCCCATAAAATGACCCCATGTTCCTAGGACATCGATCAAATATTATTATATTATTTCGACAATGACTGATTCTATAGTCATTGGTTTTCGTAAAGGAAATCAACTCGATAATTATTAAAACATCCCACCCACCCCTTTTTTATTATTGTAATATGCACGAGGACAATCATCCAATAAAACCGATCACAACTCGCTAGATGTCGCGTGAGAATTATTTTAAATAATATGGTTGCATTGCATCCTTTAGGGGCAATGGAGCCATCAATTGCTTTATTGAGTGATACGATTTGTAAAACATAAATTAATTTGAGCGCGTTGTCGCAGTTGGCGACAATAATGCAACAACGTATCACCCGTTTAATGATAATATATTATAGTCATGTTTATTAGGTACCCATAAGTACTAGTTGACCCTACAGTCATTGCCCTGGCACTTTCATGAAACAATAACATCCAAATTTTCGACTTTTCCAAGAAACTATACGTATACGTCTTACCATAAAACTAACAAACTATAAACCAAAATGTAGGTAGCGACATAAAAGAAAGAATGTTCGTAAATTAAAAGTATCAAATTGATAAAAGTGTCATCTTTTAATTATTTATGTGAAATAATAATGATGTCATACAATTGAAAAAAAACTGCAATGAAAGCACATGACGTTGTTGTGTTTATGCACCTTTGCATTTGATGATTGTATCGTATGATGTGTTCACAACACTGATGTCGTAATTTCTGAGGTGAAGACAGTTTACGCTGCATTTTTAAACAAAGAACACTATAGTTTGCACTGAGAAGTAATATTTTTAATTTGAAGCAATTACTTGAATGATTTTTTAACAAAAGAGGAAGACATGAAACCATTTTAATCAACACGTATTCACAAGCGTGCGTAACACCCTAGCTGATAACAAACACTATCTCAATAACACGGTCAATATAAAATATGCAGAATCCGGTCCAAAACCATTTTGATTTTCCTACAATGTAGCTAATGTCAGCTTCGACTTGATTAAATCTATGGATCCTTGATAAGAGGGTGGAGTTTGATTGGCATTTAAGATAAAGGGTTGTTGTTGATGGTACCCTAACGTATATGATCCAAAAAGAAAGGCTTAGTATCGTAAACGACATAGGTAGGACCTCATCTTGTGTTTCTCTTTTTTACTTAATGCCTAAAAATGTACTGTTATTTTTTTGCACTGTCACTGGACTTCAACCTCATTCATTTAAATATCATAATTTCATCCTGGGGACACGTGAACTGTAAGTAGACTATAACATGAAGCTTTTTAAGATTCAATACAAACAGGTCCTAAAATATTACCAGTGTGTTGAATATCGCATTCGACATCCAATAACACCTCCATTGTGTTGCGCGTTGTCATTGTAGGTAGGTACTAACTATATCTCAATACACGTAACTATGCCTCTTCCGAAATAATTTCGTTCGCGAATTCCTTGGACTATATTTTATTCTATTGTATTCATAATATCTGAATCACTGTTACTGATCCAGTCAATATTGCTTAACAGTGCGCGTGCCCATTGCATAAAACTAAAACGTTTCATTTATTTTACTGGGTGTTTACTTTGCCTCGTCCGCCCGAGTTTTTAAATTTTCTGAAACTTGAAATTCTTCAATATAAAAACTAGTCAGTTTTTTAATGTATAAGGTTGACAAACAAGCTGACGGTCCATTTGATGATAGGTGGCAACCGTCTTCTATAACACAAGCAACGCCACAGCACAGGTGCTGCAAGTGCGCTGCCGATCGCAGAAGAATTAAGGCTAAGAACACAGAACACAACAGCACACAATTGGACTATTAAAATGAAAAAAAAAAAGTTTTCGAATCCGCCTGGTGGAGATAGATTTGAGTTTTTAAACATACATAAACTGTTTAGTATAAATTACACACCGATACTTCAATATTGTAAAAGACTGGAATTGTGCAATTAATTAAATATTTAAAAAAAAGTCCATATCAAGTTCTTCAATTAGAATCTTTGATGAATAATATTCGAATACAAAATGCACCGTATTATATCAGATACGGATATCGCATTACATATCTGAGCAAATAATCCAAACCGGCAAAAAGTGCGGTGGTGCATTTTGTAAATGCATTGCATCATTACTTCTACCATTTGTGTGCAATTTTATGCCGGGAAGAAAATAATCCGAAAATATTAAAACAGTTTGTCAGTGTAAGTATACGGGACCGATTTGATTGCTGAAAGCAGTATTCAGTGCAGTGCAAAACATTATGAATGCTATGGTGATATTAGTCTGCTATTGTTGACTGCATTTCCTTTTAGGAAAGCTGTTATTTGTGTGCTGCATGTAGGATTGTCAAACGTTAAATCCTAATTATGTTTAATGTAATTTTTAGGGCAATGCATATTTCAAAATCAAAATATTTCAATCAAAAATCATCAAATAGATTTCTCAAAGAAACTGTTATGATAGTCAATATAAATTAAAATTTACCAGGGTTTAGGAAAAAAAGGTTTAACCACATTAATAGGCGTTGCTTATGGTTATGGTTATTGCTTGTGTTATATAGGTCAAGTGGACCGTCCACCTGTCGGTTGACCTTAACATAATCCTCAAATCCTATTTTATAACATTATATAGTCTTCACTAAAATAAATAATAATAATAATAATACTGTACAGAATTGACAGCCCTTGCCCTTTGTAAAATCACAATCGTGCTGTTGTGTTTCGTATGTTGTCGGCTTTGCAAACCAACTAATATTTAACCTCTATTCGGTTACAGGAAACACTACAATGATAGCGACCATAATATGTTGAAGTGTTTAGAAATAATAATAAGTTATAGGCAATTCTTTTTCCTTAAATACAAGACACAACTGTGACACACAATATTACAACTATTGTATATTGTGTTATTTGCTGTTTTATTTTTGGAGTTCGATTTTTCATATTAATAAACTATAAATTTAAATATAAGCCCGAGGTATGAAAATGTATGGGAGTAAAATCAAAATTGTCACACTACCGTGCGTTACGTTCTATTTTCGAATATTTTTGAATATATTCTTTAGGCTTTTAGGCAACAACGTCTGTGAATTAGTGTTCAGCTTTTAAAATAAGTTTCTCGCAATTAACACATGCGTGTTGCTTTCATCTTTCGTGTAAACGTTTTTCATGTTTATATTGAACTGTCTCAAATTAGATCTTCCTTGCTGCTGTTTATCTGTACATAACCTACTTAAACTCACCTTGACATAGCCGCATTTGTTTTTGTTGAAGAAACTGTACTGTACACTTAGTTGGATTTAAATTAACTGCATTGATTGTTAATTAGTCGTCACATATTAATACATTGTTCACAAAAACGTTAAGTGTGCAAAGGCTTTTTTTTATTATAAAGCTATTAAAATAAAATAAAAATCGCGTTCAGGGCACACCGCATTCCACTGAAACATGACATTTAATAATAGTGCTGTTGTGTTTATATAACTATCCAAGAGAACATCCCTCTGTACTTCATCCTCACCATAGGGCGGTGATTGAAGGAGATATTCTACAGAGAATATCTCCTTCAATGTTGCTCGTGATCTTAGTCTATGGTCACCATAGGCAGTCTAGCCACCAGCCACAGTTCACATTAGTTAAGATACAACATTCACACATTAGTTACTTAAGTAAGGGGATAAATAGCAAACATTCGCACTCACTTTAGAAAACCTCCCGATATTTAATTGTATATTTTGTGCTATTTTATATTTTAATGATGACAAAAAGAATATTAGTTATCCTGAGTTTCTTTCGGGGTTTCTTCTCAGGATCGTCATCTTGGCTTTTTATAAAATTTATAATGACGATCATAAGAGTTTCTTGTAGAAACCTAATTGATAAATAAATATTTTGATTTTGATTTTTTCTTCTTTTTAAAGTGACCATCGCGATAATCTTGGAAGCACGTAAGAGGGAGCAAATACTCATACCAAACCACTCTTCTTTAATTCTTTAACCAGGATAGCTTTCTCCTGTGTGTCACGTTTGGCCTATATTTTTCCTTTGAAGAATAGTTATGGTATCTTTCGCCCCTCATAACACGTGTCCCTTTTTAAACCTATTTTATGGACCTAACCGCTATCTCACTCAACATGGCAGGTGAAATCGCATCCAATATTAAGCTTTTGTTAAAGGTTAAAAATTCCACTCGGTATTTCTTAAACGGAACTAGACCAGTATAACAGCTGCATGTCCATCTTGTCTCGCAAGTTCGACAGGTGCATGTGGTAAATAAATGTACAATGTACCGCATTAATTGCAAGATAATACAATTCTTTTTTAAATGAACTGGTTACTACAGTAACCACTTCATTTTTGATGGTCCACCATAAAAAAAATTAAAAACAAAAGATGCGTCTTTAATATCATTTGTTTAAACTTATAAATTACTAGCTGGTGCTCGCGACTTCGTCCGCGTAGAAAAGTGTAAAACGCCATCTACCGTATTTTGGATAGATGGCGCTATCTCCCGGGCCAAGCCGCTAGTATTTACTTTTATTTTAGATTTCCCGTAGGAATGAAGCATTTTCCCGCGGTAAAAAGTAGCCTATGTTCATCGCGGATAATGTCGGCTTCTAATGGTAAAAGAATTTTTCAAATCGGTCCAGTAGTTTCGGAGCCTATTCTATACAAACAAACAAACAATCAAATCTTTCCTCTTTATAATATTAGTATAGACGAACTTTTGCCCGCGACTTCTTCAGATCTCTCGGGAATTACTTACCTACTTTTTTCTGTATGAAAGTGGCAAATTTCATTCAAATTTATTCAGTAGTTTTACGTGAAAGAGTAATAATTAAATATTCATACATACATCCATCCATCTATCAATCCTCATAAACTTTCGCATTTACAATATTAGTAGGATGTGAACATTGTAGAACGCAACAAAGATTTCGTTTAAATTATATAATATATGTTTGCCAGAGTGATCTATTGTAAAAAGAGGGCAGATGAGTGGCAGATGGTTCAGACGAGCAAGCGGAGTATATACTTAGTAGGCATTCGTGATTGGGCATAAATTACTATAACTAGGTGCCCTCGCGACAGCTTCGGAAGCGGTGGGTGACGCGCCTATAACTTAGTCACAGCACAATCTAATAAAGCATCAATCTATCTTACTCTAAATCTACTGACTCGGGAAATAAATTGTCTTATAAACTGGGTTTATTATGAATAGGTAAGTTGCAATAGATATTATCGCGTCCGATTTCTCGGGAAATCTAATTAGTATCTATAGATACTAATTTAGATAAAATATATTTTATGTCAGTTTTCAATAGTTAATCTTCTGGAAAATTAATTAATAACACGTCGTTATTAATTTTACTATATTTTTAATTATAGCCCTGTTATGAAATGCGAGTCTTTAGATCTAATCCATATTATGAATATTATAAAGAGAAAATATTTGTATTTTTGTGTGTAGTTAATGAATAAATTCAAAACCTACTGGACCGATTTTAAAAAATACAGATAAATTTTGATTCTAAATAAATAAAATTTAAGAAATACAGATAATATAAGATTTAAAAGAGATTCAAGACGTTAATTTGGATTTAATTAAGAAATATAATTGATAATTCTAAATTAAAGTCAAAAAGATTTATTTATTTATTTACTTAACTATACCTCTTTAACAATAAATAATTAGAAAAAGTCTAAATTTAGAATGCGTGATTCTTGAAGTGTATAGGACCAAGATCCCAGTCGTCTCAGACTTACGTCATTTTAGGAAAGCTGAAATTTTTAGGATTGGTAGTAATAACATAAACTTAAAAACGAATGGATACTCGCTAAGCTGAAAGCGGGGCCGTTTTATTGGGTTGCCAGGTATCAAGGTAGAAAAAAAAACGTAAGCTAACACGTCATTTTAGGAAGGCTGAATTTTATATTTATTATTAAGTATAATATTTTAAAATATTTTCCAAAGAGCCAGACAAATCTGACGGGCCAAACATCTTCTCAGACTCGTTAAAAGTTTCGCTGTGCAAGGAAAGCAACCCGTAAAACGGCCCCGCTTTCAGCTTAGCGAGTATCCATTCCTTTCTAAGCTTATGTTATACTACCAATCCTGAAAATTTCAGCTTTCCTAAAACGACGTAAGTCGTTGGGGCCACTGGGATCTCAATCTAAAATAAACATATTATGTAGGCACACTTTTTTCGTGTTTAATCGCAATAGCAAGCTACAACATAAATCAAAGAGATTGTTAACAGTTGACTCACAAGATAAAATATTTAAATGAACAACTAGTTAGAAGAAGTACGAGTAATTATAATGTTTGCGCCGACATCACGCGATCGTCGCCGGGCCCGGGCTCTGTTGTGGAACTTCCATCACTTGGTATGCATGCACGTTGTCTGAACGGATCGCTGTGTGGAACCGAGATTATTGGTGCATGAAGTAGTTAGAGTTACTCTGCATTCGCATCTAGGAATGCATACTTTCAATATGTTTAAATTATTTGTCTAAGTACTTTACGAGAGAGGTCAAATTGCACTCTTGGTACGTACCCGACATTCATTACCTTATTAGTTTTCGACCGTAAATAGAGTTGGTTGAGTTTACAGTTTGAGGAGTCGGGAGTTCGGGAGTTTTGTAACAACAAATAATATCTATACTGATATTATAAAGAGAGAAGATAATTGTGGTTTTTGTAATGAATAAACTCAAAAACTACTGGACCCGCTTGAAAAATTCTTTCATTGTTGGTAAGCTATACCTATTATCAGCGAGTAACATAGGCTATATTTTATAAAGTTACCCGGGCCAAGTCTCGTGCAACAGCTAGTGGGGAATAAAAATAAAGTTTCAGTACTATTTTTCATAGCAGTGCATTTCATTCATATATTGTAAGTGTGCACTCATTACTATTAGGGTAGTAAAGAAAGTTATCTCGGTTTTTGATACTTATATTGTAAATGGTGTATTTTCAAATAAAATTTCGTTATAATCCGTTAATGTTATATATTATTTTGAAGCGCGTTTTTCGCTCTATCTATTCATTGTATTGGTTTTGTTTTAAAATAATTTGGTAACTTTTTTGAGGACTTCAAATATAGCACGGACAAGAGGCAAATTCGGACGATTTTCTTGTTCCAGTTCAAGCTAGGCCGAAAAGCTGCCGAGACAGCTCGTGATATCAACGATACGTTTGGCCCAGGAACCACTAACGAATGTGTGGCACAACGGTGGTTCAGAAAATTCCATAGCGGTGACGATGGCCTTGAAGACGACCAGCGTAGTGGTCGGCCATCCGATGTTGAAAACGACCGATTGAGATCCTTAGTCGAAGCCAATCCACGCACAACTGTTCGAGAGCTTGCTGAAGAGTTGGATGTAACGGTTATGACAATTTCCAACCACATGCAAAAGTTTGGGAAGTCAAAAAAGCTGGATAAATGGGTGCCCCAGGAATTCAACGAAAATCAAAAAAATCGTCGTTTTAAGGTGTCTTCGCTCTCTTTCTGCGCAACAAAAACGACCCGTTTCTCAACCGGATTGTGTCGTGGGATGAGAAGTGGATCCTCTACGACACTTAGCGACGTTCAGCTCAATGGTTGGACCGCGATGAGGCTCCTTAACACTTCCCGAAGCCGAAAATCCACCGAAAAAAGGTTATGGTAACTGTTTGGTGGTCTACAGACGGTATCTTCCATCACAGTTTCTTGAATCCGGGCGAAACGATTACGGAGGAGAAGTACTGTCAACAACTTGACGAAGTGCACTAGAAGCTTCGACGTATGTGCCCGAGATTGTCAATATGAAGGGACCAATTCTCCTCCACGACAACGCCCGGCCACACGTCTCACAAACGACCTTGCAAAAGTTGAACGAATTTCTCTACGAGACTCTACCTCATCTGCCATACTCACTGGACCTCTCATCCACCGACTACCACTTTTTCAAGCATCTCGACAACTTTCTTTGCCAGAAATGCTTCAAAAACTAAGACGATCCCAAGAACGCTTTCAACGACTTCATCGTCTCCAGAAGTCCGGATTTCTATGCTACCGGCATAAATAAACTTGTCTCTCGTTGGCAAAAATGTGATGATTCTAATGGTTTTTATTTCGATTAATAAAGTTTTTTCTGAGCTGAGTTATGTTTGTTTAAAGTTAACGGTTGAAAACCGAGATAACTTTCTTTACAACCTAATAGAATACAATAATTTGGAAGTTGGGAAAATAGGAAAAAATACAAAGAAAAAACAGAGCATAAAATGGTTCTGTGTTGTGTCTTTACCTATTACCTATTTATCCTATCTAATATTCTCCTTTGTGCTGATAATATTTAAATGCGAAACTTAGTTTATTTGTTTACATAATTATAATGAAATTTGAAATACAATACTATGACGGAACAGAAAAGGACATAGAATACCTTTTATCCAGAAAAAGAGTGGGTACTGTTCCTGAAGGAACATCTAAAAATAATTATAAAACACCAAAGGCTAAGTCGTGGGCAAATGCTAGTGCGTAGATAATTTACTCTACTGTTAACTGTTTGCCCAATTTAAGTTAAACTCACACTTTGGACACTCTTAACTTGAACTCATGCAAAGTCCTAATGTTGGTATTTATATCATAATTTCTTTGCAACAGTCTTTGTAACTACATATTATTACGGAATAAATTGTAGATATTTCGTACCGATACAGTAATTTTATCGTTGTGTCGTTTATACATAGAAGTTATCTCATAATTCTCGTAATCAATGTCATTATGAAAAAATGTCGAGCATTGCTCGCGACAAAGTAAGAAGGTATATTATTAGACATTGACCCCATGCGCACGCGCACTTGTTCTCCATCTGCTTGATTCTATCGCTTTAAATCTCACAATTGGATGTTAACTAGTGCTAATTTAATAACTGTCGTCGTCCGTATAAATAGTCTTGTAATAACTATAGATTAAATGTGTAAGCCTAAACCCATTTTACTGAACCGGAGAAAAAGCCTTCTAACATCGTGGTGGTACTAAAATCGCAAGTAACGTTTTCTTTCATAGTCAAATTATGAAGATGCCATTTCTACAAAATAAAGTACTATTAAGATTGTATGCTGTAAACTGAAAAAGCTTCAAATGAAAAAAGAAATCGGATAAAAATACGAGAAATAACCTTGGATGATGTTTATTTCAGAAAAAATAAACCTAAGATTGTCTAAAGAATGTCAGTAGGTTGAGCCGATTTGAATAGGCAAGCTCTCGTGGCTTATCAAACAAGCATCGCCAAGAAAATTTGCAAGCGCATTACCGTAGGCTTAAACAGAAAATCCTGTTCATTGTTCGCCTCAATGTATTCTCAGACAGTTACCTGTACTCAAACGGCCTCGTGAATTTTCACCAACAAGGAAGCGGTAAATGAATTTGCCCCGTCCATTCTTTCCTGGCGTTATTTGCTGTAAATTTAAAAGTTTAGAGGAAAATAATTTTATTGTGCCGAAACGACAAAAGGGAACTGTTGAATGTTTATTAAAAAGTTGAGTAAATATTTCGTGGAACTAAAATGGACACAACGGCTTACCACGCGAGCTCACTTAAATACTTAGCCTTGGGTCATATAAATAGGCCCTCCAGGAGCAAATTAGCCCTCAGGCTCACTGACATCTGTGTAGTGACAATAGACTCTGAATTACCTCTGAATTCGAACAATGATACTGTTCACTCGACAATTCACTAAAATTATTAATTTCATAGAAGAACATTTTAACAAAAATAACCATGGTCAAATTCGTGGTCGATTACGGCTATGTTAATCTTTCTTTAATAGTCTTAATGAGGCGTGGTAATGTTTAATTTGTTTGCATATATGTCAATCAAGAAACTGAAATTTTTGGATAAACTTCTAAAATAACTGCTAATGGGTTGGTCGATAGATTTAGATGACATGACAATGTCATGTTCTTTTATTAACCTTATATCACTATAAGGTTTCTCAATCAAAATAGTTAAATCATTCAGACGTAAGAAACAAAATGCAGAATAGTCAATAACTATAGGAGATAGTAATTTGTTTGTGTATCGGTATGTCGTGAGTTCCTTTTTACTCTTACCCTGATTGCCTATTCGTATTGCTCGTTCAATAGGAGAGGAGCGTCCATGGTTCAACGATTCTATGTCTAAAATAAGCAGTCGCAAAAACAATTTCCAATCATTGAACTTAATTTGAAAAGTTAATTGATTGGGTTTTTTTAGTAACTTGTTTATAGCGGAACAATTTAGATTTATCGTAAAATCGGGTCACATTTTCTTGAGAAAAGCCTATAATATACAGTAGAGCCTCACTAATCCGGACAGGCAAAATATCGCCCCTTGGCGGATTACCAAGGTGTCTGTCCGGATTGACATCTGCAAAATTTGGTTGAAGTTTATATGTACATAAATATGTATAACCAATAATTAAATGAAATATTATATTAGTCTGTTGGCCCTTATACGGTCTGTAAACTACTCGACCTTGACTTAATATATTAGGAATCCGCTCTTGTGGGCTTACTTTATGTTTTCGTGGTCGAGAAATCCGAAAATCGTGATCGCCCCCTCAAAATCCGCATCAAAGTGGCCCAAAATTGGGGAATAATTGCACCAAAAATTGTTTTTTTCGCGGATATCTCGAAAACTATTGCGAATTTCAAAATGCGGTTTGGGCCATTCAAAAAGGGGGAAAAAATACGCTGCCTGCGTCCGGATGGATTACCGCGATCATCGAATTAGTGGGAGTCCGGATTAGCGAGACTCTACTGACCGAGAGGCATAGGCTGATGATCTTGATACGTGGCTTACAGCTTCATCTTTCCGCTAACTAACATCGGGTTAGTTATGCCCATATCGCACTTGATTAACTCCAATCAATGATTAATTAACGGTTAAATGTTTACAGTTTGTTCTTTTTACGGCCAGTTGGTTTAGCAAGCAATACCCTAACGGATATGCATGAGTGCAGCTGCATGTTTGCATTGCATATTTAAACAGGAACTTATTCGTTACAGTACACTATCGTTCTATGCTTTGATAACATATCACAGCACTTGTGCAGTGAATTAAATTATCTCTCGATTGATATAATATATTGTATTAAAATCACGGTCCTTCCATTAAATATTTTTTAAACATTAAAATTCTTGATGTAATATTGGATCGTAAGAAGTTTACGCTTTTTTATTCACTGATTGAAGTCATATTTTTTTGTGTACACTAAATAGTACTACTGTATTTCCAATCAGAACAGTCACGTGTTTTTTTTTTTATTTTTAATTGTTTATAATTAATTAAAAAAAATGTTTTAAGTTTTTAAATATTAATATTAAATAAAGTTTTAAAATACATAAAAAAATCATTTTTTTTTTTCAAAATCCCAATTAGTTGATAATACAAATTAATATAGGTATTTGGACACGATTGTAACAGTCAAAACATTTTTAATTACACCAAAGTTTAGTAACAATAGTTATGTTGTAAATTATTTCTTGGTAAAGTTGGACTAAAAATGGATGCTCAAAAAACAAATAATTCCCCAAACACGTGATTCACCTCATACAATGAATCATCGCAACTTATTAAAACGAATGCGAATAAAGGCGTTAGGTACAGGAAGCCACATTGAACTTTGCTGATAAAATTGATTCGTTTTTGTTTTTATAGCGTTATTTTCATACATAAATAAATAATTCATTAATTACATATATAGAATGCAATTATAAAGAGGAAAGATTTGATTGTTTGTTTGTGTAGAATAGGCTCCGAAACTACTGGACCGATTTGAAAAATTCTTTTACCATTAGACGTCGACATTATCTGTGATAAACATAGGATACTTTTTACCGCGGGAAAATGCTTCATTCCTACGGGAAAACGGGTAAAAGAACAACGGGTAGTAAGAATTATCCTTCCGTACTTAACTTCTTTTTCACATAACTTCTAAAGGGCTGAACCGATATGGTTGAAATTTTGTACGTGTATTTCACAGACACGAATGTTACGCGGACGAAGTCGCGTGCAACAGCTAGTATATGTACGTACAGTCTGTCGTAGTTATAATCCCAACGAACACTTGATGTTCGGGAAAGTGATGCGCACTACGCTTTGTAAAAGACGGACAGAACAATAGAGTTCCTTTTAAGGCCTTTTTAGTGGTATTCAAGTCTGAAACATTCCAAATATCTCTCCAGAGACACTCCCTTGCGGAAAACGGATGGGGTGTAGTCTCCCTAAATAGATATGATATACCATAATGTATGTCTATATTCTTCATAATCTCTACATATTATAGAACTAGCTGGTTCCTGCAACTTCGTCCGCGTTGAAAAAGAAAAAAGTAGCCTATCCTGTGTCCTATACGTCTAAATGTTTATCTACCAAGTTTCATGAAAATCAGTGTAAGAGTTATGGAGGAACATAAAGATTTAGTATTGATGATTGATGATAAAATCACTATTTTCAATATATTATATGTCCATATACAAAAAGTGATTTAAAAATATATATGGCTCATTCTTCGAAACGCTACGCTAGTAAAGTGTTTAATTAATTCTATAGAAATTTCTTATAAACAATTATCTAGTCTAATTAATAAATCTTTCCAAATAAAATAATAGAAAACATAGTTTTTCTTTTCCTGTGGCGTTAACGTTTAAATTATTAATCTACTATGGCACTATTATTCACTCGCAGGAATTAATTAAATTAATTTTTATATCTAGCGATCAAAATACGGTAAGTCACCGTGGCGATTGCGTGACTGACTTGACTTGGTGTGTGGAATTGGAATATATTTCTAAATTAACACCAACCAACATAATTGGGTTTCAATGATGTCATATTTTTGGGCAAGACAATGAAATGAAACCTACTTACTATTTGATAAAATTTCGTTTCAACTATGTTTGTTTTTAAAGAAAAATTTGTATGGGTTTTAACTTTTTATAACTATACAATTTATAACTATTTTTCTGAAATTAAGTATAGTATTGAAGAGTTTAAAGGTGCTGAAATATTATTGAAATAAATTTCTTTAAGTGAGAGTAAAATTTCAAGGTAATTTTTTTTTGTGACGTTTCAGTGTAACGATCACTTGACGCTTCTTGTAACGTTTCTGCAAAAGTATCTATGTATTTATTTAAATATTATAGTTTTTCTGTATGAAAGTTTACAAAAAATATATACTAAAATGTCGATAACGAATCTAGAAATATTTTAACACCTAAAGAGTTTAGGTACTATGAATATAATTATAATAAGTAAATCGAAAATCATCAATTGTGTCAAAATGCGTTCTCATTCACACTCACTAGTCGATCTTTATGAGTGTGAATGAGAACGGTGTGAGAATAGAAGGACGGCCTTAAACATTATTCATAATGAGTATCTATTTTCAAAGTTAACGACTATAATATAAAGTGCTCATAAAATCAATTAAACCTGGGTACATCCTTACATTGTTTAAAGTTTCCAGCGGCCTTCCATTTCACTAACAAAGTTTTGAATACGACAAAGGCATCGTTAATTGCATAATATGACTATGTACACATTCGCCCTTGAGTCACCAAACAATAATTCAATGGGTGATGCAATTAATCATTATAGTTATATTTGTAATATTAATTACATTAAAATAAGAAAAATATAATGAAAATAATACTCAATTACTCCAACCACTGAGTATTGTAAATACGTTGCTTATTCTATCGTTTTTTATTTTATTTTTGACAGTTTAATCTAGTTTAAATGACAACATTCATTTAAAAAAAAATTTAATGTCTGCGAAACGCAGTGTGCCCCAACACTAATGTTAGTTAATCGAATAAAAAAAATCCAAAATTAAGGCTAGTGTTCAAAATATAGAATTCAAAACTACTCGAGTGGATAATCATTCACCAACACGCTATCCCAATTTTTGATTTTACAAAAATTGAAAATTGTTTGTCATTAGAGATGGCGTTGGTTTGATCTCTTTTTTTGCAAAGCCTATTAGTTCTTAAAGCAGTGCTTAATTTTAAAAACGTGTTGAGTTAATAGGCGTGTCTGACTGTTTTGAAAGGGTGTAAGAGTCGGTATCAAATAGCAAGGTGCTTTGTATATATTTTTTTTCTTATTCGCCATACGAACAGTGAGCTCTTTAGTATTAGGACGAGAACCATATTATACCTACTGTTTGCAAGTCCGGAACATGCGACGAATCATGACATAAAATACAAACTAGGTCACAGAGGTGAGGTGAGGTCATTACAGCCGATAGACTGGAGAAGGAAGTAACACACCTCATAGTGAAAATTAATTTTTGAAGTCAACATATTGTTGTTGCTGCGGTTATTAAGCCGTGATATACATTTCTTGTAAAAATTGTTAGTTTTATTAAAAAAATCTTTTACATAAAAACACCGAAACTAGTCAGGATTGTAAAAAAAAAGAAAATACAACATGATAATTATGAAAAGTAAACTTTTTGTAAAAACCTAAAATGTTAAATATTTCAAAAACGGTATAGAGTTTGTATATAAAGAAAATTGTTATATGTGTGTACTATAACAATTTTCTTTATAACAACAAGGTAAAAGTGGCAGTTAGTCGTATTGTATACGTATGTATTACAAACGAAAAAATACAGTGCATAAACTGAGTTAAGTAAAAAGTTTGTAACTTTCCAACTTGATTAATTAAGTTTAAAACTTAGTCAACTATGGTCTCTAAAGAAATTGAGAATTTATGGTCCTCTTGGTGATAGGCAGAACGACACATAAATACAGAAGCACTTCTGATCTTTACAATTCCCATGCAAATGGACTATCAGTAAGTAATAACTTTTGAACTAAAATAGATGTAAAGACATGGCTTGACGAATCTTTTTTTGTGCTTATAAATGTGGTTGTGTCAGGTCTTGAATAAAATATGGTACACGTAATACTAGATAACGGTTGGATACCGAAACATGTCTTACAAATTTTTAAGCATCTCGTGTTGAGATACTGCAGAGGCAACAAAGGAAAGTTTTATAAAATAGCTTAAAATAAATTTGCAAAAAGTAGTAATAGATACCATAAATAAGTACAAGATAGAACGCAGCCGAGGATTAAAAGAATTTTTGTGCCAACCACCTAACAAAACTTGCTCTTAATATCCTTAGAAAGTGACGTTGATGTAGGCGACATCGGACTTTCAGATAATTATGTTCACTAACTTCCACAGATTCGATTGATATAAATTTTGTAGTAGTACTTCGGCATTTCCATGACTTGTACGAGTATGTAGACAGACTTTTCATGTCTGTATGTAGACGGATCTTTTCATAAAGAAACTCCCTGACAAATTAATATAATATTTATATCAGATTCTAAATTGTAAATCCTACTCGTACTTCCTTTACTGGACATGCCATTGTAATAGACGTTAAGTATAGAGAATGCTGTTTATTTACAGGTTGTACCCCGGCTCCTTGGCTCACTTGTGGGCGGCTCAATGAGTCCCACGCAGCACTTGGAGCAGCAACAGGCACTCGTCAAACAGTTCGCGGAAATATTGGAATTTGTACTCAAATTCGATGAACATAAGGTAAGTTTTATCCAGATATTTGGTTAATTATACTTATAATGAATATTCGATTATGCTTAATAATTGAAAAGGAAAACCACGATCGAATCGTTTGCCTTGGCTGTGTTTGTTCTATTGCATTGGGCTTATTGTGTTTTCTTTTCTAACTGATGCGTTGAACCTTTTTAAAGGCGTTAGTGGAAGTAATAAAGAATTGCCTGAATCGTACGCCACCAGCCACTGCTAAATATTTTCATGCCAGCAAAGGCAAATAACGAAAAATCGTAACCAGCACTACATTACTCGAATTGCTACTGTGCACTGAAAATCGTAGCTAAAATTCGAATTCTAAAAGGATTTTTTCGACCCTATTTCTCCGATTCTTTATGTCGGTATCGTTGGACATAATATTTGAAAGCAGAAACTGTGAAGCCTCGTAATATAACAAAATATTGTGACGCGTTCGACTTATCTAGAAATATACACATTTTATTAAAATAAAATCAATGGACATTGATTATCTATAGCTTTTACTCTGACTTCGTCCGCGTATCCTTCTTAATTTCAGCCTTAGTATCATGCATCTGTCATTTCTGAACACGAGCATGGTGTGTCTCACATGCTTAGAAGTAACTGTGCTACTCTAAGAAGATTAGCACAGTTAGTGAGTTAGTTACGTCAGTTGAAACTGATTAACTCATTAAGTTCATTAACTTTTACCTGTTTCTAGAAACACTGTTACAATTGAGTAGGTGGGTGAATACAGAGCGAATTGCTATCTCGAATACAAATTACTATGTCTAGAGGAGAAACGCATGATTGAATCGACAATAATTGGTCGAAGCCCTTTTGACCTCAACCTTGCGATGTCATTGCTCCGAGTCATACTGCAACTGTGACGGGGAATAAAAGATATAATATCGATTTGGGTGTCTCTTCTTAACCCCTGACGCGACGCGAAAACGGGGTGTTATGAATTTGACGTGTGTGCATGTCTGTGGGATCATAGCTCCCAAACAGATGAACCGATTTTGTTCCGGTTTTTTTTAGTGAAAGCTGACACGATCGGGATTTTTTAGCTATAAAATATTTAATAAGAACAATTTTAGCTATAATATGTCTATATATATAAAAATTATGTGTCACGTTGTTTGAGGCCAATGAACTCTCCTAAACTATTGAACCGATTTATTTAAACAATTAGGTACATAGTAAAATTTAAAAAAGATTAGCATATATAAGTAAAAATAAAACTTCGTAACTATGTGTAATTTGGTCCAACTTAAAAGATGGGATAGCTTTTATTTTGAACGCGGGCGAAGCCGGGGGAGTGTGTAGTTAGTATGTTATATAAAGACACAAAATACATACCTACATAGTCGTTAGTCATCTATTTATCGTCAAGACAAAATGGTAGCGTATCAATCAGCAAATTGTCAGCTATTGTATTGGAAAGTGAGCCTTGACATGACCTCGTATTACTGAGTCACGTCTGAACATCCATATCATGTAAAAAGTCTGATTCGCACGAATTACCGATTCGCTTGAAATTTGTTTTCAATCCTGCCAAGAGTGTTTCAAAATACATATACAACAGCTAGTAAAAGTAGGAAACGCAACACTGCAAGATAATACATATTTCTATTCCTATATTTGCTTACGGCACTGAATATTTTCAATATCACGGAATCCCAGATAGTAGCAGTATCTTTCAGAGTTTCTGTAAGATTTAGTAATTGAATCATAGGCTAGTACCACATTTGAAGAGTTAGTTTTTCTTTTCTCATATTAAAGTCGACAGAAGACTGACGGTCCACTTGATGGTAATAAGTGGCTACCGTCGCCTATAACACGAGCTACGCCATAGGTGCTGCAGGTGCGTTACCGACCGTAAAAGGATTAAGGATTAGAAAAAGAAGATACATCGATAAAGATGTCAGGCGTTATATTACTCATTTATTTTCCTTGTTTTCTTTTTCAACGCGGACGAAATCGCGGGCACCAATTAGACATTCATACACAAGGGCAAGATAAGATCGTCGTAAAGTAACAGAGCGTGCACTGTTGTCTTTTGGTCTTATCCTATATATCCGCTTGTGTTATTAGGCATTGGTAGCCATCTTCTATCAAATGGACCATCAGCCTCCCTGACCTTCGTTCTCATAAAAGATGATTCTCTCCTTCTAGATGAAGACACCGGCCATACAAAACGACTTCAGCTACTACAGACGGAGTGTGTCACGCGGCGGCCTTATTAATGCCGATCCACCGCCCGATGAACAGCCTCACATAAGTGCAGAAGTGGCGAACAGAATGTCGCTTTTCTATGCACAAGCTACGCCCATGTTGAAGGTTTTATCGGAGGCCACCAGTCAGTTCGTCAACGACAATCAACAAGATTTGGAAAATACGACGGAGACGTTAAGCACGATGGCCAAAGTCTGCCTCAGAATGCTGGAGAATCCGTAAGTATCATTGTCTAGATTTTTTTACATAGACGAACAGAAATTGTTAGTTGTCATTTGGATAAACTTTTTTTATTACCTAATCGATTTATTATTATTTTACTTTTTACCAAACAAATAGACATGTAGTTAGTTCGAATAGTAGAAATTTGAATAGAATGCAGTCATACTAATTGTAGATACAAACAAAGCAAGTAACATAATAAACATTGCTCATAATTATTATGACATGACTATTTATAAATGAGTAGTACATTGCCGTAAGTGCCGTAACGTAATGTAATAAAAAATCTTGGACTTATTAAAATCTATTATTAATCTGGGCCAGTGTTTCTAAACAAAGGTTAAAGACTTAATATGTATAATGTTTTTAATAGTGACAATCACAAGTTATATATCAAGCAAATATTTTCAAAATTATATCGAGTAAGTAAACATGGGGGCAGAAAAAAACCTAGTATTTGACTTTATTGGTATTGAAGATATTTTGAACTCTAAGTTAAGACTTGTTCATTAGAATCTTCTGCGAATAAAGTTTAGAATATACACTATAGAAGCTATTATACTACATATTTGAGGCGTAATTGATGTTAATTAAATACTGTATGTAATTTTCCTGAATGCGTATGTGCTTATAAAAAGCCACAACCGTTGGGAATCGGGTCACGGTCGCTTGTAAGATGTACTCGTATAAATATAGTAAGGACAACATTGATACACCCACCTTATACCTACCCTATTTGTGCGGTTCAAAATAAGCCTTAAATAGTCCTTACTATAGTTCAAAAGGTGTAACAATATTAAAAATAACCTGTGTATTGATTGATATTGTAATAAATATTATATCATGAACGGAAAATCCATTATTCCACAGTAGACGAGTAATGCGATACAACATTAGTATTTTTAACTCATGTCACCATAAAAGCCATTGAAGATAATTTAATATTCGAGATTTTACAATGAAAATTGAAATGGACTCCTTCAAAATACCAACTATTTAATAGCTCGAACATTAAAGAAACTACATATAAGATAAAAACTTGTCTATGTACAGGTACAGGATATATGTATCTTATTGTTCCCAATCTTAGTATTTACAAATAATAATATTAAGTCACTAAAACGAGCATAAATCAAGAAACTAAAACATAAACCAGTCCATAAATCTCGGATTTCACTTGCGAACCAGAAATTTATACGTCAAACGCGCGTGTGCGAGACCGCATTGCATTGCGATACATATACAAAAGCCTGCAACCTATCCTAGTTCACGCTGCCACTTTATTGTAGTCCTTATTTGTGTATAATAAAGACTATATTTATGTAAACAGTATTATATAAATGAAGGGTTACAAGCGTTGTATCGGGTTGTACATATCCTTGGTCCAACAGGGGCATATTCATTACATGACATGATCGGATGTCGACCGCTATTCGTTCGCTCCAACTCTGAGTTCCCATTTACTTTAATAATGTTATTCTTCGTGTACTATTCTACTGCATATTTTCACTGATAAAACATTTAGCGAACAAAATACATATCCAGATTCCAGATATCGATATTTGCAAAGATCTAAGTCATTGGGATTAACTAGTGATATAAAACTTTTGACGCAAATGATAAATTTGAAGATAAAATGCAAATGATTTAACATTTGAAATGAAAGACGGATATGTGAATCGTATTTTTGTTAATTTTCAAAATGATTTTTTAAAATATGTTTAATATCCTTACTTTGGACACATCTATTTTTTAAAGAGGTTAAATACCTTTTCAGATGTAATAATCGTCATAACATTTTATTAAAATTGGAAGTAAGACGTTGCAGGAAGTTAATGGATATTATTCATACTGGCGCACATAATAAATAAGTAAAAAAGATTAAAAAAATCAGATTTTGGCATGTTTAATTTTCGAAGTATGTACCATTACTTCGAAAATTAAACATGCCAAACTCTTCTGCTAATCGAACACTTGACAATGTACGTAGAGTGCTTTCTCAGGAAATTGCTGTGCGTATCAATATTAAAAAACCGTTCGCTAATCATTCAACAACAAGCAAAGTAGTCAACCGTTTGGAGCACGTTGGCACTTGGGCACCGATTGAGTGACGCGCGCGCATGATTGTCCACTTCCTTACAAAACGAATCGGTCGTGGACGGTGGCGACCATTGAAAGTGACAATAGGAATATATGACGTGAATAATAATATAAACCGACAGCCAGATATTGATCAAAGCACCGATTGTTACAACGTAGATATTAATGAGATGATATAGAGTTAGTTTTGTTGAAACGACAGATAAAAACAACTTCCATAGACAATTTTCTTTAAAACCTAGCTGTTGCAAGTTGCAATTGAAAATAAAATACCACACAAATATTCTAGGTAAACCTGGCGCAAAAATTAGTTCAACGGCCTGTATCAGAACATTTTTCAGTGAGCTGATATACCCTGATAATTTGTAGTTTATTTTATTTTCATAATGTATTAAGATCGCGAGATCACAGCTTTTGCTTAACTAGCGCAAATCTCATTAAAATTCATACAAAATCAAACTCAATCGGCCGTCTAATCAGCCACCGGATTAAGTGTTATATGTTATTCTGTATGAAATTGGAACACGATTTCTCAATTAGACGTCCCCTATTCCACCTCCAATTTATCAACTATTGTTACGTGAGCTGAGCTGACCTCGCGGCCGTTTTATTTAATTAATGAAGAGTGCGTCTCTTAATTTTTCTCTTGCTTAACTATCCACTTTTGTAACTATTATTAAAAAATCTGGCATGGCAACAGTGAAATAAAGGAAGGCTCATTTTATGTCAAAATAAAGTTCGAGCATTTGCTAGTCGCAGTTGTCTTAAAAAATTGACTACAAAATTTGTATAATTTATTCAACACCATCTTTTGAACTGAACTCATTGGTAACTCTTGTCATGTCCAAGTTGGAGAATACTTAAATTTCGATAGATACTTAAGTATTAATTTATGATAGCTTTATTATTGGGGACATAATTTTGAGTGAGTCCTATATAAAATTATAAGAACGTTGTCTTGGTTTAAAAGCAAATAAGATTCAATATTTCCATCCAGAGTTATTTAAGCGAACATGTGGTTAATATATTGTCTAACAGTGATTACTCTAAATGCAGATAGCGTCTGGTGTTTCGTAACTGCGGTAGCGTAAACACCAAGTTTTATTGTAGTGTAAATCCCTCTAACTAAATGATTGTGTAAACGTTCACATGTGACCTAAAACGAACGAATTAACAAAACATGTAACCAGAACTACCGCACAAGCTAATTTATAGATTATTTATCCCATAAATGCGGATAGTTAAGTGTAATTATTAGAGCCATTTGCAATTTAAAAGAGTCATGTATAAGCTGTATTTAAAAAAAAAATAATGTGCTAAAAAATATTAGGATTATCATGATTCTTCCAGTGTTAAAGGAACACTTACGTAAACTTCTGGTGGAAAAAACTTATTATTATCCCCAATGAGTTCCTAAATGATAAGAATATATCTAATTGCGAACGATGTGAACTATGTCTAATCTAATTAATTACGAGTAACTGTGTTTTTTTTTTCACCAAATTTACAACAATTATATGTACCATATCCAGCAAATAAAAGAATTTAAAGAGTAAGAGTCAATTTCACATATAATTTTGACCTTTTTTTCAAACTAAAAGAAGCAGATATCATCTACGTCCGACGTAACGTAATGCTCAACTTTGTGCCTCTTTTTTTTTAATATATATCCTATTCTTTTTCAGGAAACTAGTCGCTCAGTTCCAGTGCGAAGAGACGTCACTCCTGGTTCTTCGCGTGATGGTAGGTCTGATCATCCTGTACGACTGGGTGCATCCGTCGGGCGCGTTCTGTCGTTCGTCGTCTGTCGACGTGAAGGGTTGTGTTAAGTTTTTGCAACAGCAATCGCCGGCCAAAGCCGAGCCCCTGTTGAACGCGTTGCGGTACACCACGAAACATCTTAACCATCCGACGACACCGAAGAATATCAGGAGTCTTTTAGCCGCGTGAGGACAACACTCTAGCTTTGCATGTTGTTGTGGGGAATAGGGAGACAATAAAATGACGTGGAGATTTCTCGTGCGCGAATTATTTGCCGTTTTTTTTTTCGTTTAAATCTTATGGACCCACCAATCTTGTTGGCGGCCCAAATAACTCTTGAAAGTTTCTAAAGGTGGTGTCTTTTGTATAGTCAAAATTTTGCCCTAAATCGATTTTATCCAAGTGTTTGCTTAATTATACTATATATAATTAATTTTTTTCTTTAATTTAAGGGTTAACACCTAACCCAAGTTAGATAATATTTAAAATGACAACACGAAGAAATTTAACATAATTGTTGGGTATTGATTAAAAATATAATACAGTAATATTCCAATTGGTTATTTCTGTCTCGAGGAACAATTCGTAACTTAGATTTATAAAATGTAAGACTTGTAACAATTTTAATGGCTATGATTGAATGTGTTTGAAACGCAATAATGTTAATCTATTGTTATTAAACATTGAAAAAAAAAAATACAAAAAATTTGAAACTCTGATACAAATGTGGATTTTCGTGCCCTCTTATGAGTAGATTTTTTCTTGTGTCTTCGCTAGCACTATATTAAAACTAATAAGTATTGATACGAGATAAAAAGCAGTCTAGATTTTTCTTTGATCGGTCACCAATCAATTATCTAGGTATCAATGATATTCCCTTCAAAGGCGGTTCAATCTTTTAGGATTAGACCCGACAAAAATAAAAATAAAAAAGCGCGATTTATGTTTCTGTAAACTACAAATATGAGCTTAAGGAACAAAAAAATCTTAATGAACGACGTATAATGGCGGACTTTGAATTAAATTTTAAAAATTTGATATCAGCAAAATGTCACAAAAAAGAAAAATCATAGTATCTAGAGTTAGTATGAGATACAGCATTAGAAATATATACCCTCATCTTTTATTTAATGATAGCAAATATTATCTGATAGATGATATCTTACATTGATAAATAAATAAATTATAATAAAGTTAAATAAAATAAATTATAATTAGGGGAAGGCCGGGCAAAGGCAAAGGTTACAAATAACCAGCATAAGTCAGTCTTTATTAATTGCTCGGCCTACGGTCCCTTAACTGATTCTCTCCGTCAGGCGCTTTAATTCCCTTAATAATTCTTTGTTGAACCCGGTTGCACCCTGTTGTTCCATTGCCGCAACGTCCACCGGCCTGGTAGTCTCCATTATTTTATCAGCGATTACCTCTAAGTTGTCTATGTTCTTAATCTCTGTGACCATCAATACTGCTCTCACAGATGCCGCAGCATCTGCAGTGTGTCGTTACGAATAATGTCCCATGCCAACGCCTTCATTTTCTCAGCAGTTGTGAGGGTTTATGATCCCCTAATTCCGATTCACACAACAATGTTTGTAGTTGTATATTTTCGGATTCCTCATATACTTCTAACAGCCTTTTCTTGATTGTGTCGTATTTTTTACTCTCCGGTGGTGCCAGCAGTATATCGCTCACCTGCTGTATCACCTCTCGTCCCAGCTTGGTGACAATAAAGTTATATTTCGCTTCATCACCCAGCTTTTGCGGTGCTAATACTGCATCCGCTTGTACAAACCAGAGTCTCGGCTGATCCGCTCAAAACTGGTATTCGGGACGCGACCGTCACTGCTGCCAGATCACTATTATCACTGTTTCTAGCCATCTGTACTCCAGTCTCTGGCATTACTGTGTCACCTCTGAGCATTTGTAGCTATATCTGGCTCAAAAGCGGAGACAATTTGGGAACATCCAGATTCTGGTTCAGGTGTACATCCAACGTCACTACGAATCTGCAAAATTTCGGGGAATATCGATCCTTTCTAGTGAGTTTGTACTTTCTGTGCCAATTTTCATATTAAACGTGCCTGCAATCACAGCGGCTGGTTCGTATTCTTCGTCACCGAAAGCATATTTATTCACAGGCCAAATACCAGGTCTTTCAAATCCATGAACTGCATTTTGAGCTACTGCACCTTTCAGAAAAGCTGGTGATAACAGTCTGGCTACATCGTATTGATTTATAATGCGTCTATAATGGATATAATGGATGCTATTTTTGGAAAATAGCATCCAGGACGATTCCCGGGTTCGATTCCCGGCGGGGTCAACTTTGGAAATTTTAATATAATTTTCAAAATTGACTGGTCTGGATTTGAAAAGTAGTGGTAGGGCACACTGCGTTTCGCAGTCATTTGGACAGCCCGTCTGGCGGCTGTAACCACCCCCTTACAGAATACCACCGTGAAATAACAGCATATGTGCTGTTGTGTTTCGAAAAATATTTACCTCCCTTTCAAAATATGTTTTCATTGGTTACGGCTACATCCTATGGGTTGCATTTTATGAGTTGTGTGTGGGGCCAATGATAAAATCACGACGTTGTTCTTATCCAAAGCTGGGTAATACTTATTGCTCTCGTGGTTGTCCAATAGTAGAAGTATCTTTTTCTCGGGAGTAGGTCGAACATGTTCTCCAAAAAAATGCATCCAATCAAACAATACCTTATCTAAATTCTAACCATTTCGAGTATAGGTTCCTTGAGTTGAGTGCCGAGAGACGCACAATCAAGTAGTCTGTCTGGGTTGCTTCTTTTTTCTGACGAAAATTAAGAATGGTGGGAGAAACGAACCAGCGGAATTACAACAACCGATGACAGTCGTTAATTGACCAAGTTCTGCACTGGCAATTATTCCCACCTGTTTCTTTCCTTTTATTGATAGCACTTTAGGCGGCTTATTGGTGGTTGTAGATATACCAGTTTCATCTATGTTATAAATACTAGATGCATCAATATCATATTTTACAGTCAAAGCTTGAAGGTTTTCATTAAAACGTCCAACTTCATGAGTAGTCATCTCGTCAGAGAGTCTGGTGGGTCCAAGACCTTGGAACATCCCGTTTGGTTGTGGAACTTACCCTGTTTCAGCCGCTTAAGTTTGTCTTATTAAAAAAAAATATTCCCGGTAGGTCATTGGTTGATTGGACCATTAATAATATTTCCAAAATTCCAATTCTTTCGTTTTCAAAAAAAAAAATTCGAAATCATTACTTTGGGGGACACTTTGTGGAACCCAATCGGAAGAGGCATTGAGGAAGACCGGTGGAAGCTCGGTTTGAATATTTTAGACACACTTTTCAAGAGAAGCGTTGCGTGCGCTTCTACATGTGACTTGATGTGACAGATAGGGATGGCGAGAGTTAATTATAGTTTACTAGCTGGTGCCCGCGACTTCGTCCACGTATAATACGGTGTAATTATGTGATAATATTTTTAAATGACCCCTTTCGTCAGCGAAACCAATATAAACGCTTGATGTATTGTTGCTATAACGCTTTCGCCAGGCGTTAGTTTTTTTATTTTATTATTCTTGATTCCTCGGTAACAGTACCTACTTTTTTCTGGATGAAAAGTACCCTATGACCTTTCCCAGGCTCTAGACTATCTGTCTACCAAATTTCATTTAAATCGGTTCAGTAGTTATGGCGTGAAAGCGAGACAGACAGAGTTACTTTCGCATTTATAATATTTGTATAGATTTTATTTAACAGCATCGAATTAATTCAACCCATTCGCAATTTATCAATGTAAGTATCATCTACCAGACAATCTTTGCCATCATTAAATAATAGATGAGGGTATATATATATATTTCTAATGCCGTATCTCAGACTAAGTGATAATATGGCATTAAATGTAATTGTATTTTTTTTTAATGAAAATTTAAAAATAAAATAAAAAATACTAGTACTTGTTTAATAACTAGTTTGAACCGGTGAAATTTTTTTTTCTTTATTCGTAGCTGATTATGAATATGGATGAAGGGATAATAAATATATTATTATGTAAAAATATTTTTAAACTTTATTTTGAGGCTTGTCTTGTCATATGGAGTATAATAGTCAATAAATATTGTTAATATTTAAGTCAGTTATTACAGCATCGCGCTTAAATAATAATTTAAAATATTAATATATATATATATATTATTTTTTTTGAGAAATCTTTCCCTTTCTCACCCAACACGTGCAAAGTTAAACAGAAATTTGAAATTTGAACTGTCAGTCACGAAATATAGTTTAGGCTTTTATAGACTTTATATACATACAGGAATTAGGGTTGTCACACGCGAGGTTTTTAATGCAAACTCGCGTCTTCGCCAACCCTATTCTATTATTCTATTTCAAACACTAACGTAAATTAGAGTCAAGCAAGTTAATTAAGGAAAAAGTATTATTTATATACAATACATTAATGTATAGATAGGATAACGAGAAAAAAATGATCGAAGCAAGATTTCGAAGCAGATTTAGCTTATAATAAATAATCGGTTGGTTGACATTAATTAATGCCCGATGGAGTCTAAAATGCCTTGGAGTCAGACATTTATTTTTAAAAAAAATCGTCTTTTAGTTTTATTTACAAAAAAAAAGATGCTACTAATTTCATTAATGATGATAAGCTGAATGTATTTAAGTAAAATGTGTGAAAAAAAAAGCCAAAGGCAAAGAGGTATAGAGTGAAATTTTATTAGTGAGTCAACAACAATGCCTTTCCTAAATTACCTATTATAAAAATAAATATAATACGTTGACACTTTTGAATATTGTTGCATGTATTAACCACTGCCTTATTGTTTATCAAAGTGATTTAACACTTGTATAAAAATATGTTTCAAATTACTATCTACATACGTATTTAAAATATACTTACCTACCACTATAATTAAGTATTGTATCTTTAAACGTTTTAATAGAGTATTTACAAGCATTTTTCGTAAAAAAAACTTTTAAATTTAAAACGAACGACGACGAGGACGCATATTTTTACAAATTGAAAATATTTAATTAATTATATAATATTTTATGAAGCCGCTACCAAATGCTCAAAACGTATTTCGAAATGTTGTGAATCGTAACTGTCCTATTAGGTAAATACGTAATAATGGACCTCGTAGAGCGAAAAGTCCTTAAAAAGATTTAGAAATATAAATATACCCCCAAGCAGTAGCCAAAATGTTGGTAGCCAGTGGTATAGCTATTTTTTTCATTATAAAAAGAATGTGGTTTCTCTTTTGTCTCGTAAGAAACTTTCTAGCATAATTTCAGCTCAGTAGTTTCGTCTGTGCGATACTAAGTCTGAAAAGCTGAAATTTAAAACATAGATTTATTTTATAACGTAAGCGTCCATCCGCTAAGAAAGGATTTTTAAAATTTTTTGCCCTGTCGCTAGTGACCCTATTCGGTTATTTTAAGGTTTTTATTAATTATGAACAATATTTAACTGGCTCTATGGATCGAAGTCCATAGACTAATGAATATGTTGAACTGGCTGCCTATTTTGCGACGATCTAAAAACTAGGTCATAATATTTCAACATGAAAATGACATGTTATTCGTCGTTTGACTGTTGCGCTCTACGAGGTCAAATGTTGATTTTCTACATAACAAACATAATATTATAGTTATTGTTATTTATTTAAAAATAAATAAGCGAATTTTAATTATAAATAGTCAGTCACTGGAGCACACAGTTTATAATGTTTATATTATTTTGTATATTGACCATGGACATAGAGAGAATGGACTGTGAGCGTATAAGTAAAAGTGTGAAAGTATAAGTATAAGTCATCCACTTGTAAAGTATAAGTGTGAAAGAGACAAAGCGATCGTGCGGCCAGTAGTTGTCTTTTTCTAACATTTCAATTGGTCCTCGAAGTTACTACAGACCTACAGGAAAGAGAGCATTGGCCGTACGATCCCTCTCTCTCTCTCTCTCTCTCTCTCTCTTTGTTACCTTTGTATGAAAATTGATTTATTTAACTAAGCGCCTCTTTCACCATCTGTCAAGTAGGCTAACTACCATTTAATGTCACCGGTAACCGGTGATAATGGAGCCTTTGTTTTTACGATAAAGGAAAATAATAAAAAAAAAATCGCCCATCGAATGATGCTCTAGATCGAGTGCATAATTAAATAAAACGGAAAATTATTTCTTAAAGTAACTAAATCAACACTTTTACTTGTGGTTGGTTAAAAGGGGCCCTAAAAAAATAAAGTTTTCAATGTATTTTAGTTTTAAATTTTGAGTCTGGCCCGTTAACAAACACATGCTAAATCTTATAAATGGTCCATTAGAAAAATCATTTCTATACGGGTATTTCTCAGTCCATTCTCTCTCTATGTCTATGGTATTGATTGATTGACTAACTCGTTTAAATTAATTACCTAGTTTAATTATACTGGCACACTTAGCACAAACATAATTATTATTATATATACTTACTATATTATATTTATATTGTAGGACCTGTTAATTAATATGTCTAATGATATGTTGTTACCCTTTATTCGTATGTAAAAAAAAATAGATATTTGTAGTCTCTGCTTGCGAAAGTATTTGTGGTAGTCGCAATAAATGGCGTATAGATGACGTTTTTTAAAAAAAAAAGAAATCGGAAGGTCGGAATTTAATGGTATTGCCACCATAATAACACTATGTGCCTGAATTATTTCCTTTAAACTTTCCAATTTGGTATCAAATAGAAATGCTATTATTTGATATATAATATGTTTCTATTTAATTGCAAATTTTAAAAGTTTAATAAAATTTAAAAAAAAAAGAATGGCACACACGTAACGTCTTCACAATTCCGGCCTCTGTTAAATTGATATTATTAAACTTTACAATATTTACAAGTTTATGCCGATTTAGTGATTCCAATAAAATCAACACTGCCCAGAATTAATATAATTCTATTGTATTTTTTTTTTCTAAATTAAGGTAAATAATATTCCAATAAAATAATTCCAAAATAATACACTCCACGCCGAGTCTAAAATTTAGTATATAAAATGAACGATTTTTTTCTGTAGATTTGTCCGATTTTAGAAATGTACTACAACGTGTATTGTTTTTAACTGGATCAGAATATTTTGTAGTTTTGGAACTGAATAAACATAATAGAATTTTTTCTTTCCAATAATTTTATTTGTGAATAATTTTTGAATTTAAAAATAAAATAAAAAATAACAATAAGTCACATTTAATTACGATTTATTTGCATTAGAAGTCCAGTTTCAATATATTTTTCGCGTACATTTAAAAGATATATTCGTTTATGCAGAAAACTGCATTAATTTTTTTTTTTTTTGTAATTTGGAGATGTTTTTTCTATGACCCTTATAATGTGAAAACTTTTTTTGCGGATTATAAACATTGTAGAAAGTAACTTCAAAATACTTAATGATGCTACAAAGGAATTGCGTTATTGATAATAAATTTTATAGTTGCGAATGTAGTTTTCAAAAATGGCCAAGAGCTATTTTTAATAAACCTGTAATAAGTTAAGAAAATTTTTCCAATAAGTTGGCAGTAAATGGCGCCACTGTAATTGTTAAAAATTCGACATATTAGTATGAATTCGTTTCAGTCCCATTTTGCTCAGTGGTAAAAATAATGTTAGCAAACCAATTCAAAGGAACTCTACCAATTAGCTACTAGCTGTTGCACCCGACTTCGTCCGCGTTGAAAAGTATAAAACGCCATCTACCGTGGAGCGGATCGCTAAAAATATCACCAAGCAGTTGTCATGTTAGTCGCTTCACCTGATTCTGGATAGATGGCGCTATCAAGTGTATCCCGGGCCAAGCCGCTAGTATTTACTTTTATTTTAGATTTCCCGTAGAAATGAAGCATTTTCCCGCGGTAAAAAGTATCCTATGTTCATCACGAATAATGTCGGCTTCTAATGGTAAAAGAATTTTTCAAGTCGGCCCAGTAGTTTCGGAGCCTATTCAATACAAACAAACAAACAATCAAATCTTTCCTCTTTATAATATTAGTACTTATAGATAAGTAGTTACTAGTTCCATACAATAATAGTTTTCACAAGTTCAACTTGGTGTTAATTTCTTAATAAAACTCCTAAAATATGTGCGGATGGCTCAATAGATTCGTAGAGCTTCTAAAAAACGGATTTAGTTTTTCGCTAAAAACTCAAAAACTATAACTAAAAATGTGTGATTATTTTAATAGAAAATATATGTCGAGTTTAGAACAAAGGCGATTGTAGGACACTGCCATTGAATGCTGCAAGCATTTTTACATGCATTTAGTAAAATATGTGCAACATTATAATATGAACGTTGTTTTTTCTTCGTATAAAAATGTTAGTGTTTTAAACCAGTACCGTGATGTTTTCAGCTTTAGTGTGAAGTTTCTAGTAAATTTTCTAGTTGGTAAACAAAAATTTTGTAGTTTCCAATCGTCTTAAGTACCTATTTCAATGTGGTAACATTTTCTGTTGATATAAAAAAAACGGTTTGTATAATAGAACTATTATAAGTTGTCTTTTATTTATATTTGTAGTATAAACAAACCAAAGTTATAATTATTTAAAAATAAACTCGATTAGGCTCTTGTGTTTGGTGTTTTATTTAGGAGAAAGTACAATTTTCCTTCCCTTCATACAATGAAATTCAACATGGTTATTTATTATAGAACCATAGATAAAATGGTACTACTGGGTAAGTCTAAGTACTATTTTATCTAATAGAACTAATAAATGGCAAAACTAACATCTCAAAGCCATAATACCTCAACATCTGTGACATAATACCCCAAACGGATGACTGATTTTGATCATTTTTATATTTATTTAAAGCTGACGTGATCGAGATGATTCTTAACTATAATTATGAAGTTCTTTCCAGACGTTTAAAAATCATCAACGCATTTTCTCTAGTTGATAATTACGAAACGATAGAAATAAAGCCCAGTGATTGGTCAAAATTTTATGTGGGCGTTACTACAACCAATTGTCGGGCTTTATTTCTATCGTTTCGTAAATACGCAACGCTCCGTTTGCATTGGTTTGCTCTTGGCTAGAGCCCCTGCCCTGTTTTCACTAAGGTGAAAACAGGGTTCAGATTCGAAAATTGGTGTACTGTTACTCAGTTTAATGGATGGTAAACTGTCACTGTTACTTCGGTGGTATTTCCATAACATATACTTAAAACTCCTGATCCTCGGTTTCTAATTTGGTAATTAGAATCACAATTAGGGTTTCATAGATTTTTCAAACCCGAATACAAGTCTTCGTTTTCATATTTATTTATGTAATATGTAAAATTAATTTATAATCTGAAAACAATGGGCTGATTTTAAATGTCCTTTGATTATCACAGATAATTTTCAAATACCTGTCTTCCAGTCTCCAGTCTAGGGAATAAAAATAACAACATCAATTTATTAAGTTTAATTTGATTTATTAACTCTTAATTAATATTTACAATAAAATACAATTTGAGCACTAAGTGTTTGCTGGTCTTGGCTTTAGTATCAACTTTCCAGTCTCGTCACAGGACATGTTAAAGTCATTTAATACTGATCTCGTACGTGCAGTTATTATACTGGGCGCTATAACTTTTCGGTGTACCCCCATCATAAATAGTAGTACTGGAAATTAAATGAAATTTTTTTTAGAGGATTTTCATTGAAAAATCAAAACTCGCAATAATTGTGAATTACAAACCTAGAAATGTTGATGTGAATGCAAAGAAGGGATGGTTCCAAAGTGACTGTGTTAAAGATATCACCGGTGTCAAAGGATCCATTAGCCAATGCCATGCGGCTATCCCAGTACAAATCGAAACCACCGCTAACAGAACTGAAATAGATTCATTTTATTACAAAACTGACATCCATACTTAATAACAGATAACAGATTAATACAAATGTCTATAATAGATTAAGGGTGTCTTTCACCAACTACAAGTAAAGTGTTGATTTAACTAATCAACACTTTTAGAAATGAAAAATTTTTAAATTTTATAAAATTTCATGTTTTATTAAATTACGCACTAAGTTTAGTGCATTCCCCGGTGACTTTAAATGACGTTTAGCCTACTTGACAGACGGTGAAAGAGGCCCTAATACTTAATAATAATAGTATTTATAAACTTCTATAACATATTGATCAGGTGTATTGGCACGGAGAAAGTTTCTGTCATCAGGTACTGCTTGATAGTCGTTTTTAGAGTTTGCGTTTGTTAATTATATAGTAACTTACTTCTGTCTGTTAAGTTTCCACACTTAAATTTCTCATGAAATAATATCATGTTGTGCTGTGATGTTTTTCAGTTGAAGGAATACTATTTCCCAGAGCCTTTATCCTTAATCCCTAATCCTAGTATGGTCGGCAGCGCACTGGCAGCACCTGTGGTGTGGTTTGTGTTATAGGTGACGGTAGCTTTATACCATCAAGTGGACCGTCAGCCAAAGATTTAAATCACAGATGCTACCTGTGCTTCTAAAAACTGCCTACGTAATGTTTGTTTGCAACATGAACCACTTATGACGCATTTTCGGCCGCCTTAAGTATAGCAAGGGCGCATCTGTGATTTAAATCTTTGCCGTCACCCTGTCTGATAACTTTAACTTAAAAAAATAGAAATTACAATGACTAAGTTCGGTACTTACTTCTCCATCGCATAGTCGCCGGATGCAAACATGCTATCACCTCTGTTAAGCGGCGTTCAAAGGCTTTTAAATCTATAAATAATAAATACTTGTTAAAAATGTATAAAAGTTGCTGTACTTACTATTGGTATCATTATTATTTTTGGTACACAAATAATAAATGATCATTTGACAAAAATAAATTTTGGTAAACCATGGTTCAATATCATCAAAATATTATCATTATATTAAATATTATCAAAAAACTTACCATCGCAAGCTGTTTGTTCGAGTGACATTTTGTGTAAGTAGTATATTTACTGTTGCAGTAAAAAATATAACCCATTTATAACTTATAACATTAAAGTAAGACAAACTGCATTTCACAGAAAAATCTATATTCGATCAATTTGTAATATAATATATGTAATGGCGCGCGATAAAAGATAAATAAATAAAATTAGATGAAATGTAATTAATGTACCAATTTAAATGATACGGCCACAGGTCAATCGTGTTGTTCGATCAATGTCATATATCAATCAAAAAGCAGCTGTTTATCAAATATTAAACGTCAATATCAAATAATTATAAAGTATTGTTGTTCTGTGACTTCTGTGGGTCTAGATCAGTCTAGATGGGGTCTAGTACCATGTCTAGCATGAATTAATTTTGATAGTATGTGCCTATTTTTCAAACAGTGTTTTTAAATTGAATAATTGATCAGTTTTATAATATTTCTTTATTTACATAAATAATAAGCGGATAACAATGATAAAACACAAAAAAAAGTTATACAGTTACAGCTTCTTTAAATTTCCAAAATACAGCATATTTAGATTTCGTTTACGGCAACCCTAATCTATAAACCTGGACAAGTTATCCCATACAAATTACCATCAATAATTGATAATTCCAACAAGTAGCAAATCAAATTACAAACACTTTAGTGTACCATTTTGGAGCGCCGCCGTACGAAAGTACGGGTACTAATTTTTAATCCTTAGATAAGTATATTAGTGTCTGTTTTATTCACGTTTTATTCTATTTGTTGATGTTTGGGACTATTTAAGTTTATTTGTGTCCGCTTGAGTTTTGAAACACGAAGAAATGTGTATTCTGTAAATGACCCTATCATACGGACATCACTAGTGTTCCATGTACTTAAACTCCATAACCAACAGCGCCAAAATGGCGATTTTCAAATAGATATAAAAATAATTTGACAGCAGGCAGCCTATCCAGTGCTTTGTTACAGATCAGAGGTGGCCATGAGTACACGGTACAAAATACAAATACAATAAATAATTTTACAGAGCACAAGTGGTCCAAAGTTCATATTTTTTAACTTTTTAATTTAAAGTTACTTAGATTTCTAACACATACCTACGTAAGTTCAAAGAACATTTTCACTAATATTATTTCGGATTAGTTTTAAAAAAGAAATTTCTTCTACAGATAGGCTATATCTAAAGAGAAAAAGCTCTTATTGTAATAATGATTATTTGCAGGATGTTTCTCTCTCGGCAAATAATTAACAACGCCAAAAGAGTGCTACCAAATGCCAAATGTATGTCTTCAAAAGGCCCCATGGTAAATGTGGTAGACGAAGATGGAGTTGCTGTGATGACGATGCAAAGGCTACCTGTGAACAGCCTCAACTTGGACCTGTTACAGGAAATGAGCAAATCTCTCGATGAAATTGAAAAAAATAAACCACTAGGAATGATTTTAACATCAGTTAGTATATTTCTTCTATTAAATTGTTTGCCACTAATGTATATCCTCAACGTCGCTCAACGAGCTATGGAAAGGGTTATGCTCAAATCAGAAATGAGGAGATCCGTAGACGTACGAAAGTTACCGACATAAGCCGTCCGATCAGTAAGTTGAAGTGGCAGTGGGCAGGGCATATAGTACGGAGAACCGACGGCCGCTATGGCCGGAAGGTTCTCGAGTGGAAGCCACGGACCAGCAAGCACAGCGTAGGACGTCCAATAAAGGCTGCAGGTCAACAGTGGATCCAGGCTGCTTCTGACCAGTCCAATTGGAAAATTTTGGGGGAGGCCTATGTCCAGCAGTGGACGTCCTACGACTGAGATGATGATGATGATGATGATGATGATGTATATCCTTACATATTATAAAACAGTCTTCTGTTTGTTTGCGATAAACTCAAAAACTACTGCACCGATTTTCATGCTGTTTTCACCAATGGATAGAGTGGTTCTCGAGGAAGGTTTTAGTATATAATTTACAAAGTTACGCAGGTGAAGTCGCAACTATATTGAACAATAATTCCATTGTGATGATGATATTTATATATAATATTTTTTATCAATATTACAGGCAAGCCCAACAGTATTTTCAGCGGGACTTGACATAATGGAAATGTATAAACCGGACCCAAAAAGAGTGGAAACGTTCTGGACAACTCTTCAAGAAGTTTGGCTAAAGCTGTTTGGTTCCAAGTTTGCTACGGCCGCTGCTATTAATGTATTACTTTTTTGTTTTTAGTTAATAGTTAAAGTTTAAATTTGCCACATTTTACTTAAGCTATATTAATAGGCAACTATCTATTTGCATAAACACAGTCGTGTCTAAAGCGAGCAACCATTACAATACAAAGTTAATTAGTTACTACCCGCTAAACTTAGATTTTTTAATCATTTTACGTAAGTAAATGCTATTTTAAAATTCACAACTTCCTAATAATTATTAAAAAATAATCTAAATATAAATATCTAATATAATAATATCTTTACACATTCCACACAGCACCACAGTAAAAAACTAATATGGATTTGATGTACTACATAGTACATACATTACAGTTTTTTTTTGTAAAACTCAAATTACCATGACTCAAATTACATTTTACATTTGTAGGTACAAATGATTTTACATCTCGCTAGCGGGGTTCGAACCCGCGACCGTTTGTTTAACAGCTAGGGTTACTAGCCACTAGACCAAATGTGTCGTCAATTAATAATAAGTTTCTTAGCCATTGTTGGAAATAATTTTTCCACCATCTACAAGTAAAGTGTTGATTAGTTACTTTTAGAAATAATTTTATGTTTTATCACCCGTGACTTGTGACTTTAAATGACGGTTAGCCTACTTGACAGATGGTGAACTAACATTGTTATTTCTAAAAGCCTCGATTAGTATAAAATTATTTTAGACTTGACCTGACTGCTTTGGACTTGACGGAAATGTTTTGGAAAACTAAGGAAAATTATAGACTGGACTTGACTGACTAGTCTCGGGATCTGCTACTTTCAATTTCAAATAAAAAAGGATATTACAAATAGCTATTTTTACTAATGACACTGGCAAAATCATCGGAGAAGATCCGATGGAGCCAAGACATTAAACGAGGACAATGAGAAGAAGAAGAAAATGATTTTATTTTACAGGGTCACGCACCAGCGGGTGGGTGTTTATTGTCTATGTCATGTGAATACCGTGTGATGGCTGGCGGTAAATTCTCTATAGGCCTCAATGAGACCGCTCTAGGTATAGTTGCTCCAAAATGGTTCATGGACACAATGTGCCACACCATCCCCGTCAGGCAAGCGGAGATTGCACTAACCACTGGCAAAATGTTCAAAGTAGATGAAGCTTTGAAGGTAATTTTGAACTTACAACTTCTGTACCATACGGGTCTTGTTTTGCATAGTTTAACGAAATCAATTGAGAGTAAGTTATCAAAATATTATGTCACATATTATGTGTTTTGCAGGCATATAGCATGTTTTAACAAGCAGTCTCGATTTTTTTATTTTCAATTTTTTTATTCTATCTGTGTATTACTATTCTATATTATTCTGTCTGTGTATTCAAAAATAAGTATAAAATTAATGAACCATCGTTGTCCAAGCAAATCTGGTTATTTGTATTTGCACTTTTTGGCGATTCAAACATTTTGATCTTAATAAATGAATTGCTTTTTGGCAATTGCATTTGCACTTTTTGGGGGTTCCAACATTTTGATCTTAGTAAAATTGCTTTTTGGCAGTTGCATTTGCATTTTTTGGGAATTCCAACATTGTGATCTTAGTAAATGAATTGCTTTTTGGCATTTGCATTTGCACTTTTTGGGGATTCCAACATTTTGATCTTAGTAAATGAATTGCTTTTTGGCATTTGCATTTGCACTTTTTTGGGGATTCCAACATTTTGATCTTAGTAAATGAATTGCTTTTTGGCATATTTGCTCTTGCACTTTTTGGGGATTCCAACATTTTGAAACAAAATACTAATAAGCTTGTGCTTATGAGCACTTTTACGTAATATTACTTTTGTTTCACAGGTTGGACTTATTGACGAGATAGGTTCAGACAAAGCAGACTGCATAGCGAAATGTAAAAAGTTTCTGGAAAGATTTGAAGCAATCCCACCGATGGCCAGATCGATGACCAAACTCAAGATCAGAGAAGAACCTTTGAAGCGATTGTTGAAGACTCGAAAGGAAGACTTGAGTGAATTTATCCAATATGTAACAAATCCCAGAATACAACAGGGTTTAGAAATGTATTTGACCATGTTGAAACAAAAGGCCGAGAAATGAGGAGTTTTCTATGTGAGATTTATTAAGTATTTTAATAGGTAGGTAGGTATACAAAGTATATTATTACTTTTTGATTTTTATTGTTCGTAAATGTTTATTTATATTGTAATGTTTAAATTAAGATATATAAATGGTAATTTTATATAATTTGGTTTTTATGATTTTCTAATAACACTATAATAAACTAGCGACCCGCTCCCGGCTTCGCCCGCGTCCGATCATAGAGAACATACACATACACAGATCGCCTTTTATATACAGAGTGTGGCCTGTAATAAGTGCAATAAATTAAAATATACTCACACCCTTTAACGAATCAGTAATTATTTAACAAAACTAATCGAACCAGCAATGTACTACTACATAGGTAATGTGTCGTCTAGTATCAGTAGTTCGTCGTATCGGAGTGCTTGACATTGACATTTACGATCGTTCTCGCCCCAGTACCCTGTACCACAGAATAAATATGTATTTATACTGTGCCTGTACCAAGACATCCAACGACTGATAACCGACAATTTAGTGGATCATGAAATTCATTGATTATGTATTGTAACTTTGGATATATCTATACTAAGTATAAAGAGGAAAGATTTGATTGTTTGTTTGTTTGAATAAAATAGGCTAAGAAACTACTGGACCGATTTGAAAAATTATTTTACCATACATACATACAATACCTACACTTACAGATTTATTATTAGTATTGATTACAGGCCACATACACCCTGTATATGATGACAATAAAAAATATTTCCTATAATGGTTTTCAAACTTTTATTGTCGTTAATACCTTTTAATTTTAATATTATAAAATTAAAGTTGATATCAAAAAAAAGTACTTCAGTCTAAGTACCTATTTCTTTTTTTTTATATTATATAAAAACTTGTCCTAAAAATCATCTCCAAGTAATGCCGCGGTCTCCGGGTCTATGGTCTCCGTGAGCGCCATTTGCATATCGGTCCATTCCTCTCTTTGATTGTCTATGAAGAAATTTATCTCCAAAATTCTGTCTCGATTCCGCTTTATCTCGTTGCTGGAAATTAAACATAGGTTTACTTACTTTAGTGCTATAAACACAACTCTAAATTATATGGTGAATATTCCTCTATAAACAAAAGAAACTATACTCTTCCTGTCAGTTATTATACAAGGTAATAACTCTAACTGAGGTAATAGAGGTATTTAAGGTAATAACTGAGTTGCTACTCGGGATTATCCTATGGAATCTATACTAATATAAAGTGGAAAGATTTGTTTGTTTGTATTGAATAGGCTCCGAAATTACTGGACCTATTTGAAAAATTCTTTTACCATTGGAAGTAGACATTATCCCTGATGAACATAGGCTACTTTTTACCGCGGGAAAATGCTTCATTCCTACGGGAAATCTAAAATAAAATAGTGGCTTGGCCCGGGATTTCTCCAAAAAACAAGTGAAGCGACTAACATGACAACTGCTTGGTGATATTTTTAGCGATCCGCTACGGTAGATGGCGTTTTATACTTTTCAACGCGGACGAAGTCGCGAGCACCAGCTAGTATAAGCATAATTTTATCATTTTTAAATACAAAACTTTGAATAATTTAGTTACCACTCGTATGACGAAAAAATTGTGTTTTTAAAACATTTTGACATAGGTACATCCCTATTTAAGTGGCTTTTTTTTATCTTTTTAATTACTTAAAACAAAATACTTACACATCAATCAATATTGACTTACATAACAATTAATATTCTGAAGAGGTTGTTTGTTTGTACGCGCTAATCTCAGGAACTATAGTGGTTCGAATTGAAAAATTATTTTTGTGTTGGATAGTCAATTTATCGAGGAAGGCTATAGGCTATAGAGAACGCGGACGAAGTCGCGGGCACCAGCTAGTAATTAATATTTAAACAGCACTCGATATTAAATTAAAGTTGTTAAACGTTAATTACTCACTCAGTGGTGTCCCGCACTAGTGCTTCGCGCCAGTCATTAGCTCGCGTTGTAATCAAATCTTCGCGCGCATCAATAAATCGCATGTGATTGTCCGAAGACTGTGCCACGAGGTTGACCATTGCGTCGCGATCCATCATTACCTGGTTTCAATAAATGTATTTATAAAATATAACATTGATATAAAAAAAAAACAATGAAAATGCAGTTAAAAAACGTTTCTTATCCAGTCTCCCATTGTTGTTATAAATAAAGTCTTCGAAGATTTCTATTCGCTTCAGACAAGGCCAAACGCCTTTTCCCAAAGGCGATTTCTTTAATCATGAGTGCAAGTTATAATTGGTGTCAACACATATTTAAGGAATCGTTGGAAACTGGCAAGAATTACGTTTAACCCTAGTTTAACCGCTTGGTTTTGTAGTTGTGCCCCTATTAGCGCCTGATTCGTATTTTTTTTTTAATTTAAGAGAAAGAAACTCCATGATTTAAAAATAATAAACATTAAATTATACAAGTAGAGGAATTTGTCGTATACATCCGTTATCGGCTCTGGCGAAATGGATAAATCCGACTCTAGCGGCTAAAGGTTGGGTCACTTGGGCTGTTACTATGTAGCTAACCTGAAAGAGTTCCGCAGGCATATCGGCCAGCATGAGCTTATTCCCCAGCAACTTGGAGAGCGTTTCGAACTGCCTCGTCGACCAAACCCCTTCCAGCTCCCGCCACGCACCGAATGCGTTACGAGACACTTCCAGAAGTTTTGTTATCTTCTCGGTCATATTGACGGAGAACTGGACGCGTGATTCCTATACATATTATTAAAATTATAGGTCGATTAGCGAATAAAGACTTCTCGGCAAACATGCGCAGAATTCTATTTTTAGGTGTTTGAGGGGGTAGAGGAACGTGAGGGGCGGGTGCGCGTCGGTGTGCCGACACGTTATTGGTAGACTCAGTCGCTCTTCCCCTCCCGCACTTCGTTCGCGCGTCTCGAGTCTCTTGGGTACTGTTGTGTTGAGTACAGCTTGTTTTATCGTATTAGTAATACGTCATGGTGAATAAATGCCTAAAAAAAAGTTCTTCTTCGACATCGCACTATGATTTTATGGAAGGAATATCAACACTGCCTGTAATGTTAAGTTAGTGAGGTGAAAAATTACGAAATAACAAAAAAGAATGTCATTTTCCTTAGCAATTTTGTGTGCAATTGTAAATTTCCAAAGACTAACATGTTTTGAAATCAAATCTTGAAAACCGTTAGGTATAAAAAAATTACCTCGCACTGTTCAAATAAGTTCATCTCAGTCCGCATAAGGCCCTTCCACACATCATACAGTAAGTCATTATAGCTTTCCCCAAGATCTATAATCTGTGGCTCCAACTGTTCTAAAGTCGACGCCTTATTTGTGAACTTTTCTATCAGTCCGTTCATTTCATTTACCAAAGGCTTCTTTTTCTCTTCGAAATCTTTTACTATCCTAAGTAGGTATAGGCGAAAAAAAAATTACAAAGATTTTAAATATACTTAGACAACTTTATCTAACACATCAATAACACCACTCACTCTTTGCTCTTCTTCACGCTGTCCTCAAGTGCGTTGTCTACTAGGTCTTTAAAGAGCTTTATCTCATTTTGTCGATTGTTGTACGCTTCTTGAGCAAATTCCACAAGACCAGCCATTGTAATAACATACTCTTCCTTGTACCTGATACATAACACACAAATTTAACAGATATTTTAGAAATTTAACAGACATACAGTAGGACATTTATATCTCACACATTAATTAAGACCAATGCCTAAATTTCCTTAGAGGTACCTAATAGGTTGTAGAGGTACATGAAGTCTTTCAATTACAATAGCTGAAAAAAAATACCAAACATAAACCATCGATCAACTGTTATTGAAGTAATAAGCAAGAAAATTAATACGCACTGTTCAAAGAATCCCAATAGTTCACCGCCAACATGCAGCAGAAGCGAACCGTCTGCATCTTTCTCAAACATTCTCTCAAGCAACTCTGGTCCACTGAGATACTCAACAAAGGAGAGCGCGTAGAACTTAACCCTTGCTTCGTACTCTTCTTTGGCTATTCGTTCCTTCTCAGCCTTTTCATCTGCGTCGTCCAGTTTTCGGAGTAAACTTCTAAAAAAATACGATTTACAAAACGTGACGACCAAGTTTGGTGAGTGGTTAAGGTCTCAGGAGTCGCTGTAACCTCATCCCTAGTTTGGTTCCCGGCAGGGCCAACTTTGGAAATGAACTTTTCAAAGTTGGCTCTGGTCTGGAACTGAAAAGTAGTGGCAAGCCAAATAATTGCATCTATGGACTTTTTTTATGTCGACCTTAACATAAAAAAAATAATTACAGATTACCTAAATCAAAAAGAATTTACTCTTTACCTGAATAGAGATCTCCCATCCTCTCTCTGTTCTTCCGTTATAAGCTTATAGTCTAAATAAGTCACTTTAACAAGAGCAGACTTGAGGAATTCATACGTCATGGGGTCGTCGCAACATGGATTCCCTTTGAAGCTCACTGAACGTAGAAAACGAAACCTTCGAAGGTACGCCATCTGGTGTCAATTCATTTAAACTTGAATGTTGCAAGAAACACTACACCTATTACACTACACCAAAAATATAACTAGCAAAATCTTTAGAACTGGCTGTGGTTAAAAAACTACCTACGATTTTGATTTTCGCTGTAGCGCCACAGTGATAAAGATGTCGGGTGTTATAATTACTTACTTACTCATAATTATGTTAGGTATATTTTTCATTTTCCAACGCGGACGAGGTCGCGGGCACAAGTTAGTTTATTTATAATTAAAAAAAGTCTACAATTCGCATTCAGTTACATTAAAAATGGTCTTTAGTGCAACTAGATTCAATTAAATACCCAGTTGAAAAAATTATTTGCAAAATCAATTAAGTATCTATTTGTTTATTTTTTATCGAAATTAATCCCTTTCCTTAATTGACTGAGAACATTTCTTTTTCTCTATCACAACCAGTCTTTTTTGTTTGAAGTAAGTAAGTCAAGGTTTTACCTCTTTGTAATCCTCAATCAAGTTATCGCCGATACTGAACACAAGCAACTTCTCTAATGTATCCAAATTTTCCAATTTCCTTATTTTGTTATGAAATAAAGTTAAGATTTCAATATTCACAAGGGCTTCTAAATTTTCAATGCATTCAATTTTATTAAAAGATAAATCCAATTCGTTCAATCCAGTCAGAAGTTCGAGGTTTTCGATTTTTTCAATCAAATTGTGAGCCAAAGTTAATTTTCTCAACGATGTCAACATCCACAGGTGGTCAATTCTTAAAATGTTTTGAAATTCCAATCGTACTATTGGTGCTTCGTCCAAATGCACCCCTTCTTCTGCGAACAATCTTCCAGCTTCTTCGGTAGGTCCTGAAATATTTTTGACGTGATTACGCTTCCACAGTGGGAGAGGCGATTTAGAAAAGTGATGATAACGAAATCGGCAGATACCGTAGCTACATAATTATTTATTACTAGCTGGTGCTCGCGACTTCGTCCGCGTAGAAAAGTATAAAACGCCATCTACCGTATTTTGAATAGATGGCGCTATCTCCCGGGGCAAGCCGCTAGTATTTACTTTTATTTTAGATTTCCCGTAGGAATGAAGCATTTTCCCGCGGTAAAAAGTAGCCTATGTTCATCACAGATAATGTCGGCTTCTAATGGTAAAAGAATTTTTCAAATCGGCCCAGTAGTTTCGGAGCCTATTCTATACAAACAAATCTTTCCTCTTTATAATATTAGTATAGATCTATATCAAAAATTTAATTAGGCACGCCACTCGATAGCTATAACATCAAAAAAATCGTATAAGAAATGGTAGATATATAGGTAATAAATAGGTATATTGGAATTCGTTGGATATACCTAACATACAATATGCTTAAAGATAATATTGCCTAACTCGTTTTACTAAGCAGAAATTAGAATTACTACAGACATAAACACCCAGATTTATTATTAGCATTAATTGATTGATTATAAGTATCGGTAATTCAGTATATAATGGTATATCTTACCGTACTCCAATATGCATCTTATAAGCATTGCATTATCTATAACTCCTGGTTCTATTGCAGGATGAATAATTTGGGCATTTAAATTCTTCTTTACAGGTTTAATTTCTCTCATGTTGGATGATGTTATTTAATTAAAAAATAAATGGGTAATATAATAATTATTTTGTTAAAAACTTCGCGTAAGTAATTCAGATTTCTCACGAAATATTGTAAAAATAACTTCGCAAAATGTGGTATCGATTTAATAGCTCTTATTTTTGACATTGTTGCTAAGGTATCATCGATAGGTTAAAAAATATCAAGTAAGTAATACAATTCTCCAGAAAAAGTACAATTCTCGAGGGATTATCTAAACAGCATCTAAAAGGAAAAATAAAAACTATTCAATGCCTTAGAAAAATAAACGAGCAGTAAGCTTTTATTCTATATTGATTGCTCGTTTAGTTTTCTATAACGCGTTCTAATCTAAAAAAAAATCCGAGGAATGCAGACGAACTCACAGGCAAAAGCTAGGTATAGCAAAATTAATTACAAGCGCCAGTGAGAACATTAATTTGTCAGACAAGTGGCGATTCATAAAAAAATCGTTATTTATATACTTATCAAAAAAAATTGTGTCTTATTTTACTTATTTTTATTTATAACAAATGTTTTGAACATTTTAATAGAAATTAAACTATACCTAAGTAATAATACTATGAATTAATTACTTCATTTTTAATTAATGAATAATGATAATAGGATAAGAGGGCCTGTGCGCCTAATGCGAGTTTTACTCGATCAAACGCGTCGAACGCGTAATAAGTTTCAACATTTTGACGTAAATGAATGACATATCTTTGACATTGACAAAACATGAAAGACAAGACAAAAGGTTTTTTTTTGCTTTGCTGTGCTGACTTGAGATTAGAGAAATTTGTGTGAAATTTGTGAAATCTTGCATATTTAAATAAGATATAAAAATGTCCTTTTTTGGAGTAGGAAATCCGTTTTCTACACCAGTAGGTCAAAAAATTGGTAAGGCATCGAGACTATGAAACTTTTCAATTTCGTTTCACTAATGCTAATTCTTGTTGTTGCGCATTATTTACTTCTGGAATTTCTTATTTTCTTTGTTGTAATAGTCTATATTTTCATACTAATATTATAAAGACAGAAGATTTGTGTGTTTGTAATGGATAAATTCAAAAACTACTGGACCCATTTTTAAAATCCTTTTACCTATATCTTTTATTTTATTCTTTTACCTTTTTAGAAAGCTACATTATCAGCGAGTAACATCCTTACTAATATTATAAATGTGAATGTGTGTTTGTTTATTATGCTCTCAAGCAAAAAACTACCGATCACCATGAAATTTTGCATACACGTTGTCTAGAACAGAAAGGACGTAGGGACTTTTCATCCAGAACGCGTACGAAGTCGCGGGCACCAGCTAGCGTAGGCTATATTTTACAAAGATACGAGGACGTTGTCACGTGCAACAGCTAGTATGTTATAATATGAGAATTCCCTTAGTGTGCTGCAATATTTAAGTGTCGTACGATTGGATTCTTCATTAAATTTATTCACACTTTTAGAACAAGCTACAGAAGGATTCTTGCCTTCGGAAAATTGGGCTTTAAATATGGAGATTTGTGATATAATTAACAGCAGCGCAGATGGACCCAAAGATGCTATTAAAGCCATAAGAAAACGGCTAACACAGAGTGCTGGCAAGAACTACAATGTAGTAATGTACACGTTGACAGTGCTAGAAACGTGTGTGAAAAATTGTGGAAAATCACTACATGTTCTAGTTTGCAACAAGGAGTTCATCTCTGAATTGGTAAATAATTTTAATTGATTTTTTAAGAGGCAAGAATAGTATGTATATACTCGACTCGTACATACAAAAAGAGAAATGAAATACTAAGTTTATAGGTTTTCCTTTTTTCAAAATTTGCAATAGATTAAAACTTATAGGCACTTCAAATAACTGTTGTCATTTGCGAGCTATGTACAACAGTCTTTTGCACGATCCCAAGAGTGCACAAGCGATAGCATGTTTTCCTAAATACCTATTTCATTAGGATTGCAAAGTTATACTTATAATTGACAAGAATGACTACATGTAACAAGTATTTTATAATTTATTTTTTTTTTATTTTTTTTTTCAAATTACCAGCTGTTGCTGAAAGTTCTGTGGTACCATTTATTATGTTCCCTTTGCAGTAATACCCCACTTTACATGAAATTTGGAATTCACATAAAACCACAACTACCAAGATCTCATTGGTCATATAAAATGGAGTGTTACTATATAAATTAAATAAAAATATGATGACGGCACAAGGCACATACCATCAACAATTATTTCATTTTTTTTATAATTACCACCAGTTCAGAATGCTGAAGTCAATGTATGATAGTGATATCAAAGTTAGCAATTGTATCTGATATGGTGACATCTTAACTTGAAAGATTTGATTTGATAAATGTGATATTGTTATTTGTGCTGTAAGTTTATACTTTGACATCACTTACTTTGTTCGGGTATGCTTTAGATTAGATCTGTACTGCCTACACAACATGGTTATCAATTATCAATTATTTGTTTGAGAATCTTTCAACATATTATATTGCCTTCTTCAAAGTACAGTACTTAATTAATTAAATTTTATTACAGGTAAAATTAATTGGCCCTAAAAATGATCCCCCAACAGTGGTTCAAGAGAAAGTACTCAGTCTCATTCAGTGCTGGGCAGATGCATTCCAGAATCAGCCAGAACTTCAGGTTGGTACATTATTAAAGTTAGTTTAACTTACAACCTTGTTTTATAGTTTAATTTTTTGAATTATGTATAATTTTGCACATTAATAAATTATTATGTATTTTAGTCTAATAATATTTAAGGTTCTCTATAATTGATTGGTTTGTGACTCCAAAATTCCTAGTATCGATTATCGAGAAGATAATATTTGATAGCAATATCAGCAAAGAACAATTGAATACATCAGGTTCACTAACGAACAATTTTTTTTAGGGAGTGCAACAAGTATACAACGAGCTAAAGACAAAGGGAGTTGAGTTTCCCATGACAGATTTGGATGCAATGGCACCAATTTTCACACCTCAACGGGTAATTGAATTTTTCAATATTTGTATTTTATAAATGTCTTGTCCACTTTACACTAATTTGCATTGATCATTACGTTTCGTTCACTCAGGGTGTATATAAGTGTAATATTTCAGAGTGTACCAGATGGTGTGGAACCAGTGGTGGGCTCCCCACAGCGAACCTCAATCGGCCAGAACTCACCCAGTCGTCCCACTCACGACCAAATCAATTCCACGGTAAACTCTTTCT